>CM030856.1:3209619-3864619 GCA_018105865.1 Metaphire vulgaris
ACTGAAAGAACAATATATATTTCCTTCGTCATTATGAAATTGATGAATGATTATTATCATCATATTGTTTGCTTTACTCCTTTAACTAGTTAAGTATCCCTGCCTATTTGCATTACTTCTGCTTCTTTTCTTTATCTCTTCAATTTTCTTATTTATTATTAGGAGACTGTTTTAAATTAATATAATTAAGACTTAGTTTATCCTGCTTACTTTCCTGTTACTATGTTAGAAAATAAGTTGAATGAGACCTAGTAAAATAAAAAATCTGATGGAATAACTCACTTCTTACCCGAACTAAAAACGAATTCTAATAATATCAATTATAATACTAATTTTATGACTTATAATGTTATTGTTAAAATAAAATATCTCTCCATGAACTTGAACATGATCCGGATATTAATTTTGTAAACAGCCTTAAATATTCTATCCTATAGGGGTATCCAGTGTTTACCAACAAGGTCCGGTTGCTCCGCCCACTGGTGGGCAGAAAGTTTAAAGAAACCATAGAAACCATTGTTGTCTATTAATAGACGCCAATGGCAGAAGCAGATTTCTTGCCCACCAGCATAGATACTGGCTATGTTGGTGGGCATAGAGAGTGTTCTGGATACTCTCATAGAAAATAAACCTAAATTATAACGCACCTTTTAATGTCATTCATATCAACTGTACAATCATCATTATTTTTAAAAAATGCATTTGTATCTAGATTATTTGAACTTGTTTATATATAGAGTTAAATATTCCTATTTAACATTATATCTGAAATTATAATAAGAAATGCCTTGCATGGATTTAAAGAAAAAGCAAAATTAGGTGGAAAAACAATCAACAATTTGAGATATGCTGACGATTTTATCTTAATAGCGATTACCAGAAGAACAACTGGTTGACAAGAAGTTTGGAAAGCAAAAATATGGCCTAAACCTTAATGAAGCTAAAACAAATGTCATGACAACAAATGGAAAGAAAATTAAGATTGCGGTTAATGAATACTACTACTACTACTACTACTACTACTACTACTACTACTACTGCTACTGCTGCTACTACTACTGCTACTACTGCTGCTACTACTACTACTGCTGCTGCTACTGCTGCTGCTGCTGCTGCTGCTGCTGCTGCTGCTGCTGCTGCTGCTGCTGCTGCTGCTGCTGCTACTGCTGCTGCTACTACTGCTACTACTGCTACTACTACTACTGCTACTGCTACTACTACTACTACTACTACTACTACTACTACTACTACTACTACTACTAATAATAATAATAATAATAATAATAATAATAATAATAATAATAATAATTGAACTGATTATGGTGGCATGTCGTACAAGTACTACTAGGACACCTTACAAGTTACTAAAAAACAAACAGTATATCCTACAACGAAAAATGTTCTGGATAACTACGAACAACTAGAGCAGTTTTAAGTTCCCGTATGAATGCTTCTAGTGTCTTTACCAAAGTTGTTGATGGTGGCAGGCTATTCCAAACTTTGGCAGCCGCTACCGGAAACATGCGGTCACCAATGGTAACGTGGCGTGTAAACGGAACAACGAGAGTAAGACTGGACGTAGATCGCAATCGTTGACGAGAGTTGATGTCAGAAGTCTTGCAGAAACCAGCCGACAGATAGGATGGCGCCCGACCATGAAGACACCAATAAGCAAGGATCGCCAATTTGTATTCAATCCGCTGTGGAATACGAAGCCAGTGAAGTTCATAAAGAAGCGGTGTCACATGATCCGATCATTCTGGCTTGATAGACAAGACGTGCTGCTGTATTGAGGACAGCCTGAAGTCTGTCAGTAAGTTGCCTTGGTAGCCCAGCCAAGAGCACATTACAATAGTCCAGGCGTGGCATAACCAGAGACACCACTAAACTCTTTACAACAGAAGGTGGAATTGAGTTCTGAATGCTTCGAATCCTTCTCAGGATTGAGAAGCAGCAGGATGCCATTTTCTGAACATGTGTTGTCGTGGAGATGTTACAATCGATGTACATACCGAGGTTACGGACACAAGCATCCTTAGAAATGTCTTCCGAACCAACGTGAATGGTGGTGGGTGGGACCTGATATTGACGACGTGTGGTCGAGCACCATAGTATCTCCGTTTTATTTACAAGAATCTGGAACAGGTCGACAAATTCACATATCTAGAAGCAATAATCAGCAGTGATGGAAATCTTGAAGAAGAAATAAACTCATGATTAGGAAAAGGCAGAGAAGTAATAAGATGAAAAACTGACTGGAAAAGCAACAACATCAGCATGAAAAACAAAGAATGATTAATGGAATGTATGGCATAGAGTGTAGCAACTTATGGATGTGAAAGCTGGACAATCAAACAGAAAATAAGACAAAGACTAGATGCTTTCGAAATGTTTTCTCTCAGAACAATGCAAAGAATATCATGGACAGAAAAACAAACAAATGAAGAAGTCATGAAAGAGCCAATACCAAACGAAAGTTCTTTCACATCTGCCAAAGACGCAAATTGACTTACTTTGGTCACACACAAAGAAACGCCAAAGATAACCTACAACAAACAATTCAACAAGGTATCATGTCAGGAGAAAGAGAGGTCGACCGAACAGAAGATAGGTGGACGATATAGAGGAAATGGACTGCAATTGCTATAACAATAGCAACAAACGCATCAAAAGAAAGAACTACCTGAAAATGACGTCACCTTATCTTCAACTACTGAAGGAAAGAGAAAATGATGATGATGATGATATCTAGTATATTGGTTCAGAGGGAAAGCAGGCTTTGGACAGAGAATGTTTCTTTTCTCCTGCTTCTTCCTTTAGTATCCTAGTACTTTAACGTCAATTTTAATACGTCAAAATATCTAACTTATCAAATATCGAAATATTACATATTTTAGCATTTGTCTTTAAAACTTTTGTCCTATATTGAATTTTGATATAGAGTAGACGATCTTTGGTTCCGACTTCGATACTAATAAACAGATTGATTGATTGAACTGTTGAAGTATGCATTTTAAACATGGATTAAATCAATATACTAGTGTATGTACTAAAGACCAAAGTCCATATTATGGCGCCAATCGGTAATTTGGTCGATGTTCGCGCCCGCAAATAATGCCGAATAGGTCATCAATGCATCCATTTCAGATTCTGATAACATGTCTCCGTAGACTAGAGGAAGGCTTCACAATGTCTGGCATTAAAATGATGTAGAGTCAAATAGCTAACAGAAGAGACACGTTCATCTAGTACAGTTCCCATCATATCAAGAGATGAAAAGTCTTCAGTTCCGAAGGCTTTAACAATTTGTCTGCTTCTGTAGTGTTTCGCTGGCTGGCACTAACAAGACGATTTCCTTTTGCACTGCCAAATGCACTGATTAAGTTCGCTTTTCTGCTGATTTGTTAACTCTTCTTGCGCGGTTCCTGAAGTACTTACGTCTTCACCATCACCTTTTGAAAAATCTGGATAGAAACAACGGTTATTTGTTTTTTCTGCCTTGTTTTCTAAACAAGTCAAACCGTGGTATACTTCCATCTCCGGATCCATTAGATTGTTAATAAAGCGAAGTCCGTCACCTTCTGCAATTAAGACAGGTATTTTCTTTGGTCCTGTTCCCTTACTCGTCTTCTCGACTAAACGGTAAATCAGCTTTCGTCGAATCTCGAATGGAACATCTGTTGCCCATCTCACTGAAGTTGCAGCGAGATGTTATCAAGTTAGAATGATGTAATATTACTACAAGCAAAATCAGTGCAAAATGTCAAAATTTATTAAGCAACAAACGATAGTTTGTTGCTTAATAAATTCCGACTTTCCGACAAGTTTCCGACTTGGAACGTGGAATGTACGTTCTATAAGGAACAAGTATACGGCGGTCATGAATGAAATTGTTTCCAAAGAACTCGACATCCTTATCGTCACCATCATCCTTATCGTAATGGCATGAACGGTCATCAGTTTGTGATGCTGCGCCACCAGGCTACACTTTTCAAAGCCAAGCACGATCTGCTTCTCGAGGCACAAGTGGTCATAACTGTGACTCAAAAGGGGGTGGTATCGTGGTATATCATTGTGATGCTTATAAAGCAAAACAGATCTCCATCAATGCTACCACAACTACCTTTGAGTCAATGTGCCTAGCATTTTCTACGTCAGGTGGCCCTTGCACTGTCCTTTCCATCTATCGGCCAGGTTCACAACCTGTCACAAGTGAATTTTTCAGTGAACTGGAACAGTGCCTGGAACAATTAGTCATATTCAATTCGCATGTGATAGTGGCTGGAGATTTTAATATTCACATGGAAAGACCTTCTTTGCCAGATGTTAAAACTCTTAATGCTATCCTTCGTCAATTTGGACTTGTACAACTGGTCGATGAGTCAACTCACATCAATGGAGGATGTTTGGATCTCATTATCACTCGCGAGGACGTTCCTGCATCTGATATTCAAATATGTACGCCTGCAATATCAGATCATGGCCTTGTCTCGGCATCCTTTCCGCTTCCTTCCAGCAAGCCTGTCTACATCCTCAGGAATGTGCGTAACTGGAAAAAGTTCGATGGTGAAGCATTTTGTCAAGGCCTTCACAATCAAGCCCTTTGTGCCAAAACCTAGAAGACCGTGCTTCTGCTTCTGTGAGTACACTGTTTGAACTATACGACTCAACAACAAGACGGTTACTTGATGATCTCCTTCCAGTACGCAAGATTAAGATTCGTCATAAACCTCTGTCACCATGGTTTGACGTAGAATGCAGAACATTTCGACGTCGTGTTAGGAAGTGTAAGCGGAAATTCAGACGAACAAAGAACCCGGATGACCGTCGTGAGACTGTACTTATGATCAGGGACATGCATAAGTTTTTTCGTGACAAAGAAAGAAACTACTGGGAGTCTCAAATTTCACGTAATGCTCGCTCCTCTCGTAGACTCTGGAAAACGTTCAATGATATTCTCGGTCGAACAAAGACTTTGAATTCACAACTGAATGTGGATTTATCGTTTACTGCAAATCAGTTCGTGGATTATTTAATATCTAAAGTTCGTCATGTGAGAGATGCTACTGCTGGTTCGCAGCCGCCAGAATTTACACCTACTCCTACAGGTGTTTGTCTACAGGACTTTGACGAAGTTACGTTAGATGTTCTTCGACGCGTCATCCTCTTTATGCCAACGAAAACCTGTGAACTCGATCCGATTCCGACTTTTATTGTGCACGATTATACTGACTGTTTTTGCCTTTTTTAACGTTGCTCTGCAATAGGTCTCTTAAAGAAGGCTGCCTACCTGCATCGCAGAAACTGGCAATAGTTAAGCCTAGGCTTAAGCAAACTGGCCTTGAACAGTCTGAAATGTCAAGTTATCGCCTTATCTCAAACCTCAGTTCCTTATCTAAGGTCCTTGAGAAGGTTGTCACTCTTCAGCTGCTTCCATATCTTGAGGCTAATGACTTGCTGCCGAAATACCAGTCTGGTTTCCGTGCCTCACACTCCACTGAAACGCTTCTCTTGCATCTTCTCTCAGATCTATATAGGGCCATCGATCGGTCAGAAGTCACTCTTCTTGCCCTATTTGATGTCAGTGCTGCATTCGACACGGTTGGCCACGATATTCTTCTACAGTGCCTCTCTGTCTCATTTGGTGTCTCTGGTGTTCCTCTTGCCTGGTTGAAATCCTATCTCTCTGAACGCCGCATGACTGCATCGCTTGGTTCTACCTGCTCCCGTGAAATGCCAGTCACTTGTGGAGTCCCTCAGGGTTCGGTCCTTGGGCCGCTTCTGTATATACTATACACTGCTGATGTTGCACGCTTGTTTGCGCCTTTTAATTTTAAAACACATATGTACGCTGATGATATTCAGGCCTATTCGCATTCCAGCCCCACTAATGCACTGCAGATCACTCGTGAATTTGTTGAAGCCTCTGACTTACTTCGTTCATGGATGCACTCAAATCGTCTTTTACTTAATCCAGCTAAAACTCAGCTCATCTGGTTTGGTACTCGAGGTCAGCTCTCTAAAATTGTTAATCTGTCTCTGCAGATTGCCTTCTCTGGCCTCTCTTTCTCCTCTTCTGTCCGTGATCTTGGTATAATTCTTGACTCTGAGTTAACTTTTATGGATCATATTAACTCACTTTGTCGCAGTTGCTTCTATCATCTCCGCCAGCTTAAAGTGATTCGACGTACATTAGACATGCCATCTGCTTCTACTTTGATTCATGCATTTATTTGCTCAAGGCTTGACTACTGTGGTTCACTTTTTGTTGGTCTTCCATCCATGCGACTTGATAAACTCCAGATGGTTCTTCGTTCGGCAGCCAGGGTGATTGCTGGTGTCACAAGACGTGATCACTTCAGTGAATACATGATGTCTGTTTTACACTGGCTGCCTTATCCTGCTCGAGTTGAGTTTCGATTGTTGAGAGCGGTTGCACTCTCTCTTTATGGTGCCACTCCATCTTACCTTTCAGAGCTACTCCATCCTCTTAGCTCTATCCCTGGTCGGCCATGTCTTCGGTCCACAACCAATGGTCTTCTCAGTGTGCCCCAAGCACAACCTCCATGTTCCTGAAGCGAGGTTTTGATTCAGTTGGCCCTATCCTTTGGAATGCTCTTGACGCCAGCATGCGTATCTTAGCAACTCCTAATTCTATGGCCCTCTTTTTGAAACGACTTAAAACTTATCTCTTTGTCAATGTGCAGTAATTTGCTGTGTGAGCGCTTCTGAGTGATTCTTCAGAAGAGGCGCTATACAAATATTTTGTTACATTACATTACATTACAAGAAAGCCTCAATAGTGTGGTTGAAGCTTCAGAGCCTATGAGATTGAGAGGCCACGGTAAACATAACAGTAAATGGATATAAAATCGAACACGTAGCAGAATTCGAATACCTTGGAAGCCTGCTGACATGGGATAACGACTGCAGCCAGGAGATAAAAAAAAAAGAAGAATAACAAAAGCAACAGGAGCAACTATTATTATTATTATTATTATTATTATTATTATTATTATTATTATTATTATTATTATTATTATTATTATTATTATTATTATTATTATTATTATTATTATTATTATTATTATTATTATTATTATTATTAATCTTGACAATTTCTTAAGCGAAGTAACATAGCTAGGTGACTAAAGTCAAAGGCGCTGTACAGGGAACGAAACGTTAAACAAATGCGTCTTGAGATGTTGTAGGAACCGATCCGGAGAGGTCTCGGTTGTCACAGCCATCGGGAGCAGGTTCCACGACGCCGGGTTTCCACGACGAAAGGACCGGTCCCCCAGTCCCGCTGTCTTGAGCGGAGGGGGGACGACGAGATGATTGCTGGCGCCGGAACGGAGAAGGGAGCGACGTGGTACTGTCGTCGATCGGCTGATTAGTTCCGACAGATACGCAGGACAGTGGGGGTCGTTCAGCGCACGGAACGTGAGCCAGTGGCGCTTGAACTCCACACGCTCAGGGACCCGCAACCAATGCAAACGATCTCTAAGGAATGGTGTTACATGGCCGCTCCATCTAGCACCGAACACCAGGCGGGCCGAAACATTCAGTACCGACTGCAATCGATTAAGTTGACCGACTGGTAGTCCAAGCAATGGCAGGGTTTTAAACAATATGGAAAAACAAGGCCATGAAAGTCGAGGCACAACTGGAAATACTAATAACGTGCATCTTTAGTGTATTATTATACGCATCGGAAACCTTGACTATAAAGAAGAGGGAACAAAGACCGACTACTAGCCTTTGAAATGAAATGCTACAGGAGAATTTAGAATATCAGATGGCAACAGAAAATAAAGAACACAATAAACCTTTTATATTATAGTGGAAATAAAGAATACGATAAAGAATTCAAAATAAAACAAACATTATGCAAATATTGATACGGAAAAAATGAACTTCTTTGGGCACATATGCAGACTTAGTGAAGATCATGCTGGGAACAATGGATGGAGAAAATCGAAGAGGGAGGCCGAGCAGAGAGTGGTTGGACAATATAGAAGAATGGGGGAACGCGGAGCTGCATACGCTGATCAGAGCGACGCAGGACCGAGAAAGCTGGAGACAAACTGTGAATCAGGCTGTCGACACCTACGGGTACAGCACCCATGGAGCTGGAAGATGATGATGATGATGATGATGATGATGATGATGATGATGATGATGATGATGATTGATTGATTGATTGATTGTCATAACATGTGGCTTAAAATCTCTATTGATTTAGTATTATTATCGAATGCTTAATGTGCTAAATGATGTCAGACATTTGATTGCGACATTATCAGCTGTGTGTAAAGTTTGTAATCCACCGTCCTCTAGCCTTGTTATAGGGCAAGAGTCAGCTAGGTGCGACATTGTTTGAATGACACCGCAGGGGCACAGGTTCGAGTCAGTTAATCCCCATTTCTGATGACAGTAATTGCAGTGTCCCTGTCCAGTTCGAAAACGGTTTAACAGACACCACAGGTGACGAGGCAGCGTGTCAAAGCCTGGTTGTCGGATAGCGGGATCTTCGACCAATTGGCAGTTGATCACCTGAGCCGACTCCCAGTCAAGTCTCCACTGTCTATCGACATCTGATGGAACCTTGTTAAGCTGCAGAGGATGGCGTGATTTCAATCGGTGATTAGGAGGGTTGGACAGGTCCTCGAAGAGTGGCAGGTCCTCACGGTCTGCTATCTTTGATAGAAATCTGTCCACTGCAGCTTCCCGTCGTAAGTATGGTGGTTGGATATTTGACAGAACTGGCAGCCATTGGAGCGCTGTTGGGCGCAGGGTTCCGGAGACAAGTCTCATGGCTGAGTGCAGCTGCGTGTCCACCGCCTTTGTGTGCGAGGAGCGATACCAGGCGGGACAGGAAGGAGCGGCAGCGAAAATATCTTAGTGCTAAGAAGTATGTGAACAAAGTTACTAAGTAGTAGTAGTAGTAGTAGTAGTAGTAGTAGTAGTAGTAGTAGTAGTAGTAGTAGTAATAATAATAATAATAATAATAATAATAATAATAATAATAATAATAATAATAATAATAATAATAATAATAATAATAATAATAATAATAATAATAATAATAATAGTCTAGATACATGGTGTAGGTGTCAAATAACAAGATTGATACATGAAGTACAAACTATCATGAAGAAATAGCGCTTATCGGCTAACCGCGTTATAGTTACAATTAGAATCGGGAATCAGGTCACGCGCACTAGCGTAGCATTCATATCGAGTGATGATTGAAAAAGACCAAGGCATGACATAGTTAAGTGCAGATATACAAAGTGGCATTGCTAGTTGTTCAATTAAAGTCACGCGCACTGCGCATGCAAATGTGGACAGTAAATGGTTGAATGCCAGCGGTATTTTAGAAAATCTATAATATTAAGATCCTTGCTCTGTATGTCTCTCTGTTACCTTCAAGCGTTCTGATTGGTTGGCTGTGTGAGCGTTCTGATTGGTTGGCTGTGTCACGTTCTCAAAGTTCTCATTCGTTACCTTCAAGCGTTCTGATTGGTTGGCTGGGTGAGCGTTCTGATTGGTCGTTCTGGAACCTTAGGCGTTCGCGTCGTCGTTCGCGAAGCGAACGACGACGCGAAGCTAACGGCCACGCGAAGCGTTTGACGAAGCGTACGTTGCAGCGTCATAATGTGTACAACGTCGCGATGCGTTGGTGGGCGTAGCTTGAGGAAGTTGCGCAATTTTAACGTTCACAAAAAATACTTGTACAGCGTCACAAATGGTCACAGTTGCGTGATTTTAACGTACATAGGCCTAATTGTTACGTGGCGCAGAGCTTGGCTAGGTGGCGTATGTACATCATTGAAACGTTGTTCAGCATGAATTCAATGATTGGGTTTTAGTATTATCCTGCACTGCGAGCGAAGCGAGCATCTTTCTAGTATTAAACACTAAATTCATGCCGTTAACAATACTCTGCACTCGAGACAACGTTTTAATTCAACAATATAATTGTCATTAATATCACTACAACGAAATTATGCTCCTGGAAAGTCAGATTCTAACAGCTTTATTTTAAAAAACGCGCTGCTTGACGCCATGTAATCCTCATGTTCATTGACTGTTCGCTGTCCACATTTGCATAAACCTGACCTAATTATTGTCGATAAGCGCTATTAGTGATTATTTTTGAACAGGGTGCGATCTGTAGTGGAGGAGGGAAATTTTCTTCCCCGCTGCCCAACTGCATCCTCCCAAAGAGGTGGCTATTTACATCCACAATACTAGTTAGTTTGTTCGCGTAGCCAGCGGTGGGCCGTTGCGTTGCCTCAATACTGTGTCATCTAAGAATGGCACGCCGCCAGAGGGAGATGGGGGGATGTTGTCCTGTCGGAGCGGTTCGATCCATCTATTTCAAGATCGCCCAAGAGGCTGAATGTGCGTGATAATTATCATTCACTTTCGAATCTGATATATATATATATATATATGTGTGTGTGTGTGTGTGTGTGTGTGTGTGTGTGTGTGTGTGTGTGTGTGTGTGTGTGTGTGTGTGTGTGGCTGTATAGAAAAAATCTGATACCATATTTGGAATCAGCACCCCAAATAAACCAATAAAAAGGGCCAATTTTTAGGGCAAGAAACAAAATAATATCAGTTTGCACTATGATATGGCTAATTTTCATACACTTCCAATATAGTATATTTGGACGTATCTCAAACACTAGAGCTGATGGGGCATTTCTAGAATCAGGGTGCCAAAATTACTCAAGGAAAGGCGCAACATTTCAGACACATAATTGTGTGTTGACCAGTGTTATGAATACGATTGTCATTGTCATTTTATTTTGTTATTTTTAAATAGACTTTAATTTTAATTTTATAAATATATACCGTTAAGCAGGTGACAGAGCTCTGATGGCCCTCAAAAACTCTGATTCTCTGTCCATTCCTCACGTTCCAACTCCTAATTGTGTGATCAGTCGAACCGGTAAGTAGAATCATTCCTTCTGAATCTACGCTCAAACAGGTCACAGCTCCAGTATGCTCCTTCAACAAGTGAATTATCTTCCCTTTCTCGAAAGACCAGACAATCACTGTGTGATCAGCTGAACCGGTTACGAGAAGGTCTTCAGCTGCGAGCCCATTCACACCAACGAACGATGCACTTTTGGCTGTTTTGTAATCTTCGTCGAAGGGAATAAATACCATTGGACAAACACTTTTGTGGTGACCAAGAAAAATCCGAACACATTCGCCTCTTCTGATGTCCCAGCAGCGTACAGATCGATCGTAGGAGCTGGAGAAGATAAAATCTCCGGTTGAAAATACGCGGTTGATGAGAGAATTATGCCCACGAATGACAAGCACACATTCTCCAGAAGCTGTATTCCACTTGCGTACTGTTTTATCAGCGCTCCCGGATATGACGTGGGCTTCATCAAAAGCTACACATGTAACGTAATCTTCGTGGCCAATCAGCGTTAGAAAACACTCACAGTATCCAGTGCCGGTGGACCAAATGCGTACCGTGAGATCGTCGCTGCCTGTAACCAACATTGAACCGTCGTCATTGATTGCCATTGCGTTGATACCACTCGTGTGATCAGACAGGCACTGAAGTTGGTACGTTGTTGTTGAATTCACCGGATCGATAAGTTTGGTATTGAATATTCCCATATCTATCACTTTATAATGACATTATAATGTAGAAACTTAAATATAAGTGATACAAAATGGGGCAAGGAATAAACTTCATATAGAATTGCTGCTGATGCCGTAATATTAGTATGCAATGTTAATAACAACCAGTTCCGCGACAATTCGTCTACAGACTTCATCATCATCATCATCATCATCATCATCATCATCATCATCATCATCATCATCATCATCATCATCGTCGTCGTCGTCGTCGTCGTCGTCGTCGTCATCGTCAGCACGTGGCCGTTGCGTCATCCCTTGACTATGACTTCGCCGGATGGCACGTCTCTAGAGAGTTGATGGAATCTCACTGGTATGGGTACGGATGTGGTCGATCCATCTTTTCAAGGGACGACCAGGACATCGCTTCCACGATCGGTCAGGTGGACGACCTGGCCGGCGTGGCAGTGGATAGGCCGACGTGGCAGTGGAGGACTTGATGAACCGGAACTGTCTATACGAGGCGGGCAGCATGTCCGAAGATGACAAGGCAGCGACTACTTATCAGTTCATTGAGTGGTGGTAATTCATTCCGCGAGGGACTCCGTATTTGTTACAAAGTCGCACCAGCGAACTCCAAGAATCTGGCGATAGCATCTCATATGGAAAGTTTCCAACTTTCTTAGTTCCGAGGCAAGTGAAGTCCAGGTCTCGTCCGCGTAAAGTAGGAGAAGTGTCTGGTACAGACGGAGTTAGATGGCCAGAGAAAGATGTCTGTCTTGCCAGATATCATGCGGGGAGAACATGGCCATGTAGGCTGTAGAGTGTAGAGGCTGGGCCGGGTCTTGATGACAGTGTCCATTGGAGGACTGAACGCTACCGAGGTATACGAAACTATCTACTGAATCAACACACTCCCCGTCAACCAAGGTAGAGAGAGGGTGGTGGCTGCGATTTACATCCTAAGTTCTGTAACTTGGTTTTGGTCCAGGAAACCTTCATACCAAGCGGAGCAGAAGCGTGGCTGAAACTATAGAGGAATTCGGAGGCATTGCTAGTAAAGGGTAGAAACAGGGTCGTATCGGCTGCGTAGACCAGGTCTGTGAAGCGGCGTGGACCGACGCTGATGTCATTGTTCACAGGCATGTGATCGAAGATCCAGTCGATGATGATGATGATGCAGAAGAGGATTGGTGAGAGCATACAACCCTGCAGACTTGGAGTTCTCGAGGCCGTGGCCTTGGCCTCGAGGCGCTTCAATGTCAAGTGACTCTGCCCTTGGTCTTGGTCTTGGTCTTGGCCTTGGCCTCGGGATACAAGTCCTCGGCCTTGGCCCTGGTTTCGACCTGATGTCTTTGGCCTTGGCCTCGGGAGTATAGTCTGTGGCTTTGTACTGAGGGGCCAAGCCCTCATACCATTTAATTAAACAAAAAATCGCGCATTCACACTGTTGGACTATCAGCTTGAAGTGTACCTCAGCCCTCTTGTCATTATCAAGGAGACGAATAATGCCTGAACACATAGTCTAGTCTCCTTATTTATTTAATTATTAATCCTGACTCCCGTTTAACTCATGTTGTTTAGCAAAAATAAACAAGCCAGCACAATATGGTCACATCATCCTGGCGCTGTGAAGTTTGCGTACACATTTTTAAATTGTCAGTGGTAGAAAGTGGTCAGCTAAATGTTATCATTGGAGTTAAACTCGTGGTACGTCAAGCGGATTTAAGGTAATAGAGTTCATTATATAATATGGTTTTGACGAATTTAAAAGAAGCTGATTTGAATCCACCCATGACTGAATATATATATATATATATATATATATATATATATATATATATATATATTTTATATAAAAAAAAAAGGTCTTATGAAAAAAGTGTCCGGATAATATATATATATATATATATATATATATATATATATATATATATATATATATATATAGTTTACAATACGCCGAAGAAGCAGGCTTCACCGCTTATTGCTATATACCGACGAAGACCCTCTGAATAAGCAGTCTTAGAATGAGCGAACTATTATGAACTATTATGAAGATTATATTATACAATAATATTGACATTCAATAAACTTAAACTGTCAACTGTATATATACATATAACGTGGATAAAGTCTTAAGAGATGAGCTTGACGAAGATTGATCAAAAGAGATGAGAATTTGAGTATCATCAGCATTAAGGTGATAAGCCACTTGATGTTCATCAAGAAGTGAACTGCTGGTGCTTTATAGAGAATAAATAGCAGAGGTCCAAGAACCAAGCCATTGAGGGACACCACAAGACAGAGCAGTGGGAGTTGGGAGATTCTCATTTATTATCACTGATTGAGCGCGGGGATTTAAATATGAAGAAAACCAATGTAAAGCAATGTCAGAGATTCCAAACCGATGTCGACGAAGACCCGCTGAAGAGGTAGGATTCCTCGCGTATTTCTAGCTGTCGGCGAGGACCCGCCGAAGAAGCATGCTTCACCGCGTATTGTTATATTACCGACGAAGACCCTCTGAATAAGCAGACTTAGAATGAGCGAACTATACTATTATGAAGATTATATTATACAATAATATTGACATTCAATAAACTGTCAAACGAAGTATTGTCTTGTTTCGTGCCACAATAGGTACTTCGGGCCGTAATGGGCATTTTCAGCCGACGAAATATGAAGCATCTCAGGCGTAAGAAAGGGAGAGGCACCACGGGAGGCAATAGCCTCGGCCTATTGCTATTGTCCCCTTCTCCCTTCAGAATTACATCACTTTAATAATCAGCAAAATAAGACACCAGAATGCGTCGAAGTATATCACCAAGGGAAAGACTTTGTATGGCCAATAATGCTGGTTTTTCTCACAGTCTTTGTATTCGTCCGTCCGGCTATCCCATAGGATCGGACGGGTAGTCACCTCACTCAAAATCATGAAATCGTACTCATTCTTAGTAAAGTGCGCCGTCTTTTTGTGCAAACACGAATCAATCCACTATGTTTATAATTATTTTGGCGCTCTGATCGTTGAACTCGCGCCTGATTGGTTGGGCAATCAGAAAGTAGGTCAAGAAAAGAACGATTGAATGTGCAAACACAATCTATCGTGCAAAGAAAACACGTACCACTCACTCTCCCCACGCTCTGCCGGCGCTCTTTGTATGCGAGTGACCCAGCCGTCATTTGAAACCGGCATATCATTCAGGCGACCAATGCGAATTTGCTTTGTTCGTACGCAACCGCGCGCCCAATGATCTCTAGTGGCCCAGCCCCATTAGGCAGCCCATTTCTGAATCGAGTAGTCTTTTTCATCTTCTCTTTTTATGACCCAGGTTTCAAGTCCATATAGTATTTGTGGAATGTAAATGTAAATGTAAATGTAAATGTAATTAGCTATTTATATTGCGCCTAATCAATAAATGTTAGCAAGAGTTACAATTAAAAGTCAATTATGTTAATTATTATATGCACAATTAAACAGGTGTGTCTTCAAATTTTTACGAAAGCGACGGGCGACTTTATGCTCCGTAGCGCTGGTGGAAGGGCGTTCCAGGCATGGGGTCCGGCGTACGAGAAATCGTTGCCCCATGACTGTCCGAAGACGAGGTTTCTGGTATTGGCTAGTAGATGCTGATCGTAGGCCTGGTCTACCAATGGCGGTTGATGTTGGCTGGAGCAGATCGGCCAGATAGGTCGGACAAAGGCCATTCTGTGCAAGAACATCAGCGTGCATAGTTTGTGTTGTATCCGTGACTGGACTGGAAGCCAATGAAGTTCACGAAGCGCCGGAGTGACGTGGTCTCGAGGTTTCAGGTCCAGCACCAGACGTGCAGCAGCATTTTGTACGCGCTGCAGGTTGGCCAGTGTAGACTTTGGGAGGCCGGCAAGAACAGAATTACAATAGTCTAGTCTGGACAGAACAAACGCAGAAACCAGTTGCGAGGCGACTTCTTTGCCAGCGATTCGACAAATCTGGCGGATACGTCGTATGTGATAGAAGAGAAGCTCTTGGCTAACTGTCCAACATGTTGCTTCATGGTCAATTCATTGTCAAACAGTACTCCGAGATCTCTGACGACGGAAGAAGGGCGGACGATGGTGCCCTGAAGTGCCAGACTACAATCGGTGTTGGACAGCTTAAGCGTTAGCATGTGAGCCAAACCATGCAAGCTCAGTCTTTGAAGCATTAAGTTGCAATCGTCGTGAGGAACACCATCCTTGGACCTCTGTGATGCAATTTTGGAGACGACCAAGAGCAAGACCAACGTCTTTAATGTCCACATTGTCGTAGATCTGTTTATCATCAGCAAAAATATGATGGCGAAGATCATGACGTTGAAAAATGAGGGCAAAGTCTTCTGTGTATGTGATGAAGGCAATCGGTCCCAAAGACGAGCCCTGGGGCACAGAGCACTCGAGAGACAAAGCTGGCGAGGAATCATTGAGGTGGCGAAATATCTGCTCGCGTCCAGTGAGGTAAGAACGAAACCAGCCAAGGGAACTTCGCTGACTCGAAAACGTTCCTCCAGGACACGGAGCAGTATGTCATGATCCACCGTGTCGAAAGCCGAACTGAGGTCAAGCAGTACAAGTGCAGTGACCTTGCCATCATCTATGGCACGCACGAGGTCGTTGTGGACTTTAATTACCGCTGTTTCTGTTGAATGAAATCGCCGATACGCAGATTGATGAACTGGTAAAAGGTGATTGCGCTCAGAAAACTCAGCAAATCGAGCAACGACTGTTCGCCCCAAAGCTTCGACACAAAGCTCAAGTTGGAAATTGGTCGAAAAGATTTCAGATCTCCTGGATCCAACGTTGGCTTCTTCAGGCGGGGAAGGACGATAGCCGATTTGCAGGCATCTGCACAGGTCCCAGTGTCCAAAGAAGTGTTGCACATCAGACTAAGCAGAGGAGCGATGACATCAGCAACCTCACGTAACAGCCAGGTAGGGATCGGATCAAGCGAGCATTGCTTGTTTGGCAACTTTGATAACAGAGCTTTGATCTCAGTTGGTGTTACCGGATAGAAAGAGAAAGGCGGGGTTTGTCTTTTAACGATCTCCACCTCAGGTGCATTAGATGTCTGCTCACGAATTCGAGCAATCTTCTCCGTAAAAAAAGTTGCAAAGTCATTGACCTTGAAGTGTGATAACAGAGGTCGGAGGCGGTTTGGCAAGCCGATCAACTTTAGCCCAGATCGCTCGACTATTTCCTCCGCAGCTTTGAATTTCCCGCGTCCAGTACTGCTTGAATTTGTCTTGGAAAAGTTGCCGGACTATCTTTGAGTGTATTCGCCAAGCCTCCAGTGTATCAGGCGTCAGAAGGCGCCTGTAATGTCTTCCAAATTGACGTCTCTTGGCTTTAGCAG
Source organism: Metaphire vulgaris (assembly GCA_018105865.1). Classification (NCBI taxonomy): domain Eukaryota; kingdom Metazoa; phylum Annelida; class Clitellata; order Crassiclitellata; family Megascolecidae; genus Metaphire; species Metaphire vulgaris. The sequence continues at coordinate 3,226,610 of CM030856.1, forward strand.
CACGACAATCTTCGTCGAACCATGGAGCAGAATGCCGTCTGGATGTCTGGACAGTTCGAAGTGGTGCATGCTTATCAATCAGGTTTCTCATGGCAGTGTCATAAAGCGAGAAGAGGCCGTTGACATCAGGTACAGGGGACTGGATGACCGATTCGACGAGCTGATGAAGATCAGAAGAGAAAGCATCGATGTCGAATTGTCGCCATGAGCGACGTTGGACGCAGCGTGCCCTTGTATGATTGTCCCGGTCAGAACGCCGTAACGCAGCGGTGATCAGAGAATGATCTGAGAGAATCCCGGGTGGATCGACGCATAAGTTTATGACATCAACGTCCTGTCGGGTGATGATGACATCAACGGTGTTGTAGATTTGGATTTTGGTGCTTATTTTAATGTCTGCAGAGTTCCACAAAAGAATTGGAGAGAAGAATTTTAACATTTGAAAGAAATGCTATAGAAAAATTCTCAGAATTGGATGGTTTGAAAAGATCAGCAACGAGGAACTATACAAGAAATTTCAGCCAAAAGAAACCTTCATGCAAAAAGTTATAGGGCCTACAAAGGATATTTATTTATTTATTTTATAGAAAGTTATGATTTATGTGGTGAATCATCCTAGAAGGACTACTTGAACACATTACAAAGTACATGAATAATATAGGTCAGGATTTAACAGAATAGCTAATCTCGAACAGCCAAGTCTTCAGTCGCTTCTTAAATATGTCCAGAGAAGGTGATGATTGACACACAGACTGGAAGACGATTCCAGGCTTTCGCTGCGGTAACCGGGAAGGCACGGTCGCCGGCAGTGGCAAGGCGTGTGTGCGGCACGAGGAGTGCTTGAGCGGAGCCAGATCGCAGACGCCTTCTACTGTCTATGTCTGCCGATCCCTGGAGTTCGCACCGGAGATAAGGAGGGACCGATGTCGTGCAGGCACCGATAGACGAGGGTTGCCAACTTATACGTTATTCGCTCGGAGACTGAGAGCCAGTGTAGGTCGATCAACAGTGGTGTGATGTGGTCATACTTCCTTGATCGATGGATCAGACGTGCAGCCGCATGAAGTACGCTCTGGAGTCTGTCGAGGAGGTGTTTCGGGAGCCCTGCTAAGGTGGCGTTACCATAGTCGAGTTTAGTGATTACTAAGGCATTACTAAGAAATTGCGTCTCTTTGGACATATTTGTCGTATGAAAGATGATAGAAAGACTATAATGCTGGGAATAATAGACGGTTCCAACAAGAAAGGAAGGTCACGCAGGGAATGGTGTGATGACATTTGTGATTGGTGTGCAAGAACTACTTCATGTTGCAGCCAACAGAAAAGATTGTGACAAAACTGTAATGATTGCATCAGACACCAGCGAGCGCTGAGCCCACGGTTATTGATTATGATGATGATGAGAGTTCCACATATATGTTTCAGTCCTCCCATTGTTTGCAATCCTTTTGCTATTTTCTGTTCTATGTCTTCTTTGTGGCATCCATTGCTTGTTATTCGTCCCCCTACGTAGGTAAAGCTTTTGACCTGTTCAATTTATGTAGTTACTAGAATTAATCGCATATTCTCCTGTTTTGCTGGCCACCATGGTTTTAGTTTTTGCTGCGTTTATCGTAAGGCCGAATCTTTGGCTCGTGATATTGTCTGTCAGTTTTTGTAGCTCTTTCCTGGATTCTGCAAGCAAGTCGACGTCATCTTCAAGCTTTATATAAGAAATATTTTCTCCATAGCACATGATGGTCTGAAAAATTATTATAGTGATGGCCAAAGAATATATCCACGCTCTGTCCTGAACCATTCTGTGAGATCATGCTCTTACTGTGTTTCTGCTTTTCTATTAACCGTTTCTATTAGGCTTATTAATTTATCTTCAATTCCGAAAGTTCTCATTGCTTGCCACAGCCCATCGTGCCACACTGAGTCAAAGGCTTGTTTGTAGTCAATAAAATAGTAAAATAGCGACATTGTAATGATTTTATGCGGTTTCGCCCATCATTTTAACAGTTTTTCACTATTGCATTTTCTCAGTCACAATTTGTTACATTCCGGTTAAACACGGGATTCAGACCTTAAGATATTCATTATGGTCACGACTGTTTGTAACCCCATATTCCAGTATGACAAACTTTCGCTATGAAGTAATGAAAAATGCTGTAACTTACTTAACTTGTAAAAAATCGAAATTTCCATTTCACTATATGCGGCCATGTGAGCTAGGCTAAATGGCTTTTGTACCCAGTAGCAGTTCACAGTACATTGTTTCGCAAATGTTATCCTTGATTCTAATAGCGCAATCGGATAGTACTTTAGAAATAAATCCACACTTCATTGCAGTTGGTATTTTTATACAAAGGTATCAATAAATGCTAATCTTGAGATTGCTCGCTTATGAGAGATTCAGGGTGTCGTATAACTAGGTTTCAATGATCGTCCAAAAAAACTAGCGGTGAACAATACGCTTGGCATTACATTTGATGTAATGCCAAGCGAAATTTTTAAATGATGTAGCAGAGTTTCATGATCGACAGTATCAAATGCAGATGACATGTCGAGAAATGCGGAGGCACAAATGTGGCCTCTGTCAATGGCTGCTGCAATGTCGGAGAAAACTCTCAGTAGAGCCGTTTCAGTCGAGTGGCCCGTACTGACGAGGAAGAAGGAGTTGTGTTTCAGTATAGCATGCCATATAATTCAGGATTATATAGCATGCTGGTCTAATTTCACTGCAAAGCATTAATTTCTATTAGTTACGAGCGATTTCAGTAAGCGACATTATAAAATAATAATTATTATTTTAATATACAGCAATTTAATTTATTACCAATCTTGAAGGTTCGCGTCCTCATTTATAAGGTTCAGTTTAGAAACTTTAAATTGCATCAGTAGAAATTGTTTCGTTACCTAATGTAGAGTTGTTGGAATTTATTAAGAAATATGTTTTCCGCCTTTCAACTCCTGATTTAATGCTTTGGAAAACGGAGTAAACGTTAGTTTTGCGTACACGTGCTGCGTCTACTTTTGCGACGCCTGCTTATAATGCATGTCAATGGAGAAATTGAAGAACGCCAGCGACCAGAAGCGTTTATCGCAAACAGCCGATCCGCTGTTTTCATTTTAGATTCAATGTGCCTACCGACGCCGTCAATGTGCCTACTGCACCGCCGAGTGTGATTAAAATAGAATGACTGATCAGAATTTAATCATCGTCTATTTAAATATGGCATAAATTTTATAATTCTCATTTCTGGCAACGCACCAATCTTATATAATAAAAGGTTATGCGTATTTACAAATATATGAAGAATAAAAGGGCAAAAAGCTTTAAAAGGGTACAAAATTAAGGGTAGCTGTGACGTAATCAAGTTGCTATGACATGGTTCATGGTTCACATGGGGCTTTCCTATAGGGTTCCCTTTGAAAGAGAACATAGACATAGACTATGCTGCATAAACAAACCTGCGGATTACCACAAAAAATAACTCTCAGAAGGGATATACAAAAGAGTTAACTGTTAAAGACAAGTAGCAGAATTGGAAGAGAAATTGAGGAAAGGCATAAAAAAGAGGAATTGAGAAGTGGCAGTTTTACTTTAAAACCAAATTCCGAATGTACACCTCTCTGTTTGTACCAGTTCTTCTCTACAGCAGTGAGACCTGGGCTATGACCAATCGAGACTGGCAGAAAATTGAGGCATTCTACACAAAGGCCCAGTGTCGGATATTGAATGTTAGATGGTTCGACTTTGTATGCAATTACGAGATTTTTATTAACGATCAGGCCAGGAGACAGTCCTGCCGAGAGAAATTCCGGGCCCCTGTGCAGAATGGCCGACGGGCTCATGATAATTTTTGCTTGCCAGACTCTTATGCATTAGTAGCATTACATTTTTAAAATTTAGCAGGTGATTTTTTTGCTTCTTAACCTTTTCACATAAGACATAAAGAGACTAGAGGCATTCGAAATGTGGATCTGGCGAAGAATGGAAAAAATCAGCTGGACGGAAAAAATAACAAACGAAGAAGTCTTGGAGAGGGTAGAAGAGAAGAAAAGCCTAATTAACACTATTCGTACAAGACAAAAGAAGTGGATAGGTCATGTTCTGAGAGAAGAATCAAACCTACGAAGAGAAGTACTAGAAGGAAAGATGAGAGAAGAATCAAACCTACGAAGAGAAGTACTAGAAGGAAAGATGAATGGGAAAGCACAGAAAGGGCGACCAAGAACATCGATGCTGGAGTGGATTTTCGACACAACGGGGAAAAACAAGTATTCAGTCCTGAAGATAAAAGCTCAAGATAGAGAGGAGTGGCGACGCTGGAGTATGGAACCTGTCTTTGGACAGAGCACCTGAAGAAGAAGAAGAACCTTTTCACGCAGGGCTTCCCTTTTACTCGCCGGGCCCCTATACTGTACTTTAGTCCTTACATGTATTATTCATGTTATTGTTAATTATACATATTCGCCATCGGCCCGGTCCCCTCCCGACCGCCGGATCCCTGGGCAGTTGCCCCTGCCCCTCTCGGAGGCCCTGAGACTGCAATCACTAATCGTAGTAATCCGTCGTCGGCGTCTTGGTCTCTTCGGGCATGCTGCATGACTCCCAATCGAAGTACCTGCCCTGCCGCACTTCGCCTGAATGCATCCGTCCGAGATGGTGTCACACATGCCCTTAATTGGCACTGACCTTGAGAAAGACCACCACCAACCACCTGGCTTCGTCAAATCTGTGACAACTGTGGACTAACAGCCACCGGAGCACTCCAGTGTGCTCAGGACAGAACTTTATAGAGAGCAATCGCAACGACCACTCCATCTATGCGTGACTGATGATGATGATGATGATGATGATGATGATGATGATGATGATGATGATGATGATGATGAGTTTTACTTTAGACAAATGCCTTCAAAGATAATACTGCAAAAGTCACAAATCCAGAAATTGTGTGTCAAAGATAGAAACGGCACTACTTCGACGAAAATGAATAGAACAATAGAATATAGACGTCGTCTTTCAAAGGCATGAAAGATAGGCATGTTTGTCTCTTCACTCCTTTCTCTCCTCTATTGCTACTTTGCTCCAATCTTCTGCCGTCCAGTTAACATGTTCTTTAACCCATTCAACTCGTTTCTGCCTTAAGAAAAGGCTTTTCCCCTGCAATTAGGCTGATCGCCTAAGCGATTCCGTGACGTCATGCATCTAATTAAAATAAATAGGTCAAGTTGCACTCAGCTGTTTATGCAAATGTGGACAGCGAAGAGCTAGTGGACAAGGCGTCAAGCACTGCAAGCAGAGCGTTTTTCGAACTAAAGCTGCTAGATTCAGACATTCCAGGAGCAAAACTTCGCCGTAGTGATGTTACAAACAAATCAGTTGTTGAATTAAAACGTTGGCTAGAGTGCAGACCGGAAAAAGGATGAACTTGTGCATAGGCAATGTCTAATATAGCGTTAAGTAAAATGTGGTCATGCCGTTTTTTTAATCATCTTAATTTGTCTACACACACACACACACACACACACACACACACACACACACACACACACACACACACACACACATAACATACATGTTAAGTTAAGCAATGCTAATAAAGAATAAACGACGATCTTGAGAATTTGAATGTTAACATTTCAATTTTGAGTTATAATTTTGAAACAAATTTCTTGTTGGCTTGGCTCTTCACCCTAGCCAGAATAAATTAACTAGTTATAGAGATTTTTAGTAGGCGACGACCCACGAGTACGAGTGAAACTGCAGTGATATCATGTAGGATGGTTAAACGTTTGGCCAGTTCTTTTCACACTTTTCTGACGAGATAATTTTATGGTCAAATTTTTGCAAATCTTAGGCATTTTTGCAATTTTGGGAAATTTTAGGCAATTTTGGCAAATGACGCCACTGCGTTTGGCTAGTAGGCATCAAACTTTAACAGTTGCTGAACGTATGCCCTGTGCCCCGTCCATGAAAATATGCAATTTGATATTATTTGAAGGTAGGATTGTATGATGTGTGGAGCAGTGGCGGCTCCACCGGGGGGCCCGTGCCCCCCTATTGAGTGCCTGGCCCCCCAGTGATCACCAGTTGGGACCCTATACTTAATGCTACATACATTAAACAACAAATGGTTGGCCCCCCATGATTAGAAGTTGCCACCCCAACGGCCCCCCCCACTTGCCAAATCCTAGAGCCGCCACTGGTGTGGAGTTGGCTGGTAGAGGATCCGGATTCATATGAGTTGGCCCAGTTGGATCTAAGAAGTGCTTGTTGCAAATGTATGTCCATCTGGTAATGTTCCCGATAGTAAAATTTTCTCGTCGACATGCTACAGGCCACCTCTCTGCTTTTGCTTTGTCAGTCGACGACTCGACGGACCGGGGAGCTGTATAAAACGAACCCCTTCTTTCAAACAAATGTCAGTTTTCCTATTGTAATTTGCACATGTTCCATAACAACAGTGTTTGATGGGCATACTTAATTTTATCGCGGAACAAATTAAACTTTAAGAAATTAAGAAATCTATTTAGTAATTCACACAATACCGCGTGAATTCAACTATCTAATGGCCACATTTGCATACGCATGCGCAGTGAGCGTGACCTCCTTTAGGACCGATTCTAATTTTAGTTCTGCGATCAGCCTAATTCTTACTCGAAGCCTGCCTCGAAAAGACGGCGTCCGATTCGACACCATCATGTCAATTTAATGATGTCGTTTGATGTTGCTTCTTTGCTTCTCAAGTACAGTCTTACAATTAATTTTTATCAGTTTTAAATGTAGTTGATCTTTTCATGCCTTTCCTGGCTGATTTTCGACAGAACATATGACTTGAAACCTCGAGCACAGCTTTCGCACATCCAAAAATGAGGCACCGCCACCAAGTTTTTGAGCTATATCCCTGGAACTGTAACCTTCTTTCATCAGTGTTATAGCCACAACTCTTTTTTTGATGACCAGTAACGTCTTTTTGAGGTTTTGGAGGTTTTCATGATTTATCTGTTAAAATAATCATAAAATATACATTCAAAATGATGAAATCTTAAGTTTATTAATAAAATGCAATTATTCGTAATATTTTTATTTATAAATAAAACTATTAAGTCGATTAGTAATAGTCTGAAATAAAAAGCAGATCTATAATTAACGGGTATGTTCAAACCCGGACTAGTCACATTAGGTTTGGCATTTAATATAGTCTTTTTTCAGGCCACCCTATATATATACGGGTATGTTTGAAAAAGATTTCATGGCTTAGCAAAATGACACCAGCCTTTACGAAATATCTGGCTTTTCGACACGTGAAGCTTAACAATTGTGTACAACTTTGTCAAAAGCGCAACCATTTACTTGTACAGCTATAAGATGTTTCACATCAAATCTGGAACTCTCTCCCTCCGGCTGTCAGATCTTCCAATTCATTAAGCATATTCCGACCCAGACTTAAGACACATCTCTTTCAATTGGCGTTTCCTCCATAGTCTGTCTCACTCTCTCCCTCTGACTGATCTCTGGAATGACCTGGATCTTTTGCGGATTGATTTTGAAGTACCATCGATTGATATCTTGGGTATTAGAACTGGTGCTATAGAAGTGCATAATTATTATTTATTATTATTCACAGCACTTCGCAGCGATTTCCAGCAAAGCAGCACGGACTAACATAAAGAAGACGTAGAATAGTTAATTTGTGTTTTCAGACGATGTATAATCGAGAAAAATTTGGAGGTGTGTCCGCAATTTTGGCCACTAGTGTAATTAAGTTCGTGACGATAAAAAAAACACGTGCCAAATGTAAAAAAGCAGCGATGACCTTTTTAAAAATTTTTAATCCAAAGCAAGATAGTTGCAATTCTCATCATCTCAAGCAAACAATAAGTAGATCTAGAGCCCTAGACCAATATTTCAAATAGCGAGAAAGCTGATCAGCTCATTCCAAACATTTTAGTTTAGAACTAGAAAGATGCTCGCTTCGCTCGCAGTGCAGGATAATACTAATCCAATACCTATACCTAATACCCAATCATTGAATTCATGCTGAACAACATTTCAATGATCGCCACCTATAGACAAGCTCTGAGCCACGTAATAATTAGGCTTATGTACGTTAAAATCTCGCAACTGTGACCATTTGTGACGCTGTACACGTATTTTTTGTGTACGATAAAATGTACGTTAAAATTCGCGCAACTTCCTCAAGCTACGAACAATTGTTACCAATAGCAACGTCGTCGCACGCCCACCCCTCTGACGCTGCAATGACTCGACTAAACCGTGTTAAACTACGAGTTTACGAACAATTGTTACCAATAGCAACGTCGTCTTCGAACATCGTCCACCAACGCATCGTGACGTAAGGACTAAACCGTCTACCAATAGTCAATCAATGAGAACGCTTGAAGGTAACAGACATACAGAATAAGGATTTTAATATTATAGATGAGCAGAACAAGGCTACAGTGGTGTGTTTCTGACTGGCAAAAAGGTCATCAGGGACTTACGGGATGAAGATGACGTAGGTTTTCCTTTTAGGTTAATAACTGCTTTGAAGTTTATTTGTTTACATATTTTAATTGTCATATCACATGACGAGAGCCTATTTGTATATATGTCTGCGAAAGTCGTACAATAGCATTGACGTCTATTAATAGCCTAGACTGGTCATGGCCTGTAATTGCAGCAACTGAGGCTAAAGTTCCACCATTTTGCTAAGCTCAGGAGTCAGAAGTGTGCTAACTTATCGTTAATGCTTTAATGTGGTAAATTCGTTGAAAATTCCGGCATGCACCGCGTACAACAGAACGACCTCTAATTCCTAAACAGTAGGCTAAACTAATCGACCTAAAATTAATTCCTACGGCAAATAGCTTATATATATAATCAGGAATCTATATATACGAGTGAAAATCATCAAAAAGGAATTAAAATAGCAAAACGGGGAAGTTCAAGTCGGTAATAGTGAGGCTGCCGCGATCGGCAGCCATCTTACGTTTCTACGACCGTGGCCTCAGATTAACGAGCCTAGACCAGTCTAGGCTATTAATAGACGTCAATGTACAATAGCAATTGCCAAAATAATTTTGGCGTACTGTGGTTCGGCTAATGCATACAGATCGATCGATAAGCACGAGTCATAGTCAGCAGTAAATTATTCATATTTAATGATAACACTACGTTAATTATGCTGACTTGAAGACAACAGGTGATCTTTATGCAGTTTGGTGTGCTGGATCCAAAAATCACACCCATTTCCTCCAGTCACGTCCAGTTTTTCCGCAAAACGCTGTTGATTGATTTACTGTTTTTTAAAGTCGTTTTTACCCGTTTATGTCGGTATATTTTTCTTTAAATATTTTTATTTAACTCCGCCATAATCCATTGACTTAGATTCAACATGACCTATCATCGCTCATTTCATTACCGTTACTATTTGTAATTTAACTTTTTTTTTAGTTTTTCTATGAAATGAAATGAAATGAAAAGAAATGAAATGAAATGAAATGAAATGAAATTAAATTAAATTAAATGAAATTAAATTAAATTAAATTAAATTAAATTAAATTAAATTAAATTAAATTAAATTAAATTAAATTAAATTAAATTAAATTATTTCACTCCACACTAACATCAGCTGCACTATTGACCACATGCTGAGATTTGTGGTCCGCTGCATGAGCTGAAAGACAATTTGACTTTTCTTCACAATTTGACTTTCTTCGTTAATCTCAGCCTGACATCATGACATTATTCTCTCTCTATTTGTTTATTCGAACTGTTCATTTCTTTTCCTCGAAACTTGATGTACGCAAACCGATTAATCATTGGACCTACCGCACTGCCGTTGATCACTACTCACATTTAAATAAAATTTCTATCTCCTTTTTTAAACCCTCCGTTGTTCACATCTTCGTATTCGCCGTTCACATTTCCGTATCACCCGACGCTCAGATATCATCATTGTCCTTCTCGCTCTTTCAGGCGATATCCACACAAATCCTGGACCATCCCAATCACACATAACACTCTGCACTCTCAACATCAGATCCCTCACTAATCCTCAACACACACATTCACTACATGACCTTACTAACATAAAATTAGACCCCCTCTTTCCAATACACACACTTCACTTCTCTACCATAGACATAGTTGCACTAACTGAAACCTGGGTATCTCCGTCTACTACTTCATGTCAACTGATTGAGGCAACCCCACCTGGCTTCTACCTCCTAAGTTTTCCTCGTTTAAAAAAGCCTACCAACTGCTCTTCTAATATAGGCGGAGGCACCGCTTTCCTAATTCGCGATCATATACAAATTAGCATATCCTCATCAATGACTTTTTTCTCATTTTAATGCTCGTCAGTCAACATTTACCGCCCCCCAACATCATCAAAATACTCAACCTCATTCATGACATTTCTTGACGAATTTTTCTCCTTTTAGGCTCTGCAGCTACAACTCCGCATGAGTTCTTAATTACTGATGATTTCAATGTACATGTTGATAAGAGTGGTGATCCTAACTCTTTTTTTTACACAACACATATCTCTTTTTACTCAGACTTTTGGACATACTTTAGATTTGCTCATCAAGTCTTCTTCTTCATCACTATCTCCAATTTCAGCAATTAGCCAATTCTCTCCATCTGATCATTTTCCCATCTTCTCCATTTTAAGTATCTGCTCGCCAACTCCTCCGCCACGTGGCGCCTACTCATTCCGCCATCTTAACAAAATTGACGTAGCCTTGTTATGTGACAACATTAAATCATCTGAACTAATTACTAACCCCCTCACTACCTACTACTCTGCCGTCACTGATCAATAAATACAATTTTGTGTTATCTGCTCTTCTTAAGAAACATGCTCCTATCATCACAAGACCTCTTTCATCTCATAACAGCAAACCCTGGTATAACTCTTTCATTCATGCTTTCAAGTCATTTTGCAGACGTCTTGAACGAACATGCCATAGATCACATTCTCCATCTGACCTTTTAAATCTTCGTTCCGCCACCAACCGCTACCATAATCCCCTTACAGCTGCCAAAAAGAAGTACTATTCTAACATCATTTCAACAAATTAGCTTAAACCCACGAAAGCTCTGGAAAACTGTAAATGATCTTTTCCATCGCAAAGAATCAAACCTCTCCCTCAATCCATTTCCCTGTCAGAACTTGCTGAATCTTCTGCTAATTTCTTAACTGCAAAAATTTCCAAGATTCGCAGTTTCCTTAAGTCTTCCACTTTTACTCAAACCACTTCTCATTACCCTTCTCCCCCACAACCTCCATGCAACTTATCGAGCTTCACTCCTGCAACTGAGGAAGAGGTATCCAAACTACTAATTTCCCTTCCAAACAAACAGTGTGACCTAGATCCCATACCTACCTCTTTTTTCAAACAGTGTGCCATCGTGCCTACGCCTATCATAACTAGAATCATCAACCTGTCTTTTACCTTAGGCACTTTCCCTCTTCGTTCAAAAACTCTTTTGTCACTCCTCTCCTAAAAAGCCTGGTCTTTACAGAGAAGAGCTTAATAACTATCGGCCCATCTCAAATCTTTAACTTCTATCAAAACTTACTGAGCAAATTGTGCTTTCTAGACTGACCGAACACCTTTTAAATAACTCTCTATATAATGCTCATCAGTATGCCTACACTAAACATCACTCAACTTAAACCGTTCTCGCCTACATTCATGACAGACTCTTAACCGCAATTGGTCTCCGACAAGTTACTGGCCTTTGTCTCCTTGACCTCTCTGCTGCATTTGATACCATAGATCACAAAATTCTGTCTCTCTCTTTCTCTCTCTTTCTCTCTCTCTCTCTCTCTCTCTCTCTCTCTCTCTCTCTCTCTCTCTCTCTCTGGTTTGGAATATCTGAAAAAGTTCACAACTGGTTTTCATTTTACCTTAAAACCCGGTCTTTTCAAGTGTCCTGTCTTAGCCAAATTTCTCTATCTCACAGTGTAGATTTTGGAGTGCCTCGAGGATCTGTTCTTGGGCCTGTACTGTACAGCCTTTACACCACACCGCTCTCATCTTTAATTAATTCCCTCAATTTAAATCACCAACTCTATGCCGATGACACTCAGCTATTCCTTTCCTTCTCACCTCTTTCATTTAAAGCATCTATTTTTTAACTTGAATCTGCATTCTCATCAATCTCTGCATGGATGTCATCTAATCTCTTTGCTCTCAACCCATCTAAGACAGAGTTTCTTTTAATTGGACTACCTCAACAACTCAAAAAAATTGACAATCCTAAACTAGTTTTGGCTCCTCACACCATGATAATCCCTCTTCCAACTGCAAGAAATCTCGGATTCAAATTTGATTCGTTTCTTAACTTTGAATCACAAATCACTTTCAAAAGCCTGTTATGTTCATATTCATAACCTTCGCCGCCTACGCCCTTGACTAGATAGTAGTAGATACTAAAACTGCCTCCACAATTGCCACCTCAATTGTCCACTCCAAAATTAGATTATTGTAACTCCCTCTACTATAACCTTCCCAAAGCCTCCATCAACAAATTGCAATCGATACAAAATGCACTAGCTCGCGCTGGTACTAAATCACCTAAATTCTCCCATATTTCACCCATACTAAAACCATTACATTAGCTTAAAACAGCTGAACGTATCCAATATAAGATAATAACACTTACATATAGCTCACTTCAGTCATCAAAACCTGTCTACCTTAGATCACTATTAACCCCTCAGCCTCCTCGACCAACACGTTCATCATCTTACCTTACTCTGTCACGCCCACTGAATCAGTCATCCCTAAAAATTTGCAACCGTGCCTTCTCATACGCCTCACCTGAACTTTCTAACTCGATCCCAGCTTCCCTCCGTAGACTTGAACACTTTAAAACAATAAAATCTGAATCCTCAATTCCTATAATTCCTGTATTATCGTCTTCAGGTCTAAGCTTAAATCCTTCCTTTTCCTAAAATCATTTCCGCCATAGCTGTAACAACCTAGCCTCATTGCCCTTTATATGTTGACTATTGCCTGGCTGATCGTATACCTCCCCCATAGCTATTTTAAGAGAGGCTGAGCGCCTAAGAATAAGCAGCTACTGTTGTGCTGTTTCAAGGCGCTATAGAAATCCACGAGATTTTACTTTACTTTACTTTACGATACCACGATATTACTACACGGTATTTTGTCACGATACCAGTATCATCAGAGTGACGATACCAATCACGATACCGCAATAACCGCATCACGTTCATTTATTAAATTAAGCTAGCAAAATGTAGTAAATGTACTTCGTATTCATTTACTTTCTTTTTAGCTCTATTTTCAGCTAGAAACCTGCACTTAGCTGACAAACTATAGCTAGTTAGTGGGTAATTGGGCATGTTTAATTGCCTTGACAATTAAGCATCAAGGCCTACAGTTAACTGTTCTTAACCGTTACAGTCCCCGACTCCTCTGTCCTTAGCCCCAATCCCTACTAGTACTAGACTAGTCCCATACAGGCAAGGCATACACCCGTCCGTTACCTACCCGGATACTCTACATTCGAGCAATGAAAACAATTCTTATAGAAAAGTTGAGCGAGTGTAATTGATCATTGATATGCATTATTCTGGATTTATTGGTATCGCGATATATCGAGTATCGCGATACTTTTTGTCAATATTGATCGAGGTAGAAAATCGTGCAACACTATTGTGTATTATAATTCTTTAGCTATATTGAATATGCAAAAAGATAAGGATGTGCAAAAAGACGTACTGAATATGCAGTGGGTATAGCTGTTTAATAGTACAACCGCATAATAGGCAGTTTTAAACTGCAGTCGTCAGTATTTTATGGATATAGGGCTATAGGCGTAAGCAGCGTGTGAAATCGACGGCTGCATTCAGTCGCACAGCAGGCTTACAATTCGCAGCAAATTTAACTCAGTTAAATAGTTTTCTGTTGCATATGTCAACCAGCACTCGAGCACTTCGTGGGCAGTGCAGGAATGATCGCGGCAAGTTTTGCTACGTTTGTGGTTGTTTTGTAACACCTATACAAAGGAGAGATGCGTGAATTTGTGCATAAAGCTTATCATACATATTTCGGAGTTAAATTGGTTGAACAAGAAAAACCGTGGGCACCACATAAAGTGTGCAGGACATGTGTTGAAAGTGGACTAAAGGTCAGAGAAAACGTCTTAGCTTTTGAGTTCCAATGGTGTGGCGAGAGCCTCGAAACCATGTTGATGACTGCTATTTCTGCCTGGTAAATATTGCAGGCATGTCCACAAAGACAAAATCTTCCATCCAGTACCCAAACCTCTCTCTGCTCTGAGACCGGTTGCTTACTGTGTCGAAACTCCTGTACCTATTTGCACAACTTTGGGAGTTTCTGACGATGATGAATTTTTTTACTCAACAGACACCGATGGTGAAGATTTCGTGGCCTCAGAAGTTGATGCTGGAATGCACCAAACATTCAACCAAGCTGAGTTGAATGACCTTGTACGAGATCTTGATCTGCCGAAGTCGTCAGCAGAGTTACTGGAAGTTACTGAAGGAAAAGAACCTGTTCAGTTTTGACTCCAGGAACAACGCTTATGTATCATGGCAGAGAGAATGATCTTCTAAAATATTTCCATATGGAAGAGGAGTTTGTATACTACATCAACATCAAAAGACTTATTGAATCAATGAGATGTTATATTTGCAGACAAGATGTTTTTACGACCTAATTACTGACTTTGTTGGCAACTTCAGAGCCGAGAAGTGTCTTTTTAGTTAAAAATTCAAAGATTACTTTTGCAGACTGGGAGCAAACATTGAGTGGCAATTTGTATTTCCTTCATAGTTATCTGAACTTCAAATCTTGAAGAACAAAGAGAACGCTTCCATCAAGACATCAAAACCATGGAACGTAGGTATCAATGGCAAACATGGAGACTTCAAACATTTAAAGCATACTAACTGCACCCAGATAATCCAAAAGAGAAGATTCTGCCTCATAATTTTTAAACAACATAACAACTGTTATCACAACAGACTAGATAATCCAAAATGACGAATCGGCTCTGCCTCATAATATAAATTTAAACAACTAGCTATTGCACTTATTGCTCTCTTTGTTAGATGGTTAGACAACAGACTAGTTTTGAGTTGAATAAAATATATGACGTGTTATCGGCTCTTCAGAGTTTCCTATTTTCCTGATGTTTGAAGTATGCTTTATTAAAGGTGTTAAACCTTTAATAAAGCATACCTAATTTGCGAAAAAAAATTGACGTATTGCATAATTTTTGACTTCATATCTGGAATCAGCACCTCTCATTTGGGTAAAACCAGCAAACATACTTAGGTCAGCAGAAAATTGTTTAAAATCTAGACCAGTGTAATTAGATATGAACCAGTTACCGCTGGTTGTTTCACTTGTATTCTTTATTTATTAAGCAAATTTTGAGTGCGATTGAGTACGATTCATTTTCTCAGTATTGAGAATGCTCTGAAAATATTGCACATCGAATTTGCATTTACTAAAAGAAGTAAGCTCTCGTGAATTTTTATAGCGTTTTGTAAGCATGGACTCTAGACTTGGACTTAGATCCTCTCGTCCCTTCTGGCCTCGAGGCTTCTACAACCGGCACGATCACTGGCAACTTCTCTTGCTTCGGCTATATCTAGTCCCATCTCTTTCATATCTTCTACGAGTGTCTTGCCATGTTTTCCGCTGTCTTTTTCGTCCTCTTTTCCCATCTTCTTAATCTTCACTGCTTGAACTGCGCGGCGCGTCTTGACGGTGGCATTCGCAAGTTCGTTTACTGTGCAGTACTGTAGTCCATGCCATTTAGTTGCATAACTTCTTCATTGGGAATCTTTTCACATCACTCCTAAGATCTGACAGTGCCAGTGAAAGCCGTCTAATCTCTGCAGAGTCTTCGCCCTCTTCCATGTTTCACTTGCACACAGAGCGGTCGTTATTACAATGGCCGAGTACAGACGCAGCTTGAGCTTGGTATTCTTGCTGATAGAGCTGCGATCATTTCCCCTTGCTTTCTTTGTGAATGAGACAGTAGGACATGTGATTAACATTGGAAATTATGGCTAAAACGAAATCGTAATCCAGTAAGCAAAGGCATTGTGCGCCTAAGTTTGTTAGACCCGAAAAATAACTGCTTCCACCACTGCATATCAAATTGGGCCCCATGAAGCAATTTGTCAAAGCACTCACTAACTCTTTAACTTGCTTTCAGTACATATGCAAACAATTCTCTCACTTATCAGAAGCAAAGTTAAAAGAAAGTTCTGCAGGACCATAAGTTTGGAGCGACATCGAAAGAAACGGACGCTGGAACTTGGCCTAAACAAGTAAACTTAAACTTAGCATTATTTAAAGTGGCTTAGAAGGCATAATGCCAATGTTAAAGCCACTAGGGGCATTAACGGGGCTTGAACTCGTTCCGTCAGCCTCACGCTCCAGCACGTAACCCACTCTGCCATCTTACGTTTTTAAGTTTCCTGGAAATGGGGAGATCCTGATTAAAAATTCGGAATTTGGAATTCTATGGCGCCTATCTATGGCTGCCTTGCATGCGTTTTGTGCATGCCACGTTTCGCCGTCGTTCGACGCAATTTCTGACGCTCCGTGCGTGAATCTTGCGCCGGAGATGAGGATTTCTTCGAGTCCGTCGGTCTGCTGAAGAGTTTTGGCTGTCCTCAACTGTTTCGCGTCGTTTCGGAAGCCTCGAGTCGGTCTCGCCGCCTGTGCAGGACGTCGCCATGTTGGCTATTGTTATAACGCCATGCGATGATCGACGGTCGTTCCGGGCTTCGCTCGAGCATTCATCTTCGCGAGGACGGCGTTCCGCTCTTCGGTTCCGACGTGTCTCGTGCTGTCCTCTACCTTTCCACGTCGTCCTGGAAGTTCAAGTCAGTCGCCGTCCGTCGGGTGTGCGCCAAAGTCAGCTGCATCGGCTGCTGCGTGAAAATTTGGCGGATTTGCGGTTGGCTGTCGTTTCTGGACTTCGCTGGATTTTCCATCTTCGTTGGATTTGCCGATTTCGACGATGGAACTATCTTCTTGCGGAAGACCGCTTCTTCAGGAACTTTTCCGGTGGTTATATCCGTACGGAGAAACTCCTACTACCAACTCGCGAACTTTCAACATCATCTTCCGCTCCTTGTTGGCATGTCAAGGGGGCTACAGTTTTACTTGAAGGACCGCTTCTAAAGGACTTTGCACCGGACTTCTTCACGGCAGCAAGGTTCTTTCCATCATCACAGTGGATTTTAACATCGCCACCTTCTAACCTTCATTGACATGTCAGCGGTGTCAAAGCGCTTTTGATTTTGGATTTTAAACCATGCGTACAGCGCTATATAAATTGTTCTGGAATAATAATAATAATAATAATAATAATAATAATAATAATAATAATAATAATAATAATAATAATAATAATAATAATAATAATAATAATAATAATAATAATAATAATAATAATAATAATAATAATAAAATAATAATAATAATAATAATAAATATAGTTGACAACATGTTAAAGAAATTGTAAGGACTTAGGTGTAATTTGAGTCTGAAGCTACATTATCGCTTGAATTTTCCACCAGAAAATCTTGGATCATATTAAAGAAATGGAAAAATGATACTAAGGCCACTGGGATGTAAACAGGATGTGAGATTACTGCTGGTCTCTCCATTGGGAAAAATAAGATAAGAGAAAAACCATTCGCGGCCTTTCAATGAGAAAAGACTAAGAAAATGCCAACCACTGTGTTTTTGGAACGAAGTACTTACCTGCCTTAACTTTGACTGCCACATTAGTAAATTAAATAACATTTGGTAACAAGATATTTTAACGTTTGTAGTTGTATGAAAGAATTTCATTTATAAAAATTGCCAAAAACGGTACTTGATGGGAGAAATCTGGTAGCATATTTTAAATCAACACCCTCAAAAACTACAAGAATCATCTAGTTTACTGGTAATAAAAAGCTTTTTAAATTTTTGTAGGCCTGTGGTATTAGAACCATCATGCTGTTAATGTTTCTGAACCAAATAGCTCGATTTTCAATTGCAACTGAAATCGAGCGTCCAGAAAAGTTGAGGTAAAAAAATCGTTAATTAATTTAAAGCGCATAATTGAAATCATTATTTAATTAATTATTCAATCGAACTTCGGTGAGAGTTAATTAAATGTACAGCCGTTGGCTGTAACATATAACCTAGCTTTTCTAGCAGCAAAAATTCAGTTAAGACGTTGTCGTCACCGCTACTTTGGCAAAATGACTACAATGCTGCTGTTAGCGTTGACATTTGTCTTTTGTGGGACGGTCGGTTCACGTGACCCAGGTATCATCAAAAGAGCTACTGAAGAGCCCATTAGATTGTGGCACCAGAACGAAGTTCTTGGTAGCAGACTGAACAGAAAGCTGAACGTTACTTCAATCCCTGAGCTATCAGGAAACATCACGAACAGTTTCGGTTTAACGCTTGACTATGTTCTTGGTAATCTGGAACTGATGCAGCACTCAAAGCCTAGAGCGGAGCTGTCGATCAGAAGATCGGAAGGTATTTGGCTGACAATTCACATTGCGAGTTGTTTCTTTAAAGGAAAACACAAGATTACGGTAATCAACGAACCACTGGAGCCATTCACAAAACATGGAAATATCGATCTCAATATAACGGGATTGACGATGACGATGAAGAGACACGCTTTTACTTTCGGATCAGATTCTACTATGACAAGATGGGAATCGAGTGAGGCGTCGGCGATCATCGATAATGTCAAACTTGACCTTCACGACAAAGAACTACTCACATACTTAGCATTTGTCGACACCGCCCAGTTGAACCAGAAGGCTTGTGACCATCTGTTGAATGCTTACAAAAACCTAACAGAAGACTATTATGATGCAACACTTAAGTTGACCGACAACCTCTACGTCGATATGATGGTGATGCGTGGACCTAATCTCTATGACGGATACTTGGAGTTTTTTCTACCCAGGAGAAATACGATACAAAGGCGATAACAGAGTTTTCACAGACTTTCCGGAAGGTCTGCAGTTCGACAGTCAATTTCCAGAGAGTGAACTGAAGTTTATAGTGTCAGAAAAGATATTCAGTAGTCTCGCTTTTGTCATACATAACAATGGTCTACTGAATTGCAAGTACGAAAAAGAGGATCTACCTGAAGCTAGCAATCACCTACTTAATACAACCTGCAATAGCAGTTGCTTTGGGAAACACTTCGAAGAGGTCGGAACCAATTATCCGGGAACATCGGTTGATTTGATTGCTGTTACAACAAAGTCAAATTTTATGACAGTCAACGTCCACAATGAAAATTTGAAAATTGATGTGGAGTTCAACATAACAGCCAGAGTTCGAGGTCCTAACTCAACGCGCCCTTTGTTCGTTGTTCTTTACAAAATGTCGTCAAATGTTCAGCCAAAAATAAGGAAGATGGCAAGACTGAATTTCGAAATTCTGTCCTTTGACCAAAGCGTCGACGTTCTTGAATCGAATATTGGTGATCTACCACATGATAAACTACTGGATTTCTTGGAACTGCCGATACAAAATGCTCAATCCCAGCTGTCCGGAAGTTAAAGTTTGATGGGATCCAGATTAAATTACCAATTAGCTCTCTTTCATTGAAATCTGAAATTAGATTGCAACCCAGTAAGATGATTCTTTTGTTTAATACCTATACAAGAGAGGCCGATAGGTGCTAAACCAGCCATCGAGCGCCGAGTGCCGTTCGCATCATTTAATTATCTACTACTTTTACAATATTTCCGATAACAGCTAAAAATTCCAGCGCCTAGAGCAGTGGTTCTAAACCTTTTTACGATTACGTACCCATGAAACAAGTATAAGAAAACGAAGTACCCCCTACCAGAGTACCTTATTCCAGGACAAAAGTTTGCAATATATTGAAAATAAAGTACTTTCTCGTTATCCGGACCCCAGTGAAGTGTAATGGCTGTTCGGTCGGGAACCTGACCCTAACCTAACCATGATCCAAACCTAACCCTGACCCTAACCTAACCTAACCCTAACCCTAACGCCTCTCTAGCCAACTACACCATCCATCTACTGGGTCCGGATAACGGGAAAGAAAAATTATAAACTTAAAATAATTATAAACTGCAACAAACGTCTGTTACAAATTACCAGAAAGTGGGCTTTTTCTTTAAATTTATAATTTAGTACACAAATTTCTACAGCATTTGCATAATATGCAGGGTGACTTGCAGTAAAAGTCTTTAATCAGACTTTATATCAGGATTATTCAGTACCCCCCACAACGTCTTTCGAGTACCCAAAAGGGTACGAGTACCCAGGTTAAGAACCACTTTCCTAGAGTAAAAGTAATTGGACAGTACGAATTTATTTGTCGGCTAACCTGCAATCCCACTAAATTATTTGCGTTTTACAAAATTTGTAAACTGTTAAATTTTTAAACTGTTAAGTTAAAATTGAAGAAATGAATAATGTAATTATGATGGTTGATTTTAAGCGGTTTAGCAAGAGTTATCTTATGCTAAAACTACTGTGGCTCACATCGCCCTCTGTAATATAATATAATAATATAATATAACAAGGTTTAAAGTGGTTTAGTAGGGACTGCCCTGTGTGAGAACCACTGTTAACCACTGTATCAACTTCTGTTTATCGCAATGACATGTCCTGCTTACAAAAACATAATGCGCAAATCCACAATGCCATAATAGTTGTGATATACTCAATTTCAGTATATTATTATTATTATTGACTTACTATGCAAAAAGCAATATATAATATGATCTACCAATCTCATAGTCCTTAAGAAGTTACTTTACACTATTTGCTGTTGATATTGATCTCATAACACTGAGAAGTTAGCAGATCTCATATTGATCTCATATTGATCTCATATTGATCTCATAACACTGGGAAGTTAGAAGTTAGCAGTTTGCTCCATCATCCAACAACGTTGAATGATGGAGCAAAAGATCGCGGGTTCGAGTCCCGCAGGAGCCCTAAAGGTCGACTCAGCCTTTTTCGTTATGGTAAAATGAGGAGCAATGGCAACATTGCAAAGGTAACCATAGGATCGGCGGACTCAGAGCAGAGGGAGATTTGGATACTGGATTTTGTCTTTGTGGACATGCCTGCAATATTTACCAGGCAGAAGTAGCAGTCATCAACGTGGTTTTGAGGCTCTCGACACACAATAATTATTGGAACCCCAAAGCTAAGACTTTTCTCTTACCTTTAGTCCACTGTCTGAGGCTTTCAACACATGACCTGCGCACTTTATGGTTTTTTTTTATTGGTAACCCAATTTAACTCCGAAATATGCATGATAAGCTTTATGCACAAATTTACACATATCTACTTTGTTTAGGTAAGTAAGTAAGTAAGTAAAAAATCTCGTTAATTTCTAAAGCGCTTCCAAAAGATGCACCGAAGTAGCTCCTTATTCCTATGCGCTCAATCTCAAATGAAGTAGCTATAGCCAAAGGTGGGTCATTCATGCCGGGTCATTTAATCAAAAGGGCGAGTGGGCAGGACGCTATAGCTATGGAGGAAATGATTTTTATAAAGATAAATGATTTTAGTTTAGAAAGAAAAACATGAGGAGATGTTGCAAGAAGGGGAGAAAATTGTGACTCAGAGTTTGTTATTTGGCTTTGATGTAGACAATGAAGGGATATTGGAATTGAGTTCCAAAGCTCAGGTGCCGCATATGAAAAAGCACGATTGCAAATTTTGAGAGATGATTGATTCAGAGGTCGAAGGAGAGTTACACGAGAAGAGGATCTAGTAGATCCAGGTTGTTGTGGAATTATCAGATTTCTTAGGTAGACTGGTTTTGATGTATGGAGTGTAAGTATAAGTCATCGATATTATTTTATATTCAATGCGTTCTGTTATCTTGAGCCAGTGGAGAGATTTGAGTAATGGTGTAATGTGGCAAAATTTAGGCGATTTAGTTACTGCACGAGCTAAGGCATTTTTAATCGATTGGAGATTACATATGGAAGCCTTTGGAAGATTGTGAAACAGTGAGTTGCAGTAGTCTAACTTAGAGTGAACTATTGAAGTGGCAATAGTGGAAGCAGTTTTAATATCAAGGTAGGGGCGAAGGCGACGTAGATCACGAATGTGAGCATAACAGGTTTTTGACAGTTGAGATATGTGAGCTTCAAAATTTAGGGAGGAGTCAAAAGTAAATCCAAGTTTTTTTGCAGTTGGAACAGGGGTTATTATTGTATCTGTGGCTAAAATCAGTGTGGGATTTTCAATTTTTTTCAGTTGTTGTGGCAGTCCAAATAAGAGAAATTCTGTTTTGGAGGGATTGATGGTAAGGAGATTAGCTGACATCCACGATGAGATTGACGAAAATGCTGATTCTAGTTCAGAGATTGATGCCTTAAAGGAAGATGGAGTAAACGAAATAAATAATTGAGTGTCGTCTGCATAAAGTTGATGATTTAATTTGAGAGAGTTGATTAAGGATGACAGTGGGGTAGTGTAGAGACTGAACAAAACCGGTCCAAGGACAGATCCTTGTGGTACTCCATATAGATCGGAGGGTGATGAAGTTTGATTCTGGCATGAAACTTGAAAGGATCTAGATTGGAGATCGGATTGGAACCAGCGGTGAGCTACAGAAGATATTCCAAACCAGAGGGAAAGGCGTTTCAGTAGGATTTTGTGATCTATAGTATCAAAGGCAGCAGAAAGATCAAGGAGACAGAGACCAGTAACTCGTTGAGATCCAATGGCAGTGAGGAGTTTGTCATAAATGTATGTGAGGACGGTTTCTGTTGAATGATGTTTTGTATAAGCGGATTGGTGAGTGTTGCATAAGGTGTTTTTTGACAAATGCTCAGTTAGTCTTTTCTGTTATAAAACAACCACAAAAGTAACAAAACTTGTCAAGATCATTCTTGCACCGTCCACGAAATGTTCGAGTACTGGATGATACAGCATATTCCACAGAAAACTATTTGACAGAGTTAAATTTGCTGCAACCTGTGAGCCTCATGAACGACTGAATGTTGCAGTCGGTTTCACTGCTGCCCGGTTACACGCTGCCTTTTCACGTTGCCTACAACCATAAAATGCTGACGTCTGCAGTTTTAGAATGTCTATTAAGCTGTTGAACTATTACATAGCTATACCCACTGCATATTCAGAATATCTTTATGCACATCCTTATCTTTTTGCATATTCAATATAGCTACAGAATTAGAATACATAATGCTACATTATTACAGTAAACAGTTAATCAGTAAACAGCGTTTTGCGACAAAACTGGACGTGGCTGGAGGAGATGGGTGTGATTTTGGATTCAGCACACCAAAATGCATAAAGATCACAGATCTTCAAATCAGCAAAACTGTCGTAGACCAGTGAATTTATTATTGCCGAGATAACTTATATAGAGCTTGAAAAGGCGACGGCCAACGTTGAGAGCGTTTCTGTAAACGTTGACATGTCAGTGACGATTGGAGGATGGCGTTTTAAAAATTCCACTCAAGTGGTCTAGAAAGCCGTGACGAAATGCGGCGGCTAATTCATGAATTCGGAAGACACCGAGCAATCTTCCGCAAACAAAAAACATTTACACATTGGGCGAAGAGCGAAAGAAGATGGTATTGAAGATCCGCAAGACGGAATTCTGGAATTCTATCCTCCGCAATAGCTGGTGGTAAAATATCACCGCCATAAAGCGATCGCGCGCCCAACTCGACAGATCAGACGGAGATGAGAAATTCCAGCGATGACTGTCTGGAGCGATTGACGTCATGCTAGTCACGCTAGCTGTCTGGTTCTATTTGTAGCGAATTTACAAATCGCCTATTCTTATATATAAAAACCATGTCAATAACATTAACATATAACATATCTGAACTACAATACATACTGACACAATTTTCACACTCAAAATGTATACTCAAACAAATTAAATCCCTCCAAAGCAATTTGAATTAGCATGTTTGTCATACTCTGATCTAGATCACAGTGTTATTGACATAAGACCAATATTGACATAATACAATATGGCAGACCAGACAACGGCGAATGCAACGACGACCAACAGAAAGTATTAAGAGTGAAGCGGAAAATGCATACGATGGCGTAAGCTTCCCACTTAACCGACTAGTGGAACGCAGTCCTCCCGGTTGGCATGGTACAACGCCAAACGCAAAACGTCGTTAACGCACACGAACGGTTATAATTCGACGCACGGACAAATACAGGACTCGAAGCAGTGTTATTTATAGGATTTTGAATTTGGGGTGTCGAGAAAATCTGGGGGTGTAGGAAATTTTAAGTCTCTGTCCAGAAAAAGATTGACAAGCAAAAAACGTCATCAGGTCCAAAACCAAAAACCAAAAACCTCAAAAACTTAAAAGTCATCCGAAAATAAAAGTTGGAGTGTCTTTGGGAGAGGGTGACAAGCAAAAAGGTCATCCGACAAATAAATTTTTGGGTGTTAGGGGTGTAAAAATATCCCTGGCTCGAAGATACTCCATTGACGGGAGGCGAGTTCGATATCCGCAGGAACCCTGGTCCCTCATAAGCTAATTAGTATGCATTGTGAATACATACCATTGTTGATGTATGGCATTAGTGAAATTTTTCTGAAACTGGACTGGTACATTACAAAATACCCCAACCTTTCACCTCGAGATGGGGTTTTTAGCCGAACGGGTCCTCGGTGGGCAAGTCCATTGTTTAAGCCGCGCCCTGCTTATTTTTGACGAGTCTATTTTCTTACCCTCGTTCATAACGTTCTAAAAATCGCGCTGGGTCCGACGTGGCTGCGTCGCCGAGATGTGAAGAATGCAAGGAAACCTGTTGGGATTGCACAATAACAGTGGCCAACTCTAGAGAAGACTGAAGAGAGGCGACCAGATGGATCAACAACCTCGACAGCGGAAGATTTTCGGAGCAGGCAAGCAGGCTTAAGAGCGATCATCTACTGGATCATCGATCATCTACGCGCCGTCAGACAAAATCGATATTCCTGAGTAAGTAAGTAAGTAAGTAAAATCTCGTGGATTTCTATAGCGCCTTGGAAACAGCACAACAGTCTCAGCCTCAGCCTCTCTTAAAATAGCTATGGGGAGGTATACGACCAGCCAGGCAGTAGTCAACATATAAAGGGCAATGAGGCTAGGTTGTTACAGCTATGGCGGAAATGATTTTAGGAAAAGGAAGGATTTAAGCTTAGACCTGAAGACGATAATACAGGAATTATAGGAATTGAGGATTCAGATTTTATTGTTTTAAAGTGTTCAAGTCTACGGAGGGAAGCTGGGATCGAGTTCCAAAGTTAAGGTGAGGCGTATGAGAAGGCACGGTTGCAAATTTTCAGGGATGACTGATTCAGTGGGCGTGACAGAGTGAGGTAAGATGATGAACGTGTTGGTCGAGGAGGCTGAGGGGTTAAAACTTAATAGTGATCTAAGGTAGACAGGTTTTGAAGACTGAAGTGAGCTATATGTAAGTGTTATTATCTTATATTGGATACGTTCAGTTATTTTAAGCCAATGTAATGATTTTAGTATGGGTGAAATATGGGAGAATTTAGGTGACTTAGTAACAGCACGAGCAAGTGCATTTTGTATTGATTGCATTTGTTGATAGTAAGGTTGATTGCAATTTTTGTTGATAGAGTTTTAGTGTCTTATTATTATTATTATTATTATTATTATTATTATTATTATTATTATTATTATTATTAACGGAATGGTTATAGTCCGAACGAACTGCGTTAACACATTACAAAGTTACAGATAACTTGGATATAACCAGGTTTTAAGGACTAAAAGTGAGGGTCGCATGGCGGTAGACAATTGCCGAGAGCCGCGGCCGCGGGAAATGCTCGATCCCCGACGGTTCGGAGGCGCATCCTCGGGGCCAGTTTTAAGTGGATCCGGCCGATCTCAATCTTTGCCGGCTTGCGTGGTCAGCCACTCGTGAGTTCTAGGCAAGAGCGTAGGCGGCGAAGGTCACGAATATGAACATAGCAGGATTTGATAGTTGGGAGATTTGTTATTCGAAGTTTAGAAAAGAATCAAATTTGAATCCTAAATTTCTAGCAGTTGGAACAGGGATTATTGTGGTGTCAGGAGCCAAAAACTAGTTTAGGATTGTCAATTTTTTTGAGTTGTTGGGGTAGTCCAATTAAAAGAAACACTGTCTTAGATGGGTTAAGAGCGAGGAGATTAGATGACATCCAAGCAGAGATTGATGAGAATGCAGATTCAAGCTCAATAATAGAAGCATTGAATGAAAGAGGTGAGAAGGAAAGAAATAGCTGAGTGTCATCGGCATAGAGTTGGTGATTTAAATTAAGGGAATTAATTAAAGATGAGAGCGGTGTGGTGTAAAGGCTGAACAGTACAGGCCCAAGAACAGATCCTTGAGGCACTCCAAAATCTACAATGTGAGATAGAGAAATTTGGCTAAGACAGGACACTTGAAAAGACCGGGATTTAAGATAAGATGAAAACCAGTTGTGAGCTTTTTCAGAAATTCCAAACCAGAGAGAGAGTCGTTCGAGCAGAATTTTGTGATCTATGGTATCAAATGCAGCAGAGAGGTCAAGGAGACAAAGGCCAGTAACTTGTCGGAGACCAATTGCGGTTAAGTCTGCGAGTTGGCGAGCAGATACTTAAAATGGTGAAGATGGGGGAAGATGGAGAGATTTGGCTAATTGCTGAAATTGGAGATAGTGATGAAGAAGAAGACTTGATGAGCAAGTCTAAAGTATGTCCAAAAGTGTGAGTAGGAAGAGATATGAGTTGTGTGAGGTTAGTCTGAGTGAGCAGTTGTATGAATTGGATAGAGTTGGGATTATCACACTTATCAACATGTACATTGAAATCATCAGTAATTAAGAACTCATGTGGAGTTGTAGCTGCAGAGCCTAAAAAGGAGGAAAATTCGTCGAGGAATGTCATGAATGAGGTTGAATATTTTGATGATGATGGAGGGCGATAAATGTTAAAATAGTTAGTTTTGAGAGAGGAAGATTGAGAGTGACAGATGAACATTCAAATGAGGAGAAATTAATTGACGAGGAGTTGCTAATTTGTATAATCACGAATGAGGAAAGCTGTGCCTCCACCTAAATTACAAGAGCAGTTTGTAGACTTTTTGAACGAGAAAAACTTAGGAAGGAGAAGCCAGGTGGGGTTGCCTCAATCAGTTGACATGAAATAGTAGACGGAGATACGCAGGTTTCAGTTAGTGCAACAATGTCTATGGCAGAGGAGTGAAGTTTGTGCATTGGAAAGAGGAGTCTAATTTTATGTTAGTGAGTTCATGTAGTGAATGTGTGTGTTGAGGATTAGTGAGGGATCTAATGTTGAGAGTGCAGAGTGTTATGTGTGGTTGGGATGGTTCCAGGATTTGGGTGGATATCGCCTGAAAGAGCAAGAAGGATGCGTCGCCAAGTGCTCAGTGGAAATCAAAGTCAAGGGAAGACAGGAAACATTGCATTTATTACAAGTCCAGAATATTTTAATAATGGCGGATCGGTCGTCGCCAGGATCAATAAGGCCGAGCATCTACCAGCGACGTGCCAAGGCTTTATGCCACCCGGGGCGGTCGCAGAATTTTCCGCTCCTGAAAGAAGCTAGATTTAAACACTACCAAATGTGTAAATCCGTAAATTCATCTCCGACTTTAAAAAACAAATGTATTGTATAGATACTCTATATAATTGTAATAGAATTTTACGCGTGACAATCACGAAAATATCGAGAAAAAATACTCAGATTGTGAAAAAATGCATCATCATCTAATATGAAGAAAAGAACGGTTATTTTACAATTACACGTACGTGCATTTATTTTGGCAGACGATATCAACATTCGTTAATAAATTTATTTTATCGCCAAAAATGCCCCTCACTAGGTCTGCCACTGGCTGGTAGTTTGAACGGTTGAACCGAGTTCTTGGTATTAGGTACTCCAGCTCAACTGACCAAATTTGAATCTCTTAAATCTGTAGTATTAGGAGAATTCCGTTGTTGTCCCTAGAAGTACTTTTGCTTGCAACTTTGGTGTGACATTTGACTCTTCTCTCTCTTTCACTAGTCACATAAATTCAGACTGCAAAATTTCTCATCATATTCGAGACATATATCGTATCAAACTTATACTTCCGAAGCCTGTTATTACTCAGTTAGTCAATGCATTGGTATCTAGTCGCCTAGATTATTGCAATTTTCTGCTTTTCGGCATCACATATTAAAATATCCAGAAACTACATAAACTATAATTTTTTAGTTAGAGTTATATTTCTAAATCCAAAGTCCAAAGATTCGAACATATAATTCCAGCTAGACAGTCCCTACATTGGCTTCCTATAAAATACCGAATAAATTATAAAATTTGTCTTTTAGTAATTAAACCCATATTATATAATTAGCCCTATTACCTTAAGATGCAACTTATCGCCAGTGTTATATCAGTTATTGATTATTTTTCAGTTACAGTTACAGTTAAAGTCATTGAAATTATTTTCCAGTTATAGTTACAGTTAAAGTTATTGTCATTTTCAGTTACGTTACAGTTAATTATTTTTCCAATTATATCCAGTTAATCTCCACCGAACACATTAATGAAATTTTGATGCTTTTTCTTAATACTCTATTCTCTCTCTAATTGATTGAAAAATCTACTTATATGTGCATATATCACATGCATGTCCATAAAACATCAGTGAGGCTGACAAGGTTGACCCCCAAGGACGAGGACCGACCCCAAGCACAAGGATAAAGACGAGGACCTACTTCCCAAGCACAAGGACCAAAAGGACTGAGCTCCAAGGACAAGGACCGACCTCTGTCAAACAGAAAAAGGTAGAAAGGGAATAGCCAACAACAATTCCAACTTGAATCACAAAATTTTAAAAGCAAAACAGAGAATGTTGTAAAACAAAATCAACTGTAGAATTTCGCATATCGAAGCTCAAGGGGCTGTGATAAAAACTTAGATATATCCGAGTTTCATGGTATCTAATTCCGGGTCATATAAAGCCAAAATTTCATTTTGTGCAAATGTTATTTCCGCGCTATTATACCATTTAAAATATCGATTTTATGTCAAAATATTAAGATCTACATCAACAAATGTTAAAAAGTAATAAGGCCTATCTCTATTATAAAGAAATCAAATGAAAAAGTATAACCAAACATCTACATAAAGAAAATCACTTTATTTAAAACCCCAATGTTTTTGTTTATCGGTGGCAGTTAACAAGGTCATGCTGACCATTGATTGACCTTGTGGACAAAGTAGGCTACAGTAATTAAAGTTTCCAAGTCAATGAGAATGGAGGTCTTGAGGGGAGTGGAGCAAAACACCTCCGCCGGCTTGGTCTATTTGACGGGATGTTTATTCAGCCACAGTACACATAGAAAAAGTGGGGGACACAACCCTAATGTTTTCCCCCTCACTATCCTACCCTAACCTCTCAAATTGGGGAGAGAGCTCGACCCTTGCGGCCTGGTAGATGTAGGCTATTGTTGGCCCCGACTGCAAAGTTTAGAGCCGAGGAGACAATAACCGGCTATACAAAGATTTCCCGAGACCACCGACCAAAGCCAGATATAATGACATTAACATAATTATCACTACAATTGGAAATGGCATGCAGATTATTTGGTCCATAAACATGACATAAAGAATTTCGGAAGATAGAGAGTTTCAATGTGTTCAATCGAAGATCTTTTTGTGTTGTGTTTGACTTCTTAAGTTTGTAATTTTTCAGTTATTTTAACTATTTCAGTTATTTATTTTTCAGTTACAGTTACAGCTACAGTTACAGTTATTGTGATTTTTCAGTTATAGTTACAGTTTCAGTTTTCAGTTAACTGATATTTCAGTTACAGTTAACTGAAACAACACTGCTTATCGCTCGACTACTCACTCCACTAGGCAGGACTTTCATTTGTTCCTTATTTTCACACAGTCATTGTCACTAGTTGTTTCTCAGTGTGTGGCCCTGAGCCATGGAATTCATTATCAAATATCACTTCTTATAACTAACAATTTGTCATCTTTCAGATCTGGTCTTAAAACGTAACTGATTGACTTGGCTTATCCCCCTTATATTGCTCCCCGCCGTTCTGGCTGATCCTTCCGGGTTGACCTGGCTCTAATTTTTGGGATTTGGTGCGCCATCGGCCGAAGCCCTAGGCATTGTGATAGTGGCGCCATAGAAGTTTATCGATTGATTAGATTGATGGATAGGTCTACCAGTGAAAAGTAAGCCATTGAGTATCAGAGACAGAGAATTGCAAATAAAAACGAAATTTGAATTGGCACGTTATATCTTGCACAGAAATTGAGCAATCGCTCTATGTTGTCATTCGAGTGTGCCGCTCCCGAAGGGACCTATGATTTTCGCCTATTTGTCCCTGTGACTGCGTTGAAATCCCCGAGGCACATTATTATTATTATTATTATTATTATTATTATTATTATTATTATTATTATTATTATTATTATTATTATTATTATTATTATTATTATTATTATTATTATTATTATTATTATTATTATTATTTCTAGATAATTTCTCCAGCGCAGTAAACAAGGCTTTAAGGCCTACGACAAAAGCACTTTGACATAATTCTATCAGTAAAATCCTATATTAAATAGGTGTGTTTTTAAGTTCCTAAGAAAGGATTCCGCAGAGACAGCTTCCGACACAACGTCAGGTAACGTTGCATTGGTTGCTCTTTTAAAGTTACATTGCTTTATCCAGGGACTCGTAGAAAGTGTTTGTAACATTGTCATCGGCTTCTTCTGTCGGGGTATATGCTACAATGATAACTCGATTCCCAAATGAGTGGCTTAAGTTTGCTGTCAAGACCCGATCACTTATTGGTGTCCATGCTGTTAATCAACACCACGATCCGCTTATTGGAGCGCCTCCAAAGGATTGTGGGTTTATGTTAGAGCTGGGTCGATTACGATTATTTTTTCCGATTACGATTACGATTATTTTCGATTATTTTTCACGATTACGATATCGATTAATATAATCGTTTCGATTTCGATTATTTCACAGTACCTTTAGAAACTGGCTTTCCCGCCATATTTTGACAGTATTCGGCAATCCTCCGTGTATCGATGTTCAGTTGGTCTTCAACAGGGATATTTCTACACCCCTAACACCCCCCAACACCCCAATTTAAGGTCGACACCCCCTAAAATTTGGTAATGTGACAATGGCATGCATACAGAACAGTGGCGGCTCCACCGAGGGGCCAGGGGGGCCCGTGCCCCCTAATGAGAGCCTGGCCCCCCAGTGGCCCCCCCCAGTGGCCCCCCCAGTTGGGACCCTATACTTAATGCTGCATACATTAAACAACAAATGGTTGGCCCCCATGATTAGAAGTTGCCACCCCAACGGCCCCCCACTTGCCAAATCCTAGAGCCGCCACTGATACAGAATTCATATTGATTAGCCCTGAACACCCTCAAACAGGCCCATTCAGAGGGGGCCAGGAGGGCCATTCGGCCCGTTTAGTCCATCATTTGGGGGCCTCGCGATTTCCTTGTCTAGAATTCTGGAAGAGTTAGAAAGCTAGATAGTACTACTAGAAGGGGCCTCACAATTTGGTGATGACCTTTTTGCTTGTCAACAATTTTGGGAAAGCTAGAAGGTATTCTGCGGTCCTAAAACTGGTGATTACCCTTTTTCGCTTGTCAAAATTTTAATTGTTGGGAAGGCTAGGAGAGGTCTCGAAATTCCAACTGGCCTGGGCCTCCTTCAGCCTCTGAAGGGGCCTGCCCCAAAATGGAGAAATACACCCCACAACTTTTATCCTCGGATGACTTTTTGCTTGTCAGACTTTTTGTGAGTCTCTATAAGGTTTTTTGCTTGTCAGCCTTTTTCGGTAGACTTCCAAATACACCCCCAGATTTCCGTTCACAATCCTACAAAAATAAACACACCCCCGATTTTCCCGACACCCCACCCCAATTCACAATCCTAGAAATAACCCTGGTCTTCAATCTCCTTAAAGGATCGAGCCTGACCGATATCGTCAGCGTATCCAAACTTCCTACCTATGGTATCCGGTAAGTCGTGTGGCGCAGAAGCCTTTGAATAACATAGGTGGAACGAACACTCGTTAGAATGTGACGTTCCAGGAGCTGACATCTCCCAAGTGAACTAAGAACCGTCTGTCAGAGATGAGTAATTCCAGGTTGACAGAACCAGGGTGGCAAATTGAGCGAGAGTTTGTACATTAAACCTGCATGCCACACCGCATCGAAAGCTGCTGTCAAATCCAGAAAGATGGTGCCTGTCCTTATACGCAGTTGAATCCATTTTCAATGAAAATCTGATAATCAACGGTAAATTGATCTTTCTTTGAATCGGAAATATTGTATAATATAACTTACGGGAATAATCGAAAAATAATCGCGATTTCGATTATTTTTTCGACGATTATCGATTATTTCGATTTATTTAATAATCGTGTCGATTTCGATTACGATTTTTCCAAAAATCGCGATTTCGATTACGATTTCGATTAATCGACCCACCTCTAGTTTATGTACCTGCCTCTTCTGTTATGGGCAAAGTAAGTAAGCAAATAAGTAAAATTTCGTGGATTTATATAGCGCCTTAGAGCAGCACAACAGTAACTGCTTATTATTAGGCGTTCAGCCTTTATTAAAATAGCTACGGTAAAGGTAAATGACACAACAGGTAAATGATGAAACAGCCAGGGAATAGTCAACATCCGATTGAGATTTTGGGCCGCATATGTTCTAAAGTCTCTATTATATATGTTCTTTGCATTCGATCATGACTTCGATTATATTATCCGGTGGGCGCCGTCATGGCCGCCCGCGCACGTTTGTGTGCGCTTCGGATTTAGTCGACGTTTTGGTTTTATCCGATGTTTTACGAGCGGACTTTTGCATCGACTCGTTGGGTTTTCGAGAGTCTTCTGCAATTCTTCGCTTTTTAACGTCGTTCTGAACGTTTCGAATCGGTCGTCGTTCGTATAAAGCTCGCCAAGGTCAGCCGCTAATGGCTGCCGCGTGGTACAGCGCGACCGAGAAGTAGGGTTGCCAGATGCATGGGTAGCCAAAGGAGGACAGAGCCAGATGAAAAGAAGGACAGAGGAGGACATTGTATACATGAAACCAGCTGTGCAGTGGTCGTCCATAAATGACGTAACGCGGTTAGGGGGGTCCGGCCATTTGTTACGAAGTATGACAACGGGGGGGGTCCGGAAATGTTACGTAACGCAAAAATATGTAAGTGACCGTTTTGGGCTTGTCAGAGATTTTGAAGAGGAAAAACAAGGATGGCCTCTTTTTTGCTTGTCAGGGTTTATCGAGAGGAAAAATACAAGGATATGAACTTTTTTGCCTGTCAAGACTTTTTGGGGGACGAAAATGGGGAGTCGGCCTGTTGTTACGTAATATTTTAGGGGTCTGACGTTTTGTTACGTCGTGTTACGTAGGGGGGTCAAAAAGTGCCAAAATCGCGTTACGTAATTTATGTACGGCCCCAGGTCATCGAGTTGTATTGACTGATGATGACTAGCCGTTTACTGTTTACAGTCTCTGCGTTTGCTACTGGAAATGAAATTAACATTTATGATTTTGACCAATGACCATAGACTATTGCATATACACTAGAGATAGAATGACGAGAGTCGAGTATTTTGGGACTTTGGACAATCGATATTGATATTATTAAAACGCTATTTTAATATCGATGATTGGGTAAACTGAGATAACGGACTAAAACGTATGAAATTCGTCAATGCCGCGAGAACGAAAATTGATAGCATACAAAAGCTCAAAAAGGAGGACATTTTACAATTTTTAGCTTTACCGGAAGGACGGAGGACGCGGACCTAAAAAGGAGGACATGTCCTCCTTTTGGAGGACGTCTGGCAACCCTACCGAGAAGGGATGTTGTCCGAACTTCGTTGAATCAATCTTTGTCGGATTCGCTGATATCGGCGACGAAACATTTCTCTCGGAAGACCGCTCTTGGATTTCGCCGCCGGGGCATACTTCTGAATGGCTGGGGCGTCCGTCTTCGGGTCCGCCCATCGCCGTCGGTCTCCTTGCGGGAAATTCTTCTACCAATCTCGCGGACCAGCAACATCTTCTTCCGTTCTGCGCTGACAACGTCGTGGTGGTTGCAGTTCTCCTGTGAAAGACCGCTTCTTACGACTGCACCGGATTTCTCGGTCGCGAGTTTTGTTTTTCTTCGTCCGAGCGGACTTCAACATCGCCATCTTCTGTCCACCATTGACATGTTAGCGTTGTCAAAGCGCTTTGATTTTGGTGCTTAACCATGTTACAGCGCTATAAAAATTGTCTTAGTCATAATAATAATAATAATAATAATAATAATAATAATAATAATAACTAGAAAGATGCTCGCTTCGCTCGCCGTGCAGGATAAATACTAATCCAATACCTATACCTAATACCCAATCATTGAATTCATGCTGAACAACACTTCAATGAAGTACATACGCCACCTAGCCAAGCTCTGCGCCACCTAATAATTAGGCCTATGTACGTTAAAATCACGCAACTGCATGTGACCATCAGTGATGTTAATCCTTGTCCTGGTCCTTGTCCTTAAGGACTCCTTAAGGACCAATTTGAAGTCCTTGTCCTTGGGGAGTCAGTCCTCGTCCTTATCCTCGTCCTTGGGGTTCGATCCTCGTCCTTATCCTCGTCCTTGCAGATCGGTCCTTGTCCTGGTCCTTGCAACTTAGTCCTTGAAAAGTCCTTATAAGGACCAAATTATTTGTATACCATTTTCAATTGTACTGATAATTATGTTCCAAGGTAAGAGTACTATGTGGATTTATATTTTGGCTACATACTTGCGTTGATTTACTCTAAATGTTTAGTCATTGTTTCCTTTATAATGCCAGTTTAGCAGAATTCTTTGTTTCCCTGCGACGTCGGCTCTAGTTGAACGAGTGTTTTCGCAAAGTGGTCTCATAATTAGACCTCACCGTGTGTGCATGACTGATCAGCTGCTGGAAACACTTTTTCATTAATTATTATTATTATTATTATTATTATTATTATTATTATTATTATTATTATTATTATTATTATTATGCAGTAACATAGCTAGGTGGCTAAAATCAAAGGCGCATTTGAAATGCAGCATTGCTGTTGACTACATTATGCTTTTTTTAAACAAATTTCTTTTCTAATTTTGTGATTCGAATTGAAATTGTGTTTTTTTTCCTATCCGACTTT
The DNA here is from genome assembly GCA_018105865.1 of Metaphire vulgaris. NCBI lineage: Eukaryota > Metazoa > Annelida > Clitellata > Crassiclitellata > Megascolecidae > Metaphire > Metaphire vulgaris. Next base: position 3,261,910 of record CM030856.1, read on the forward strand.
TGTGTCTGACAGAGGTTGGTCCTTGTCCTTGATCCTTGTCCTTGGGGGTCAGTCCTTGTGGTCCTTGTGCTTGCGGGGTAAGTCCTCGTCCTTGTCCTCGTCCTTGGAGGGTCGGTCCTCGTCCTTATCCTCGTCCTTGGGGAGTCGGTCCTTGTCCTTATCCTCGTCCTTGGAGGGTCGGTCCTCGTCCTTATCCTCGTCCTTGTGGGTTCGGTCCTTGTCCTGATCCTCATCCTTGGGGAGTCGGTCCTTGTCCTTATCCTCGTCCTTGGGGGTCGGTCCTTGTTAACATCACTGGTGACCATTTGTGACGCTGTACACGTATTTTTTGTGTACGTTAAAATTGCGCAACTTCCTCGAGCTACGCTCATCAACGCATCGCGACGTTGTACACATTATGACGCTGCAATGAACAATTGAACGTACACTTCGTCAAACGCTTCTTCGACTAAACCGTTTGGTTACCAATAGCAACGTCGTCTTCGAACATTGTCCACCAACGCATCGCGACGTAAGGACTAAACCGTCTACCAATAGTCAACGCTCGCCCACCAACGCATCGCGACGTAAGGACTAAACGGTCTAAACCAATAGTCAACCAATCAGAACGCTTGAAGGTAACAGACAGAGAGACATACAGATAAGGATCTTAATATTACAGATAATAATAATAATAATAATATTATTATTATATGCATTTTCTCATGATCTCTCGTTGTGCTTATTCGAGTTGTTTCATTACCATGCAACCTATAATCCTAATTCTCGCACAGAATAGGCTTACCCTGCGGACATATTCACGCTAAATTGGCAGTAAAGTAAATTCGGGCTATCCTGGGGAAAAGAAGGCTAATTTAGCGGGCACTGACGACACAGAGAAAACCTAAGTCGACACAGAACGATCATGTGACTTCATTACTCAGAGACAAGCTCCACTGGCTCCGGATCCCAGAACGCATCAACTTCAAACGGTGCTGTCTTACGTTTCGAGTCTTGCACGACTCTACCTGTCCCGGTGTCGTATAAAATAAGTTCCGCCATAAAATAAGTTCCTGAGCGGAGCCTACGGTTGCTACGGAACTTAAATTATGCGGCTTACGTATAAAATAAGTTCCGCCATGAAATAAGTTCCTGAGCGATGTAGATGGGTAGGATATAAATTTATGACCTAGGGTATAAATTTATGACCTACCTTGAATTTGCAGCGATGACCAAAGATGTAGATGGGTAGGATATAAATTTATGACATAGGGTATAAATTTATGACCTACCTTGAATATCAGAGTTATGACTAATGGTGTAGATGGATAGGATATAAATTTATGACCTAGGATATAAATTTATGACCTACCTAACATTTCAGTCTCGGCCAAAGTAATGCTATACATGTATGTGTAGATGGGTAGGATATAAATTTATGACCTACCTCAAACTTCTTTCTTGATAAATTTATGACCTAAGATATAAATTTATGACCTCCCGTAAATTTTCCTGCGATCATCTATAATTTCAAAAATTTCCCAGGAGTTACTCCCCCGGGTTTCATAAATAATGGGAGTGGAAGGGATAAAGGTGGAAAGCGATAAATTCTTCTTAAAAGGTCCCTGGTACTTTATGTCATACTATTGCGATTGGGTACAAAAAGCGGCACTTTCAAGGGTTTAATTTGGGGCTGTAAAATATTTAATAAAACTCACGGGCATTTCAAATGTTAAGAAATTTCTGATGGTTAAACCCCGGACACCCAGATCCAGTTTCTAATTTGCTGTTTCAGACCCCGTTGACTCCAGTTGAGTTAAAAACCACACTTTGCATAGGCTGGCTACGCCACTGTTTGGTGGGTAGGTTGCCTGCCAAGAATTCCCAACTAGGAACCAAAATTATGGTACGCGTTGCTATGGTTCTAATGTTGATTGACAGGCTAACAATCGCGTTCTGTTGTCCATTCCCCCTCCGTCGAAAACGGCGAAACTCGGGGAGAGATCTTTTACGCGGGGTAACCCCGTCCCCGTCCTATGGAATGCATTGCCAGATGAAGTGACTAAAGAGACTTCTCCCGAACTGTTTGCAAATAAACTAAAGACGCACTTATTTACTATCTCCTACAAGTGCCCTCTGTAAAGTGCTCTTGACTTTGGTCTTCGCTATGCTTAATGCACTATATAAATTGTAATAATAATAATAATAATAATAATAATAATAATAATAATAATAATTCCACATCTCCTCTGCATATTTAGGACCTGTGTATAATATTTCATATTTTAAGAAAAATCGCTGCGTTAAACTGGCAGCCCTAACCCTCTTGATAAATTCTTCTAGTAAATTAGAGCTCGCCACAAATGAAGTAAGGCGCTTAGGGGGATCCGGACATTTGGTACGAAGTGTGACGAGGGTTCCGTAAATGTGACGTAACGCAACACAACATTTTTAAGGTACGACCTTTTTTGCTTGTCCGGGTAGGCCCTATTTGGAGAGGGAAAATTCAAGGATGACCTTTTTTGCTTGTCAGTATGTTTGGAGATAGTTAGTTAGTTAGTTATAGGCTAATTTATATAGCGCTATTGTCCTAGCGGGCTAGAGTCAAGAGTGCTTTACATTGAATTAAAAGTGTCCGAACAAGTGCGTTTTTAGTTTCTTAGCGAATGTTTCCAAGTTGGTCGCGTTGGTGACACTGTCTGGTAACGCGTTCCAGAGAGCCGGGTTTCCTCGAGTAACAGAACGCTCCCCCAGTTTGGCTGTTTACGAAGGAGGAGGCACCGTCAGTCGGACCCGACTGGAGGATCTGAGCCGCAAGCGACCTTCTGTGGATGGAGGCTTTCGAAGAAGCACCGATAGTCTGGGCAGAACGGGTCGTAGAGTGCTCTGAACGTGCACCAGCACCTCTTGTAGATTACCCGCTCCGGAATGCGTAGCCAGTGTAGTCTGTCCCGAAGTTGGGGAGTGACGTGCTCACACCACCTGGTCTGAAAGATCACTCGGGCGGAAGCGTTCAAGACCATCTGCAGACGATTGAGCTGGTAGTCTGGCGTTCCGAGTAGTATACTATTACAGTAGTCTATTCTCGTAAGCACCAGTGCCCGCACAAGCTGGGTCGCAGCAGACGCAGGTATGTGTCTTCTTATCGCTCAAATCCGCCGGAGCTGGTAGAAGGAATTGCGAGCGACGATGCCGATGTGGTTCCGGAGTGACAGCGACTCGTCTAATAGAACTCCGAGCAGGCGGACCTCGGCCGACGGGACAATAGGAATCTGATCGATGACGAGCGGCGCATGGCTAATAGATAATGGCTAATGGCTGTTCATGAACTATTATTATTATTATTATTATTATTATTATTATTATTATTATTATTATTATTATTATACAACGACAAGATTATCGTGACATAATGTCTAACGACTGCAAGGGCACGTAACAATAACAATATTAAACAGTAATGAATTGTACAGAGAGGTGGTCACACCACATCATAGCATCTAATAAATAGCTCGGTTTTGAGGCGCTTCTTGAATGTCTCCAGCGTTGTTGATGACCTCACGTGAGGCGGAAGTCCATTCCAGACACGAGCAGCAGCGACCGGAAAAGCACGGCCACCGATCGTTGAACGCCGTACTCGAGGCACGAGAACGTCAGTCGTAGACGCCGAGCGCAGGTGGCATCGAGTTTTGACGTCAGACACGCGGCCGAAAGCGTTTGCCAGGTACGACGGCGCCAATCCATGGAGACATTTAAATGCCAACGTAGCGAGTTTGAAATCTATCCTCTCCGGAAAACGAAGCCAGTGTAACTCTGGATAGGAAACCATAAAATGGCTCCACAGAGTCATATGCAAAGTCTGGAAGGAGGAAATAACACCAGAAGACTGGAGAAGAGCCATAATCATCCCAATCCACAAGAAAGGAGATACGAAAGAGTGTAACAATTCCAGGGGCATATCCTTATTGAGTGTACCAGGAAAAGTGTTCACTCGCGTAATTTTAAACAGAGTCAAAGATAAAATAGATCAGAACCTGAGAGAAAATCAAAGTGGGTTCAGACAAGGAAGACGATGCACGGATCAAATATTTGTGATACGGCAGATGATTGAAAAAAGGGAATTCAACAAAGACCTATATATGTGCTTCATTGATTTTGCACAGGCATATGATTCCATTTGGTGGAAAGGCGCATGGGAAATAATAGGAAAATACGGAATAAATAACAAATACATACAACTAATAAAGGCTTTATACAATGTAACATATGCAATGGTGAGAGTAGAGGGGACAGAGTCGGAGGAATTCAAAATAGTGACAGGGTTTAGACAAGGATGCGTCTTGTCTCCCTCACTGTTCAATGTGATATTGGACTACATCATGAGAAGACTAGAAAAAATAGGTAACCTCGGGAAAACAATGAAACCACAGAATAGGGAAGACACGGAGTATGCAGACAACACATGCTTACTGGCAGAGTGCCGATTAAGAATAATGGAATTAACGGAAATATTGGCCAACGAAAGTGAGAAAATAGGCATGAAAATAAACTATACGAAGACAAAGATTATGGCGGTGACAAATCAGCACCATGGACCATGGCCAAAATACCTGGAGTTAGACAATAAAGCAAGCAGCGAAAAAGAAATCAAAAGGCGATTGGCGCTGGCAGAAATTAAGGGAGAAGGTGTTCAAAAGACATGATATAAACATGAAAACAACGGAAGTGGATATGGTAGAAAGCCGTTCGTATACCTCAGGAAGGTGAACAAATGCGTTTTCAGCTTAGAAACAATAAAGCAAGGGAGCGAAAAAGAAATCAAACTTCGGAGTCCTGCGATTGGCGCTGGCTGGAAATGTCTTCAATAGGTTAAGGGAGAAGGTGTTCAAAAATGAGCTTGATATAAAACATGAAACTGAAATTGCCGAGATTGATGACTGCCTGAAGTCTACTGAGCTGGTTCCCAGGTAGTCGCGGAGACTGTTGCTATAATTCCAATACTTACATACGGAGGAGGCGAAGCTCGTTGGATGAAACATGGAATATAACCGGCAGCATGGAAAAAAGGATAGACGCCGGTCTCGCCTGGTGAAAACAAATGGTTAAGAAGGATCATGAGAGTTGGCTATAAAGAGCATGTAACAAACAAAGAAATCAGAGACAGGACGCAACAACCCTCCGTCAGTAACGTCGTAACCGGCAGCATGGAAAAAAAAAGTATAGACGCAGGTGAAAACAAATGGTTAGAAGGATCATGTAGAGAAAGAAAAGAATGGAATGGCTGGAGCATATATTGCGAATGGAAAACGAAAGACTGCCAAAAATAGCACACTATCATAAACAGGAGGGTAAAAGAAGTCAAGGGCGACAAAGAACAAGATGGACAGACTGCATAAGCAAAGACCTCAACACGGTGGGGCTCAAGATGGAAGGGAAAACAACCGGAAGAAATAGGATGACTTTGGAGGAACTGACAAGCAACAGAGACAAGTGGAGAGAAATCGTTTCGGAATCAACGGCTGGACACTAGGGCTGGTCGAAAAATTTGTTTTGTCACGGAACTGAGGAAATATTTGCATTCCCATCTGATTTGAAAGAAAATCACAAAATAACTATTTTGGAACATGTGGAAGTGCCCCATTTTTAATTAGGAAAGTTTGTACATTACTTGAAAATTACAAACATTTGTATGCCATCAATGAATGATCAATAGACGATCGGAATTGCACAGCTACTCACTCAGTAAGTGTTTATTACAAGAAGTTTGCACAATAATCTTTTTTTGACTCAAATAGGGGCATTAGATTTCGAGAATTTACTCGGGCGTGAATAAAACCATCTCTTGCTTCAAAGCCATAAACTGCTGTTGAAGCATCTGTTAATAGTTTTATGCAACGCTCCACTCCTTGTGTGTGTGATTCTTGTAATCCAAAGTGAGTGGGGCAATTCTTGGCTTGGCAATATTTTCATCTAATACGTCTTCACTCAACTTCGGCATATCGTGGTCACATGTGATATTTTCAAAATGAACAATGAATTTTTTCGCAGTGCTGCAATTCACTGCACAATGAGCCCAGATGAACTTGAGGGTCCAGATGTAGATCCATCCAACAAACGTTTTAAACAGATTTCTCAAAGACAATTAATTCATTTGTATCCAATTGACTGAATGTTGCAGCATGCAATTGTGTCATTTGCTATGACGAACAAATCAGCACATCTTGCAAGTGTCCCTAATCAGCCTGTGTTATTGTTTGTACCATCGCAGCCTACTGCTGAGTCACAATCGCCTGCATCTGCATTCTGCATCTCTGTTATTACTTTCAGAATACTCACTACTGGCAATGTCAGTACTTCTTCCTGATGAAGGTTTAACGCACATTAGGTAATTGCCATCTGGTTCAACAAGAACATAGTGATCTTCAACAATAGTATAACCATACCACTTGCTATTTTTGTTTACTTTGACTAAAGTGGCATCCCTTCTCCCATCGACGTAAATACCTGTTATGGATTTGTGTGACTCTCTTACAGCTTCCTGTATTTTTTCCTTAATTTCTGTCTCTCGCGATGTACTTTATTCTTATCAATACAAAGCTCTGATCCTCTTTGCTTACAAAGCCTATATCGATAAGCACCGTTGTTGCCAATGATGCAGCAGCTCGGTCAGGTACACCATACCTGTCTGCTTCTTTTGCTAGGTGCGGAAGAGGTAATCGCATTTGATTTGGTCTTACTTTTTGACTGCAACAGGGTTCAGCATCGCTATCCGGAAATACCTCACAATTGCTTTCTTAATCACTCCCTTCACTGTCCCTGGCTTTGTCTTCACCAAGATCTAATATTTGTTATCACCATCCGATGTTTTCTTTACAGTTTTAGCTTTGTCTTCTACATTATATGCTTTCGTTGCATACTTTTCAGAACCGCTTTGTTGATTCTACGTCTAACCTTCCAATAAGCATTTTCCTTGAATTTATTTGATCCAATAAGAAAACTGTTCCTGTTGCGGAACATTCAAATGTTTAGGACACTTGCAAGATGTGCTGAGTTGTTTTGTGGATTCGTCATAACAAATGACACAATTATTGCATGCTGCAATGTCAAACAAAGAGTTCAAGCTACTCAAGAAGGTGGCTTGACGTGTTGAACTTGACTTAGAACGACATAGTTCTGGACCAGTGGAAATTAGTGTTTCGACACATTTCAAGACAGACCAAGAGTGAAGTGTTAGAATGGAAGCCTTGTTCCAGAGATTGATGACAGCCTCTGACAGCCTCTTTTTCATTGTTTTTGTGTCATTCTTTCTTGTTTTGATGTGCAAGAAGTGCTGTGCAACTTGTGCATTTGTTGGCAACATATTGGAAAGAAGTCCTCTAACATTGCGGAATATAGCACGCCATGTAATGTTTCTTGTTCTCATGTCGAAACCACACTTTCCAAAATTTATAGCATAAATTATTAAACAGGGTACAGTCAAAACAAAGAGGCAATCAAATTACAGTCAAAAGTTATGTAGATTAAAAATATTGTGCACCAAAAATAAGGAGCAGTAACAAGTTTGTAATCAATGAGAAATGCTGATAAATGCTACAATGTTTAGGTCCAAAAATGGGGCGTTTGCAATGGTGCAACTACCATTTTATGAGGTGTTTCTTTCTTTAGACTTCAATTCTCAAATAATTACCAAGTTCCGTAAAGAAATTTCAAAAATGTTTATGTTTCAACCCGCCCTACTGGACACAGTCAAAGATGACAGAGAGAGAGAGATGTTTGGAGAGGAAAAATATAAGGATGAATGACACTTTTTTGTTTATCAAGGCTTTTCGGAAGACGAAAGGGGGGTCTGCTCGTTGTTACGTCATACTTTAGGGGGTCTGACTTTTTGTTACGTCGTGTTACGTAAGGAAGAGGGGTAAAAAGTGCCCAAATCGCGTTACGTCATTTATGGACGACCCCTTATCTGCTGCTGGTAGGCCCTATTTACGGTAGTTGCAGATGCTCGTGTGATATATTCTGAGCCTGTAATGCTGGAAAATGGATCAAGTTCTGTGCACTCAGCTGCTGGAAATATAGTGCCATTTTCACCAGAAATGATTTTATTTCTACAAATAAATTAGGTGCAAATATACATTTGCCTTGGAATTTAAGATTCAACATATTCAATTTCTCCAAAAATAAACAGCAGAAGCTAAATCACAGACCCACTCAGCAAATCCATTGAAAAAGGTATAAACTGTAAAAGATTTATTTGAAAATTAGGAAACTTGGCGCAGGATGCATACACCTCGACTACAAGACACATGCGGCCCATGGGCCTTATGTTGCCCAACCCTAGTCTACAGGGCCCCCCCGAGTCATAGAGCAATGAACAGGAAACAGTGGCATAGTTAAGAATTTATTTGTATTTTTTTGGGTGGGTGGGTGCAATCCTATATTTAAAAAAATGGACAAGCATATCGATAATCGACTCGAGCAAATTTGATTCAATTTGGCTATAAAATGACAGTGATGGCACTCAGGCGGCAAGCCTATTGTAAACTAATACAATAATTCTGCAACATTTCCTTGCTCTTCGGTTTATTTATAACACGACCTATATCTATTGGGTCCGTTGAAAAAATTTGTACATCTACGTCTCCTTCACAACTTGGCAGTGACATAATGACTTTGGAATTTGATGTACAATCCTTTGACAGTGGAAAGCTTTCATAAGCATTTTCATTTGTTAAAAGCCTATCATCAATGATGGGCGCCTGCTATTGATGGTCTGCAATTTGAGAGTCCAGGTTTGACCGAAAGAAATCTGCAATTTTCGCTGCTTTTTCTTTGGTTCAGATGGTTCAGTCTGATTTGTCATTGCAAAGTTCTGTATGAAATCATAAAATAATAAATAAATGCCACGTATGAAAATTGGCTTTATGCATACATGCCTACAAACAACAGATTTCTGCTTTTTAAACATGTCCTCACATTTAATATTTAAATTTTTTATTCTAATATACTCTCAAGTGTACTGCAGTCTAGAATTTAACAAGTCGGTAGTATGAATCTATTTTCTGGAGTTAACAAGATAGGCTTACTACTGTAACTGGGAACTCAGACATCAGAACCCCAGCCCTAAGGAATTATTAACAGTTTTTGGTTAATTTAATGAGTATTCTGTAGTAAAATGTGAACTAAAGCAGTGTCAGTGTGCTAATGCTAAATCAGTATGTCCACTAGTACTGTTACTGTAGACCATTCTGAGTCTCTGACTGGACAGCATTGCATCTGCAGCATCACTGGCCTGAATGCAAAAGAAACTTGAACAAAGTGATATTTTATTCGTTAATTGTATTACCTGTGAAGAAAAGTTACCATACGATGGACAATCATGCTTATGTTAACAAATGCCGGAAACAAAATAATGGTAACAAAAAGTAATTATAGTAAAGAATTGCATTGCACATTGCAATGCTAGTGCTCAAATAATGGCATTAAAAGTTTTTAACATTTGACAACTTGGGGTTGCAATTGCACCCCTTGAACCCCCTGGCTATGCCACTGACAGGAAAGAATGGCAACAAACTTGGGCAATGGCACCAATGAGCCCATGGTTAATGATGAAGATGATGATGAAATTTTTGTTATTTCAGGGCGAATTTAATAAACAAAAGAATGATAAAATTCCTCTGAAATATTATTTGTTCATTTCATAAAAAGGAGCAAACATTCCTTTCCCAAATCGTATGAGCATCATCCATAGTCGAAGGAACACTGGTAATAATTTACCTGCAGAGAAATTAAACATTATCACCATGAATTGAATAAAACCACAATAATACTGTAGTGTAGAAAATAGAATTTTTGAAAAAAATCACAATATTTTTGAAAAATAATTTTCTACAAAGTATATTAACTAGATAAATCATTTATTTAAAATTTGGTAGGCATTATTCTTAAGGGTGCACTACGAGTCTAATATGTTAAGATTTTACAAAAAGTTTGGAATGTAAATAAAATTTACAATGTCAGGCATCAACACATGGTATATTGCAGAGGTGTCCACCTATGGCCTGCGTGCGGACCGCGGGAAGTTTAATGTGGCCCGCCGGCCCTTCAGACTTTTCTGCATTTTTTTTAAATTTGAGAAATTAAAAAAGATTCACAGAATAAAATGTTTAAAATTTTCATCACATAAATTACTTTTCCTCTGCATGTTATTAAAGCTTTAGAAAGATCTGAATTACCAATGGATAAACTTGGCACAAGTTGTCAGTTTAGCTACATATGGTACCACATCTTTAAAAGGTAAAATAGTGGGCGTGTAAAAAAATGATCATGTTAAAAACTCGCATCCTGATCAAGCCATATTAAAATTTAACTGCGTCATTATTATTATTATTATCAGGACAATTTATATAGCGCTGTATGCATGGTTTAAAATCTAAAATCAAAAGCGCTTTGACACCGCTGACATGTCAATGAAGGTTAGAAGGTGGCGATGTTAAAATCCACTGTGATGATGGAAAGAACTTTGCTGCCGTGAAGAAGTCCGGTGCAAAGTCCTTTAGAAGCGGTCCTTCAAGTAAAACTGTAGCCCCCTTGACATGCCAACGAGGAGCGGAAGATGATGTTGAAAGTTCGCGAGTCATCCACCAGGAAAGTCTGTGTAAATCTGTCCTTGATTTCAAACATGTTGTTGACCCTGTTGTAAGTGTTGTTAATATAATAAGAGCTCAAGGACTAAATCATCAACAGTTCAAGTTCTTTCTTTGAAGATTTGGAATGTATCAATGAACATCCTGATGTACTTTATCATACAAATGTATGTTGGTTAAGTTTTGAAGAGAGTGGAATCTTAAGGATGAATTATTATTGTGTCTAGAGATGAAAAATATAACGGTAGAATTCACAACTCAGATAAACAAAACTCAGAATGGATGTCAGATTTTGCATTTGCAGTTGATATTCTTGACAGACTTAATTAACTGAATTTGAAGTTACAATGTAGGGTGCTTTTGCACATGAGCTGTTTGCAGAGGTCAAATCTTTTCAAGTGAAGCTTCAGTTTCTTTCCTGACTTTTGAAAGAGCAAAGTTTTGCTCAATTTCCAACACTGAAGACACAAACTGCTTCTCTTGAATGTGCCAAAAATACAGCTATCAGATTTTCATGTGATATTGACAAAGCTTCTACCGATCTGCAGTTCTGCAGCTGGACAGTGTTTGGAACAATAGTTGACTAGACTATTTAAATACTATTGCAAATAGTTGAGCTTAAACACTATTTAAAATAGTTTTCCAATAGCCAATAGTTCGCAACTATTTAAATAGTATTTAAATACTATTTAATTTTTCAATGTCAAAATGAAAACTGTATTATCATTTATCACTGGCGAATGTTATAATCTAAAAGCACTGTCACTAGTTATCTGCACGATCACATTGATCAGTAATACAGTCACCTGTTAGGTTATTCACCAAAAGTCTTGATTAATCTTGAGGAGCAGCAGTTTCTCAAACGTTTTGTCACTTAAGCGATTTCTACGCTTTGAGATGATAACATAATACAACTATGTAAAATCAAGTATTTATAAATAGTGCTAAACTATTTATAAATACTATTTAAATAGGTAAGTTCGCTAACTATTTAAAATAGTCGCTTAAATAGTTCAGAACTATTTAAATAGTATTGACTATTTCAATAGTCACAACACTGCAGCTGGAATAATAAACTTGCAGAATGACAACATTCTCAAAGAGAATTTCAAAGAAATGGAATTAGCAGACTTCTATGCATCACTAAAACATGATAAGTTTTCAAATATACAACACTTTGCCATGAAGATATTAGCTTTATTCGCATCAACTGACATTTATGAACAGACTTTTTTCTGCATTAACATCAATAAATCGATGTATAAGTTTCAGCTAACTGATACAAATTTGCATTCTATACTATGGATTTCAACCAGTACTTTAACTCCAGATTATGGAAAACTAGCTAGAAAATGTTTGCTATTACAAAGATCTTATTAAATTTTTAACATGCTTAGTTAATTACTGTTACTAGTCAAACCTATCAAGAACTAACTGTTCCCGACCTAACAGTTACTAACTGATCGTAGTAACATTATCACATAGTGCTACTGCAACTACTAGTTACGACTACTCAGGGCTTTTTTTCTAGGAAAAAAGGTTTGGGAACTCGTCCTTTTTTACACTTCAACAAAAACAGGTGTGGGAACGCCATACCTGTACTATTCCAAACGCATTATTACATATCCATAATTATATATACAGTCCTACAATCTGGCAAAAAAAGGTGTGGGAACACCGTTCCCACTGTAAAAAGCCCTGTGACTACTATACATGATTATATGTTATAATAGTTACTGTATATCATTAAAGCTTTTGCATTAAGAATTTATGCAATTTTATTGGCAAGATTTTATAAAAATACGTGAGGCCCTTCGAACAATTTTAATTTTCTATGTGGCCCTCTGCACTAAAAAGGTTTTACACCCCTGCTCTACAGCATTCTTTTTATGCTCACTTTTAATCTAACAAGTATCTTGTATTCGTTGCTACACTGTCAAGTGTAATGTTCTTAACCCCAAGACTCATCTAAAAACAAATATTATTAATCTGCAGGGATGCTTACATGAGATTATGTCATGCACGGAGAGGAACTGGCTCGCAATCAATCCTGACAAGACAGAGCTATTATGGATCGCTGCTTCCAGGAAAGTGCACTTACTGGACCATTCACCCTTTATCACTGGTGACGTTGTCATCGTTCCATCCACAGAAGTCCACCTCCTAGGGATACTCCTTGATGATTCCCTGTCCCTTGCTGGCCAGGTGAGCTCTGTCTACCAGCTCGATCGCCCTCAGTCGGTGATGAACGCCGTGGCCTGATTGATTTTCAGAGTGAAGTGGAGGGAGCACATGACACTGATTACATTGGCTCAGAATTTCCAAGTGGATCGTCTACAAACGTTGCGTACTGACATTCCGTGCACTGAGTGATCCTCTCTGTCCTGAGTACCTGACCTCGCTCACCAAGCGGCCGATGACATCAGGTTGTCGGGACCAGCTACGATCCAATATGTGACTCTGTCTTTATGTCCTCCCTCCATCTAAGACGGCGATGCTAGGGGAGAGATCTGTAACCTGCGGAAACCCTCTATTTTGGAATGCGCTTCCTGTGACTGTAACGTCGATTACATCTGTGGATTCGTTCCTGACTGCTCTTAAGATGCACCTTTTTCATGTCTCCTATGAATAGTTACCGGAAAATCCAGGACCATCTTTCTGTACGAACTGACGAATTGCTGAATAAAATGCTCTCGACTTTAGCCATAGCTATGCTATAGCGTTTCATAAATCATCCATGTAATAATAATAATAATAATAATAATCTTAATCATTATTTTATTTGGTCTGGTTGGTGGCCTCCTCCATGAGGCAAGAGTGGAGGCCAATGTGCCTCACCAACATACGCTTCTTCTTCTTCTTCAGGTGCTCTGTCCAAAGACAGGTTCCATACTCCAGCGTCGCCACTCCTCTCTATCTTGAGCTTTTATCTTCAGGGCTGAATACTTGTTTTTCCCCGTAGTGTCGAACATCCACTCCACCATCGATGTTCTTGGTCGCCCTTTCTGTGCTTTCCCATTCATCTTTCCTTCTAGTACTTCTCTTAGTAGGTTTGATTCTTCTCTCAGAACATGACCTATCCACTTCTTTTGTCTTGTACGTATAGTGTTAATTAGGCTTTTCTTCTCTTCTACCCTCTCCAAGACTTCTTCGTTTGTTATTTTTTCCGTCCAGCTAATTTTTTTCCATTCTTCGCCAGATCCACGTTTTGAATGCCTCTAATCTCTTTATGTCTTCCTTTCTGAGCGTCCAAGTTTCTGATCCATAGAGTGTCACTGGCCAGATCAGTGTTTTGACCAATCGTTTTTTCAGATTTCGGTTAAAATTCCTTCTCAGTAGTTCTCTTCTGTTCGTAAAGGCTTCTTTCCCCATGGCAATCCTTCTCTTTATTTCTTTATGACACTTTGCATTTTCATCAAGCAGGCTTCCAAGATAGCAGAATTCTTCTACCTGTTCTATTTCCACTCCATCAATGATTATTTTCATTTCTCCACCGTTTCTGCTGATTTTCATTGCCTTTGTCTTCTTTAAATTGATTTTCAAACATACGCAACAATCAACAATTCAGATGGCTCCCTGTGCTACTCTGCTGATTGATCATGTGCCCACAGACTAGAAGGATGGAATCATAGTCACTCTGTACAAGGAAAAATGTGCAAGAACTGAATGTGGCAACTACCAGCTTATAGCTTTTCTATCAGTGCCTGGCAAGATCTTTGCACATGTTCTCCTCTCATACATCCAACCTCATCGCAAAATCCACCGACCTCAGCACGTTGGCTTCAATCTGGGATGCGCCATCCTCACTCCTTGCTGACAAGCGGCCGATGACATGTGAATAGCGTTGCACTCCAAAGGCATGCCAGACATTCTGTCTAACCTTCTCTATGAGGCGGAAACCTGGACCATACTTTCAGAAGATCTGCAACCACCGGAAGCCTTCCACATGAGGTGTTTGCAGATCATCAAGGGTGCCCATCGGCACAACTTCATCATGAACAACAAAGTCCTCAAGCATGCAGCGGTACCATGACTGACCAAGCTACTCTACAAGTATCGCCTTATCTGTGTTCTTTACATTCCCTTGTGCCTACTTTCTTGGTATAGCCACAAAGATTGAACCGCATAATTCTTCTGGTAAAACTCCTTTTTCGTAGAACGTGTTTGTTATTTCCATTAGTTTGTGAATTCCTATTTCTCCTGCAAATATTATCATCTCTGTTGTTATTTTGTCCATACCAGCTGCTTTGTTTCTCTTCATTTTCTTCAGTACTTTGGTGATCTCTTCTTCCTAGATAGGTAGTCTGTCTATTTCCTTTATTATTGGTTTTTGTCCTCGGGCAAAATCGGCCTTTATGGAAATGAAACAAACATTAACGAACAAGAAAATATTAAAAGGAACAAGGCTCAGAATGCTTAAATGCTATGTATGGTCAG
The DNA here is from genome assembly GCA_018105865.1 of Metaphire vulgaris. Classification (NCBI taxonomy): domain Eukaryota; kingdom Metazoa; phylum Annelida; class Clitellata; order Crassiclitellata; family Megascolecidae; genus Metaphire; species Metaphire vulgaris. Next base: position 3,276,969 of record CM030856.1, read on the forward strand.
TTTTGCTATATGGATCTGAGACATGGAACATATAAAAAAGATGAAAAAGAAATTGGAAGCTGCAGAAATGTGGTTTTATAGGAGGAAGCTAAAGGTCCATGGACAGACAAAAGAACTAACGAAGAAATACTACAGATGAAGGAAGAGAGACACTGATGACTACCATCAAGTTAAGACAAACAAAATTTTTTGGGCATGTGATGAGGAAAGAAGGATTGAAGAACCTGACAGTGACAGGCATGGTGGAGGGCAAAAGATCAAGAGAAAAACAAAGATCAAAATACACAGACAGAATGAGAGAGAGAATGGGGATAGAAAATAACATCGAACTCTTGAGGAGCACTAGAGACCGTGAAAAGTGGAAGTCCATGGTCACCGACGCAGCAATGCATGGCACCTAAAAGAAGAAGAATTATCAGGGGACATAGACATTGTTTCAGAGCAGTGCATTGGGTGCTCAATGGACCGCCTTCGTGGTGGCGGCAGTCTCGGGGCTGCAGAGGAGAACACAGGAGTCAAAGAAACATACCCGTCGCAGTCACCTGCCACAGCCAGAGACACAGGATCCTTATCTCGGCACCCCTGCAGCGTCCAGCGCTCATCGTCCCTCGGCTTCAGAGGCACACATCCTCCTTGGCATCTGCTTGGTCATCAACAAAATCGAGAATATCCCGGACCTGTTCAATGATTATAAACTCAACTTTCTCGCGCTTTCGGAAACATGGCATGAGGATTCTGACAGCGTGGCTAGGAGGAGATTACGGGGCTTTGGATATAGCGTCGTGGAAGCTGCGCATCCCATTCCTGCATCAGCTAGGACTGATGATGTGAACTACTCCAATCATGGTGGAATAGCTCTGTTATCCAAGCCCAGATTGCACTTGTCCAAAGTGAATACAAAGACAATGGCCACGACGTCCGAGCATCTCTGCTGCTGTGTCGGCGGCTGGTTTGCTCCATTCCTCCTCGTAGTTATTTACAGGCTGGGTTCGCGGGCGACCTCAGATCAATTTTACTCAGAATTTTCGCAGCTGCTGGAGTCGCTCGCCACTTACCAGTGTCTTACCGTTGTCATGGGAGACGTGAACGTTCATTTTGAGAGGGCTCTTGACCCTGACAGACAGAAATTTTGTCGGCTGATCGACTCTTTCAATCTTACGCAAATGGTTGATGAACCAACACATGAGCGGGGAGGGCTCCTGGACATTGTGCTCACCTCCCCCCTTCCAGAAATGCAACAAAACAGAATGCATGAAGAGCATTCTTTCATGTTTGATTTCCAAGACAGCTATAGAGTAGAAATATAACAGAATATCTGTATAATGCCTCTTCTGAGCAATGTTTCTGGTAAGGTGGGGCATGCTCAAAACAGTGATACATGTGCCCAAAAAATATTTTTATGGCCCAAAAAATTTGCAGGGGCTTTTATTTTTTAAATTAAAAATTATTAAATATTTAAATATTCATGATTTTCACTAGAGGGCGCTTCTTCAGCGCCAGCAGGTTATGTCGCCCACTGCTAGTTTTCTCATCTTTTTGCGGATTCAATGGGATTTCAGGTCTGACATTACGCGTCGGGCGACGTTTCGGTCCCGTCGATCGGCCGAGATCATCTTGCGTGTCAGTGCCGAGTGGACTGTTTGAATTTTCAGCAGTTATTGCTAAGCAACGCCTCCCAAGGACCAACATTGTTGGTGATTCAAATTGTTGGTGATTCAAGTCACAGTCGCTAGGTGGATACACAGGTGCTCTGCGTATCTGTCATACCTGTCACAGGATTATGCATCTTGTATACACGCGTGCGGAACTGTTTTTGATCGGACGTTCGTTGAATAAGCGCCTCTCAGCAGCCATGCGACGTCGCCTGGATCATGCAATCTCAAGGCCAACCCACTGGCGGGTTGGTCTTGAGATTGCATGATACAGGGAGGTCCCAGTGGGCATGGCGGCGGATTCAGAGGCCGATTCTGATGGTAGTCACAAACGTGCGTCGACACCCAAGCAAGGCTACACATCTGCAGTCCGACTGCTCACTGACTCACCAGCTGCCTTCATCGTTGGTGTTTCCTAGAATTCACTGCCACCTCAACTCCCAGTCAAGGACTCTCATCATTGGGCATCAGAACATTTGCTCTGTCAGTGGTAAAGTTGATAATGTCGTTGGCCTCCTGGAAGACTCTCACCTGAACTTACTGATTCTCTCCGAAACGTGGCATTGCAACTCAGACTCTGTTGCCATTAAGAGGTTACGGAGCTACGGCCTTAACGTGGTCGAAGCCGCTCGTCCCACAACAGCTGCTGCCCAATCTGAGGACGCCGCTCGGATTAACCATGGAGGACTTGCTGTCGTATCGAAACGCAGAATTAACATCACAAAATTGAAGACCCCGCTGAACTTTACTATGTTTGAGCTTTTGTGCTGTCGGGTCGGGAGTACTCAGAGAGCTGCTATCGTGGCGGCTATCTACAGACCCGGGTCACAGTGTGTCAGTGAGAGATTCTTTGAGGATTTCTCACTGCTTCTAGAATCGTTAGCAACGTATAACTGTGCATTTTATGTTGTTGGCGACTTAAACATTCACTTTGAAAGACCAGATGATGCAGCTTGCCAAAGACTAAATCGGACACTCAAAGAGTTTGATCTGCAGCAGTTTGTTACAGAACCGACACACGATTTGGGCGGACTGTTAGACGTGGTGATCGGACAGTTCGACTCTGCTCTGATCGAACTGGTGGTTGAGAAAACAGGTCTGTCCGACCACAAGCTCGTTCGCTGGTCGATTGAAGTGGTTCTGCCCCTCCTGAATACAAAGTCGTGCGGAGGAGAAACTGGAGGAAGTTCGACCTTAACCATTTCAAATCGCGTCTTGCCGACTCTGAACTGTGTGCACCAACGACGTGGGATAGCACAGCCACAGAACTGGCTGCGCGCTACCACTCTGTCATAGTTCGAATCTTGGATGAACTAGCACTGATGACTGAGTTGACAGTACGGGCATGACCCTGCTGTCCATTTTATGATGAAGAATGTAGGCAAGCTCGTAGAGCAATGCGGCACTCCAAACGATTCTATAAGAGGTCCAGAGGCACTGCCAAGGAGGATGACGCTCGAGAGGCCCTGACCTCCACTCTCAAGTTCAGAAGGCGCCTAGCAAAAGGAAAAGGCAGAAGTTATTGGAGAAGGAAGCTGTAATCAGTGCGCAGAGACACGAGGAACTCCTGAAGGGTTCTCAACTCGCTCCTTGGTGAGTGGGGGGATGGTCTAGGTCCTGGCCCCAACGAATATCATCCCTACATTGAGGTCAAGCTTGAAAGGATATGAGGAAAGACATCTAATGCTGGACCGGCTTCCTACACTACCCGGTAAATATCACGGTCCATGTCTTGACGCCTTCACACCCCCAACGCTTGACGAAGTGCGATCCATAGTGCAAGCATCCTCAAACAAACAGCGTGCCTCTGATCTGATGCCCACATGGCTCTTTGAAGAATCCATCGAAGAGTTGGCTCCTTTCCTGGCTACACTGATCACCGGCTCGCTGGAATCAGAGGAATTTCCATCCTCCTTGAAACATGCGATCATCACCCCATGCCTGAAACGAGTGGGCCTCGACCAGGCTGAGGTTTCTACTTACAGACTGATCTCTAACCTTCCCTTCCTCTCAAAGGTTCTTGAGAGAATCATCAACAAGCGCCTGGTCAGTTTCCTCAGCGTGAATGGCCTACTACGTACGAATCAATCAGCCTACCTATGAGGTTTCTCCACCAAAACAGCTATCCTGAAGATCTTCAGTGATCTGGTGGATGCGACTGCAAACGGTCGAGTAGCTCTCCTCAGTCTGCTCGATCTTTTGGCTGCCTTCGATACAGTTGACCATCAAATCCTTACACTGCGGCTCAAGACCTCGTTTGGTGTGGCAGGGAAGTCTCTCGAGTGGATCACGAGCTACCTGGATGACAGGACGCAGTCAGTCTGGTGCAACAGAGAAATGTCACCGATGGGAAACGTCCAAAATGGTGTCCCGCAGGGCTTGGTCCTGGGGCCCCTGCTTTTTATTCTTTAAGTGGTGGACATTGGGGCAATTGTGAAGTCCTTTGGGCTGTCATTTCATGCGTGACGCAGATGACGGGCAAATTTATTCATCTTCTCCCCCGTCAGAGTCAGAGCAGCTCCGGAAGTCTTTTGATAGCTGCCTCTCTGCTGTTACCGCTTGGACACAGGAAAACCATCTCGCACTGAACCTAGACAAGATGGAATTTATGTGGATCAGCACCCGTGGCAGAAGGAAGCTGTTGAGCCGGGATCCTTTCGTGGTCAGTAATGTCTCCATCGCACCATCAGAAAGCCTGCGTCTTCTTGGAGTGATATTGGACGAAACTCTTACACTGGAAGTCCATGTGAACAGTGTAGTTCGATGCTTCCACTATCAGGTATGGAGAGTCAAGCAGGTCCGATGCTACCTTACTGTGAGCTCTGCGATACAGTTGGTCCAGGCGGTTGTATTACCAAGATTGGACTACTGTAACAGTGTCCTGCTTGGCCTACCAGATAGCAAGCTGTGTTGCCTGCAGTTGGTGATGAATCTGGCCGCTCAAGTCATTTTCAGCTACTGTTGGAGTGACCACATCTCACCGTTGCTGCGGGACCGCCTCCACTGGCTCTGTGTTCGACAGCGGATTGTTTTCAAACGCTGTTGGCTCACTTACCGCGTACTTCATGACCCGTACTGTCCGGAATACCGCACTATGCAGGTCCAGTGAACAACCATGAATGAGCGGAGATCACGACTCCGGTCGAGCCAACGAACGAGACTGGTTGAAGTGGACATCCATCCGTTGACGGAGGTTCATCTGCTTGGGGTACCCCTCAACGAAACGCTGTTGTTCGTCAGTAACATCAACAATGTCACCCGGGCGTGCTTCCGTCAACTTCAAATGATCAGAGAGGTTCGCCGATATATTTCGAATGCGGCTAAGATACAACTGGTCCTAGCTGTTGTTGTATCATGAGTCAACTACTGTAATGGGATTTTGCTGGGTCTTCCTGGCCGTCAGCTCACTCGCCTTCAGTCGGTCCTTAATGCCTCAGTCCAGCCGATATTTAGGGCTCGACATGACCACTTAACCTTGCTCCTCAGGGACAAATGACACTGGCTAATGATCCCAGAGCCCATTGTATTCATGCTCTGTTGGTTGACGTTCTGGGCACTAGATGATCCTTTCAGCTCCGAATACCTAGTGACCGGAGATGAGCGATCGACGGCTTCATCTGCGATCCAGCTGTCAGAATCCATTTGTATGTCCCACCCCCCCAACTAAGACTTAAATTTGGACAACGTTCATTCTCGTGCTGTAACCTCCTCCGCAGAGTTCACGAGCAAGCTGAAGACATACTTATTTAATATCTCGTTCCCAAGTTCCATGTAAAGCGCCTTTGACTTTGACCCTTGCTATGCTATGGAGCTATATAAATTGTTCCGAACAATAACAATATAAGCCATATAACAAAGAGTTTTAAGAGTACTGCTCAAAAGAGCAAGGAGCAGGACTAGAAATGCAATAGCAGAACAATATGGTTAAAAAACTGTGGATGAAAAAATGCAATATTTGCACTGAGAATGCTTGGGGAAAGATGCACTGAGATGCAAAAAGATTTGTATTTATGTTTTATCTATTATGAAGAAGCATTTGATAGCGTGGAGCATGGAACCCTATCTACAGTTTTGGAGAATTCAGGAATAGGTGGGAAAGACTTAACCCCTTAACCGGGCGCGACGTCTCAGAGCCGGCCAGTTTACATTGAGTTACAGATTTATTCCCCAGTTAAGGGGTTAAGACTGCTGCAGGATTTATATTGGAAACAGGAAGCTGCAATCAGGATAAACTGAGCCATAGGAAAATGGATAAAGATACGAAAAGGGGCAAGACAGGGATGTGGAATGCTGCCAGACTTTTTCAACCTCCAGGTATGGAGAGGAAGTCATAAAATCAATCAATGAGCTAGAAGGTGTCAACCTTGGAGGAAGAAATGTAAATAATCCTAAGTTTGCAGACGATGTAACTTTAATAGATGATTTAGAGGAAAAGCTGCAGGAACTACTACAAAAATTAGCAATGATAACCAAGAGCAAAGTACCGGTAACATCCGCATGCAGAATAAGACTAAATGGTAATGAAATCAAGCAAGTGTTACTTAGGCAGTATGACAACCAGCTATGGAAAATGTGAGAAAGACAACATCAAGAATAGGAATGGCCAAGGCAGCATTCTGAGAAGTCAAAGCAATACTTGCAAATAGGCACATCTCTTATGCATCATGATTACAAGTGCTCAAAAGCTACGTTTGGTCAGTCCTCTTGTATGGAGCAGAGACATGGACTGTATCCAAGGCCATGCAGAAAAAAATTGGAAGCCACAGAAATGTGGTTTTTGCGAACGATGCTGAAGATTGCATGGACAGAAAAGAAAACCAAAGAAGAGATCTTGAATGAAATTGAAATAGAAAGTATGATGGTAATCATCAAAAAGGCAGTTTTTCTTCTTTGGACATATTATGACGAAGGAAGGCCTGGAGCATTTGGCAATAACTGGAAAAGTGGAGAGAAAAAGAGCTAGAGGAAGGCAGAGAAACACCTACATAGACTGCCTACGAGAAGGAATTGAGAGTAAAGAATAACATCGAATTAATAAGAGGATGCCAAGATCGAACAAAGTTGAAATCCATGGTCACTTATATAGAAATACACAGCACTTAAAGAAGAAGACTTTTACAATGAACAACCATTGTCTTATAAAAATTTCAGTAAATTAAATACTTTTATAATTTCTTGATTACTCACCAAAACGCCATCTTCCAATCAGAAAATATAACAAAACTGTAGCAATGCATAGATTTTGCATTACATACAGTAATGAAGAAGGGAAATATTTTGCAACAGTCTTGGCAAAATGCTTGTAGTCAAATGACAATTTTGCAATATCTGTGAAATTAAATGCTAACAAATGAAAATATTTCACATAAGATTTGTGATATTCATTTCTTATAAATACTAATTTACAGATTTCATATGCAAATGAAAACTAAATGGTTTTGTTATTATTGCAAAGTTTTTCATAATGAAACCCAACTTTTCAAAAGATTTTTTGAAACATGACATGCAAGAACTGAATCAAGCAGCTTAACTTCAAATAGCACTGATGCTCAGGATCAGGATAGAGTTCGTGTTTAAAATACTTCATATAATATATATTGTTATTTGTCACAGTAAATCTTTCTTGTTGAGCATTTTAACATCTATTGATTTGTTTGATTAACTTCAGCTGCAAACACAATGGTTACTGCCTCAAGTACACCTTACGACAAACAATCAGATATGCCTGTCTCTCTCTGCCTCTCTTCATCATCAGGTCCACTTTCCTTCATCCCCTGAAGTAGCATAGACAGAAGGGATGATATGTTATCTTATAAACAGTTGTCTCTATTTTCTGCTGCTCTTACAGCCGATGTCATTTTCATCCCTGTCCATTCTTCTTAAATGAAATGAAATGGATGTACAAAATAAATTTCAAATCCAAATCCAAAACAGATTTGAGGTGCTAACAAACCTGACAGCTGACAAAGATCCAGATATAGAATGGGAAAATTTCAAGACTGAAATTAGCAAAGTGGCAGAGGAAGAACTTGGTTACAGAAAGATAGGGAAAAGGAACTGGATATCAAAAGAGACAGAAGAACTGCAGGCAGAAATAAGAAAATCTAAAGAAGCAGCCATGAATCTTGGTCAAAATGGAATTGAAAAGACTACTGAACTAAATGAATTAAAAATACAGCTAAAGAAAAGATTAACCAGGGATAAGAATAAAATGTTGGAAGAGATGGCAAATGAGATGGAAGATGCTTTCAAAAGAGGAGATAGCAAAAAACTCTTTGCAAATGTCAACAAACTAAGTGGAAGCACAATCACAAAGATAATAAACATCAAACCAGTTAAGGATAAAAATGGAGAACTATTAACAGAGAAGGAAAGGGTCATGGTCAGATGGAAACAACATTTTGAGGATATACTAAACCGAGAAGACCCCAACAACACAGAAGAAACATTTAATGAAATTGATCAATCAGAGGATAGATGCAAATTAATGGATGAGTTAGAGCAGCGGTTCTCAACCTGTGGGTCGCGACCCCCAGGGGGGGTCGAATGACGATTTGCCAGGGGTCGCCCGAGACCATCAGAAATATGGGGTTGTCTCTTTTCCTGTTATTGTACAAAATTTCCTCAGTGGTAGTTACGACGTACTAGTTGTCTTACTATCATTGTCTTTTGAGGATAGACATGGAGACAATTAAATAATAACGATTTCGAACATTTTTATTGTCGTAGCATTATTATTTTTAGCAGTTTACATTGTGAACGAAAATTAATTTTACCGTTGGGGGTCGCCACATCATGGGGAATTGAATTAAAAGGGTCGCGGCACTATAAAGGTTGAGAACCGCTGAGTTAGAGGAAGAAGATGATATCACAATGGAAGAGATAGAAAGGACAGTGAAACAGATGAGAAAAAACAAAGCCCCAGGACTATGCAATATCTCAGCAGAAATGCTCCAAAACACTGGTGTGTATACAATCAGATGGGCTACATAGGGTCATAAAAGCAGTATGGAAAACTGAGAAACACCATTAGACTGGAGAAAAGCAATTATAATACCAACACACAAGAAAGGAGACAGAAAGCAATGCAACAATGCCAGAGGAATCAGCCTCTTAAGTGTACCAAGGAAAGTTTTTACCAGAGTAATGTCAAACAGAATAAATGACAGTGGATGAAACTCTCGGGAAAAACCAGTGTGGATTCAGGAAAGGAAGAGGATGCTCTGACCAAATCTTCATCCTTCGACAACTGATTGAGAAAAACTAGAATTTAATGAAGATCTGGTTATGTGCTTCATCGATTTTGCCCAAGCTTATGACTCAATCTGGAGAGAAAGAACATGGAAATTCTTGGGGAAATATGGCATTCATGCCAAAATAATCAGGCTAATTGAAAATTTATACAGTACAGTTTTAGCATGTATCCGAATTGACAGAGAAGAAACTGATTGGTTCAAGATCAAAACACAACATAGACAAGGATGTATCTTATCACTGATACTCTTCAGCATTATATTAGATTACATCATGAGATGGATTGAAAACACAAATGGGTTGGGAACATCTCTAAAGCCAGGAAATATAGATGGTGCTGAATATGCTGATTATTATTATTAAAGTTAAGATTATTGTGGTCACTAATCCGGAAGAACTACGTGAACACATTACAGTGTCAAAACAGAATCATAACTAGTTCGAAATAGCCAGGTCTTTAAGCGCTTATTGAACATATCTAGTGATGGTGAGAGTTGAATGGCCAGTGGTAGACCTTTCCAGACCCGTGGTGCCACCACAGGAAATGCGCGATCACCCACGGTGGAAAGACGCATTCGGGAGACGAGTAGCGCTGCAGTGGAGGCCGATCTCAGACGTTGTCGACCATCGTGGTCTGAGACACGATGCAGTTCTCTGTTTAGGTATGCCAGGCCCATGCTATGCAGATGCAGACACTGACACCAGAACGCCAGCAATGCCAATTTGTATTTGATAAGTTCTGGCACTGAAAGCCAGTGTAGGTCTACCAGTAGAGGTGTTATGTGATCACTCTGTCCGGACCGGTGAATCAAAAGCATGGCAGCATTCAGCACTGTCTGAAGACAATTGAGGAGATAACTAGGAGTCCCTGCAAGGGTGGCATTGTCATAGTCCAGTTTTGTCAGCACTAAAGCACTGACTAACGACTTCAGGACTGTAGTGGAGACGGATCGTCGGATGCTCCGTATCAATCGTAGAGCAGCGAAACATCCGGCGATGGTATTGGCTGATGATACATGTCTATGATGTGTAATAGCAGAATGCCTCTCAAAGATTTTAGAATTAACAATGGCCTAAATAATGGAGAGTGGAAAATTTGGACTAAAAAATAAACACTAATAAAACAAAAATTATGCCAATTACAAAAAAAGTTGGAGAATGGCCAATAGTATCATACAACGGAAAAGAAATTGAAATATTGAAGAATTTTGTTTACTTGGGAAGTGAATTGGAAGCAAAAAAAGACTCAGACTTGGAGATTAAATGAAGAATAGCAATGGCAGGATCAACCTTTAACAGGCTACATACCAACATTTTCAAAAGACATGACATTGGGATGAAAAAAAAGAATTCCTCAACACTTGTGTAATACCAATACTGATATATGGATGTGAGTCTTGGACCATAAAAAAGAACTGGAGAAAAAAACAATAGCAACAGAAAATAAATGGCTTAGAAGAATACAAAGGATCGGATGCAAAGAACATATAACAAATGAAGAAGTTAAAGAGAGAACACTGCAACCGAGCATCACTGAAGTTATCAGAAAGAGAAGAATGAAATGGACCGGACACATACTCAGAATGGAAGAAATTAGAAACCCAAAACAAATTTTCAAATACACACCAGAGGGAAGAAGATCTAAAGGAAGACCAAAAAGATGATGGGTGGACAGACTGGAAGAGGATCTGCACACGGCAGGGCTGAATCTCAATGGAAAAACTGACGGAAGACACAGAATGACTTTGGAAGAAATAGCAAAGGACAGAGAACTTTGGAGAGATGTCATGGAGAAGTCAATAACTGGACACAGCTGGAGGATGAAGACCTGACCTGACCATTCTTATATCTTGTCTGTCTATCTGCAGTTTGGTAGACCTCGCTTCCTTTTTCCAGGCATTATGCCCAGCTGTATTGTTCCTTGCATTGAGTCTTTATAGCTTCATTGTATATGACCAAAGAAAGACAGTTTCCGCCGTTGACACCTTCCTCGTAGCTTTTGTTTGGTATAAGATGATTTTAACACCTCTTCATTTGTCCTTTTTTCCATCCAAGATATTCCTGGATTGTTCTTGGACTTAACATTTCAAATGCCTCTAATCTCTGGCTGATCTTTTTCTTCATGGTCTTTCAAAGCCATATGTTGCAATGCTCTGCACCACACTCTCCACTCTTTTCTTAATTTTTATGTCTATGCCACTGTTTTTCCAGATGCTTTTGAGTATTTGCATTACTTCTCTGCCTCTGCCTAATTGGGAGTTGATTTCTGCTTCTATTGTATATACTCGTGGATAAGTCGAGAAATTTATGCCTTAAAATTCACTTTAAAAGGCCAAGTCGACTTATCTGCAAGTCAATGCAATTTTCCAAAGAATTTTTGTAAAGAAACACAATTCCTAATGCATTACAGTGTAAAGTCATGTTGTGTCTACTTAACCCGTTGCAGGGGGATTTAATTTTTTCAAGTCGTCCCCAATCGGGGTATTTAATTTGGGAGAAAGGCGTTCATGTGAAAATGTGAACATACAAGTTTTAAACTTACTATATTTCAGGCTATATAGAAGCTAGAAAGATGCGGTTTACACCGTTGTTTAGCATTTTTATTGCTCTTTCGAACCATCCATGCCAGAAAAGATAATTTTTGGGGTAGGTCCACCCTACAGCCCAAAATAGGACCCCTCCCCAACATTTTGGTCAAATTTTGTTCCAAGCCCAATAGCAAAAATTTTTCCGCGGTAACCCCCAAACTGTGAGTGAGAACGTTGTAAAGGGGTGTAATTGTAACAGAATAATGCAAAAATTTTGAAGATTGGACAAAATTTGGAGTAGTTATGCTTTTTCAAACAATATTACTCATTGCTCGAAGAAATGACAATTTTGCGAACAGATTTTCAATCTGAAAAACCGAACAACTCAGTATATTTCAGGCTATATAGAAGCTAGAAAGCTGCGGTTTGCACCGTTGTTTAGCATTTTTATTGCTCATTCGAACCATGCGTGCCAAAAAAGAAAATTTTGGGGGTAGGTCCACTCTACAGCCGAAAATCAGAACCATCCCCCCTAAAAAAATTTCAAAGTGCAATAGCAAAAAATTTTCAGCGGTGACCCCCAACTGTGAGCGTGAAAGTTTTAAGGCGGTGTAATTGGAACATAATAGTGCAAACATTTTGAAGATCGGGCCAAAATTGGCGGAGTTATGATTTTTCAAACCTCAGACTTGAGATTTTTCGAGGCATTTCAACGCAATATCCCAGTATTTGGACGATCAATGGCAAGTTTTCTTGCTTATATAGTCAACAACAGCGAAGAAAGTGCTGCCATCTATCGAATGGATAGTAAACTAAATCGAAAAGTTACTCCAGGAGTCCCGGGGCGGTTTAAAACTCCAATGTCCGATGCTTATGCGGCGCACCGTTTATAGACGGCTTTACCCTTTCGGATATGATTTTCGGCCGCCGTTTATAGATGGCGCTGCCCGGGAACGGGTTAAAAGGGGTGGGCGTCTGGCTCCTCCTTTCTCAACTGAGCACCGTTAAGCAGTGATAGATTGGGCCAATCAGATTCCATTCAGAGTATAACAGACATTGTGGACAACAAATACCTCAAGCCAATGACCATTGGTTGTAAACAGCTTGGAGACAACTGGTTGAGGGAGGGGAGCAGATGTCTGACGGCGCAGCCGACCTTGGCCTCGGCGTGCCCAAGGTCCTCTTTGTGCCGCAAACACCTTTGACCTGTAAATAGCTTGGAGATGTTGGGGAGGGGAGGGGAGTGGCTGTCTGTTTGGCCGCGTGGCCGACCTCTGTGTACCGTAAATAGGCCTACTTTTGACCTGTAAACAGCTTGGACACGTTTGTGGAAGGGGAACGGCTGTATGTTGACTCAATTTCAGTGTAGATCAGCTATTATTAGGCAATTCAAGAAATCTGTAAGCCCCTAAATTTCCTTGTCGACTTGTATGCGGGTCATAGCAAACTACATAATTTTTGACCAAAAAACAAGGTCGACCTATCTGTGAGGTCGACTTGACCGCAAGTATGTATGGTAGATTTCTATCACTGCTCCACTTGCACAAGTTATTTTCGCATTAACTATGATATTGATTCTTGTTCTGTTCTTAACCACTACTTTTGTTTTATTCTCATTAAGGTGAAGACCAAATTTACTGCTGGCTGCTCTCACCCTGTCTACCACTTCATGCAGTTGTTTTGCTTGTTGCTAGTAACAAAATATCATCAGCATATGATTTTGCAAATTGTCCCTCCTCCATTCACCCTCCGTTTGAATCCTTAAAGAGAAGCTCTCATTATTTATTTTCAGATATGATGAATTCTTATCGCTCCCTTTTGGTTTTTGTACAAATTTACGAGAAGTTGCACTAGATGAGTACTGATTAGGGAAACCCAAGTCCAACATGACGTATCATAGTTGCTCATGTGGAACTGAGTTGAACGCTTTTGTGTAATTGATGAAACATGTATATAAATGGTTGCTGGTGTTCTTTTAATTTGTCCATGATAATTCTCAAATTTGATAGCTGATCTCAAGTTTCTTTTCTTTTCTAAACCCAGTCTCTTCCTCTGCCATCTTCTCATTAAATTTATTTTCAATCCTATTCATGATTATCCGTATCAGGATCTAGCTTGCACATGATATCAGCACTATTGTTCTATAATTTGTACAGTTTTCATGTCTCCTTTTTGGAAATACAATATGCCTGTGTTGTTAAATAATTATTGCCTAGCTGCATGTTGCCCTGTAGATCTTATAGCCTACATGTGTATAAAAAAAAGTCGGTAGGTGGCGCCGCGTGTGGCTGCCAAGAAACTCCGATCGTGCGATTTAATGTTATTTTTTCGGTTTTTATTTCTTGTTATGTTTCTCGTGATGCGCCAATATTCGTATAGTTCGACAGTTAATCTGAAATTAGTGCCAGTTTGATCGAAATTCGAGTGCTTACGGCGAAATTTAGCAGAATCGGAGCGATCGCTACGTCAACACTGTTATAATTTCGAATTTCACCGTTGTTCAATATGGCCGCCGTCTGATTATATTCTCCGCAACGTTTTCTCGACGAGACTAGTGTGTAGGGATTATGCGAACGGTACGTTATTCGTCGACAGAGCTGCTGGCTTGTTCTCACGGTGATCGTCCTGCACCTTGCGTTCTTGATTTACTGTCCGAATTCGGGATTCTTAGACTCTGTGAGACCCAGCGTCGAGTTCGTCACTACCGCGGAAAGAGATCAGGCCGGAGACGTTTCTGACCGAAGTTGGTGCCGATCGAGAATGGTGCGTTCATCTTCACTGACTTCAACAGTGATAGACTTCCTTCGTCGACAACCTGGTGTCTGCCATCTGCTCTACCTGTTCGTACTCTTCGACACACTGCTGCTCCACTAAGGTCTCCTGTAGATGAGAACTCTACTCCGACTAGTTCATTGCGTCTTGGTCTTGTGTACCCTCAACTCCAGCGCCACATTGCTCATCCTGGACGGACGCTCAGAGGAGGGCTACTGAATATTCGTTCCGTGAATAACAAAACCGATAACGTTCCTGACCTCTTTGACGAATATAATCTCAACTTCCTGTCTCTCATAGAGACCTGGCATGAGCATGCCGACAGCGTTGCTATCAAGCGACTTCGCGGCTTGGGCTATAATGTCGTGGAGGCATCCCGTGCCATACCGTATGGGACTGATTTAGACAATGCACATTTCATCAACCATGGTGGTATTGCGCTTGTCTCAAAACCGGGAATAAATATCGCCAAGATTCATACCAAGTTAGACCTGACCACATTCGAACACTTGTGCTGTAGAATAATATTGGAGGTGGCTTTACTCCGTTCCTTCTGGTCGCTATATACCGGCCAGGTTCGCAGAGCGTTACGGAACTATTCTTTAAAGAATTTGCCACACTCCTTGAGGCGCTGGCCAAGTATAAATGCCAGTTACTAGTGGTAGGTGATGCGAACATTCACCTCGAGCGGCCCACAGATTCTGACAGTATGAAATTTGGTCAGCTCATAGACACTTTCTCGCTACGTCAGCTCGTTGAGGAACCGACCCATGACCAAGGAGGTTTACTAGATGTCGTTCTAACTTCCACTGAGCAAGGCTTTGACGATGTTACCGTGTCAGAGTCTGGTCTGTCTGACCACAAGGTGGTTCATTGGACGATCCTGCTAGTCCACCTCCGACCTATACGAAAATACTCCGCAGGAAATGGAATGGCTTTAGTTCTGATGAGTTTGTTACCAGGCTCAAAGCAACACAGCTCTGCCAACCCGTCGTTCCAGGTAGAACCGCCTTCGATCTTGCTGACTGCTACTTTGCCGATATTACGAAGATTCTCGATGATTTGGCGCCAGTGACCGAGATGTCGGTGCGCATTCGTCCTCATCGGCCATTCTATGACGCCGACTGCAGGCTGTCTAGACGATGATCTTGTCGACGCCTCGAGCGGTCATACCGGAAGGCAAGGGGGTGCGGATGGTGAGGCAGCTGCACACAGTGCCTGGCGTTCAGCTCTTAAAGCCAGTAGGCGCCTCGCGTGAGGCAGAAGGGTCGACACTACTGGAACAGCGCCCTTGACGCTGCTAAAGGTGACACAGGGCAGACTTGGAAACACCTGGACATGCTGCTGGGTAACCGTGGCAAGAGGCCTTGTCAGCCGTCGAGTTTCTCTGCTGAAGATTACCACCAGTTCATGGATGGTAAGGTTAATGCAATCAGAGAGAGAACGGCAAACGCTGGCCCGGCCAAGTTTCTGGATTACTCTGGATCCGTTCTCACTTCGTTCTCTGCTCCTTCGATTGCAGAGGTTACGTCCATCGTGATGGCGTCACCTTGTAAACAATGCCAAGCTGACCCCCTCCCGATGTGGCTCCTCAAAGAGTCCGTTGAGACGCTTGCTCCATTTCTCACGACTCTACTGTCGACCTCTTTAAGCAGCGGAGAATTTCCATCGTCATGGGCGGCGGTTGTCTACCCGCACCTCAAGCGGCCAGGCTTGGACCAAGCGGAATTATCCAACTTCCGTCCCGTTTCCAATCTTCCTTTCTTGTCTAAGCTGCTTGAGAGAGTTGTTAATAATCAATTCGTGACCTATTTGACAACGAATGGACTAATGCCTAAAGGTCAGTCTGCCTATCGGAAGGGCCATTCCACCGAAACTGCGGTCCTGCGCATTTACAATGACATTATTGAAGCGGTCGCCAATGGACAGCTGGCCCTCCTCTGCCTCCTGGATCTCTCGGCTGCTTTCGACACGGGTGGACCATGACATCCTCATTCGCCGACTTGAATCCACTTTTGGTCTAAAAGGGCTGGCTCTGTCTTGGATTCGAACTACTTGGCCGACAGATTTCAGTCTGTTAGCTGAAATGGACACACGCCGGCTCCATGCCGTGTTCTTAGTGGAGTGCCACAAGGATCTGTACTCGGTCCACTATTGTTTATACTCTATGTGGCTGACATTGGTCGTATCATTGAAACGTGTGGGCTTGCCCATCATGCCTACGCTGATGACGTTCAGGTTTACGCCTCCTGCCCTCCATCTGAGGTTGAATGTTTGCGTTCCCGTATTACGGATTGCATCTCCTTAGTCCAGAGGTGGACTGATGAAAATCGACTATCGCTGAACCCGGGAAGACCGAACTCCTCTGGTTAAGCACTCCTCGGAGGAGGCATCTCATATGCCGGAATACGCTTCGATTGGTGATGTTGATGTCACTCCGAGCACAGAACTGCGTCTCCTTGGAGTTCTTTTGACGAGACACTCTCGTTTGTCGGACATTTGGACAACGTCATTCGTACCTGTTTCTTTCAGCTGCGAAGGATCAGGAGATCCGTCGATACCTGCCGTGCCTGTCGTCGTCAATCTCATCCGTGCCCTCGTCTTAGCTCGAGTAGATTATTGTAATAGCGTTCTGCTCGGACTTCCTGTCAACCAACTAAATCGTCTTCAGTCGGTGCTAAACGCGTCTCAGCTCGTCTGATTTTTGGCTCGAGTTGGAACGAGCACGTGACACCGTTTCTACGCGATAATCTTCACTGGCTCAGGATTCCGGGCGCATAGCCTTTAAGCGTTGCTGGCTAACATTTCGGGCGCTGTATGACCCCTTTGCCCTAGCTACTTATCGGGCCTGGTCATCAAGTCTACGGCGGTCGATCGGCGATCGCGGCCGCTCAAGCAACTGTCGTCAATTGGTGGTTCCTCCTCCGTCCAAGACGGCTGTCTTGTGACAGATCATTCGGAGGGCAATCCGAGTCTGTGGAACTCTCTGCGAAGAACGTGACAATTGTGACCTCCCCTGATTTGTTTATCAAGTGCCTTAAGACGCATATGTTTAATATATCTTATAGTGTTCATTGTTAAGCGCTTTTGATTTTAGTCTTCACTATGCTTACTGCGCTTTATAAATTGTCTTAATAATAATAATAATAATAACATATGATCTAGGGGTGTGTGTATATATAATTATATATATATATATACACCGTGATCACGAAAATCGGGACCCCCTAGATTAATGAGTATAACTTAACTATCTTTCGACCAATCATGCTGAAATTTTAATTATATTAGGCCTAGGAGGCAGTCTCGATCCTCAAAAAATATTTCGCCTCTACGCTGCAGCTGGTACAAGAAAGAAGGACATCACTGGCGCTCGTCTTCTGCGTACTCGTCCGACTTTCACCAAGTCCTTAATGGTATCAGTTGGTGTTTCAGCACTCGGTCGTACAGCTATTCACTTCTTCGAGCCGGGGGTGAAAGTTAACGGACAGTATTACAGAGACGTTCTACTGATGCAGGGACTGCTGCCGGACACCCGAACTTTCTCAGATTATTACACTTTCCAACAGGACTGCGCACCGGCACACAGAGCTCGAGAGACAGTTGAACTGTTAGGTAACGAAATGCCGGACTTCATTCCGCCTACTCTCTGGCCACCCAACAGCCCGGATTTGAATCCGGTGGATTATAAAATTTGGAGTGTTATGCAGGAACGCGTTCACCGAACGAAAGTCCGTGATATTGAGGACCTGTGACAACGCATCATGCAAGTGTGGGACGAGATTGATCAAGGCATCATTGATGTGTCATTCAAGCAATTGCGTAGGCGTCTTCGTGCGTGTAGTGCAGCAAATGGCGGACCGTTTGAACACAAACTATGAGTGGAATATCATTAGAACTATCTAAAGTACACGTACTACAACTTTGTTGAATAGTAGTTGACTTTTCGTTGAGTTATATTCATTAATTTAGGGGGTCCCGATTTTTGTGATCACCGTGTATATATCACCTCATTTTCTCCAAATTTCTCCAATCCATTCATTCTTCATTCCTTTCCTTCTCTCTCCCTCCTCTACCATGCAACCGGGGATCAGCATTGGACCCAACATGTAGGTCATGATATTGTTTCCATTTTCTACCACCACATTGAGTTTTGAAGTATAGGGAACCGAACCTTTGCCTTACCCTGCATTTGCAATTACCGTCAACTAGGTGTGAACGCAAACATTTGATTTTGTAGGACATGGCCCGCCAATGCCAATCCAGGCCATAGCAAGATTTGAAGAACAGGAGCATATCTATTATAGAAATCTCTTTTTCGCTGTCTGTGTCACTTTAAAAATAACTTGCTTCAACTTTCAGCTGTCTTAGTCTTTCCCATAGATATACAAATATATCATGGACTCAGTCAACGCCAATTTCGTGATTTCCTGATGTAAATTGATTCTGAGTTTCCAGACCTACCTTACCATACTTCAGTGAGATGGCTGCAGGAAAGTCCTGACTCGATTTTTTGATCTTCGAAGTGAGACTGAAATATTCTATATATAATCGTACCTGTCCACTGGTGTTGCTCACAGAAAGTGAATAGCCATGGAAATTAGAATTTTTGACGGATCCATTCATGCATGTTAATGATTTTAATATTCAAATATGAGGTGAAACGGCACTCATCTGCAATTTGTACTCCAAGGTTAAAGCGTTCCATCAGAAATTGACACCTTTTGTGAATCAGTAATCAAGAAGCTGCTTCAGTCGCCTTTCACGTTGTGACAAATATAGCCAAGAAGCTGATTCCCTTTCCATGCTTGTTTGCTCAAGATATCATTTCAAGTTTGAGAAAAGAATTCCAGGAACGTTTCTCTGATCTGGACACATGTTCGTCAAAACTAAGACTCTGACAATCCTTTAAACCCTTTCACTGAAGACTTATCTTTAGATTTGCAGATGGATGATATTTTAGACGGTATAATGGAGAGACAAGCGCACCTATGCCCAAAACGAAATTTTGGCTTTATGTGATCCAAAATTGGATATATCGAAACTCGGATATATCTAAAATCATTACATTGGCTTAAAATAACTGAACGTATCCAATATAAGGTAATAACACTTACATATAGCTCACTTCAGTCATCAAAACCTGTCTACCTTAGATAACTATTAACCCCTCAGCCTCCTCGACCCACACGTTCGTCATCTCATCTCACTCTTTCACACCCGCTGAATCAGTCATCCCCGAAAATTTGCAACCGTGCCTTCTCATACACCGTACCTGAACTTTGGAACTCGATCCCAGCTTCCCTCCACAGACTTGGACACTTTCAAACAATTAAACCTGAATCCTCATTTCCTATAATTCCTGCATTATCTCCTTAAGTCTTTGGATCTAAGCTGAAATCCTTCCTTTTCTATATAATCATTTCCTCCATAGCTGTAGCAACCTAGCCTCACTGCCCTTCAGATGTTGACTATTGCCTGGCTGATCTGATCATATACCTTTCTTATAGCTATTTTAAGAAAGACTGAGCGCCTAAGAATAAGCAGCTACTGTTGTGCTGCTTTCCAAGGCGCTATATTAATCCAAGAGATATTAGTTACTTACTTACTTATAGTCCTTGTAACACAACAACTTAAGACCAAATGTTCTACTAGAAACAAATATACTGTCTTTGAAATGATACCAATCCTTTCACATGCTACAGTTGATAACTTTACACAAACACACCGCAACTCTATCGAATATAATCTTTATCGAACATTATCGAACATTATCTTGAACATTCTTTATCTAAAACCCTTCAAAAACAGAGTTTTTACTTCTTGGTACATCATTTAATTTAAGTAAATTTGAAGACATTAATTCATTTATATTTGACAACATTTCAGTTAATCAAAGTCAGTCTGTCCGCAACCTAGGTGTAATATTTGACAAAAATCTGTCTTTTAATTATCACATAAATAAGGTCAGCAGAGCTGCTCATTTGCAAATCAGAGATATTCGACGAATTCGTGATCTTGTGCCGAAACCTGCTCTGATTCCTCTTGCCAATGCCCTTGTCAGCAGTAGGCTTGCAATTCCATTTACAATGGTATGGCCAAATCTAATATGCAAAAGCTTCAAAGGATTCAGAATTCTATTGCCTGAGCCATTACAAAAACTCGTAAGCATGATCATATTAAACCTGTTCTTCAAAAGTTACACTGGATGCCGGTTGAACAGAGAATTGTATTCAAAACTGGTCTCCTGGTTTTCAAAACACTGCAGTCTGGCCAACCTCAATATTTGAAATCTATGGTGAATCACCCAAATCACCGTCATTCAACAAGGTTTGCTGATTCATTGTTGAATGTACCTAGAACCAACACTGAAATTGCTAAGAGAGCTTTTTCTATTTCTGGGCCTAAAATCTGGAACTCTCTCCCTCCGGCTGTCAGATCTTCCAATTCATTGAGTATCTTCAGATCCAGACTTAAGATACATCTCTTTGAATTAGCTTTTCCTCCATAGTCCTCTTACTCTCTCCCTCTAACTGATATCTGGAATGACCTGGATCTTTTGCGGATGGATTTTGAAGTACCATCGATTGATACCCTTGGGTGTTAGAACTGGTGCTATAGAAGTACATAATTAGAATTAAAACATTATCTTTATCGTACATTATCCAACATTATCTTGAACGCTCTTCATCTAAAACATGATCTCTTTACTCCTTACGTCTACCACACAATCTCTCTCTCTCTCTCTCTCTCTCTCTCTCTCTCTCTCTCTCTCTCTCTCTCTCTCTCGTGGCCTCCAACACTATTCTCATCTCTCTCTCTCTCTGCACTCTCTCATGCCAGTCCCTCTCTGTACACCAACTGTTCAACAGTCAATCAATATGCACAATATATTCATTAAATATATACTTAACTATTCTTACAACCAATTCTTCAATACAATAACATTTAATATACATATACCACTATATCACTTTGTGACAATGTATATATACACACATATATGTGTGTGTGTACATATATATATATATATATATATATATATATATATATATATATTACAGTCAAACTGTGAAACTAGTGATTTCACGAAATCCCTAGCAAAGTTAGTGATTTCGTGAAGTCGCCATTTCACTTAGTGATTTCACGAAAACACTAAAAACTCTAGGGATTTCGCGTATTTACTGAAAAAGTGGGCGTGGCATTATACAATTTCACTAAAATCAATATCAGTCACTTAGGGATTTCACGAAAACACTAAAAACTTCAGGGATTTCGCGTATTTACTGATAAAGTAAAACCTAAGTTTCAGTGAAACTGTGAAACTTGTGATTTCTGAAAAAATAAAACTGAATTTAGTAAATATACGAAATCCCAAGAGTATTAGAGTTCAGGAAGTCGGTCTTGTCTCTCTGCACTTCAACTAATATAGCTGGTAAGAATGGATCAGTCAAAATATAGAAAACAGTTAGGGAAAACAATAATTGACACACGGCACCTGTATTATTAGTCTAAGCAGTGACTGGTCGCAATTATTGAGAATCTAACTCTAAATAGGCAAGCTGGCCTGTCGATTGTGCCAGTTAAGGTTTGAAAATGGCACAGTCTACATAGGAGAGCTGCGAGGAAGAATTTAAGAAGTTATTTGAAAAGTATGAAGCCTGTCAGAAAGAAGTAAATGTAAACTTGAAATATGAACACCGTAATTATACTTCAATTTCTTGTGCATGTTAATAATAAAGTCATAGTTATAAGCCTACTCCAAATTCTATATTCTCAATAAGTATGAAGAACTGACCTGTGGTGATGTGGAGAAAATTATTAGGAAAAGAAAATCACCTGGAGACAGATAATTCTACTTTACTACTATAGAAGACACCTATGACATCATTAACAAAACACATGTAGCAACAGGTCACGGTGGCCGTGACAGGATGTTAAAACACCTTGCCAAAATATGCCAACATCACGATTGAAGCTGTTGAACTTTTCAAATCCTACTGCCCGTGTGTCAAGAAAAAAGAAAGCGTCCCAAAACTACCGGCGTTGTCATAAAGCCTATCCTATCTAAAGAATTCAACTCTTAGCGAAGTTAGTGATTTCGTGAGATAACTGAAGCACATTTTCAGTAAATACGCAAAATCCCTAGAGTTTTTAGTGCTTTCATGAAATTACTACGTGAAATGGTGACTTCACTAACTGTGCTAATCACTAAATCACTAGCTTAGGACTTAACACAAATCACACACACACACACACACACACACACACACTTGTACACACACACACACACACACACATACACACACACCCACACAAATTAAGGACTTGTCATTGAATTTTTGACACCGCAGCATCTATTACATGCCATAACTCTTAAGTTTGGGCTCAGGTCCTCAGAATTGAACTTGGGTTCATTGAATTTTTGACACCGCAGCATCTATTACATGCCATAACTCTTAAGTTTGGGTATAGATATAGCTGTAAAATTTGGCAGTCTAACTCAGAATTGAATTTCCTACAAATATCAAGCAACCGGAAGTTCATGACGTCATTACTTATTTAATTAGCAAATATTACATGCTGCAACAGGATTTTGCACAATACTACAGCTATGACAGCCATGAAACCTGGTAGTCACACTCAGAATTGAACTCTCTATGCATTTAACGTAACCGGAAGTTGATGACTTCATGACTTATGTCATTAACTAATTAACAAATAAACGTGTATCCATTGAGTTGCTAATGCAATAGCATCCATTACACGTTGCAACTGGAGTTTGCAGGTATGAAATCTGGTAGTCACACTCAGAAATGAACTCTCTACCCATCCCAGATTAGCAGAAGTTGATGGTGTCATGACTGATGTCATTAACTAATTAACAAATAAACGTGTATCCATTGAGTTGCTAATACAATGTCATCTATTTTACAGTGTGTGAAAAAGTCTTGCATCGGTTGCAAAACCAAGTTGGAATTATTATCAGATTTTCTTGAGAATTGGTTGTTAATTATGTTTGTATCAACCTTCTGGTAGTCACACTGATTATGCACTTTTCTCAGACTTTTAATGAACTCTCTTTCTACCTTTACTAAAATGGTCACCGGGAGGTTACCTAACTACTTTAGCTCAATATTGAATTTTATAAGACGTCATTGACCATTATTACTTTATGTCATCCCTTGTTCTTTCTGACTAAATCATCTGTGTCATCAATGGACCAGTTTGAACCTGGGATTTCAGGCTGCAATTAGAGACTCATTTCTGATTCTGGTAATCTGTGACACTTTATACTAAAGTTCTCATGAGCTGCAAATCAATGGACTGAACTCCATGATTAACAGGCAACAATTTTTTGCTCTGAGACAGAGTGTAAAACAAATACTTTTGCAATAGCAACTCAATCGACACAATATCTAGTCTTTCCATTTGTTAATGCTTCAGTTAATGAAATAAGCCATCCATGACGTCATCATCACTGAAGAAAACTTTCCGACTGACACAACACAGCTATATTCTAGTTAAATGACGTTATATAGTTTTCCTTCAGAGAGTTCAAACGTTAGCTCTGAGTGTGACTACTCTATTGCCTGGTGGCTGACTCAACGGCTGTCATAGCTGTATCCTTGTATTGTGCAAACTCCTGTTGCAGCACCTTTGCTGCAATGTTTCGAGAAATAGCTATTGTATTAACAAGGACTCAGTCCTCACTAGATAGGAACTGCCTCAACACACATTAATTTGCTGAATTAAATAAATGCACAGAAGAGCCAGACGTCATCAACTTGCCAGTGATGCATCATGAACTATTTTATTAGGAAATTCAATTCTGAGTTAGACTGGCCAAATTTTAAAGCTTTTGTATCTGGTACTAAATAATTGAACTTTTAAAGGAGATTATGGCATGTAAATATTGATGCTAGTGGTAAAAAAATTCATCAATGAACCCAAAATACATTTGTCAAAAAAACAATGAACATACAAGTTTAACGTTTTGGACCCGAGCATGCATGCCAAATATCGAAAACTGTCCTTGGGATGTTTGGACATTTTAGAACATGTTGGTCTATGATATATATATATATATATATATATATATCTTCTATTAAACTTCAAAAATCGGTCTTCATTTTTAACTCTCAAAAGAGTTTTTGACAAAACTAGCTGAAAATTTCAAGAAGTATAATTTTAATCTCAAAACCTATCATAAAATTTTACTGTCTATTATTTATATAGCACCACGGGCACAAATCATTACAATATATCACTTCTTTATCATATAAAAAGGTAATATACTATATGATTGGAGTGGGAAGATGGCAGAAGTGGTTACACGCTGGAGAGACATGCTGAATGAATGAGGCTCAAGCCCCGTTGCTGTCCGTGAAGGTTCTCTCAGCCTTCACTTGTCAGATGGTAAACCTTGGTATTTACTTTGACAGTAACTTGACCTTCAAAGAGCACTTTGCTAGAATCTCTCGATCCTGCTTTTACCAACTTAGGCAAATTAGGGCTATTCGTTCATCTCTTTGTTTATCTGTAGCCAAATCCCTGGTTCATGCTTTTGTGGCTAGTAGGCAGAGTGCGATTTGTAGGGGGGAAGGTTGGAATCTCCTCCCACTGCCCAACTGCATCCCCCTTATTGCTACATCCCTCCACAGCTACATCCCCCCACTGCTACGTTTCCCCAACAACTACATCCCCCCAAGCTTGACATGTCCCCCCACTGTTCAAGGTCACAAATCGCACCTTGCTAATAGGTTAGACTATTGCAATTCTCTCTATCTTGACCTGCTCAAAAGCCTGCTCTCCACTCTGCAATCTGTCCTAAATGCTGTGGCTCATCTTGTGGCTAAAGCTCCTCGCTACTCTAGCATCTCAGATTTTATGCTTAACACCCTCCACTGGCTTCCAATTTCTGACCGCATTAAATTCAAACATGTCATTTTTGTTTCTGCAGCACTTCGAGGTCAGGCACCGTCTTACATTACTGAGATTTTCAAATCACCCTCTTCCACTGCTCATCGCCAGCTCCGCTCCACTGATCAGAAGAATGTTTATGTCCCCAGATCACACACTGCTCTTACTCAGCACTGGGCTTTTGCAGTGACTGGACCCTCCCTCTGGAATGCCTTGAACCCATCCATTCGGGAATCACTTCTTACCAATGTTCCCTCTAAGCTGTGCGCGTGTGCACGCGCACAGAGGTCGCAAGGCAAGCTCACAAAGGAAAAAATGGAGCGCACAAATTTTTAAAGTGTTTCCATTGCTTTCATATCATACATGTACTTACTGCACAGAAGTTGACTTTCCACGTACAATTTTGCACACAAGAAATTTCATGCACGCACGTACTACAAAAAATCAGAGGGAACATTGCTTCTTACCCCCTCACTCTGCTCAATGCAAAAGCTAAAGTCTCATTACTTTATCCTGCATGCCTCTGAGTAGAAATAGACGAGGCGCTATACAAATGCCACAATTACATTACATTACATGGTGGTGGCAACTGAGTAGCAGATTAATCAGCGGAGTAAACAGGTACACTACATGAGAACACTGCCTCTTTAACATGCATTATGCACCAGTCATCTGGACAAGGGCCTTGAAATGTAGATCAGTGCCACCAAAGGAGTAAGTAAGTAAGTAAAGTCAAGATTAATGTGGTGACTAGTCGATAGACTGCGTGAACACAATATATAACTAAATAACTAGTTCTGAATAGCCAAGATTTTAGATGTTTCTTGAATGTGTCGAGTGATGGAGACTCCTGGATATCTACAGGAAGTGAGTTCCAAGTGCACGGAAGCAGCTACCGGAAAAGCTCGATCACTGACAGTGATGAGACGCGTCTTAGGGACAATTATTTCAGCCGTGGTAGAGGATCTCAGTCTTCTACGGCTTTCAAGATCTGAAACCCTGCGCAACTCGGTCGCCAGATAGCTTGGTCCTGTTCCGTGCAGGCAATGATAAACGAGAGTTTATAGTTTAAACATAGTGCACTCTGGGAAGGACTGACTGCAGCCTGCCGAGTAGATAGGCAGGCGATCCATCGAGAACGGCATTTCCAGGAGCCTTGAGGTTAGCCTTGACACTTGGGAAGGACTTTACTTACATTTTACTGTCATATATAACCACCATCATGTCATTTCATCATCATCACACTCCATAGTCCATAAGGACCGTCGGAGCCAACGGTGTAAAAGTGCTCACCCATGGCCCTTTCCTTTCTTTGGCCATGCATATCGCAGTTTGGGTGGTGTCAAGTCCAGTCCATTCAAGAATGTCATCGATCCATCTTCTCTTTGGTCTTCCTCTTTTTCTCATACCATTTGATCTGCCCATCATCACTGTCTTTATTATTCTGTCATCCCTCATTCTGCAAATATCGATAATTTTCTTTCTTTGATCTTCTCCACAACAGTCTTTGTTCGTCCCAGGTCTTTGCGAATAGTATCATTTTTGATCATATCTTTATAACTTATTTTCAGAATTTTCCTATAACATTTCATTTCAAATGCGTTCAGTTTTAATCTGTCTTGTTTCTTCATGGTCCATGTCTCACATGCTTACAGTAGGGTAGATATCACGCATGTGTCCATAATTCGCAATTTAATGTCTGTGCAAATGTTTTTACTTTTCCAGATCATGTTCAAATTGGCAAAAGTACTGCTTGCAATTCCAATCCATCTTCTTATCTCCTTGCTGCAGTCATTATCTTCGGTTATTAGACTTCCTAAGTAAATAAACTGATCAACACATTCCAACTTTTCACCATCAACATGTATTTGAACTCCTTTGTTGTTTCCCATCACCATCACTTTTGTTTTGCTTCTGTTAATAAGTAATCCATATTCTTTGCTGGTTTGGTATACCTCTGTGAGTTGCTTCTGCAGGTCTTCCTCACTCTCAGCCATTAGATCAATGTCATCAGAAAATCGTAGGTCTTTGATTTGCTGCCTCTGAATCATTACACCTCCTTGTGTTTTGGCCTCCATTTTTTCCATAATGATTTCTAAGATGGCGATGAATAACAAAGGTGAAATCGGGTCTCCTTGTCGACTGCCAATAGTTGCTTTCACCCATTCACTCAGTCCTTGTTTTGTTTTTACCGCCATTTCTGACATATCATATAAACTTCTTATGGTTCTAATAAGTTTTTCTGGTGTTCCTAAACATGCCAGTGATCCCCACAGACCTTCATGCCATATCGAATCAAATGCCTTTTTAAAATCGATGAAGCAATGATACAGACTCTTTGATTTGCCTAACGTTTCTTCAGCTATCAATCTAATGGTTAGTATCTGTTGGATTGTACTACGATCTTTCCTGAAACCTCCCTGTTCTTCGCTCAAATTCTCATCGATTGCACCTCTTAACCTCTCCTGTATGATATTTAACATTATTTTGCACATTATTTTGCATCATGTCATTTAGATATCAACAAATAAACAAAAAATACAAGATATCTACTAAGTTAACAACTTCAGCAAAGATAAACCTACTATTTAACCAAGCACTTTGTTTCTTAGACAAAGCAGATTCTTTAACAGTTGTGTCATCTGTCTCAAGAACTTGAATCTCATCAGCAGCCAATATCTCCTCCTTTTGTTTCAATAGTTTAATCTTTACATATACAAAAAAAATTCAAAGTAAATAAAATCTACATCTAAGATAATTTAACCATCATCAAAATTATAAAATCAAGAACAGCTTGAACTTAAAATGTAATTTAGGTCAGGTCATAAACAGAAAGGGTCTTTCGTCCTCGCCGCCACCGCCACCACCACCTCAACTTTCTGCACGCATGCTGGCAAGAATTAAATATGAAATATTTCCACTTTGCTCTATCTTGCATCAATCTGCATCCTTCTACAATTGTCATGTTCTTTGTTTCCATATGATGTTATCCATCCATCGTTTTCCTGGTCTTCCTCACCCTCTGCCTCCTTCTACTTTGTGTATATGCAGTAGTCAAAAGCGCTTTGACAATGCTGACATGTCAATGAAAGTCGGAAGGTGGCGGGTTCCCGGAACATTCGGTACCGGAGAATTCGGTACCAAAACTTTACTTGTGGAAGATTCGGTACCGGAAGATTCGGTACCGGATAATTCGGTACCGGTTCGACATACACATAAGATGACGCCTCACCTGCTGCTGATATTTGTCTGCTTTAACTGTCACGCGTCATTAGCGGATACCCAGCGTTCAGGCGCGCTTTTGCTCATCCCAGCGACATAATGGATGTAAACAGATTTTAAACTCCCAATATGTGCAGGGAACTTGAGCTGTTTAATGTGACCTTCTAGAAAAGGCCCAAAATAGATAGATATGCTACGGTAGTACGTTTTACATGCAAAGCAAGGCAGGGTTTAAGCTAGGCGTTTCCTGAGGGAAAATTGACCCGATTCAACGGCTCCCGGGCCGCTCTCACCCGCCGTGCGATTACTATCGTAGCTCGCCGTTATTTCCCTCCCCTGCGTTAGAACGGTCTTATTCGCCCACCCCACGGGGGGCAATAAGGTGGCATGAGCCCCAGCGGGCCCCGCGCACCCAACGGTACCGAATCTTCCGTGACCGGTACCAAATTTTCCGGTACCGAATCTTCCGTCCCGAATCTTCCGGTCACCAGGTGGCGATGTTAAAAATCCATTCGAATGATAGAAGGATCTCACTGCCATGAAGAAATCCAGTGTGGAATCCTATAGAAGCGGTCCTTCGTGAGAAAACTTCAGCCACAGTGACACGTCAACGAAGAACGGAAGATGATGTTAAGGGTCTGCGAGTTGGTAATAGGAGTTCTCCGCTCGGTAAGATCGGCGAATTCCGAAGAAGCGGTATTCCGCAAGAGATTTCGTCACCGAAATCGGCAAATCCGATGAAGATGGAGGTTCCAGCGAAGTCTGGAACGATAGTCGATCACTGTCATGTTGCCATGCAGCTGCCATTTTAATGGCGGACTTTGGTGCATTACTCAACAGGGCAGCAACCGACTTCAACCCAACAGAACAATGTAGAAAACTGGAGGATGGCAAGAAACTCTACGACAAAACCGATTAGTAGGACGCAGTCCTTGCGCTTGGTGCAAAAACCGAGCGCGGAACATCGGTAAATGCCAAGAACGGTGGTGAATCCATGGCACGTACAAACACATGCTGGCTGCCACGAAGGCGCCAAAACCAGAATAATATTGCGGTGAACCATTCAGATATTTCAACATCCACTTTGATTGCACTTTCAGCTTTCTCATAAATTATTTCTATCATTTTAATAAGTTTCTCTTCAATATCGAGGTGTCTCAATGTCTATCAAAGTCCTTCCTGCCAGACTGAGTCGAATGCTGATGTAACAGAGTCTGTTTGCTTCAATATATTTTCCATTATTTGTCTTATTGTAAACAGCTGGTCTATTGTACTCCTTCCTGATCTAAATAATGCTTGTTCCTTGCTTATTGCTCTTTCAACTTAGTTCTGTAGATGGAAATTAATTTATATTAAATTTACCACAGCATCAAGGAAATATTACATACACACACACACACACACACACACATATATATATCATAGACCTCTTAAATTAAGGACTGACATCAGAAAATCTCGGGTCCGCGAACTTGGGTCCATTGAGCTAAAATGCTGCAACTGGAGATTGCTTGGAGATACATCTAAGAAATCTTAAACTTCTATAGCGCCACTTTCATAATG
Source organism: Metaphire vulgaris (assembly GCA_018105865.1). Taxonomy (NCBI): domain Eukaryota; kingdom Metazoa; phylum Annelida; class Clitellata; order Crassiclitellata; family Megascolecidae; genus Metaphire; species Metaphire vulgaris. The sequence goes on from CM030856.1 coordinate 3,306,883, forward strand.
CACAGGAGCATCAACCGATGGCACACCAAATCCAAATCACTAAAGATCCAGGTCAAATCCAGGGTATCCGGCCGGACAAACGGGTGACAGTCTATGGTGGATAAGCCCGGTCAAAAAGATGGGTTTTTATTCTTGCTCTAAAAATTTGTAATGAATTTGCAATGCGAACATGCTGAGGCAATGAGTTCCAGAGTTTTGGGGCAGCCACTGAGAAAGCACGAGAACCAAGAACTGTCCAAGTATGGGGGATGGAGAGAACTATTGCAGACGAGGATCTGGTCGAGTATTTGTTTGCTTGTACAGAAAGTTTTGAAAGAAGGTAACTGAGTTCTTTGTAGTAAAGTGTTTTGTATACCTGAAGGCAGATTTTAAAGTCTATCCTTTCTTTAATTGGAAGCCAGTGAAGACTCTTACGGACTGGGGTTATGTGCTCACGTTTTAGGGTTTTTGAAACTACCCGAGCCAATGAATTTTGAACTCGTTGGAGTTTAGCCAGGTTTGATTTAGAAATGCCAAAAAGAAGGGAGTTGCAATAATCAAGACGACTGGACACTAAGGCATTTGCCAAAAGCATTAATGCAGGTTTATTCAGAAATTTCCTAATACGATACAAATCACGAAGGTGGTAGTGAGCTACTTTACAAATGCTATTTGTGTGAGTTGAGAAAGAAAGTGTGGAATTAAAAATTACTCCTAGATCCCGTGCAGAACTACTTACAGGAATAGTTGAATCACCAAGTTTAATAGCGTTTATAGAATCAAATTTCTTGAGCTGGGGCTTTGTGCCTAAAAGTAAAAATTCAGTTTTGGCCGGGTTTAAAAGCAATTTGTTTGAATCCATCCAGGACTGAATATGAGAGAATGCTTGAGAAATAGTTTCCAATGAAGATTCTGATGAAGACTTATCAAATGAAATAAAGATCTGAGTATCATCTGCATATAGGTGGTAATCTAGGTGATGGTTTGACAGTAATGAGCCAAGAGGAGTCGTGTATAAAGTGAACAAGAGAGGACCAAGAACAGAGCCTTGGGGGACCCCACAATTTAAAGTAGCTGATGATGAAAAGGTGCCATTTGTGCAGACAGACTGAGTGCGAGGACTCAAATAAGTAGTGAACCAGTGCAGTGCTGAATCAGAAAGACCAAACCAGTGTTGGAGACGGTGTAGGAGGATGGAATGATCCACAGTATCAAAAGCTGCTGATAGATCAAGAAGTATTAATGCAGTGACCTTGCCATCATCCATTGCATTTATGATACGATCGTGGACAGAGAGCAGAGAAGTTTCAGTAGAATGATATTTACGGTATGCTGACTGAAAGTGAAGAAAAAGGTCATTTGAAGACAGATGGGCATGAATTTGATTTGCAACCACTCTCTCGAGAATCTTTGATAAAAGTTCAAGTTGGATATAGGCCTGTAATTTGCTAAGTCATTTGGCCACAGGGATGATTTCTTTATTAGAGGGTGGACCACAGCACTTGCAAAGGAAGATGGAAAGCAACCTTCTGTTAGTGAAAGATTTATCAGATTCAGAATAACTGGACCAAGGACGTCAAAACATTCTTTGAGTATGTAATTTGGCAGTATATCAAGAGAACAATGAGTAGGCAGCGATGAAAAAATCAGTTTGTGAAGATCAGAAAAAGTGATAGATTGAAAGGAACTAAACACAGGTGACGGTGAGACAGAAAGAGAGAACCCAGTTGAAGCAATACTACACACAGGAATGAACTCTCTACACCCTTCAAGTGACTGGAAGTTTATGACATCATTACACTGCGAAATACATTGATTTTAAAATGACATCATCTTAAAATCAATGTATTTATCATATATTGGATACTGCTGTTCTATGTTTGGCGCCTATCTATGGCAACCTACAAATGTTGTGTGTGCCTTGTTTCGCCATCATTTCTCGGCATTTGCTAACGCTCTGTCCTTGAATTTTGCGCCGGACATGAGGACTGCTTCTTGTTTGTCAGTTTGCTGAGGAGTTTTAGCCATCCTCTTCTGTGTCGCATCGTTCTGGAAGTATCCAGTCGGTCTCACCGCTGCGGGCTGGACGCCGCCATGTTAGCTATTGTTGTAGCGCTAGGCGGCGGTGATTGACTGCATTCTGGACATCGCTGGAGTCTCCATCTATGCAAGGACAGCGTTCCGCTCTTCGGTTTCCGACGTGTCTCGTGCCGTCCTCTACCTTCCACATCGGTCTGGAAGTTCAAGTCGGTCGCTTCCTGTCGAGTGTGCGCCAATGTCAGTCATTATTAATTTAGTGGCTGCCACGTGAAAATTCAGCGGATTTGCAGTTGACTGTCGTTCTGGACGTCGTCGGATTTTCCATCTTCGTCGGATTTGCCGATTTCGACAACGGAACTATCTTCTTACGGAAGACCGCTTCTTTAGGAACTCACCGGTGGTTACATCTGCGTGGATAACTCCTACTACCAACTCGTGGACTCTTACATCATCTTCCATTCCTCGCTGGCATGTCAATGGGGCAACAGTTTCTTTGAAGGACCGCTTCTAAAGGACTCTGCACCGGACTTCTTCATGGCAGCAAAGTTCTTTCCATCATCACAGTGGATTTTAAAAGCGCCACCTTCTGACCTTCATTGACATGTCAGCGTTGTCAAAGCGCTTTTGATTTTGGATTTTAAACCATGCGTACAGCACTATACAAATTGTCCTGGAATAATAATAATAATAATGCTGATCTAGGCCAAAAATATAGTAATTGGCATCAGACTCTAGCAGGCAAGAATTCGGCTTTATATGCAGTGGTCGCTCCAGGATTTGGCAAGTGGGGGGTCGTTGGGTGGCAACTTCTAATCATGGAGGGCCAACCATTTGTTGTTAGGTATGTAGTATTAAGTATAGGTCCCAACAGGGGGGCCACTGGGAGGCCAGGCACTCAATAGGGGCATGGACCCCCGGACCCCCTGTGGAGCCGCCACTGTTTATATGCATTGAGTAGAATCGCAACATCATCATCATTATTATTATTAATAAACTGACAATTTCTTGTGCGCCATGTTACCAAAATGTCAGGAGCAAGGGCTCATTACAGAGTAAAATAAATAAATAAGTCATCGACAAAAAATATGAATGGAAAACAATTTAAGGCAGAAGAGAATAAGATTTTCTAAACAAATAAGTCAAGATTTTTCTTAAAGGATGTCAGAGAACAGGATGATTTCACAATTATCGGTAGATTGTTCCATGTCTTTGGCCATGACACTGCAAATGACCTGGAACCGAGTGATGTTTTACAGTGAGGTATCTTCATAAGACTTTGAGCATCGGACCGCAGGGCCAGTTGCAACTTTCGTGATGTTGTCGGTACGAAATACTCTAAGGCAGAAGAGAATAAGATTTTCTAAACAAATAAGTCAAGATTTTTTTTAAAGGATGTCAGAGAACAGGATGATTTCACAATTATCGGTAGATTGTTCCATGTCTTTGGCCATGACACTGCAAATGACCTGGAAATATGTTTTACAGTGAGGTATCTTCATTGAGACTTTGAGTACTCTGAAGCAAATCAGGTTTATGGACAAAAAATCAGGTTTATGGACAAAAAGAAGAAGCAAGAAGAGAATGTTTGTATTCAATTATCTCTCGAACTTTGAGCCAGTGAGTTAGTGGGGTGATGTGATCACAATGTCCAGCACCAAAGACAAGTCTTGTAGCTGCATTCAGTACTAACTGACTGCAGGCGATTCAACTCATAGCCAGGTAGGCCATAGAGAAGACTATTACAGTAATCCACTTAGGGAGTGACAAAACATGTCACCAGACTGGCAAATTCAGTTGTAGGAAGAAACTCTTGTATTTCTCTGAGCCTTCGCAATATTATGAAGCAAGATCTGACAGTTGCAGAGACAAGTGCAGCAAATGACAGCTTTGAGTCAAATATTACTCCAAGATTTTGTAGATGTGTTGATGCAGGGATGTTTGCATATTTGATGTGAAGCTCATGAAGTAGTAAATTATTCTGATTCCAAGAAGAGCTGAACCACATTAAGTCTGTTTTTGCTGGATTCATTTTCAGTCGATTTTTTCTCAGCCAATTCTTCTTCTTCTAGCGAATGCCTTTCTTTCTCAGCCATTCAACGGCATCAGGTTGAGCCTGATGCAGGGTCTCGAGTCCTCCTTCAAATCTGGTGAGGTGGCAGTCATTGACTATGTGGTTCATAGTCTGTCTGATGCCGCAAGGGCAATTCGGGTCATCTCTGGCTCCCCAACGGTGAAGCATAGCGGCGCATCGGCCATAGCCTGTTCGATAGCGATTGAGGTGGACCCAATCATAGCGCACTAGGTCAAAGCCGGGTTGGCGCATGCAGGGGTCTGTGATGAGGTGTTTGTTCTTGACCTCAGCAGACTGCCAACTCTGCTTCCATGAGTCCGGAACAGAGAAGTGCAGTATAGGCGCAGGAAACCAGATTGGATGACGAGATGTCAGACGTTGAGCAGGATGGTCAAAGATGTCCGCGTGTATTGGTAGATCTGGTCGGGCATTAATGTGGGCAGTGAGCTTGGATGTTGCGGCTTCACGACGGATAGCTGGCGGGGCGATGTTGCTAAGGACTGGCAACCAGTGAGCCGGGGTAGAATGGATGGTTCCAGAGATTGTCCTCATGGAGGAATTCAGTTTGGAGTCGACCAAATGGACGTGGGGGCTTCGGCACCATACTGGGGCACAGTATTCTGCAGCAGAGTAGCATAGTGCCAGTGCTGATGTTCTTAATGTAGAAGCACTTGCTCCCCACGTAGAGCCGGCCAGTCTTGCAATGATGTTGTTCCTCGAGCCCACCTTTGCCGCAGTTTTTATGAGATGCTCATGGAATGACAAAGTGCGGTCAAGAGTGACGCCAAGGTAGACTGGCTGGGCTTCATGTCAGATTCTTTTACCATCAAGTTGTACATTGAGCTCACGTAATGATGAAGCGTGATGTAGATGGAAGACAGATGATACTGTTTTTGCAGCGCTAGGGATTAGTCGCCATTTTCTGCAATAGTCAGAAAGAAGTGTCATGTCTTTAGTTAGTGTTTCCTCAAGCTTGTCAAACTTTTTAGCCTGGGTTGCACAACAGATGTCGTCGGCGTAGATGAATTTTCTTGAGGAAGTTTCAGGAAGGTCATTGATGTAGATATTAAATAGCGTGGGGGCCAGAACAGAGCCTTGAGGAAGGCCGTTTGATAGATGCCTCCACCGGCTTGTTTTGTAGCCCAAATGCACACAGAACCTTCTATTCTGGAGAAGAAATGATACAATGTTAGCCACCCATGGGGGAAGGCATCTAGATATCTTCACCAAGAGACCACGATGCCAGACCGTGTCATACGCTGCTGTAAGATCGACGAAGACAGCACCTGTCTTCAAGTTCTTCTCAGCCAATCATCCAAACTGTCATTACCAGTAATATAGTCCAGTGGCATAGCCAGGATTCCAAAATGGGGGGAAATATGTAGAATTTTGGAAAAAAGGTTCATCAAGGAGTTATTCCCAAATTCGTGTATTCTTATCAATCATGCTACTTACCCCTCCTGAAAAATTCTTAACGGTCTTGCAACCGTTGGTCAAGAAAGTAGCTCAAAACCCTCCCAAAGGTTGTTGCCGGACTTAGGAATCAATGAGTCATCAATGAGTCATCCTGAGCTGGACAAACTTGCCCCCAAAAGTCTCTTGGGCTGGGAAATGAGAAAGAAAGAGAGAGACAGAGGGAGAGAGAGACGGAGAGAGAGAGAGAGACAGAGAGAGACACTAGGCGGTTAGCCCAGTGCATTCATACTTTCACTGGGGCAACCCTCTTCTTCCCCACCCACTTTGCTGGCCCTACTACAGGCCATGGTTGCTCGAGCCATTGAGGGAGGGTTGTGAAACGGCCTCTCCGACTGTTTAATTAATCCACACACCATCTATAAAGCAAGATTAGACAGTCTATAAAAATACTTGATCTAAATCTACTGTATATACTCGTGGATAGGTCAATCTCGCAGATAAGTCGACCCCGGTTTTTTGGTAAAAAATTAAGAAAATTTGCTATGACCCGCATATAAGTCGACAACGAAATTTTAGGAGCCTACAGACTTCTTGAATTGCATAATTACAGCTGATCTACATTGAAATTGGGTCAACATATGGACACTCTATTCCCCAATCCCGGCGTCTCCAAGCTGTTTGCAGGCCAAAGTGGTTGGGGTGTTTGTTGTTCACTTGCTATAACCCATAATGACGGTTTGGAGCCTTCCGGCTGCACGTGTATGTGCGTGCCTCAGAAGATCGTCGTTCTTGGCAGTTTGTGGCATCTTGCGCTAGGTTTTAGCACTAAATGTGGTGTGAGGACTTCTCTTCGTTTTCGTGGGGTCTTCTGCACTTTCTTTGGGTAGATTTGGACGTTTTACATTACATTTTACATTGTCAAGTGTCTGGACCACCATCTTGGACTGGCCTTTATTCTATCAACGTTAGTTATAGGCTGATTTATATAGCGCTATTGTCCTAGTGGACATAGCCGGTAGAACTCTAGATTAGGGTAGACTCTGAAACGGGCAGCTCCAAGACTAGATTGAACGACTGCCATCGTAACCTTCACCTGGAATTGCATCTCGGGTCGGAACTGCCAAGTTCGGTGATGGATTATACTCGGAAGACCGCATCTCAGGACTTCGCCGCCTAAACATGCCCTGCGTTGATCTCCTAGCTACACCTCTGTGGAATTCCGACATCTTCCGTGCTTCGTTGGCTCGTCTGCTGTGAACATTTCTTTTACGAAAGACCGCTTTCTATAGGATTCACCCCTGTATTGATTATCGCTAGGTGGCGCCGCTTGTGGCTGCCGATGTATTTTGATCCTGCGATTAAAGTCTGTTTTCGTTGAACTATTTTCACTTTCGGCTTCTCATTATGTACCAAAATTCGTAATATTTGACAGTTAATCCGGATATAGTACTAGTTTAACAATTAATTGAGTGACTTCGGTGTAATTAAGATGAAACGGATCTGTCTTACACCAACGCTGTTAAATTTTCGAAATTCGCCATTATTCAACATGGCCGCCGTCTGAGTACATTCTTATTGCAATGTTTCTCAATTGGATTTCTGAGTTGGAGCGTTCGACTTAGGGCATGCTCTACTATTCGTCTATTGACAAGTTTCACGGCTGTCAATTATCAAGATGCAATCTCGGTGAAATTAGACCGAGTGCGTGCTGATACTGCTGGAATGCCACAACCAAGCTTTTCGTCAACAAGTTCCAAGTTTGAAAAATTCAATGAAGTGACAGAATTGGAACTTAGGACAGTCTTAAAAAACTCTAAACTAAAATCATGTGAACTGGATCCTTTGCCACCATACATTCTTGTTGAGGTCTTAGATGAGCTAATTCCATTCCTCTTACTCATGATCAACAGCTCTTTGAGGGAGGGTTGTCTTCCTGACTCCCAAGAACGAGCCATTGTGCTGCCTGTCATTAAGAAGCCTGGTCTTGATCCTAGTGAGCCTCTTAACTTTCGACCCATTTCCAACCTTTCTTTTCTCTCAAAAACCATTGAAAGGCTTATTTTATCACAAATGTTACACTATTTGAATACTGAAAATCTTCTTCCATCTACACAATCTGGTTTCAGACGGTTTCACTCAACTGAAACGACTCTTCTTAGAATTCTTTCTGATGTCTACTCTGCCATTGACTTGTCTGAACTTACATTGCTTGCCTGTTTTGATGTTTCGGGCGCCTTTGATACGGTTGATCATGATATATTGTTGAAACGTCTCAAACTCTCATTTGGGGTTTCTGATCAAGCCCTTCTGTGGTTTGCATCCTATCTCTCTAACCGTTCTCAAATGATTGTTATGGAGCATTCTCGCTCAAACTGGTTTCATGTTCCTTTTGGTGTTCTCCAAGGTTCGGTGCTTGGTCCTCTGCTGTACATACTCTATACTGCTGACCTTTGCTCTTTAATTAGCTCGTTTAGTTTCACTGTGCACCTCTATGCTGATGACATTCAAATTTACCGGCATTGCCCCCACTCTTCTTATACTGAGCTCACTCAATCTGTAGACAATATAATTCCAACTCTTCGGGATTGGATGTTTTCCAATAGACTTCGACTGAACCCTGATAAAACTCAACTTATCTGGCTTGGTACTAAACATCTGCACTCAAAAATTGATTATGACTTACTGAACTCTCTCTTTCCTAATCTATCTTTCTCAAATTGTATCAAAAACCTTGGTATTTACTTTGACAGTAACTTGACCTTCAAAGAGCACTTTGCTAGACTCTCTCGATCCTGCTTTTACCAACTTAGGCAAAATAGGGTTATTCGTTCTTAGCTTTCTTTATCTTATCTGCAGCCTAAGATTGGGGACTCTGGTTCATGCTTTTGTGGCTAGTAACCCTTAGACTATTGCAATCCCCGTCTTCAGTGGGATGCATCCCCTTTATCTTGGCCTGGTTCATGCTTTTGTGGCTAGTAGGTTAGACTATTGCAATTCCTTTATCTTGGCCTGCCCAAAATCTGTCCCACTAAATCCTAAATGCTGCGGCTCGTCTTGTGGCTAAAGCTCCTCGCTACTCTAGCATCTCAGACTTTATGTTTAACACCCTCCACTGGCTTCCAATTTCTGACCGCATTAAATTCAAACAAGTAATTATTGTTTCCACAGCACTTCGAGGTCAGGCACCATCTTACATTACTGAGCTTTTCAAATCACCCTCTTCTGCTGCTCATCGCCTGCTCCGCTCCACTGATCAGAGGATTGTTTATGTCCCCAGATCACGCACTGCTCTTACCCAGTGTCGGGCTTTTGCAGTGACTGGACCCTCCCTTTGGAATGCCTTAAACTCATCCATTCGGGAATCACTTCTTACTCCCTCGCTCTGCTCAATGCGAAAGCTGAAGTCTCATTACTTTACCCTGCGACTCCAATGCTAGGAGCGCCTCTGAGTAGAAATAGAAGAGGCGCTATACAAATGTCATATTACATTACATTACATTACATTGACGTCAAGTTGCTGAATTGCTCTTCCGGTTGTCGACCCCCTCAATGCATTGTCAACTGCCTGATCGAACTAGGCATATTCAGAGTTCATGGGAATCCGCGCCGGGCTCGTCGTCATCGTGGTAGGAGGGCAGGTCGAAGACGCCCCCGACCGACTCTGGAACAGGTGGCTAATGGAGCATTTATATACACTGCCTACTCAGATTGGGGACCACCTATATGAACGGCTCCTAGGCAGCCGTCAGTTCTTTCCGTTCGAACCCTTTGACACACGTTGCAGAGTCCCCCGTCTTCAGTGGGATGCATCCCCTTGTCCTGAATTCGTTACTCTGGTGAGCAGCTACGTGATTTCCATTTAACGAATCCGGTCATTTCACAATCCGTTCATGACATAAGACACTGTTCAAACTTCACATTTGGCGACCACATCGCCTAGAGTCACCCTTGTTGTGCCCAGATGAGTCCCAGGCCACTCGTGGAGTGAGTGTGAAAAACTGCTTCCGACTTGGAACGTGGAATGTACGTTCTATAAGGAGCAAGTATACGGCGGTCATGAATGAAATTGTCTCCAAAGAACTTGACATCCTTATCGTCACCGAATCATGGCATGAACGGTCATCTGATGTTGCAGTTTGTAATGCTGCGCCACCAGGCAACACTTTTCAAAGTCAAGCATGATCTGCTTCTCGAGGCACAAGTGGTCAAAACTGTGACTCAAGAGGGGTGGTATCGTAGTATACCATCATGCTGCTTATAAAGCAAAACAAGTCGACATCAATGTTACCACGACTGACTACCTTTGAGTCAATGTGCCTGACATTTTCTACGCCAGATGACCCTTGCACTGTTCTTTCCATCTATCGGCCAGGTTCACAACCTGTCACAAGTGAATTTTTCAGTGAACTGGAACATTGTCTGGAGCAATTAGCCATATTCAATTCGCATGTGATAGTCGCTGGAGATTTTAATATCCACATGGAAAGACCTTCCTTTGCCGGATGCTAAAACTCTTAATGCTATCCTTCGTCAATTTGGGCTTGTACAACTGGTCAACGAGTCAACTCACATCAATGGAGGATATTTGGATCTCATTATCACTCGTGAGGATGTTCCTGCATCTGATATTCAAATATGCACGCCTGCAATATCAGATCATGGGCTTGTCTTGGCATCCTTTCCGCTTCCTTCCTTCCAGCAGGCCTGTCTACATCCTCAGGAATGTGCGTAACTGGAAAAAGTTCGATGGTGAAGCATTCTGCCAAGGACTTCAATCAAGCCCTTTGTGCCAAAACCTGCTTCTGTGAGTACAAGGTTTGAACTATACGACTCAACAACAAGACGGTCACTTGATGATCTCCTTCCAGTACGCAAGATTAAGATTCATCATAAACCTTATTTTTCTCTGGATTCGGAGTTGCCGTTACTAGTACTACTCGGTTCGTACTGCTCCGGGAAATGGCACATCGCAGATTCAGTACTCAGTGGAACTTGTTTAACTGGTTGGTCCCTAATTAATTGATAGACCAAAGGTAACTGCCGCAGAGCGATGGTGCCTACTTAAGAAAGGAGCCAGACGTCCTGCGTCTTTTGATGGAAGTGTCTTTAAATACTGGTAGACACAACATGGCTTAATGCTGTAATTCATTAGGAAATGTGTTTCTTTACAATTTTTTTCTTCGAAAATTGCACTGACTCGCAGATAAGTTGACTCTGTGCGTTTTTAAGCGAATTTTAAGGCATAAATTTCTCGACTTATTCGCGAGTACCGGTATATATGGTAAATTTTTTCTTTTGTCTTATGGATGCTGATAAGATAGAAGATTTATTTATGTTTAAGATTTAAGTGGGAATAACTGCATGCACATATAGTGATACTACAACATCAGGGCACACGGGCTATATTCGTGAGCAGCTTATCTATGAAAATATTTACATGCTACCAGACTTGGAGTCCTCGAGGCCGTGGCCTTGGCCTCGAGGCACCTCAAGGCCAAGTGACGCTGGCCTTGGCCTTGGCCTTGGCCTCGGATACAAGTCCTCGGACTTGGCCTTGGACCTGCTGGCCTTGGCCTTGGCCTCGGGTACAAGTCCTCGGCCTTGGCCTTGGCCTCGGGATACAAGTCCTCGGCCTTGTGTACTTGAGGCCAAGCCCTCACACCTTGGAATTAAACAAGAAAATCGCGCATTCAAAATGTTGGAAGTGACGAATAATATCTGAACAAAACGTCCTCTGTTCAATCCAAACGGTAGACCCTGAGAATTCCTGCTAGCTCTAGTAGCTAGTAATTATGTTGCTTGCATTGACAAGGCTGCCATTGTTTGAAGCGAACATTGCCTCAGGGATTGAAGTAGGCATTCGGACCAGATAATTATTGGGTTTCTTGCTAATAAAAGTATTAAAAGGCTTGAACCTAAATGAATATATGGCGTCTATTTTAGAGCAGTTCTAGACAGCGGCTTCATAGGGAGCGGGGTTTATTGTCTCTAAAGTATTACAGAGACACCTGCGAGGCTGCATCTGCTTAGGCTAAGGAGGTTGTAGACTGATCGCACTTGGAAAAGAAACAGTGCCGTAGTGACAGCAATCTCTGCTGTAGGCCTATCTATTGCTATTAAAGTTTGTAAGTAAAAATACGCAAAGCAAAGAATATGGCCACAAATGAGCCTAGCATTTTGAAGTTTGCTTTCACCGATTTCAAAATAATAAATGAAAGAAAGTGGTCCATGAAGTGCAAGCATTGTCAAAATAATAAGTGAAACTCGAGGAACTTCAAGTGGGTTCAAGAAACATCTGGATATAAAACATGAGACTGGCAAACAGCTACAAAACATCAAAAGGTATTTTAATTTTATTTTTAAAACATGGTTGGTAGTAGGTAGTAGGTACTGGACCTTACTGCCATGGACGCCAATCCATAAGGAGCCAGGGCACCCAATAATTCGGGTAGAGGGCCCAGCACTTGTTTGGCCCCCAAAATTTCAATATTTTGACGTTTAATCTGCCCAAATCGAGTGTTGGCCCTGATCAGCGCGATTTGCAGGGAAAGGGGGATTTACCCCACTGTCCATGTACATCCCTTCCACTGAGGTGGCTACTGCAGGGCCGTTTTAAGGTCTTCGTAGGCCTTGGGCACTCTCATATTCGTAGGCCCTCCTCAACTTAAACCTCCAAGTTGCCAACTACGCAACCAACTGTGGATTAAACTGTAGAGTTTAACGCTTCTGCATTATTTCATGACCGTGTTTAACGGAGGCGTCATTTGGAGGCAGGGGCGTGGCTCCAAGGAAATGAAGAAATAATGTAACAAATAAATAAATGTAAAATGTGCGAAAAATTTGTCAAAAATTTGGCAAAATGTACCTAAAAATTTGGCCAAAAACGCCAAATATCTGCTGGCCTTAGGCCTCGGACCTACTGGCCTTGGCCTTGGACCTCCTGGCCTTGGCCTCGGACCTCCTGGCCTTGGCCTTGGCCTTGGCCTCGGACCTCCTGGCCTTGGCCTCGCCTTGGCCTCGACAGTTGTGGCCTCGACTCCAAGTCTGCATGCTACTGGATTTTTGCGGCCTGTAAACACGAAGCGGTCTATAAGCGTAAGCGATTTGGCGTTAAAATACGGTAAGCTATTTATCACAAACTTAATGCCCCTCAATTCATGAAGTTTCAAGGAAGCTTTTAGCTTTCATAGCAATGATGTAGTAGAATCAATAATCATGTGCCATCCTCAGTTACTCAGCTCCTTGGTGTTCTTATTGACAAAACACTTTCCTTTGACGGTCACATTAGCCATCTTGCCAGGAATTGCTACTACCAACTCCATAGGATTAAAGCAACTCGTCACTACATTTTGACAGCTGTCACCATTCAGCTCATGTACTTATTTGTTCTGTCTTGAATAGACTATTGTAATAGCGTCCTGCTTGGACTGCTGGCCACTCAGCTGAATCGCCTACAGTCAGTCCTGAATGTTTCTGCTTGCCTGATCTTCGACTGTCAATGGAATTACCTCTCCTCATAGACAAGCTTCATAGGCTTCAAATTCTCGAATGGACTATCTTCAAACGATGCCTGTTCACCCACCGAGCTTTGAACAATCATTTCTACCCAGTATATATCTGTTCATTTGTTTTCCAAACCACCTTGAAAGACTGTCATTCCAGATTTAGCTCATGCAGATATGAGCAGCTACTCATTCCTTCTCCAGCCAAGACTGCCAAATTCGGAGATAGATCGGCTTCACTTGGTAATCCGATTCTATGGAACTTGTTGCCTATAAATGTACCCAAAGCCAACTCCATTTAAGTAATTGTTGTTTCTGCAGCACTTCAAGGTCAGGCACCATCTTACTTTACTGAGCTATTCAAATCACCCTCTTACAGTGTTGTGATCTCGAGACCAAGGACTCGGTCTTGAGTGCACTCGAGTTTGCCCACAGCAGGTCTTGGTCTTGAGACCACAGGGATAAAGTCTTGGTCTTGAGACCAAAGGTCAAAAGTCTTGGTCTTGTCTTGAGACCTGGTGGCAAAGTCTCGAGTTCTGGAGAACTCGAGACCTGGTTGAAAGTCTCAAGTTCTCATTAACTCGAGGCCTGGTTGAAAAGTCTCAAGTTCTCATTAACTCGACACCTGGCTCTCCGTAATAAATGGCAACTTCATCAAATTATTTATGTCTATGTTTTGACCAGAAGTTATCTGTGTATTCTGGTTTTTTAACCTTTTTATGTTTAGTAATAATCAGGTCAGCGTCAAACTATATTTTAAACAACTGCAATTAAATTGAATTAATGGCGTAAAAGTCCGAAAAGGGAATACCTGATCCTAATGACCAAGGTGCTGTTAAGTTGAAGCCACCATGCATCATAACGTTTGCGTTTCACTCGTTCAGCATCGTTGCGAAACATGATAACAAGTGGCAGGCACAATGCTGATACTGTAAAAGTGTTATTATGGAATCACAAGGAAGTACATCTGGATTAGTAAGGTAGGTGGAACCGTGGAATGTTTTTTTCTAGTTGGGTTAATAAATTTTATTCTGTTTCTTACGCACCAGGTTACAGTGGGCCTGTGCACATTAGCCAAGCACCCCTATTGGAATTATAAGAATGTGTCATTGAAATAAAAACTAGCTGTTGAATTGAATTTCAAATTAAAAATGTAATTAACGAATTATCAATTATATTTGTTGCACTGAACTGAATATTGCATATGTGGATGCCTGGATGTGTTGCCAAATGCAATACACAGATGATGATAACTAGCTGGTGTTTGGCTATGACCTTCATTGTTAATCAATTGAAACATATTGATAGAAATTTGCATAATATTTATGTTATTGACAGGGATGTTAGTGCTTGGACTTGTGCTTGGCCTTGTGCTGTGCTTAAGTACCAAAAATCAAGTGCTTGTGCTTGGCCTTCAGGTGCTTGACCTTGTGCTTGGCCTTGTGCCTCAGGTGCTTGGCTTTGTGCCTTAGGTACTTGGCCTTGTGCTTGGCCTTGTGCCTTAGGTGCTTGTTAACAAGAGTAAATAAGTAAATTTCTTTGGGTCAGTATGACTGCAGTCTGGATCAGGCATCATTTTTATGCTTCGAACGAGAATTGAAATGGATTTAATAGTACCACCGTTGATGATTACGGTCATGCCTTACTTACTTACTTACTTACTTACTGTGACGCTATTAATTTTGCCACTAATGAGACTTAGTATTCATTGTTTGTTTTTTCCTTGCACTTGTGAGCCTTGCGTCGTATAAAGAAAGTGGAATAAAGTAACAAATTACTAACAATAAACGTTTGTGTAGCTTATTTTAGTCAGTAGATTTATTAGAGCAGAAATGAGTGACAGCGACGAGTCAATGTCAGTGTCAGACGAGGGTGCTGGCTCAAGTGTTGCGACTCTTGACAGCAAGACGCCTAGTACAACTGTGCCTCGTGTTATTAAATTTGCCTATCAAGGTTTCACAGCTTCGGGAGGCAAATGGAGAGCTAAGTGCACGTCATGTCAAGAGACAAAACTCAACAGTGTATTGCGTGACACAGATCATGTAAACTTACTTTTGAGCACCAAGGATTTCAGTCAACTGCAAGAGCTTGTTGACATATTGACACCATTTGCCGAAGCTACAGACCTAACTCAAGGCGAAAATATGGTGACCCTGAGCTGTGTGGTGCCCATTGTCTTGTCGATAAAACGTTTCTTGGAAAACTTTCCGCCATCACCTTCTTTCAGTAATCTGGTTAAGACACTTCTCCAGAGCTTGCATGATCGCTTTGCTGGTATCTTTTCATTGCTCAACATATCAGTCACTCTTTCTGCACAGAGTAAAGGCTTGAGGTTCACTAACGAAATCTTTCTTATGGCAACAGCTTTGGACCCTGCCTATGCATATCACTGGCTGCAAGAGCACGGTGGCAGTCCGGAAGAGAAGGTATCAATTGGGTATAAAATTAATGGTTAGTACAGACTAAGTTAAAACGTGCTCAGTTTAATAATTTATCTTCAGTTGACTGTTATTACAAGCAAATGAAAATTTTTTAATATGTAATATGACTCAGCAGTACAACATGCTGTGTGTACACCATTTCTTCTGCATGCTGCATGTTTTAACTAGGAATGACTGTCCACTTACCTATACATTTTGTTACAGGGCTTCTGTTTGCTAAACTTGCCAAGATGCATGTATCAACACTGCCTACCCCAGCTCGTCAGTCTACAGGTAACCCGATTGCAACTGGAGAGCTGCAACGAGCAACTGTAGCCAAGAAATCAAGATTATTTGATCATTATCGTAAACCTGCTGGACAAAATGGTGAGAATTCGACATTCCAATTTTTGTTATGCATTATGTGGAATATCAAATATGCTCACAATTTCAAATTTATGTGTATGTATTTTTTACTTTTGATGTTGCATAGCGCCGCGAACAAACTTAACATCAAATACAGTAAGTTCAAATTGCGTTCTGTTTATGTCCAGGAGAATCTGTTCAACCTCCAGCAACTCCAGAGTCGCAGCTCACATGCTACCTGCAAAAAATTAATTCTTCCGATTTCTCTGTCGAAGACATAAATCTTCAGCAACTGTGTTTGATGAAACAGTTCTCATATCTTACACCACTGTTTTCGAGCATCTTCTGCTCACCAGCTAGTTCAGCCCCTGTTGAGAGAATTTTCTCTCACAGTGGGTTGATAATGAGACCAAATCGTGCTCGCATGACTGATACGTTGCTTGAAAGACTCGTTTATCTGAAGTGCAATGCAAATACTTTTGTGGACAAATAGCTGCTATACATAACGTAAGTGTAGTGATTGACAGGCACTAAAGATTTGACTATTGTAGTTGTAGCTACTACAAATTGTACAAACTTTGTGTGCATTATTTAGAAGTATT
This sequence comes from Metaphire vulgaris, assembly GCA_018105865.1. Classification (NCBI taxonomy): domain Eukaryota; kingdom Metazoa; phylum Annelida; class Clitellata; order Crassiclitellata; family Megascolecidae; genus Metaphire; species Metaphire vulgaris. The sequence goes on from CM030856.1 coordinate 3,323,279, forward strand.
TTGAAAACTTCAAAATTTAAGTTTGACACAATTCTGTTGCTGACAATATTAGTTGAAATGTGTGGTAATTTTGAACCTAAGCGAAAAGGTTGTTTATTATTTGAACATGTACTTGTGCTTGCTTGTACTTGTGTTTGAATGTAAAGTGGTTGGCCTTGTGCTTGACCTTGTGCCTCAGGTGCTTGGCCTTGTGCTTGGCCTTGTGCCTCAGGTGCTTGGCCTTGTGCCTCAGGTGCTTGGTCTTGTGCTTGGCCTTGTGCCTCAGGTGCTTGGCCTTGTGCTTGTTAACATCCCTGGTTATTGATGTCTACCAGTATTTATAAATCTATAAATATGTCATTAAGTCTGGTGCGAGAGCAAAATGTTGGAAGGTCTTGGTCTTGGTCTCGAGATCAGATGGGTAAAGTCTTGGTCTTGTCTTGAGACCAGAGGGGTAAAGTCTTGGTCTTGGTCTCGAGACCAGAGGGGTCAAGTCTTGGTCTTGAGACCTTTTCAAAAGTCTCGTTAACAACACTGCCCTCTTCTGCTGCTCATCGCCTACTCCACTCCACTGATCAGAAGAATGTTTATGTCCCCAGATCACGCACTGCTCTTACTCAGTGTCGGGCTTTTGCAGTGACTGGACCCTTCCTCTGGAATGCCTTGAACCCATCCATTAAGGAATCACTTCTTACTCCGTCGCTCTGCTCAATGTGAAAGCTAGTCTCACCACTTTACCCTGCAACTCCAATGCCAGGAGTGCCTCTGAGTAGAAATAGAAGAGGAGCTATACAAATGCCACAATGCATTACATCACATTACATTGTATCATTCCAGAAGAATCTAAAGACTCAATTGTTCAAGACCTCATTTAACCTCTTAAAAGGCCGCGCCGTTTATAAACGGTGCTCATCAGCCGTTCGCCAAAAGGGCGTGCCGTTTATATATGGCGAGCACCTAAGTGTGTGTCTACCACGGGGATCGCCGTTTTTAAACGGCGCAATGCAAGAAGTCGCTTTAGTTATTATCCATTCGATAGATGGCAGCAAGTTTTTCGTTATTGTTCCCTATATAAGCAAAGAAAATTGGCTGTATTCGACCAAGGTTGGGATATTGCATTGAAAAAGTCTCAATTCTAGGGCTTGAAATATTATAACTACGCCAAATTAGGTCTGATCTTCAAAATTTTTGAACTATTCTGCTCCAATTAAACCCCTCTACAACTTTCTCGCTCACATTTGGGGGGTCGCCGCTGAAAAATTTTTACTATTGAGCTTTGAAAATTTTTTTTCGGAGGGGATCCGATTTTTGGTTGTAGGGTGGACCCTACCCCCAAAATTTATTTTTGGGCATGGATGGTTCGAAAGAACAATGAAAATGCTAAACAACGGTGCAAACCGCATCTTTCTAGCTTCTAAATAGCCTGAAATATACTGAGATGTTCAGTTTTTCAGACAGGAAATCTGTTCGCAAAATTGTCATTTCTCTGAGCTATGAGTTCTAGGGTTTGAAAAGTCATAACTACCCCAAATTGGGTTCGATCTTCAAAATTTTTGTACTATTCTGTTCCAATTACACCCCCTACAACTTTCTCGCTCACAGTTGGGGGTCATGGCTGAAAAATTTTTGCTATTGAGCTTTGAATCAAATTTGAACAAGATGTTGGGGAGGGTCCAATTTTCGGCTGTAGGGTGAACCCTACCCCCCAATTTTTTCCTTTTGGCACGGATGGTTAGAAAGAGCAATAAAAATGCTAAACAACGGTGCAAACCGCATCTTTCTAGCTTCTATATAGCCTGAAATATAGTAAATTTATAACGTATATGTTCACGTTTTCATATGAAAGTCTTTTCCCAAAATTAATTCCCCCATTTGGAGATGACTTTAAAAATGTAATTGCCCCTTTAAGGGGTTAAGTGGCAATTGTTAAAGTACCATAGACTTTGGCCTTAACCCTTCAGACGGGCGCGACATATCCCATACGTCCACCGTTATCTTACCATATTCGGGCGCAACATATCCCATACGTCCAGTCACTTTCGTAGTGGTTCCTGTGCCGGGCGCAACGTATCTGATACATCTTATGCTATCAATCGCTTAATTATCTATCCATTCGATAGATGTCACCTATTTTTTAGCTAGATTTGCTCTAGTTGAAAAGAAATATATGGTCTTTGGACCGAGGAGGTCAGTAATTGGGACAAGTCTAGTAGAAAACTACGAGTTTTGGCTGAAGATCTTCGGCGTTTGTGGTCCGATTTTCAAAATTTTTGATTTATTTTGTTCCTGCTACATCTTCCTACAAGTTTGCCGCTCACCCGATTGGGGTTACCGCTGAAAAATTTTCGCTACGGAGCTTTGAAAATTTTTTTGAGAGGGGGTGCTATTTTAGGCCGTAGAGTGGACCCGACCCCCAAATTTCTTTGTTTTGCACGGATGGTTAGAAAGAGGAGTAAAAAGGCTAAAAATGGCATATATCTCATCATCTCATCTTCTTAGCTGTTATATAGCCTGAGATATCGCAAATTCAAAAAAATTACACAATTTTCTCAAAATTTGTAACCAATACTTAGGTGTTGACACAGGTGTCCAGGTTAGACTTCAGGTATCTTCACCAAATGTTGACCGATTTTCAAAGTATTTGGTTAATTTTGTTCCACTGACATCCATCTACAACTTTGCTGCTCATCCGATGGGGGTCACCACTGAAAAACGTTCGCTACGGAGCTTTGAACATTTTATTTATTTATTTATTTAATTATTGAAAGTTAAGATTTTTGTGGTAAATCGTCCTAGAAGGACTACTCGAACACATTACATTGTACATGAATAATAGGCCTATAGGTCAGGATCTACCAGAATAGCTGATCTCGAACAGCCAAGTCTTCAGTCGCTTCTTAAATATGTCAAGAGAAGTTGATGTTTGGACAGAAATGGGAAGACGATTCCAGGCTTTCGCTGCGGTAACCGGGAAGGCATGGTCGCCGGCAGTGGCAAGGCGTGTGCGCGGCATGAGGAGTGCTTCAGTGGAGCCAGATCGCAGACGCCTTCTACTGTCTGTGTCAGCCAATCTCTGGAGTTCGCACCGGAGATAGGAGGGACCGATGTCGTGCAGGCACCGATAGACGAGGGTTGCCAACTTATACGTTATTCGCTCGGGGACTGAGAGCCAGTGTAGGTCTATCAACAGTGGCGTGATGTGGTCATACTTCCTTGATCGATGGATCAGGCGTGCAGCGCATGAAATGCGCTCTGGAGTCTGTCGAGGAGGTATTTGGGAGCCCTGCTAAGGTGGCATTGCCATAGTCAAGTTTAGTGATTACTAAGGCACTGATCAAAGTCTTCAGGGCATTCAGAGATACATATTTTCGTATGCTGCGAATTAACATTGGCGGCGATGCGTGTCACGTGTTTAGCCATGCTTACGTCGTGGCGGTATTATCGATATAGATGCGAGATTTCTGACATAGGGGCTTGGATGGATATCGTGACCATTGATCGGACCGGCGTGGATTGGAGCAGGTGCTGCTGTCTTCCGGTTGCCATCCATAAGATTTCTGTCTTCGCAGTATTGAGCTGGAGACGCGATTTGAGCCTAGCCATTCTGTCATTTCTGCAACACAGTTCGTAATTCGTGATTGGAGTTGTTGGGTTAGAGCTGAGTGACAATTTTGGGGGCGGGGTGCTATTTTTGCCCGTAGAATGGACCCTACCCGAAATTTCTTTGTTCTGCACAGATGGATAGAAAGAGGAGTAAAAAAAGGGTAAACAATGACACCCGGTCGACCACGGATCCTTGTCGAAAGACTGGAGCGTTCTATGGACTTAAGGGGCGGCCCTTGCGTGAATGATACGTAGGCTGACAGATCTCAGGCTGTCAGTTGGATGGGGTCGGCGCCGGCTCCTGGCCTTCGTCGATTGGATGTTCCGCAAGCTCGGTCCTCGGACCGCTACTATTTGTCCTGTACACTGCCGACATTAGCAGGATCATTGAATCATTCGGTTTTCAATGCACGCCTGCTGACGGCGTGGCCTATTCATCCTGCCAACCGTCCGTGCTAATCTTCAAACTCGGGCGAGGCCTGCATTGTGGCTGTTCGGGCCTGGACCGATCATAACCGATATCACTGAATCGGCCAAGACCAAGTTCCTGTGGCTGACCACTCCGCACAGCCAGCACCTAATCCACCGTTCGAATTCCATGTCAACAGTGGTAGACAACTGCGCTATTCTTCTCGATGAGACACTTACGTTCGTGGACATTTGGACAATGCCATCCATTCCTGTTACTATCACCTCGCATAAGAGAGGTTTGCTGCCTACTTTGGCAGTGATAGACTTGGTTCGCGCACTAGTCGTCTCTTGGGTGGATTATTGTAACAGTGTGCTGTATGGACTACCGGTCGGTCAACAATCGACTGCAGTCAGTCCTGAATGTCTCGCCCGCCTGGTGTTCGTGCTGATGGAGCGGCCATGTAACGCCATTCCTTAGAGATCGGTTGCACTGGTTGAGCCACTGGCTCATTCAACCCCACTGTTGCGTATCTGTCGGAACTAATCCGCCCATCGGCGACAGTACCACGCCGCTCCCTTCTCCGTTCCGCGCCAGCAATCATCTTTTCCGCTCAAGACAGCGGGCTGGGGACCGGTCCTTTCCGTGAAACCCGGCGTCGTGGAACCTGCTCCCGATGGCTGTGACAACCGAGACCTCTCCCGGATCGGTTCCTACAACATCTCAAGACGCATTTGTTTAATGTTTGGATTTCCTGTACAGATGGAGTCACTTAGCTATGTTACTGCGCTAAGAAATTGTCAAGATTAATAATAATAATAATAATAATAATGACGTATACTTCATCTTCTTAGCTCTTATATAGCCCGAAATATCGCAAATTCAAAAAAATTACAGTTATCATTTTGGAATAACGTTTTTTCAAAAATTAATTCCCCGGTACAGTTACGGTGTCTAAAAAATTTAATCCCCGGCAGAAGGGTTAATCATGCCCACGGCGCTATACAAGTCATCTTTGATTATGATGATGATGATGATGATGATGATGATGATGATGATGATGATGATGCCTGAATCATTAACTAACAGGGCCATTTCTAAGGACTCTCTGAGAATTGACATTACCTGATAATGATACAGATGTATATCTAAGGCTGCGAAACCTGTATATGTGATGTAAGTCATAGAAGCAGATGCAATAAAGAAAACAAACTCTTTAGTAATACACACTTTATGAATGACTGACTGTCGTAGAGAAGAACTAAAGCCTGGACAGCTGTTCAGGAATGGTTCAATATCTTCCCATTTCGAAGAAGGAAGAAGAACTCTATAAATGTATTGCTCAGCCAAAGACCTATACTCTGGCCTCTGACCATTTGCCGGATTCTTCAACCATATTCCAGCAATGACAGTGCATGTAACATAATCCTTAAGTCTGGCATGCAACAAAAGACTGAAAATCAAAAATTTTAAACAGCCTGATGCAATTTTATCCAAAACAATTGGCAATAGTTGGTACTGAAGATCAAACTAATAACATTAGTATTCACTGTAAAATATCACAAGGCAAGTACTGTAAAATCTTGATTACATGCACAAAGGAATATACCGTATATACCCGCGGATAAGTCAAGAAATTTATGCCTTAAAATTCACAAAAAAACGCCAAGTCGACTTATCTGTGAGCCAATGCAATTTTCCAAAGAATTTTTGAAAAGAAACACAATTCCTAATGCATTACAGTGTCAAGTCATGTTGTGTCTATTTAAAGACGTGTCTGTCAAAAGGGGGTGGGCGTCTGGCTCCTCCTTTCTCAACTGAGCACAGTTAAGCAGTGATATTATTATTATTATTATCTACGACAATTTATATAGCGCAGTAGCATAACTGGAGCTAAAGTCAAGAGCGCTTTACAAAGGAGTCACTTATAAGAGATGTTAAATAAGTGTGTCTTTAGGAGCTTCTCAAAACAGCCGACGGACTTCGCATTAATAACATCGCTTGGCAACGAGTTCCACAGGGCTGGGTTTCCCCGCGTGACTGATCTGTCACCGAACACGGCAGTCTTTGAAGGCGGAGGGACGATCAACAATGTCCGACTACTGGAACGAAGTTCCGCGCGTCTGTCGTTCGTCGTTGCCCTGCATACGAGTGTTGATATGTAGTCAGGACAGGTGGTGTCGTTCAGGGCCTGATATGTAATCAGGCATCGCTTGTAGGTGATGCGTTCTCGAACCCCAAGCCAGTGAAGCTTGTCTCTAAGCAACGGTGTCACGTGATCATTCCAGCGGGCTCCAAAGATCAAGCGAGAGGATGCATTGAGCACCGACTGGAGGCGGCTTAGCTGGCTCTCTGGAAGGCCGAGGAGGACTCCATTGCATTGGTCAACCCTGGATAGAACAAGCGCCCGAATCAGTTGTATCGCAGCATCCATTGGTATATATCGCCTGATGCTTCTGATTCTCCGCAAGTGATAATAACAGACACGTGTCACATTACTTATATGATCCGTGAACGATAGATTGGGCCAATCAGATTCCGTTAAGAGTATAACAGATATTGTGGACAACAAATACCTCAAGCCAATGACCGCCTGTAAACAGCTTGGAGACAACTGGTTGAGGGAGGGGAGCAGACGCCTGACGGCACGGCCAACCTTGGCCTCTGTGTACCGCAAACACCTTTGACCTGTAAACAGCTTGGACACGTCAGGTTGGGGGAGTGGAGCGGCTATCTGTTTGACCGCATGGCCGACCTTGGCTTCTGTGTGCCACAAATGCTTTTGACCTGTAAACAGCTTGGAGACTTTGTGAGGGGAAGGGGAACGGCTGTCTGTTTGACTGCGCGGCCGACCGCTGTGTACCGTAAATAAGCCTACTTTTGACCTGTAAACACCTCTGTTGACTCATTTTCAATGCAGATCGCCTATTATGAAGCAATTCAACAAATCTGTAAACTCCTAAATTTCCTTGTCGACTTATACGCAGGTCATAGCAAATTACATAATTTTTTTAACCAAAAAAGTGGGGCCAACCTATCTGTGAGGTCGACTTGACAGCGAGTATCTACGGTAATGCAAATGGTTTACCTGGGTGGAGGTCAAAAAGTAAAATGGAATTTTATAATTATAGTGCAGACCCTTAAGTAGCCACACTCAGTAACTTTTTAACTAACCATCGGTAGGCTTACCAGTAATTATTGTTGACAGAACTGTGAATGTTACAAATGTCAAGAGATTTACTGGTGAAAGTTCATAAACTTAATAGAGATTCCATTGTTAGTCTCTCTCATTGTCATTAATCATAGACAGCAATTAGCTGAAGTAGTGGCTTTGTTTAACTCAGCTAGCAGAATAATTAAAACCACCCAAATTATGGTTTAAAGTCATTGTCATTTCCTTCTTCCTGTCCTAACCTTCTGCATGCAAATTGTCTCTCTCCGCCTCCCTCTGGGTCTTATTCTTTTCCCAGGTGCCATTACTTTGGCCTTGCTGATGTTGATTGACCCAGTTTGTTTCCAGCCTTGTCAAGTGCAACCAGCATCCAGTGTAACTCTTCTGGTTGAAATGCCAGCAGGAGATCGACATAGTTGGCATATCACAGATCTTTAATTTTTATGCCCTTAATGGTGACTCCTACTTCTAATTCTTCCATTGTTTCCAATGCTCATTCAAGCAATATTAAGAATAGACGAGGTGAGAGGGGTCTCTTTGCTTGTCACAAAGTGATATTTACCGTATTTGCATGATTATTATTCACACACGTATATAACCCGCACACGTGTATAACCCGCGTAAAATTAAGAATTATGTGCCAACATCCTAGCGTAAGCCGCACATGAATATAACCCGCATAAGCTATGAAGTACGAGGCGCCAAGAGCGCTGACGAGGCGTCAAGACCGTTGATGGGCCGCCGCAAGCACCAATGGGTCACCTAGAGCGCCGACAGGTCGCTGAGAGTGCCGATGGGGCATCAAGAGTGCCTACGGATCAACAGGAGCGCCGATGGGTCACTGAGAGCGGCAACGGCACGTCGGGAGTGCCGACGGTTTGCCGAGAGCGCCGTCAGGGCGCTGAGAGCGTTGATGGGGCGCCGGGATCGTTGACGAGGTTTCAAGTTTCCAGTATAACCCGCATAAGAATATACCCAGCAAGGGGGGGCTGCGACTTGTAATTTCTTGTATTACCTGTGGGTAATAATCGTGCGAATATGGTAAGTATGTTTGAGAATAATGTTTGTGTATGTTTATTTCTGAAATGAAAGGACGATTTATTGATTCGAAACCTGTTTATGTCGCTTTTGCTCAACGTAGACAAGATCATGAAGCGTTCATTAGCCTCTTAACTGGGTTCGCCACATATAAGCAGCGCGCGTCAAACATTCACCAAATGGGATCGCTGCATATAAGCGGCGCGCAACTTCAGCGTCTGTTCCGCAACGGGCAGCACCGTTTATAAGCGTTCTAATGTAATAATTCGATTTAGTTGTTATCCATTCGGTAGATGGTAGCTCTTTTTTAGCTATTGTGCCCACTATAAGCTAGAACAATAGGTTTTATTCGACAGAGGGTCGGATTTTGGCTTTGCAAAAGTGTCATTTATAGGGTTCAAAAAATGATAACTACCCTAAATTTGGTCCGATCTTCAAAATTTTTGAACTATTCTGTTCCAATTACACCCTTCTACAAATCTGCTGCTCACATAAGTCACCGCTGAAAATTTTGTGTTATTGAGCTTTGAAAATTTGCTGGATCGTTCTCCCTCCATCATCGGTGGCGCCGTCGTCATTCCGTCCACAGAAGTCCGCCTTCTGGGCGTACTTCTTGATGAATCGCTGTCCCTCGCTGGCCAGGTGAGCTCTGTATCATGAGCCTGCTTCTTCCATCTGCGCAGGATCGCCGAAATTCGATGATACATCACTGTTCTGGCTGCGATCTATCTCGTCCGCACCCTAGTATTATCCAGGCTGGAATACTGCAACAGTATCCTCCTGGGGCTTCCGGACTACCAACTCGATCGCCTTCAGTCAGTGATGAACGCTGCGGCTCGTTTGCTTTTCAACGCAAAGTGGAGGGAGCACGTGACACCGATGCTAAGGGACAGGTTACATTGGCTCAGGATTTCAGAGCGGATCGTCTACAAACGTTGTGTGCTGACGTTCCGTGCTCTGAGTGATCCTCTCTGTCCTGAGTACCTGACCTCGCTCATCATGCGGCCGACGACATCAGGTTATCGGGAACATCTACGATCAAACATGCTACTCCGTCTTTACGCCCCCCTCTAAGACAGTGATGCTGGGGGAGAGATCTGTAACCCGCAGAAACCCTCTACTTTGGAATGCGCTTCCTGCGACTGTGCGACTGTGACGTCGATTACATCTGTCGACTCGTTCTTGACCGCTCTTAAGACACATCTTTTCTGAGTCTCCTACGAACAGTTACCGGAAAATTTAGGACCATCTTTCATAAATTATCTATGTAATAATAATAATAATCTACTGTCAATCCTTACTCACTGTTCACGATTACCTACACTCAACTAGGTCATCTAATGCTCCTGCTCTTTACATACCTTATTGCAAGACCACTACTGTGAAATGTGCTCTATCTGTAGCTAGATCCAGACTTTGGAACTACAGTGTATCTGCCAATACAGATCCATCAGACTGAATGTCTCACTACCTCAGCACCTTTAGGTCTAGACTAAAAACACATCTATTCCTGATTGCATATCCTAATTAGCTGAAACCAGAAAGTATGGGCTGACCTCTGGATTTCAACCACGAACAACCATGGACAAGATCACAGCTGTGATTTCTTACCAAAGCAACCACCGACTGGTGCTGATGTACCACTACAATGGTGCAATAGAAGTTTCCTACAACTACTACTAATTATTTATGAGAATTCTCTCGATAGCAGGCTAATGAGCGGTCTGGAAGGTAGCATGAGATAATTCTCGGGATGGCCGAATGGTGAGCACAAATGACGCACAAGAATTTTTGAGACGGCCTTAAAAGAGGTTAAAACTTACCAGAGCTGTGCAATGAGAGGTGGGCAGTCTTCAATGCCATTATAAACTTGTGTAACAAAAGGTAACACTTCCTGCCATCTGCCTAGCTCAGCATATGCCTGAACAGCAACTGCTACTATGGTCTCCATTGCCCGAGCAACACTGAAAACAAAATAATTGAATTGAAACATCAGATCAAAATATTAACAAGAGAGGTTAACCCCTTTACTGTTCATTTAAATTTCTGAAGCAATCACCATACCAGCCATTTATTTTTGGAAAAAAGCGTTCTTCAAAGCCGAATTTTAAATTTACTATATCTCCGGTTATATAAAAGCTAAGAAGATGGGTTATACACCATTGTTTAGTGTTTTAGTGCACTTTCTAGCCATCCATGCCAAAATAAAAAGTTGGGGATATGGTCCACTCTACAGCATAAAATAGTACCCTTAAAAATTTCAAACCTCTCTTGCAAAATTTTTTGAGTAGTAACCCTCTTTGGGTGAGCGACACACTTGTAGGAGAATGTCAGTGGAACCAAATAAATCAAAAAGTTTGAAAATCGGATCACTTTTGGTAGATATATTACTTCTAATGATACGTGTGGTGCGATACTTCCAAGACGATACGTGTGGTGGACAGGATTCTGCAGTTACCGTCACAGAATTAATACTCAGTGCTAAAAAAGTGATTGGCTAATAAACATTGACTAACCGAATTGTCACGCAGGTATTGGCTGTGGGATTTGATGCTTCAATTGGTTGAGAAAGACATAGGTTCATTGAGTGACTTCGAATCCAGTATTATGCAGAATCCGGCTCTAACGCTTCCTTGCATAATAATCAATTGGAAAGTTCATAAAAGAGACAAATTGATTGCGGAAATAGGTGCAGAATTGAATTTCCAACAAATTGGTATATAATAATATGGAATTATGATGTCCAATTGAAAGGGCAAGCCAAGAAAAGGCCGTAAATAGCTTTTTCAGGTGGGTGATGCGAGACTTATGAACGGCACTGTATATTCGATGATCTGGTGATAAATGAGATTCCACAGTGGCCAGTTGATGCACATCTCAACGATATTCTTTCCCTTGCTGAGGTTCAGAAAGCCATTGAACAAATGTCCTCTGGAAAAGCTGCGGGATTTGACGGTATACCAGCCGATGTATATAAGCATCTTTCAAAGCTATACTTCACATTTGCTTGCTTTGAGAAAACATTTCTGTCTCTCTACATACTTTAAGAAATCACTGCAAGATTGACTAAACCTGACTTTCACACTAAGTTCAACTTTTACTACCGGTAGTTCAGGTCTCATCTTATTGTGGTCATAAGTTCAATGAGAAAATGCTTTCTACATTTGCATTGCTGATTGGAATCCATAAAATGTAACCAATCAGTTTTTGCAAATTTGAGGCATCACAATTTTGCAAAATTCTACCCAGCATTCATCTAATTTTGGCTTTGGCATAAGTTTCAGAATCTGATTTAAGATGCAATTCTCCCTGTACCATGAATCCTGATTCATGGTACAGGGAGTATTGCATCTTAAAGTGTTTTCTCAAAGCAAGCAAATGTGAACAGAAGTATAGCTTCGAAAGAAAGTAACAACTGATTATAGTTAGACTTTGATTCTTTGGGAATGTTCTGAACTTTTGAAGAAACTTGCATTTGTGGATAAATAACATTTCTCTTTTGTATATTCTTTGCATTAATGTATATTCCATTTGGATTCTTCCAGTTTGCAACAAGTAAAGTCAGCATTATTAATTATGAATTGGAAAGAAGGAATGTGGAAAAATCAAGACAAAATAAGTGTAGTGGCAGACTTTTTCAGGACACCGAGACGTCCAATAAAAAACTGGGACAATTCCGGAAACCCAGGATATCCAGTCACTTTACTTTGGCTGCAAGACTCATTATATGTTTTTTGGTACTGACATCATTTGAAATGTCAGATTGGTATTCAAATTATATTATGCATTACAATATATGTACATAAGTGCAGTGTCATTGTTACCACATTGCTGCAGAAATGAAAGCTGCTCCTCCAAATTACAATTCAAATGTTGACTAGCTTTTAGGCATATATAATTTATTATTTATTTGTGGAATAAGTAGACATTTTTGCTGCACTAATTTTTGCGCCTTTTGAGACAGCTGGACAACTTCGGGTGTCAGGCAATAAATTGCTAAATTTGCTACAAATTCTATGGACAAGAGTAGCAACTTATATTTTATACCTAATAGATTATGCCAGCCTTGTAAGGCTATGATTCCATTTCAATTTCTTCAAATGAGAATTACAAGTACCATTAACCCGTTCCCGGGTAACGCCGTCTATAAACGGCGCCCGAAAATCATATCCAGGCGGTGAACGCCGTTTATAAACGGCGCGCCACATAAGCATGTGTGTACCCCAGACATTGAAGTCTTAAAGCGCCCCAAAGGAGCAATTCAATTGTTACTATCCATTTGATAGATGACAGCACTTTCTTCGCTGTTGTTGACTATATAAGAAAGAAAACTTTCCGTTGATCCTCCATATGCTGGGATTTTGCATTGAAATGCCTCGAAAAACACTCAAGTCTGGGGTTTGAAAAATCATAACTCCGCCAATTTTGGCCCAATCTTCAAAATGTTTGCACTATTCTGTTCCATTTACACCCCTTTACAACTTTCTCGCTCACAGTTTGGGGGCTTATCATGAAAATTTTTTGCTAAGGGGCTCTGAACAAAATTTGACCAAAATGTTGGGGAGGGGTCCTATTTTGGGCTGTAGGGCGGACCCTACCCCCAAAATTTTCTTTTTTTGGCACAGATGGTTCGAAAGAGCAATAAAAATGCTAAACAATGGTGCAAACCACATCTTTTTAGCTTCTATATAGCCTGAAATATACTTAGTTGTTCGGTTTTTAAGATTGAAAATCTGTTCGCAAAATTGTCATTTCTTCAAGCAATGAGTAGTAGGGTTTGAAAAATCATAACTACCCCAAATTTTGTCCAATCTTCAAAATTTTTGCACTATTCTGTTCCACTTACACCCCTTTACAGGTTTTCTCACTCACAGTTTAGGGGTTATAGCGGAAACATTTTTGTAATGGGGCTCTAAACAAAATTTGACCAAAATGTTGGGGAGGGGTCCTAGTTTGGGCTGTAGGGTGGACCCTACCCCAAAAATTTTCTTTTCTGGCACGGATGGTTCGAAAGAGCAATAAAAATGCTAAACAACAGTGCAAACCTCTTTTTTCTAGCTTCTATACAGCCTGAAATATAGTAAGTTTAAAACTTGTAAGTTCACACTTTCACATGAACGCCTTTCCCCCAAATTAATTACACCGAATGGGAACGACTTGAAAAAATTAATTCCCCTTGCAACGGGTTAATTATGCAATGAAAAGAAGGAACTTAGAAAACTGGGACAAAATAAGCGTCTTGATGAACTTTCCTGGGACAATGGGACAACCAATGAAAAACCGGGACATTCCCCAAAACCAGGACCTCTGGTCACCTTGAATACAATAGAATCCCGCTACGTCAAAGCTCAAGAGACCGTGATAAATGCTTCGATATATCCGCGTTACGATATATCCAATTCTGGGTCATAGAAAGCCAAAATTTAATTTGGGGAACCGCGACGTTCTTGGATCCAGCAGATTGGAGATGGATCCTCCATTCCTCCTCCGCTATAGCGCGAATGGAACATTGCACTAGGATGTGGACGCTCCACTAGCGGTAGATTGGCGTAATTTAAATATACGGATACAAATACTCTTTTTTGTATCTAAGATACTGATACTAGATACTTTTGAAAAATGTATCTTGATTAGGGTTGCCAGATATCCAAAGTCGAAATAAGAGAGATTTTTCCCCGATCAATGCGCCCACTCCGCAGTCCAGTTCATTGTGAATTATTATGGCTAGAGCTATACTACACTACAGTACTATAGAGCAGAGGTTCTCAAGCTTTTTGTCCTGGCATACCTCACAATAGTTTTTGGAATATGACGCATACCCCCTCACGCCCTCCCCAAAGTAGGCCTACATTTTAAAATGTTGTTCCCACGAGACAATCACCGAACCTCATTCCGAGTGAAATAGCAGCCCCTCGTGGTTGTCATCGAACCCCTGGCACAGGAGACGAAGGAGTTGTGCATTGAGAACACGAGATTTGATTGCTTGCACCATATTCACGACATCGTCCAGTACATCTTTTAACTCGGGCGGGAGCATCTTGGAGGTCAGGGCATGTCAATGAATCATGCAGTAAAGGTGCTTATAGTAGTAGTAGACTGCATTCACTCGAGTTCAAAAACGAGAATAACAGCCAAGCGCGACTCTGTATTTGTGTGTGTATGTGTGTGTGAGCAGACAGATTGTATGAATGAGAGGGATGACAGTCAGAGTAAATGCACACACATGCATGTAATTGTATGTGACAAAGTTTCACAATGAAACAAAAATTTTGACATGTGCCAGTCCCGGGGCGACGTACCCCCTGAAAACCCTCTGACCTACCCCCAGAGGTACGCGTACCCCAGGTTGAGAACCGCTGCTATAGAATATAGACTAGAAAAAAGCAATAAACAACACTGTTTGATGCAATGCACCGTCTGCATGTAGTGTATCAATATTACAAACAAGTTATAAATAATTATGCACTTCTATAGCACCATTTCTAATACTCAAGGGTATCAATCGATGGTACTTCAAATCCATCCGCAAAAGACCAGGTCATTCCAGAGATCAGTCAGAGGGAAACAGCAAGACAAACTATGGAGGAAATGCTAATTGGAAGAGATGTGTTTTAAGCCTAGATCTGAAAATGCTCAGTTTATTGTAAGATCTGACAGCCAGAGGGAGAGAGTTCCAGATTTTTGGCCCAGAAATAGAAAATACTCCCGTACCAATTTCAGTGTTTGTTCTGGGTATACATTTAACAATGAATCAGCAAATCTGGTTGAATGACAATGTTTTGGGTGGTTTAACATAGAGTTTAAATATTGAGCCAGACTGCAGTATTTAAAAAACAAGGACACCAGTCTTAAATACAATTCTCTGTTCTACCGGCAGCCAGTATAACTTTTGAGGGAGAGCGGCAATTTATAAGGAGGCGGGAGACTGGGGCAGAAATACGGAAACTCCCGTGAAATACAGGAGATCTGGCAACCCTAATCTTGATACAAGATACTTATTTGTATCTAAGATACGTACCTAGATACATGTATCTTAGATACTTAACAACACTGGATGATGATGCAAAAGGTCAAAATTGGCCTGCAGGTCACGGTCTGTGAATCGCTGGTAGGTAAACCTCAAGGCTGGATGTTTCATAGAAACTGTGCTGATAAATATTCGATGGACAGTTACTGGTCATGCCCAGGGCGGCCTTGTTCATGTCGATAGTCAATACTCGTTATTAATTGCATTCTCTTGTGATCAAAAAACATATGTGACCCGCTGGGAGAAAAGGTACCATAAGTGGGATCACAGATTATCGAGAAAATTGCATTTTTATCTTGAAAACTCAAATTTTTCAAAAATTACTTTTTGGGTATTTTAGAGAGTATTATGTGTAGACAATTAAATGATTATGCCTGAAAATCTGCAATATCGGATGATTTTTGTTTCTTTCTTTGCTTAAAAGTGAATTTTAATCTTATTTTGTGCTGTTATTTATGAATTACAACACTACACTAGTTTCTCGTTCTTTGTTTTTCATCATTCCATTACATATGTTACATTTAGAGCTGTTACGGTTTCATCTCGTGCAGTTTCGGTCGGTTTCGGTTCGGTTTTGACCTAAAAACCGCGGTTTCGGTTCGGTTCGGTTTTTTGAACATCACTAGAATCATTAATGCACTTCAATGCAGTTCAATCAATGCACAGCTTTTAAGCGTTAAAAATAACGAAAGCGTTGTTCTTCTGTCATGTCTCTGTCTCTATGATGAGTCACAGTGTCACGCAGTGCCAGTTTTAGAAAGAAGCGCAGTTCATTGAAGCCAAGCAAGGCAGATAAGACAATTTTTCTAATGGAGAACATGTGAAATATAGCTATAATGTGGCATGGTATAGCATTTTAAAATAAGTGTTTGTCTCAATGCCTGACGACTTGAAACTAGAGCTGTTACGGTTTCACCTCGTGCAGTCTCGGTCGGTTTCGGTTCGGTTTTGACCGAAAAACCGCGGTTTCGGTTCGGTTCGGTTTTTTTTGAACATCACTAGAATCATTAATGCACTTCAATGCAGTTCAATCAATGCACAGCTTTTGAGCGTTAAAAATAACGAAAGCGTTGTTCTTCTGTCATGTCCAGGGTTTAATCTAGGCCGTTTCCGGGGAAAAATTGCCCTTCCCTCCCGGAAATTTCAAATTCCTCCAGGAAATTTTGGCATATTACATAAACTAACAGCATACCCCTAGCAAAATTCCCCCCGGCTTTGTCAGTTCCCCTTCCCCTGGATTCCAGAGGAATCCAGGGGAAGGGGAATAGATTAAACACTGGTCATGTCTATGTCTCTATGATGAGTCAGAGTCTGACGTCATTATTGAAATCAGTAAAAACAATTTTAAAATGGCTTCATTAGTAGTGTCGAGCAGTGCCAGTTTTAGAAAGTATAACTGATATGATGCTTTAATTAAGACAGAGATTGTCAGTTGTTCACATTTTCGACAAAAAAATCATTTGAATGTTTCACCTTTGACACAGCATTTTACAAGCAAAGAACTCTACAATATGATAATTTCCTGAGGTTCACTGCCTGAATAAATGTTAATTCTTCCTAGAAATATCCTGGCCAATCTGTGTTAGACCCTTTATTTTGTATTGCTGCTGCTGCTGGTTTTTACTTTTTATTTCTTTAATTGCTTTCTATTGGTCTTTGTTTATGCTAGCAGCTGTGCTGTGGCGGGTCAATGAGGCTCCTGCTTAGCACTGCCTATGAGAAAGTGATGTACATTTTATGTAGATTTACTCTTATGTAGCAAGATGGCAGAGTGAGTTACGTGATGTAGCGTCAGGCAGTCGGAGCGGCTTCAAGCCCCGTTAGTGCCCCTAGTGGCTTTCACACATGCAATAATGCCTCATGAGCCACTTTAAATCATGCCGAGTTTAAAATTAGACCTATTGGCAATTGCATCAATTGAGAAGAGAAGGTGACTTATTTAAAGTCGCGCATAATCATGCATTGTATTTGCTATTCTCTAGGGCAAAAACCGTCCAATTTGCATGGTCAAAACCGCGGTTTCGGTTCGGTTCGGTTTTTACCGAAAAACTGCGGTTTCGGTTCGGTTCGGTTAACCGTAACAGCACTACTTGAAACTGAAGTCACGTGTAGTTGAAGGCTGCCAGATGTACTTGAATTTTAGTTGCCCTAACTCTATGGCAATTAAGTTTCATTATAGGTGTCAACTGCAGTTGGATATCTTCACATACAGTGCATAGTCCTTCTATTAAGTATGACTTCATATAAGATTGATCAAACTTAGTGTAAGAATGTCAGAGTTCTCACTGTAATCTTGTCAATGTCTTAATGATTTAGCTATGCTCTTTGAATCAAATGCGTACATTTGTTATTCAGTTGTTCACATTTTCGATAAAAATCATTTGAATATTTCACCTTTGACGCAGCATTTTACAAGCAAAGAACTCTACAATATGATAATTTCCTGAGGTTCTCTGCCTGCATAAATGTTAATTCTTCCTATAAATATCCTGGCCGATCTGTATTAGACCCTTTATTTTGTGTTTTAGTTTTTATTTCTTTAATTGCTTTATATTGGTCTTTGTTTGTAATGTAATGTAATGTAACAAAATATTTGTATAGAGCCTCTTCTGAAGAATCACTAAGAAGCGCTCCCACAGCAAATTACTGTATATTGACAAAGAGATAAGTTTTAAGTCATTTCAAAAAGAGGGCCATAGAATTAGGAGTTGCTAAGCCACGCATACTGGCGTCAAGAGCATTCCAAAGGATAGGGCCAACTGATTCAAAACTTCGCTTCAGGAACAATGAGGTTCGTGCTTGGGGCACACTGAGAAGACCATTGGTTGTGGACCGAAGACATGGCCGACCAGGGATAGAGCAAAGATGACAGTAGCTCTGAGAGGTAAGATGGTGTGGCACCATAAAGAGAGAGCGCAAACGCTTATGTTTATGCTAGCGCTGTGCTGTGGGGGGTCAATGAGGCTCCTGCTTAGCACTGCCTATGAGAAAGTGATGTACATTTTATGCAGATTTACTCTTATGTAGCAAGATGGCAGAGTGAGTTACGTGATGTAGCGCCAGGCTAACAGAGCGGGTTCAAGCCCAGTTAGTGCCCATAGTGGCTTTCCCACAGGCAGTAATGCCTCCTAAGCCACTTTAAATCATGCCGAGTTTAAAATTATTGGCAACTGCATTGACTGAGAAGAGAAGGTGACTTAAAGTCGCGCATAATCATGTATTGTATTCGCTATTCTCTAAGAAAAAAACCCGTCCAAATTTGCATGGTCAAAACCGCAGTTTTGGTTCAGTTTTTACCGAAAAACCGCGGTTTCGGTTCAGTTAACCATAACAACACTAGCTACATTTATAATCACCTTGATTAATTTTATTTCTAAGTTTTATTGTGTTCCATTACAGTTTTTTCGTATATCTTGTTTAGATTGTACATTACAACCCTATTATTATGTTCTGTCCTGATGTCCCACTCATGGTACCTTTTCAATTACTGTGTTCTAGTATTAGTAATTATATTTATTTCAATTTTCTACTGATAAATTATGAATAGTTACGGATGAAACTTTAGAGATAGTTTGCATATACGACAATTAATGCAGAGATCAAATTTCATCAGTAACTCTTGTATAGTTTTAAAATTGTTAACGCTTTAATTTCATCAATAATAAACGTTCAATTTCTTCGAAGTTTAAAATTGATAGGCCTGATGTTTGGATGCTGGTATCTCTGAAATGACAAGATATATTTCTCTAAAACTTTGCTGTAACTGAGCCAATATAATCCCGATATATGCAGTATATGTAACTCAAGAACCCCACATATGGTACCTTTTCTCCCAGCGGGTCACATATACACAATATAGTCCTTTCCAAACAACTTGAAACAAGCAATGCAGTCTTGATCCAATACCAACCTCTCTTCTCAAACAGTGTGCCTCTGCCCTAGTACCAACTATAACAAAAATTATCAATTATCTCTTTCCACAGGCACATTCCCATCCTCATTTAAAAATTCCCTCGTAACTCCACTTCTTAAAAAATCAAACCTTGACAGAGAGGATCTCAACAACTATTGCCCCATTTCAAACCTGTCTGTCCTCTCCAAACTCACAGAGAAACTCGTTCTTTCCAGACTAACTGAGCATTTGTCAAAAAACTCCTTATACAACACTCACCAATCTGCTTATACAAAACATCATTCAACAGAAACCGTCCTCACATACATTTATGACAAACTCCTCACTGCCATTGGATCTCAACGAGTTACTGGTCTCTGTCTCCTTGATCTTTCTGCTGCCTTTGATACTATAGATCACAAAATCCTACTGAAACGCCTTTCCCTCTGGTTTGGAATATCTTCTGTAGCTCACTGCTGGTTCCAATCCTATCTCCAATCTAGATCTTTTCAAGTTTCATGCCAGAATCAAACTTCATCACCCTCCGATCTATACTATGGAGTACCACAAGGATCTGTCCTTGGACCGGTTTTGTTCAGTCTCTACACTACCCCACTGTCATCCTTAATCAACTTTCTCAAATTGATTCATCAACTTTATGCAGACAACACTCAATTATTTCTTTCGTTTACTCCGTCTTCCTTTAAGGCATCAATCTCTGAACTAGAATCAGCATTTTTGTCAATCTCATCGTGGATATCAGCTAATCTCCTTGCCCTCAATCCCTCCAAAACAGAATTTCTCTTATTTGGACTGCCACAACAACTGAAAAAATTGAAAATCCCACACTGATTTTAGCCCCAGATACAATAATAACCCCTGTTCCAACTGGTAAAAATCTTGGATTTAGTTTTGACTCCTCCCTAAATTTTGAAGCTCACATATCTCAACTATCAAAAACCTGTTATGCTCACATTCATGATCTACGTCGCCTTCGTCCCTACCTTGATATTAAAACTGCTTCCACTATTGCCACTTCAATAGTTCACTCTAAGTTAGACTACTACAACTCACTGTTTCACAATCTTCCAAAGGCTTCCATATGTAAACTCCAATCGATTCAAAATGCCTTAGCTCGTGCAGTAACTAAATCGCCTAAATTTTGCCACATTACACCATTACTCAAATCTCTCCACTGGCTCAAAATAACAGAACGCATTGAATATAAAATAATATCGATGACTTATAAGTTCTCACTTCATACATCAAAACCAGTCTACCTAAGAAATCTGATAATTCCACAACAACCTGGATCTACTAGATCTTCTTCTCATGTAAGTCTCCTTCGACCTCTGAATCAATCATCTCTCAAAATTTGCAATCGTGCTTTTTAATATGCGGCACCTGAGCTTTGGAACTCAATTCCAATATCCCTTCGCTGTCTACATCAAAGCCAAATAACAAACTCTGAGTCACAATTTTCTCCCCTTCTTGCAACATCTCCTCATGTTTTTCTTTCTAAACTAAAATCATTTATCATTATAAAATCATTTCCTCCATAGCTGTAGCCAGGGGCGCCCATCCCCCCCTGGCTGCTGGAAGCAGGTTCCCCCTTCCCTGTCCTCCCTTTCCTCTCCTGCCCCTAAACTGGGGTCCGGGAGGGATTTATCTACACCACATTATCATCACCGCCACCACCACCACCACCACCACCACCACCACACCATCATAATTATTATTATTATTATTATTATTATTATTATTATTATTATTATTATTATACAAAAAAGTAGCCGTATAAGACTCGACACTGAACATTGACAATCCCCATCCCCGCAAATTCATGGAAAAAAGTCTGGGGTCCGGGGTATAACCCCAGAAAATTTTTGAAATCAATAGGTGCTCGTAGGTGAGTTTCAGTGCATTTTGGACATTAAATCGCATACTTTGGTGCACCAGGATAGGTCTCATACCAGTAACTTCTAATTCTTAATTTTTGGAAAATTCCAACAGCCACAAAGCACTATTAAATGTAAGTTGAAACTATGGAGAGATATTGCAGTAATTGTGCTGTCAAACTATTTAAAATTATCTATTGGCAATATGACCACATCCAAATGCAAATAAAATAAATGCTACTTTTAGTATTTATTTTAAAAATTAGATTTCTCCAACAGCCACACCTACATTATTTTACATAGATGATAGAGGCATTAAAGCTGCAACAACTGCAAATTGGGTAACTAGACTTAAGGCAACTGACTGAAACAAGCAAATTATAATTATTATTAACAGTATTTAATTGCACCGTTTCACAGTTTTAAATGGATTGTAATTTGTTGATGGAGGTCTTTAATTTGGAAGGCTGCAGTAGTGGAGGGAGTTGCAGTAGTCTAATTTAGAATGTAAACTTCATGTGAGTCTATTAGTTTGTTATAAACGATTTATATTTCACAGAAAGTTTGCACTCTTCATCATTAGAATGACTACGTAAAAGTTACAATAATAATAACATTTTATGAATGCCTGATAATAATAAACTTGAGCTTGAATTGAGTACCGGTAATCTTATATGAAGTTACAGAATTGCACTGCAATAAAGCCAGTAATTGCGCAGTCATTGAGGGGCCTATTGAATTAATATACTACTCTAACGTGATACCAAAACTCAGGGGGGAATTTCTTCCCCCCTAGGTTTTTCAGGAAGCATTTGCTTCCTTAACCCCCTTGTGTGGGCGCCTCTGGCTGTAGCGTCCTGCCCACTCGCCCTTTTGATTAAATGACCCGGCATGAATGACCCACCTTTGGCTATAGCTACTTCATTTGAGATTAAGCGCATAAGAATAAGGAGCTACTTTGGTGCATCGTTTGAAAGCGCTTTAGAAATTAACGAGATTTTACTTACTTACTTACACATATCTTCTGTTGTAACTCACTTGTCATTTTCAGTAAAATTTCTCCATTCTTTCACCGACTCTAAACAAATATCCAAACATTCGTCAAATCGTCTATAAAGTAAACAGTCGTTTGCTCTATTAATTGTTTCGTTGTACACCTTATTCGTTTTAGAATCCGTATGTTCTCTTTTAATGCAACCTCTTAACTCGAACGTTGCCATTTTCTACCTTTAGTTTAAAGTAGAAACTTAAAAGCAAAGATCTATTGCTGAGGGCAAATATTGTTTTGCAGTCGTGAGCATAGAATTTTAAATTTAATAGTTTGCGTAGCCATATAGGCCCTGCACCAGAGACTCTTGACTCTTAGTCTCTTAAGCTAAGGCGCCACGGAGGGCTTTTGAACGAGCGGTTTCACGTGCCCGCATAGACCGCCTGAGTGATAATGTGGCGACTGGCGACCCCGGCTCGCGGAGTCGCGGTCTCTTGGCGCGGCCGGCGGTCGGGGCCCCCCAACGCCCGCTCGGTTTCCCGATCGCCATCTGCCGCCGACCACGTACGCACTGGAAAACCGTAAATGATCTTTTCCATCGCAAAGAATCAAAACCTCTCCCTCAATCCATTTATCTGTCAGAACTTGCTGCATCTTTTGCTAATTTCTTCTCTACAAAAATCTCTAAGATTCGCAGTGTCCTTAAGTCTTTCACTATTACTCAAACCACCTCTCCTCATTACCCTTCTCCCCACAACCCCCATGCAATTTATCCAGCTTCACTCCTGCAACTGAGGAAGAGGTATCCAAACTGCTACTTTCTCTCCCAAACAAACAATGTGACCTAGATCCCATACCAAACCTCTTTACTCAAACAGAGTGCCATCGTGCTTGCGCCTATCATAACTAGAATCATTAACCTCTCTCTTTTACCTCAGGCACTTTCCCATCTTCATTCAAAAACTCTTTTGTCACTCCTCTCCTAAAAAAGCCTGGTCTTGACAGAGAAGATCTGAATAACCATCGCCCCATCTCAAATCTTTAACTTCTATCAAAACTTACTGAGAAAATTGTGCTTTCTAGACTGACCGAACACCTTTAAAATAACTCGCTATATAATGCTCATCAGTCTGCCTACACTAAACATCACTCAACTGAAACCGTTCTCGCCTACATTCATGACAGACTCTTAACCGCAATTGGTCTCCGACAAGTTACTGGCCTTTGTCTCCTTGACCTCTCTGCTGCATTTGATACCATAGATCACAAAATTCTGTTCGAACGACTTTCTCTCTCTCTCTCTCTCTCTCTCTGGTTTGGAATATCTGAAAAAGCTCACAACTGGTTTTCATTTTACCTTAAAACCCGGTCTTTTCAAGTGTCCTGTCTTAGCCAAATTTCTCTATCTCACAGTGTAGATTTTGGAGTGCCTCAAGGATCTGTTCATGGGCCT
Organism: Metaphire vulgaris; assembly: GCA_018105865.1. Taxonomy (NCBI): domain Eukaryota; kingdom Metazoa; phylum Annelida; class Clitellata; order Crassiclitellata; family Megascolecidae; genus Metaphire; species Metaphire vulgaris. The sequence goes on from CM030856.1 coordinate 3,346,738, forward strand.
GTACTGTACAGCCTTTACACCACACCGCTCTCATCTTTAATTAATTCCCTTAATTTAAATCACCAACTCTATGCCGATGACACTCAGCTATTCTTTTCCTTCTCACCTCTTTCATTCAATGCTTCTATTATTGAGCTTGAATCTGCATTCTCATCAATCTCTGCTTGGACGTCATCTAATCTCCTCGCTCTTAACCGATCTAATACAGTGTTTCTTTTAATTGGACTACCCCAACAGCTCAAAAAATTGACAATCCTAAACTAGTTTTTGGCTCCTGACACCACAATAATCCCTGTTCCAACTGCTAGAAATCTAGGATTCAAATTTGATTCTTTTCTAAACTTCGAATCACAAATCTCCCAACTATCAAAAGCCTGCTATGTTCATATTCGTGACCTTCGCCGCCTACGTCCTTGCCTAGATACTAAAACTGCCTCCACAATTGCCACCTCAATAGTCCACTCCAAATTAGATTATTGTAACTCCCTTCCCAAAGCCTCGATCAAAAAATTGCAATCAATACAAAATGCACTTGATCGTGCTGTTACTAAGTCACCTAAATTCTCTCATATTTCACCCATACTAAAATCATAACATTGGCTTAAAATAACCGAACGTATCCAATTTAAGATAATAACACTTACATATAGTTCACTTCCTGTCTACCTTAGATCACTTTCGAACTCGATCCCAGCTTCCCTCCGTAGACTTGGACACTTTCAAACAATAAAATCTGATTCCTCATTTCCTATAATTCCCGCATTATCTCCTCAAGTCTTCAGGTCTAAGCTTAAATAATTCCTTTTTCTAAAATCATATCCTCCATAGCTGTAACAACCTAGCCTCACTGCCCTTTAGATGTTGACTACTGCCTGGCTGATCACATACCTTCCCCATAGCTATTTTAAGAGAGGCTGAGTGCCTAAGAATAAGCAGCTACTGTTGTGCTGTTTCCAAGGCGCTATAGAAATCCACGAGATTTTACTTTACTTTACTTACTTTACTCTGCCCGATCAGCGGCGTCTGTTTCCCTTTCTGGTTATCCGACATCAGAGGAGGTGTCCGCGGCTGCCGGGCAGGCCGCACACTGAGGACGGCTGTTCCTCAACATAGGGTTCTCATTTCACTCCTCTGATTCTCTATCCGTTGCGGCCTCGTCCGAGAGACCCTTTAACTCATGCCTCTTATCGCTGGCCACCGCTTGGTCTCGGCGCCTTAGGCGATTTCGATATGTATACCTGGTCACTGGCTTCGACTTGGTCCCACGTCTCTTCATTCTCGGTAATCTAACCGTCTTCCGCTCTCTTAAAGACAGGCGGCGTTGTCTCTACTCTGTTGCGGCTTGCTAGCACGCTTGGTAACCTCTGCTCTCGCTTCTAGACGGGCAGCGGCGTCTATTTGCTTCCTCAGCGTTTTCACCAAAACCCGAGGTTACGCCTGCCAGAATGGACGGCGGTCCACTCTTTTCCTTGGCCGTCGATTCACCCAAACTGTCTCGCCGCGCCTTTACGACAGGCGGGCGTCTGTCTCCTCCCTTGGCTCAGAATCGACCTCCTGGGCACTAACGTGACCTCAGGTAGGCGATTTTCATCACAGCCAAGACTCACCTTCACTGACAGTGCGCTGAGACTTCGGCGTCACATCGACTTCCAAAGACACGAACACAACTTGCCTTTATTGGTTTATTTTTATTTATTAATAAACCAAGCAACAATGACAACAATGGCTACAGTGGCAACGCTGGTAACGCGGACAAAGACGCGCTGACTAGACGCAATCCGGCAGCCACAATAACTAGCGCACAGGAACTGCAATCAATAGTCTTTGATACGTCAGTATGAAACGATAAGCTTTAGCACTTTGAACGGGCTCCAAATACTCGCTTTCAATCGCTGTGCTTTCTTTTCTCTATCGCCTCACAATATAATCGGCCACAGTGCGAAAAGCACATGTCATGTCAATGACTGAAATTTTCAGAGTTTTGAAACTTTTTGACGGACACTTAGGCGGATTTTTCGTCAGTTGTCTGTATTTTCGCGTAGTTGCCATCAATACGAAAAAGTAGGGACCTGCCTAAGGACGTTTTCCTTAGCGGTGATCAGGGGATTCGTCTACGGCTAAGCGACGCGGCAATAGCTCCTGCCAGCTGGGCGCGCGTCTCAAGCGAACTTTAGTTACAACAGCCGCCTGCGTCCACCTATTGACGCGTGCTACATAAATTCCCATATTTCGGAGATTTTCGATTTTTAGAACCAGCCCTTGAGGGCGCTCGCCCCCTAATGTCCCTATCTATGCGTTTTATCCGTCAGAAAGTTTAACTTCGGACCCACCCCTTTAGCGTCGTCGGCAGCGACGAAAGGCGCCTCGCCGCCGGCGACGCGCATCGCCGTCAGGACCTGTTCCACGGGCGCCGCTCTTCCAGCGAAATTTCAAACTGTTGAGCCACGTCCGCCTAGGTGCCGTGAAAGCAGGGAACCTAGGCAGCGGCGGCATCGTTAGCGGTGGTAAGCGACCCCGTCTACGGCCCAACTCTTCGCTAATCATCCTTGGTAGCCGGGCGCCGGTGTAGCATATTATAATGACTCTCATATAATAATAACTCCCCTCTCATTATTATATATATAATAAAGACTCCCCCCTCATTATTATATATATAATAATAACTCTCTGTATATTATAATAACTCCCCAGAAGAAGTAGGCCTAAAAATTGAAAAAAATAACCCTAATTTATAAAAATGTCTCTAAAATGGTTATACGAAATTATAACCCCATTTCCAATCTCCCAGTTTTCCTAAAATTCCTGAAAGGCAATGCTTACCAGAATGTTAAATTACTTAGATGCATTTAATATGCTATCCACTGATCAATATGGTTTCAGCCCTAGTTCTCCACTTAAATGCCAATAATGAATTTAATTGATACCAAAACAACAAATTTTTAATCCAACAAACACACTATTGGAACAATCCTCGATATAAAAAAAAGCTTTTGGTGTTCTAGACCATGGTATCTCAGCTGGTTTCTGAAAAACTAAGGGAGTTATTATAATATAGAGAGAGTTATTATTATATATATAATAATGAAGGGGGAGTCATTAATATTATATATAATAATGAGGGGGGAGTTATTATTATATGGGAGTCATTATAATATACTATACCGGTCTTTAGGCGAACGCATCAACTACACAGCCGGCCGGCCGCTGCCGTTCTCTCTCCTTTCCATCGCTCCAACCGCCTGTTCCCTTCGTCAGCGGCCAGCCAGCCGCCGTCTCCGCGCAGCCTCTGTCAAACTTGCGACGGTCTTTCAGCGGCCAAATTCTCTAGTCGATGAAGAGCGAAGGCTCTACCGGGACCCTATAATCGTTGCCGGTTTCTATAACCTATCTCTCGGTCTTCGGGCGGGCGTGGCGATTCTAATAATTTTACCGAAGCCTTAGCGTCGTAGCCTAGCGCGTGCTGTCCGTTTTACTTTATTAATTAAATAAAATTAGTACAAAATACATTATTATAAACGCTAATTAATTAGATTAAATTATTAACTAACAAGTTTATACAGTTAAGCAATCTTTAATAATAACAATAATAGTAATAAAAATATATAATAATAATAATAATAATAATAATAATGATGATGATGATGATGATGATGATGATAATAATAATAATAATAATAATAATAATAAATAATAATAATAATAATAATAATAACTGTAATAATGCTCACATGGTCGCCATGGTCGCCACACTTCATTGTGTACAATTATGCCATAAATCGTTGAGTGTGTGCGGTGCACAAAGTATGCATATAATCACATAACATCTAATATATACACAGTTATGCAATGGGATGTATATCATTATTAATTTAAATTAATATTGAGGTGCCGTGGTTATCTTTGATTTGATTGAGTTGGACTGGGGATGTGAGTTTAGGTGTAGTGAGCGTCGTTCGCATACGCTTATGTGCGACTTCATCCAATGACATTTATTCATCCATCAATTATTCTTTATACTAGTCAGATTGAGAAGGAGGGGTCGACGACGGTTTCCTCAACCGGAAGTCGAAGATAAAAGGTAGAGGAAGAGAAAGAGAGAAAGGGAAAGGTGAAAGTCAGAACATGGAAAACGAATACACGATCCACGACAGGTTTTTCAACCGGAAGTCGGGCATACATTACGGTGGCCTTTCGGCGGGTCCGCCAAAACAACTAGCCAATCGGTCTGATTTCACAGGCTGTCGGTAACACATATAACAACGACAATCTACGACGGTTTCCTCAACCGGAAGTAGATATACATAACAGTACCTTCCGTCGACGGTTTCTTCAACCGGAAGCCGGAACAACAAATAGTACAATCCCCGACGGTTTCCTCAACCGCAAGTGAGATGTATATAGATCAATAAAAGATGGCGACGGTTTCTCCAACCGGAAGCCATAGTCGAAGAAAAAGTGAAAGAGGAAGTCGACGACGGTTTCCTCAACCGGAAGTCGAAGAAGAAGGTAGTGTCCAACGACGGTTTCCGCAACCGGAAGCTGGAGTGTAGGAAGCAAGAAAATAATTTAGAATAGGAGGTAGAAGTTAACTAACAGTCATTCTCACTAACACATATATAATCGCACATATTCGTATACATACGCACATACTCACAGTTTCAAAGTTGTTCCAAAGGTTCCTTTATGCCCAAAAAGTCCTTTCGTTTAAATCCATTTCGCTCAAAATCGGATAGAGTTTCGGGCATTGTTCTGTTACTAGGCTTAAGTTAAGCACTAGGAGTTAGCATGCGCCAATCTAACCAAATGCATTGAAATGCGACATACTGTCTATGTATCTGTCGCTGTATTAACTTACTTAGCTTCGCGCTGTATCTTGCCACAGTAGCCGCTGAGGAGTCAGGCTCTAGGCGCTAAGACCCAGCCGTGCAGAGAGCATGGGCAGGAAGCCGGGAGAGCGGCGGAAGGCTATACATATGGGTGAGAGCCATCTTCGCGGCTCTCGCTCGAGGAAAAGGAACTGAGGAACAACTCAGGAGGAATTGGAGAGGAGAGGCGGCCAGGAATGTAGGAGTGCAATGCAAATTGAAGGGTAACAGAAGAGGGCCTTAATTCGTGAATGATGCGAATCGAAAAGTAACATAAGAGGGCCTTGATTCGTGAATTATGCGAGCCGAAGGGTAACAGAAAATGTTGACTCGTCAACATCGACTGTAAGCTCTAAAGCTCAACGCACTTATCGGGGAAGTTGTTTGAATTATTCTTAGAATAACGTTGTCCTGATTATATTGATTAATTGCTGCATATTATTGATCGCCACTTATAATTCCATGTGTATCTATAATATTAAGGTCCTTGCTCTGTATGTCTGTTACCTTCAAGCGTTCTGATTGGTTGGCTGTGTGAGCATTCTGATTGGTTGGCTGTGCGATGTTCTCATTCGTTACCTTCAAGCGTTCTGATTGGTTGGCTGGGTGAGCGTTCTGATTGGTCGTTCTGGAACCTTAGGCGAGTTCGCTTCGCCAAGCGAACGGCTTCGCGAGAAGCGAATGGCGACGCGAAGCGAACGGCCACGCGAAGCGAACGGCCACGCGAAGCGTTTGACGAAGCGTACGTTGCAGCGTCATAATGTGTACAACGTCGCGATGCGCTGGTGGGCGAATCGAAGACGACGCTGCTATTGGAAACTTTGACGAAGCGTTTGACGAAGCGTACGTTCAATTGTTCATTGCAGCGTCATAATGTGTACAACGTCGCGATGCGTTGGTGGGCGTAGCTTGAGGAAGTTGCGCAATTTTAACGTACACAAAAAATACGTGTACAGCGTCACAAATGGTCACAGTTTCGTGATTTTAACGTACATAGGCCTAATTGTTACGTAACGCAGAGCTTGGCTAGGTGGCGTATGTACATCATTGAAACTTTGTTCAGCATGAATTCAATGATTGGGTTTTAGTATTATCCTGCACCGCGAGCGAAGCGAGCATCTTTCTAGTGCTATTAATAATGCTGTTGATAGAGTCGTTATAATTTAACCAGGAATAATAGCTCTAGTGTATTTTATGATGATGCAAGTATATAGTTCGCTGAGAGACTTTGTAAATGCAATATTATATAGGAACTGGAAGGCTTATCTAGCCTGTATTAATGCGGCGATTCGTACATCAGTATTGTTTAGTTGCTTGCGATGAACATTCCTCAAGACCAGGGACGTCATTTGGGGGGCAGGGGGGCATTTGCCCCCTCCTGATTTTGAGGAAAAAAATTTTTTCCTTGTGTTATTTAGTATTTAGTTTTTTACATGTCCTAAAGGAGCGCCTGATATGATGTGGAGTAGTCTAGTCTGAAAAGTAACTAACCGTTATAAACGGCTGACGAGCAAAAAAAAAAAGGTCGTCAACTTTTTCGCAAACTTGTAACTTGTCAGGTCAAAAGTGTTTTGCCCCCCCCCCTGAAAAACAGTGAAATGACGTCTCTGCTCAAGACATTGCTAGAAATTGAGATTTTGGGCCGCATATGTTCTAAAGTCTCTATTATATATATTCTTTGCATTTCATCATGACCTCTATTATATTATATGCATTTCTCATTATCTCGTTGATTATTTGTGTCGTTTCATTACCATGCAACCTATAAATCCTAATTCTCGCACAGAATAGGCTTACCCTGCGGACATATTCACGCTAAATTGGCAGTAAAGTAAATTCGAGCATCTTGGAGAAAAGAAGAAGGCTAATTTAGCGGGCACTGATGACATAGAGAAAACCTAAGTCGTCACATTGGTAGGGCCTACCAGAAGTCCCTTGGTCCCACCTAAGTCGTCACAGTAGTAGTAGTAGTAGTAGTAGTAGTAGTAGTAGTAGTAGTAGTAGTAGTAGTAGTAGTAGTAGTAGTAGTAGTAGTAGTAGTAGTAGTAGTAGTAGCAGTAGCGTGTAGAGTGGTTGGCGCCCGGGGCCAAATTTTTTTGCGCCCCCTTCTTTCTGATCTGATGGTTGACGGAGAAAAAAAGGCCGCCGCTCTTATTTTAAAATCTTTCTGGGCCATTGTCATCTTCAGCTTATCTGGAACTGGACTGTTTTTCAAGTAGCCAAAATTGTTCCGTTGCAAATATTTACTACCAGTAGGCCTATTGCGCCCCACGCGGTCGCACTTTTGTCGTTTCAGACATATATCGTCCATCGTCTGTAAACTTGGTATTCGTAATATATTTATAAAAATAATTACTTACAAACCACAGGCCTGCGTAAGAACTAAATTTCATTAAAAAGCATGCATATTGTGTCACCAGAAATAGCATGGCGACGCTTTCCGATACTTAGATAAGAGATTTATATTAGTTTTAAACAGATTTATTGACTTATTCTGAATGCTATGACCAGCTCGATGCAGGATAATACTAATCCAATACCTTGTACTTGTACCCAATCATTGAATTCATGCTGAACAACATTTCAATGATCGCCACCTGTACCCAAGCTCTGCGCCACGTAATAATTAGGCCTAGGCCGTTAAAATCACGCAACTGTGGCCATTTGTGACGCTGTACACGTATTTTTGTGTACGTAAAACTTTAGTTAAATTGCAACTACTTGTACTTGCGAACAATTGTTACCAATAGCAACGTCGCTCGCACGCCAGCCCTCTGACGCTGCAATGACTCGACTAAACCGGTTCTACGAACAATTGTTACCAATAGAACGTCGTCTTCGAACATCGTCCACCAACGCATCGCGACGTAATATAAGGACTAAAACCGGTCTACCAATAGTCAATGCTCGCCCACCAACGCATCGCGACGTAAGGACTAAACGGTCTAAACCTCACCAATAGTCAACCAATCAGAACGCTTGAACTCAACATACAGATAACGATTTTAATATGATAGATTCTGAATCTATGACGGCTATATTTTCACCCATTCAGTAGAATTTCGCTCGGAACAGAAATCCCGATTACTTAATAGAAGTTTAGGAACCGGACCCGTCCAAAACAACGTTAATAGATACATCGAACTCGCTCATTTCGAAATTAGAGATATTGGGTGCCTTGCGCTTCGATTTAACTGGATTATAATGTAAATATTTGACTTTGGTCGACGGCGGTTTGCTTATGCGTCATTTGGCTATTAACATGACATCTCTGCAAAGACGTCGATCCACTCAATATTGGGGTGACCCAAACCTCCGAAGTTAGGTACATGAAAAGTTGATGCTGTCATTTCTCGTTGTCCTGGTCACTCAACACGCTATATATATATATATATATATATATATATATATATATATATATATATATAATATGGCATAATATAGCTACTATATATATAGAGTTTTATAGACAAAATGTCAATATATAAATATATATATATAGTGTCTATATAGTAGTACTATATATATATATATATATATATATATATATATATATATATATATATATATATATATATATATATATATATATATAGCTACTATATAAATAATTATATATAGCTAGTTAACTCGAGAAATATATATATATATATATATATATATATATATATATTTTGGAATGCATATATAGGTGTAGACCAGTGATGAGCAAGATACTGCCCAGGGCCAGATCCTTGTACCTCTTTTTGACCGGCCCCAGTGTGCTCTAATAAACAACTGGTAATCTGGCCCGCCGCAAGCTTTCAGTAAAGTAGAAATAAAAATTTGCTAATATAGCCAAGGGTTATATATGCATCCTTAGTTCATATATGGCCTATTAAAGTATCGGCTTTCAACTTCTTTGTGCAAGAAGTAAGTCTCCAGCCTTAGCCTGCCCCGCCCTCATCGACAGAAACGAAAAGTAGACAGTGAATGCCGTGTATTTAACGAAAAGTGGACATCGGATTATCTCTTTGTGGAATCAAATAATGTGCTGATTTGTCTTGTTTGCTCACAGTCAGTTTAACTAAAAAGAATTTAATATAAGACGGCATTGTCAGACTCAGCATGCTGCAAAGTTTGACCAAGTGCAGGTACAATTAAGAAAAGATAAGATTGAAAGTCTCCAAAAACACTTTCAGGTGAACAGACGTTCTTTACTAAAGTTAATAAAGATGTCACTTGAGTGCTGTGAAAGTGAACCTCCTGATAAGTGAGGTCAAACTTGAATCAGATTGATATTACTGATGTTAGACATTTAGACTGTCCTAACTGTTGCTATTTGATCCGCGCTTTAGCCATCGCTGCATACTACTATAGTATATACTATATAACTATAGTTACTATACTATACTCCGTGTTGGAGTTGTAAAATTTGAGCTGGGGTTGAGAATTGAAATTCAATGAATGACAGAGACTGCATGTACCCGATATGCGATTTTTGCGAGGGTTGCAAAGTTAGCTGGAGGTTCAACCCCTGCAACTCCCCCGGCAACTCCAACACTGACTATATTATACTTATTATACTATGTGTATGCTTTCAATGGAATAATAGATTTTATTATTGATATTCGTTAACAAATATATAAAAGTAATTAATGTATATCCGGCCCCCAAAACATTCTAAAATTGTAAACCGGCCCTTGACAAAAAATAGTTGCTCATGCCTGGTGTAGACCCTATACATAAAGCTCTATAGAAATTAACAAGATTTTACTTACTTACTTTGTTTATATCAGGACGTTATATAAACTCAGCCATAATTTTTATTTACTTTTGGGTTTGTTCAATACTTTACTTTCAAATAAGCTATTTAATGTTTATAAAGGCAAAAATTCATAGTTCTGCAGTCTGCACCACTAAAAATTATTGCTGACCAATCATATTAAAACGTAGGCATGTATACCTTACCTGCTTGAGTAGTCTATCTCGTAACCTCTATTAGAGTGTTGAGCCCAAGGTGCAGAGCAAAATGAAAAGTTTGACAAATAAAAGAGTCCAGGTTTCATGGGCAACATCTTAAATGATATTGCATTGTCGCTTACGATACATTATTAAATTTTCATTATCTACTACTCGGATTTAGACGTCTAAACAGTTAACTGTCTAGTTCAAGCAAGAGAAATGTCTTAAATGCAGTCAGATGACTCAGTTCCCGTAATCTCCATATAATTTAGACGCTTCACCGGTGATTTCGACAAACCCATAGGATTGATCTAAACTTCTAAAGAGTTAAACGCCATTCTCTCAGCAGGGTGGCGTAGTTATCCCCTCCCCATGTTACTAACGCAGCAAGGCTGTTGTACAGCCGTCAACTATCTAAATCTAGTAAATTCGGCTCAAAAGCATCTTGACATCGTTCCCATGATGACCGTTAAGTGACATGAAAGTTTACACTTAGGGTCAAGCAACCAGAGACCAGGTTCCTACAGTCCGACTGCTTGTTCGTCCCCAATGGATTAATTACCAGGTTTAAAAGGTTCACATTTGCAGGCAATCTGGATAAACGCAGTGACGGTACTCCAGTTACTGAGTGTCAAACTACTGAAACTGAGCAAACGTTATAGGGCCTACATGTTGGAGTGGGGCAACACATGATGAACAAATGCTGAGCCCACTCTAAATCAATGGAGAGAATCGCCCCCTGGATCGTCATTTCTGAACCGAAACTCCAAAAATATGAAATTTCAAAAATAGAAATTTCAGGAAGAGCATGCATTGAGACTGGAAAATGTGTTAACTGGTATATAAACAGTTGAAATATTGGGGGGACCCAACAAGTGCTGGGCCCCCTGCCCGAATTATTGGGGGGCCCGGGCCCCCGGGCCCCCCTATGGATTGACGCCTATGATCTCTGCCCCTACACCTACTCACAGGGGTGATGTTCGCTATCCCCTGCATTTATGCCCCCACCCAACGCAAATTCCCCGGCAATAGTCTGGTTTCGCTCACCCTATTCTTAAATCTCGACCTCTTTGGAAGCCAATATACATTGCAGTGTCATGTCATGTCATGTCATAAAGTCGTCGTCGCTATGCGAAGGTTGGCTGAAACGTTGAACAATAATTCTCCACACTGCTCCCTTTTTTAGCTGCTTCCATTAGTGTAGCTCCTTTCATGTTCGACCATGTCATAATGTTGTCTACCCAGCTGGTTCTGTACAGTAGAAACTTTCATTCAGAGGCGGATCTATGGGTAGGGGTACAGATTTTCACTGTTTGGAACAATAGTTGACTAGACTATTTAAATAGCCTACTATTGCAAATAGTTGAGCTTAAACACTATTTAAAATAGTTTTCCAATAGCCAATAGTTCGCAACTATTTAAATAGTATTTAAATACTATTTAATTTTTCAATGTCAAAATGAAAACTATTATCATTTATCACTGGCGAATGTTATAATCTAAAAGCACTGCCACTAGTTATCTGCACGATCACATTGATCAGTAATACAGTCACCTGTTAGGTTATTCACCAAAAGTCTTGATTAATCTTGAGGAGCAGCAGTTTCTCAAATGTTTTGTCACTTAAGCGATTTCTACGCTTTGAGATGATAACATAATACAACTATTTAAAATCAAGTAATTATAAATAGTGCTAAACTATTTATAAATACTATTTAAATAGGTAAGTTCGCTAACTATTTAAAATAGTCGCTTAAATAGTTCAGAACTATTTAAATAGTATTTAAATAGTATTGACTATTTCAATAGTCACAACACTGCAGATTTTCCTGGGGGTCGAGGGGGCGCCAAAATTGGTTTAAGGCAAGGAGTTCCGCTCGCTACGGGTGATGACCTTCATTTGCTTGCCAGGATGTTCGCGAAGTTGAATGAAGAATGAAGAGGCGCCAAAATGGACAGAGCAGCCAGAGACGTCATTTAACTGTTTTTTAGGGGCAAGACACTTTCGACCTGACAAGTTACAAGTTTGCGAAAAAGTTGATGACCTTTTTTTCTTTGTCAGCCGTTTATAACGGTTAGTTACTTCAGATTACTCGGCATCATCAGGGGCTCCTTTAGAACATGTAAAAACTGAATAATAAAATACTGAATAACACAGACAAAAATTTTTTCCCCTCAAAATCAGGGGGGCAAATGCCCCCCTGCTCCCCCAAATGACGTCCCTGAGAGCAGCGCCATTAGTATGTTTGTCTTTTCAAAAATGTTTTGTGTAGTATTTTGGATGATCTTATCCCCGAGAAAACTAAAATTGTTACTGATAGGTCTTCACAACCCTGGTTCAACAAAGATATTTCTGATGCACGTCAGCGTAGGAGTAGATTGGAACGAGCTTGGCGTCATTCTAAACTGCCATCAGACCTTAAACGGTTTAGGAAGCAATGTCGCCATGTTCGTAAACTAGTCAATAATGCCAAAGCCCAGTTACCTAAAGTCCAATCTTGAGGGGGTGGCAACGACCAAGTAAACTTTTGCCTGCTAAAAAGCTATGCCATCAGGGGTGAAAGTGCTTGCACTGAAGTACCTCCTCGGGCGTTACGCGAGGTGGACAGGCCTAGCAGGAACCCTGAAAACGGTCGGCTAACGTGGGCTCCGGTGAAGACCGGACAAGGGACAAAAGACCGGTTGACTAGACGGCACTGGGCAGCAGCGGTGCAATACGGTGGTAAATGGCGGACTAACCTTGTCATATGGTCTACGGCATATACCGACAAAGCAGCTTTTGCACTGCGGTCGGCAGAGGATTTGGGACCCACCGACTAAAATCCCAACTGAGAGCTATGATGATGAGACGACAAAACAAAGTACACGTTATAGAGTTGGTTCTGGAACCTCCAGGGAAGCAACTACCTCTTTGGCTACTGGAGAAGAGGCAACGGCCACAGCTACCAAGGCACTTAATGATGCCTCAGGCCTAAACCCAGTGACTGGACGGTCTGAGACGGATGTCAGCATTGGAAAGCTGGACCGGCTCAACCTACGTGGAGAAACCCGAATAGCAACATGGAATGTTCAGACCATGTACCAAATCGGGAAGTTATGCAATATAGTAAAGGAGATGAACCGTGCCAAGATATCTATATTAGGCATCTCAGAAGCCAGATGGACGGGTAATGGTCAATTTACAACGAGCACTGGAGAACTGGTAGTATACTCAGGCGACGACAAACATCAAGCAGGTGTTGCAATGATCCTCAGCATCCACATTAGGTCAAGTCTGATAGCATATAGAGCAATTTCGAATCGAATGCTTCATGTCAGGATACGGGCCTCTCCTTTCAACATCTCACTGTATCAAGTGTATGCACCAACCTCGGCAGCATCAGACCAAGAACAGGAAGAGTTTTACGACAGACTAAAAGAAGAAATTGATACCACACCTAGCCAAGATGTATTAATGATAATAGGAGACTTTAATGCAAAAGTTGGACAAAACAATCTAAACAAAGAAGTATGCGGCCCATATGGGGTGGGGGAAAGATGAACGAACAGGGCGAAAGACTACTTGATTTCTGCATCGACAATGAACTTGTAATCACAAACACATTATTCAAGCACCATCACAGGAGATGTTATACTTGAGCTCCCCAGATGGCAACACAAGGAACCAGATTGACTATATACTCATCAAGAATAGGTTCAAAAGTGCATTATCAACTCTCAGGCATACCCAGGAATGGACTGCGGATCGGATCACAACCTAGTTGGAGCCAGTGTTCGTTTGAGAATTCGTAAGGAAAGAAGAAAATGCAGCAGAGAAGTCTATAACCTGGAAAAACTAGAGGATGAAGTAACAAAAACACAATTCCGGTTAGAAGTGGAACATAGATTTACCATCCTACAGTCACTAGACGAAGAATGTCCACCAGAAGAGCTGTGGCAAACGATGAAAGAGGGTTTCAAGGAGGTAGCTCAACAAGTAATTGGAAAACAAAGGAAAAGAACAAACAAACCATGGATAACTGAGACTACTCTAAAGTTGATGGAGGTCAGGAGGGAACTCAAAGCAAATAAATCTAAATCAGAAGAAGATCGCTTGGCATATGCCAAGGCAAAAGCAGAAGTGCAGACACAGGCCAGAAGAGATAAGAAGCAGTGGCTTGAGGAACAGTGCCAACAAATTGAGCAAGGAATTAAATCTAACAACACCAAACATGCTTTCAAAGTGATTAAAAACTTAAGGAGAGACTTTGCTCCAAGACAAAGAAACATCAAAGACAAGATGGGAAGGCTTTTTGACAGATTTAGATGACATAAAGCGTAGGTGGAAAGAATATGCAGAGCAACTATATGAAGACGATCACACCAGTCAAGATGACAACATCGGCGCAGAGGAACAACCTGGAGAAAGGCCAAACCTGATCCTTGTAGATGAGGTACAGCACGCCATTAAAAGATTACCAAAAGGAAAGGCTGCAGGATATGATGACTTACCAGCAGAGATAATAAAACTGGATAGCGATGTAATAGCGCAAGGATTTTGCCGACTATGCAACAAGATACTGAAACTGGTGAATGGCCAGAAGACTGGAGACGATCAATATTTGTTCCCATTGCAAAAGTCAAAGGCACAACAAACTGCGAGGATTACAGAACTATAGCGTTAATCAGTCACGCCAGCAAAATACTTTTGAGAATCTTATTAAATAGAATGCAAAGACAAGCAGAAAATGAGCTTTCGGATGTGCAGATGGGTTTCCGAAAAAAATAGTTGGCACAAGGGACCAAATTTTCAATCTAAGACTAATAATGGAAAAAGCTAGAGAGATGTCAGTACCGCTGTACATGGCATTCATAGACTATAAAAAGCGTTTGATTCAGTACAGCACACAAAGCTCTGGAAAATACTAAAGGGAATGGGATTATGCCATGCCACAGTTGACATAATTCAAAAATTGTATAAGGAACAACAAGCTACTGTAAGAGTGGACAAAGAAACAACAGGTTGGTTTATGATTGGAAAAGGCCTACGACAGGGCTGCCTTATCTCCCCTATGTCATTTAATTGCTATTCAGAACACATAATGAGATGTTCAGCAGATGAACTTCCAGATACAGGAATTAACATCAGTGGACGAGTGATTAACAACCTGAGATATGCTGATGACATAGTTTTGATAGCAACTTCGCCAAATTCATTGCAGGAACTGGTAGATAAAGTGGATTTTGTATCGAGAGAACTTGGTCTTGAAATTAGCATTAAAAAAACAAAGGTAATGGTAGCTACAGACAAAAGGATCAAAATCAATATCATGTGTCGTGGGCAACCTATCGAACAAGTGGAAACCTTCCGTTATCTTGGTTCATTAATTACAGAGGATAATGACTGGAGCTCTGAAATAAGATCAAGGCTTGGCATGGGGCGTTCAGCCATAAAGACACTCACTACTGTTTGGAAGGATCGGTCGCTCAGTCTGCACATAAAGAAACGCCTGATGGAAGCATTGGTCTGGCCCATTGCAACATATGGAGCTGAAGCTTGGACAGTGAAAAAGGCAGATCAGAAAAGAATCAATGCTTTCGAGATGACAGCTTTCAGAAGAATGATGTCCATCAGCTGGAAAGAACATAGAACAAATGCCTCAATCATAGAAGAACTTGGGGAAAATAGGCGTCTATACTCAGTTATCAAATTTAGGAAACTGAAATACTTTGGTCACATAGTGCGAGCAGACAATTTATGTACAACGATACTGCATGGCAGAATTAATGGCAAGAGGAAGAGAGGACGGCCTCGTAGACGATGGACGGATGATATTGTGGAATGGACAAAACAACCAATTATCAATTGCATCAGAACTGCAAAAGACAGAGTCACGTGGAGAACCTTGTCATCAGCCTGCATAGCCTCCGACCCTCAGCAATGAGGATGGACGATACCATACCATACCAGTTCCTATCCAATCTTTATGGAATTCCTTAAATAAACTTTTGCATCGAGACAAAAAAGTACACTACCTCAGTCAAATTCACCTCAACAGCTAGCAGACAAATTTCTACATTTTTTCTCAGATAAAATATCTAGCATCAGGCTCAAATTTCCAACACACCCCACAGAAGACAACTGCTCACTGCCAAAAACCCCTCCCCCAATATTCACAGCATTCCGCCCCACCAATCTGTCTGAAATACGCCAAATTATTTTCTCATTATAATATAATATAATATAACAAGGTTTAAAGTGGTTCAGTAGGGACTGCCCTGTGTGAGAACCACTGTTGCTCCCGTCCAATCTAATATCCTAAACTACTGAGGTTTATTTTGAACTCGTTTACAGTTGCAGCCGTTATTATCCCCTCATCCAGTTCATTCCATCTGTCCACCACTCTTGCACTAAAAAAATGCTGTTTATGTCTCCCAACCCGTTTCTTGAACAGTTTCATGCTGTGTCCTCTGGTTCGATCATACTGCTTCATTGTAAAAAATCTTTCCTTTGGCATTTCCACTTTGTTTGTTAGTATTTTGTATGTCTCGATCAAATCCCCTCTCTCTCTTCTTTTTTCCAGGGTTGTTAATCCACAGTGATTTAGCCTTTCCTCATAGGTTAGTTTGTGATATCCCTTGATCATCTTTGTTGCTCTGTGTTGCACTCTTTCTAAGGTCTCTATGTCTTTCTTCAGGAATGGACACCATGCTTGAACACAATACTCTAAATGTGGACGTACCAATGTCTTGTAAAGTCTTATTATTACATCCTTCTCTCTGCTCACTATCGTTCTTTTGATCATACCTAGAATTTTGTTGGCCTTATTAGCTGCCTCTGCACATTGCCTAGATGGCTTTAAGCTGTTATGCATGATGACCCCTAGATCTTTCTCCTCGTTTGTCACTTTTAGTCCCTTCCCACATAACTTAAACTCATGATCTGTTCCCTTCTTCCCAATGTGCATCACCGAGCATTTATCTGTATTAAAAAGCATTTGCCAATCTGCCGACCACTGGGATAGTCTATTAATTATTATTATTATTATTATTATTATTAATTATTATTGCCAAATAAACAGTGTCTGCTGGATGTTATTCCAACTGATATCCTTAAGCAGTGTTTTGATGTGCTTGGGCCAGTAATTACCCGTTTGGTTAACCTATCTCTGTCATCAGGTACCTTTCCATCAACCTATGCTAGTGCTCTAGTTCACCCTCTACTGAAAAAGCCAACACTGATCAAATGATTTTTCTAGCTATAGACCTATTTCAAATTTAAATTTTATATCTAAACTCATTGAACGCATTGTGCTCAGTCGAATAAATGTACATCTTTCATCCCATAATCTTTTATTGCCTAAACAATCTGCATTTAGAAAATTTCATTCAACTGAAACTGCTCTCCTAGCTGTTCATGATTATATTTTGTCTGCTATGGATAACGGCAAGGTAACTGCACTTATTTTATTAGATTTGTCTGCGGCTTTCGACACCATAGATCATGCAATCCTTCTCCACAGACTCGAACATTGGTTTGGCTTATCGGGTACTGTATTAGAGTGGTTCACATCCTATCTTCAACATCGCAGTCAATCTGTTTATTGTAACGGTGCACAGTCAAACCCAGCTAAATTAGATTATGGTGTTCCCCAGGGATCTGTTTTAGGCCCTCTCCTTTTCACCTTATATACAATGCCCCTTGGATCGCTTCTTTCTCAGTTCTCTGCTGACTATCATTTCTATGCTGACGATACACAGTTATTCATTGCCTTCGACGATAAAACCTCCTCTACGTCACTAGAAAATCTGTCCCTTTGCCTGCAAAACGTTCAGTCTTGGATGTTTAATAATAAGCTTGCACTTAACCCTTCAAAAACAGAGTTTTTACTTCTCGGTACATCATTTAATCTAAGTAAATTTGAAGACATAAATTCATTTATATTTGATAACATTTCAGTTAATCTAAGTCAGTCTGTCCGCAACCTAGAGGTGATATTTGATAAGAACATGTCGTTTAACGATCATATAAATAAGGTCAGCAGAGCTGCTCACATGCAAATCAGAGATATTCGACGAATTCGTGATTTTGTGCCCAAATCCGCTCTGATTCCTCTTGCAAACGCCCTTGTCAGCAGTAGACTTGATTATTGCAATTCTCTTTTTAAATGGTATGACCAGATCTAACATGCAAAAGCTTCAAATGATTCAGAATTCTATTGCCCGAGCCATTACAAAAACTCGTAAGCATGATCATATTAAACCTGTTCTTCAAAAGTTACACTGGCTGCCGGTAGAACAGAGAATTCTATTCCAAACTGGTCTCCTGGTTTTTAAAACACTGCAGTCTGGCCAACCTTAATATTTAAAATCTATGTTGAATCACCCAAACCATCGTCATTCAACAAGGTATGCTGATTCATTGTTAAATGTACCTAGAACCAACACTGAAATTGCTAAGAGAGCTTTTTCTATTTCTGGGCCTAAAATCTGGAACTCTCTCCCTCCGGCTGTCAGATCTTCCAATTCATTAAGCATCTTCCAATCCAGACTTAAGACACATCTCTTTCAATTGGTTTTCCTCCATAGTCCGACTCCTCTCTCCCTCTGACTGATCTCTGGAATGACCTGGATCTTTTGCGGATTGATTTTGAAGTACCATCGATTGATACCTTGGGTATTAGAACTGGTGCTATAGAAGTGCATAATTATTATTATTATTTGTCTCCGGGTGCCGGACACCCTAGCTTCGCTACTGTCTACAGCCTTAATTACTGAACTTTGTTTACACCATCAATCAGCCAAGTTTAGATGCCAGCCGAGCACTGATATCTCGATGGTCGGCACTGCCAGGCAGCCACTGTGGTAGGGGATGACTGACCAGATTAGGCTTAATTGTTTCGCTTTGTCTAGTGACGCCGCTTGAATGTCAAGGAATGGAAGTAAACAACTTTTCACATGTGGCTGAAATCTATAGACAGATCCTATTATTTTTAAATTTTGTTTGTGTAGATCTTAATATTTGAGCATAATAGCGAAATTTTAGATGGTACGGCAGCAGTAGTAAAATGTAGTAAACAAGTGCTGACGAGAAAAAATAATTGCCCAGTCAATTTTTACGCCCCCTCTGGTCTGCGCCCGGGGCCACCGCCCCACCCGCCCCCTCTACACGCTACTGAGTAGTAGTAGTAGTAGTAGTAGTAGTAGTAGCAGCAGCAGCAGTAGTAGTAGTAGTAGTAGTAGCAGCAGCAGCAGCAGCAGCAGTAGCAGTAGTAGTAGTAGTAGTAGTAGTAGTAGTAGTAGTAGTAGTAGTTAGTAGTAGTAGTAGTAGTAGTAGTAGTAGTAGTAGTGACATAGAGAAAATCTAAGTCGTCTTTTTGCTTTAATTCGTTTATTTATAGACGCATCCGTATCAAAGACGATGAGCGTCTGCTAAACTATGTACAGTTCCACAGGTTTAGGACCCGGGTTACTAAGAATATACACACAGTATTCATATTTACAGAGTTCGACTATTTACAAGTGTCCGGGGTTGGGAGGCGTCACAGGTCTAAGTCGTCACTCGTCAGACTCGTCACAGAAGCACGGGTTTTTATAATTGTCGACCGCGCTCGGTGAAGCCGAAACGCGTCGCTAACCAATAGCAAGGCAGGTGCAATGTTCAGGCGAGGCAAGAATTTGGACTCGCCCGACTGTAAGCCGGGCGACTGGCTTATTCGACTTATATCCTTTAGTATAGCCCAAATACAGGGGTGAAAGGCGTACTGTAATTACAAATTTTAAAATATTTTCCGAAAAATCATCACATTACTACCGAAGCGTTTTTTATTTCATTGTTAGCACTAATTAGTCTTATAAAGTTGTACTAGTGGTATATAGGTTAATCTTATTTTATAGCAGTTTATATGGCTACATATATCATATGCTTTTTCATATGCGGCACCTGAGCTTTGGAACTCAATTCCAATATCCCTTCGTTGTCTACATCAAAGCCAAATAACAAACTCAGAGTCACAATTTTCTCCCCTTCTTGCAACATCTCCTCATGTTTTTCTTTCCAAACTAAAATAATTTCTCTTTATAAAATCATTTCCTCCATAGCTATAGCGTCCTGCCCACTCGCCCTTTTGATTAAATGACCCGGCATGAATGACCCACCTTTGGCTATAGCTACTTCATTTGAGATTGAGCGCATAGGAATAAGGAGCTACTTCGGTGCATCTTTTGGAAGCGCTTTAGAAATTAACGAGATTTTACTTACTTACTTACTTTTTTTACTTATCATAATTATGCCATATTAAGTGTTGCAACTTTGCTGGCCCGCCAATGGTCTAAACATTTTTGTGCGGCTCGCAACAGCATGACGGTTGGACAACGCTGTTAACTTGTTAACAAATGCCCAATAAATGAATAGTAGACCTACTAAATAGTAATAATGATTAAAAAATAATACTAGATAGCAGTAAAAGTAATAAATAGTAATAGATAATAAACAGTAATAGTAATAGTAATAATAATAATAATAATAATAATAATAATAATAATAATAATAATAATATTATTATTATTATTATTATTATTATTATTATTATTAAATAATAATAATTAGAGCTGTTACGGTTTCACCTCGTGCAGTCTCGGTCGGTTTCGGTTCGGTTTTGACCGAAAAACCGCGGTTTCGGTTCGGTTCGGTTTTTTTTGAACATCACTAGAATCATTAATGCACTTCAATGCAGTTCAATCAATGCACAGCTTTTGAGCGTTAAAAATAACGAAAGCGTTGTTCTTCTGTCATGTCCAGGGTTTAATCTAGGCCGTTTCCGGGGAAAAATTGCCCTTCCCTCCCGGAAATTTCAAATTCCTCCAGGAAATTTTGGCATATTACATAAACTAACAGCATACCCCTAGCAAAATTCCCCCCGGCTTTGTCAGTTTCTCCCCCCGGCTTTGTCAGTTCCCCTTCCCCTGGATTCCAGAGGTCTAGATTAAACACTGGTCATGTCTATGTCTCTATGATGAGTCAGTCTGACGTCATTATTGAAATCAGTAAAAACAATTTTAAAATGGCTTCATTAGTAGTGTCGAGCAATGCCAGTTTTAGAAAGTATAACTGATATGATGCTTTAATTAAGACAGAGATTGTCAGTTGTTCACATTTTCGACAAAAAAATCATTTGAATGTTTCACCTTTGACACAGCATTTTACAAGCAAAGAACTCTACAATATGATAATTTCCTGAGGTTCACTGCCTGAATAAATGTTAATTCTTCCTAGAAATATCCTGGCCAATCTGTGTTAGACCCTTTATTTTGTATTGCTGCTGCTGCTGGTTTTTACTTTTTATTTCTTTAATTGCTTTCTATTGGTCTTTGTTTATGCTAGCAGCTGTGCTGTGGCGGGTCAATGAGGCTCCTGCTTAGCACTGCCTATGAGAAAGTGATGTACATTTTATGTAGATTTACTCTTATGTAGCAAGATGGCAGAGTGAGTTACGTGATGTAGCGTCAGGCAGTCGGAGCGGCTTCAAGCCCCGTTAGTGCCCCTAGTGGCTTTCACACATGCAATAATGCCTCATGAGCCACTTTAAATCATGCCGAGTTTAAAATTAGACCTATTGGCAATTGCATCAATTGAGAAGAGAAGGTGACTTATATTTAAAGTCGCGCATAATCATGCATTGTATTTGCTATTCTCTAGGGCAAAAACCGTCCAATTTGCATGGTCAAAACCGCGGTTTCGGTTCGGTTCGGTTTTTACCGAAAAACCGCGGTTTCGGTTCGGTTCGGTTAACCGTAACAGCACTAATAATAATAATCAACTTTTCCTTCGGAATTATTCCGGAAATTTCCGGAAATTTCCAAGCTCACATCCCTACCAAACTACCAATAGACCAGCGTTGTCCAACCTTCATGCTAATGCGGGCCGCACAAAAATGCTTAGGCCCTTGTCGTGCCAAGCAAGATGTAGCATTAAATAGATGGCATAATTCTGTTATAAGTATGGCATGCCATATAAAACTGTTATAAAATAAGACAAGACTAATTGTGGAGGAATTTTAGTCTTAACTGTGTCTTTCATTTTTCAGCGTATATTGCCGCGTGTTCCTCTTATACGCGTTGATGTTGATTAATGATTTATATATAGCGACGCTTCACTGTTTAGTCGCTAGAGTGTTGCGCCATAGCATTTTACTATAGAGTTGATCGTTTTCAGTAATCAATATCGATTAATAATTAATAATAATTAGTTTGGCGATTCTTTAGTCATAATTCGTATACCAATAATTGGCAATAATTCAACAGTAGTTACCTATAAAATATTCAGTAGATGGCGCTTTTCGTTTAAAAATGCCAAATGATTTTTAAGTGGTGTAATAGCAAACCTTTTTATCACGATGACCTGATGTCTTATATCCAGGCCCATGAGAGCCGATGCAGTTCGGTTGTGTGGGCTTTTCAGCAAGCCTCTGAGAACGACTGAATCAGGTTGGAACCTCGTTCCGACCGTCTGAGTTGTGACTCAGAGACAGTAGGCCGTATTGCCGCCAAGACGCCTCCAGACAGTCTGCCGCCTTGCCGCCAAGGTGCTCCGGTTTGGCCGGCATACACGGCATCTACTACAGGGGTCGCATAGTCACAACTCAACACGGCCACCGTGCCCGTTTAAAGTAGCGCAGAGCTACAAACTCAGCATACACCACTAGAGGGCCGCTTGCCCAGGGTTAAGTGACGCATAGTCACAAGTTCACAACTCAACACGGCCACTGTGCCCGCTCGAAGAGACGCGTAGTCTCAACTCAACATTACAATCATTGGCTTAATTGTCACCGATGGCTGGTAGCCACCTCGAAGTGTTTCACTTCGGGTTTTGTAACAAAAGATAAAAATAGCTAGATTTGTTGTCTAACAATATCAGCAATGTCAATATCAATGCTTGTGGCGCCAGGTCGGATACAAGAAACGAAAGTGTTATTACGTTAGCAAACTGCTCAAAACGGCGTCAAATTTTAACTGAGCGAGAACGAGACTTGCAGCGAGATGACAAATGTAAGTAAGTTAGTAATAAGTAGGAAATAAGTAAGTTTAATAACTCCCGTAACCTGTGGAGTAGAGCTGGGTCGATTACGATTATTTTTTCCGATTACGATTACGATTATTTTCGATTATTTTTCACGATTACGATTTCGATTACGATTACGGTTTTTTTTATAATCATTTTCGATTTCGATTATTTCACAGTACCTTTAAAACTGGCTTTCCCGCCATATTTTACAGTATTCGGCAATCCTCTGTTATCGATGTTCAGTTGGTCTTCAACAGGGATATTTCTACACCTCTAACACCCCAACACCCCAATTTGAGGTCGACACCCCTAAAATTTGGTAATGTGACAATGGTATGCATACAGAATGCATATTGATTAGCCCTGAACACCCTCAAACAGGCCCATTCAGAGAGGGGCCAGGAGGCCATTCGGCCCAGGGCCTCCATCATTTGGGGGCCTCCTTTGTTTCCTTGTCTAGAATTCTGGGAGAGCTAGAAAGCTAGATAGCTACTACTAGAAGGGGCCTCACAATTTGGTGATGACCTTTTTTATCGACAATTTTGAGATTTTGGGAAAGCTTAGGAAAGGTATTCTGCGATCCTCAAAATTGGCGATGACCTTTTTGCTTGTCGACAATTTTGGGATTTTGGGAATGCTAGGAAGGTATTCTGCGGTCCTCAAAATTGGTGATTACCTTTTTCGCTTGTCAAAATTTTAATTGTTGGGAAGGCTAGGAGAGGCCTCAATCCAACTGGCCTGGGCCTCCTTCAGCCTCTGAAGGGCCTGCCCCAAATGGAGAAATACACCCCACAACTTTTATCCTCGGATGACTTTTTTTGCTTGTCAGACTTTTTGTGAGTCTCTATAAGGTTTTTTGCTTGTCAGCCTTTTTCGGTAGAGACCTCCAAATTTCGACACCCCAGATTTTCCCGACACCCCCAAATTAACAATCCTACAATCCTAGAAATAAACACACCTCAGACTTTCCCGACACCCCACCCCAATTCACAATCCTAGAAATAACCCTGGTCTTCAATCTCCTTAAAGGATCGAGCCTGGGTGGCATCATCAGCGTATCCAAACTTCCTACCTATGGTATCCGGTAAGTCGTGTGTAGGCCTATAAGCCTACAATTGAATAACATAGGTGCTAGAACTGAACATTGTTAGACCGTTTCGCTGACGTCTCCAGGAGCTTGACATCTACCAAGTGAACTAAGAACCGTCTGTCAGAGATGAGTAATTCCACAAGTTGACAGAACCAGGGTGGCAAATTGAGCGAGAGTTTGTACATTAAACCCACATGACACACCGCATCGAAAGCTGCTGTCAAATCCAGAAAGATGGTGCCTGTCTTTATGCGCAGTTGAATCCATTTGCAATGAAAATCTGACAATCAACGGCAAATAGATCCTTCTTTGAATCGGAAATATTGTATAATATAACTTACGGGAATAATCGAAAAATAATCGCGATTTCGATTATTTTTTCGACGATTATCGATTATTTCGATTTATTTAATAATCGTGTCGATTTCGATTACGATTTTTCCAAAAATCGCGATTTCGATTACGATTTCGATTAATCGACCCACCTCTACTGTGGAGTGTGGATGTGTGGATAAGTAAGCAATTAGTTACCTCCTATTAGAGGTGGGTCGATTAATCGAAATCGTAATCGAAATCGCGATTTTTGGAAAAATCGTAATCGAAATCGACACGATTATTAAATAAATCGAAATAATCGATAATCGTCGAAAAAATAATCGAAATCGCGATTATTTTTCGATTATTCCCGTAAGTTATATTATACAATATTTCCGATTCAAAGAAAGATCAATTTACCGTTGATTATCAGATTTTCATTGAAAATGGATTCAACTGCGTATAAAGACAGGCACCATCTTTCTGGATTTGACAGCAGCTTTCGATGCGGTGTGGCATGCGGGTTTAATGTACAAACTCTCGCTCAATTTGCCACCCTGGTTCTGTCAACTTGTGGAATTACTCATCTCTGACAGACGGTTCTTAGTTCACTTGGGAGATGTCAGCTCCTGGAGACGTCAGCGAAACGGTCTAACACAGTGTTCAGTTCTAGCACCTATACAATAATTTGTAGGCTTATAGGCCTACACGACTTCTTACCGGATACCATAGGTAGGAAGTTTGGATACGCTGACGATATCGGCGGTCTTCCCACCCAGGCTCGATCCTTTAAGGAGATTGAAGACCAGAGTTATTTCTAGGATTGTGAATTGGGGTGGGGTGTCAGGGAAAATCTGGGGTGTGTTTATTTCTAGGATTGTAGGATTGTGAATTTGGGGTGTCCCTCCAAATCTGGGGTGTCTGTATTTGGAAGTCTCTACCGAAAAAGGCCCTTATAGAGACTCACAAAAAGTCTGACAAGCAAAAATAAAAGTTGTAGGGTGTATTTCTCCATTTGGGGGCAGGCCCCTTTAGAGGCTGAAGGAGGCCCAGGCCAGTTGGAATTTCGAGGCCTCTCCTAGCCTTCCCAATAATTAAAATTTTGACAAGCGAAAAAAGGTAATCACCAATTTTGAGGACCGCAGAATACCTTCCTAGCTTTCCCAAGATCCCAAAATTGTTGAGAAGCAAAAAAGGTCATCGCCAATTTTGAAGACCGCAGAATACCTTCCTAGCTTTCCCAAAATCCCAAAATTGTCGACAAGCAAAAAAGGTCATCACCAACTTGTGAGGCCCCTTCTAGTAGTAGCTATCTAGCTTTCTAGCTCTCCCAGAATTCTAGACAAGGAAACAAAGGGAGGCCCCCAAATGATGGAGGCCCGGGCCGAATGGCCCTTTGGCTTCTCTGAATGGGCCTGTTTGAGGGTGTTCAGGGCTAATCAATATGCATTCTGTATAATACCATTGTCACATTACCACATTTTAGGGGTGTCGACCTCAAATTGGGGTGTTGGGGGTGTTCCTGTTTCTGAAATATCCTGTTGAAGACCAACTAAACATCGATACACAGAGGATTGCCGAATACTGTAAAATATGGCGGATCCAAAGCCAGTTTCTAAAGTACTTTTAATAATCGAAATCGAAATCGCGATTATATAAAAACCGTTGTCGTAATCGAAATCGTAATCGTGAAAAATAATCGAAAATAATCGTAATCGTAATCGGAAAAAATAATCGTAATCGACCCAGCTCTACCTCCTATAGTCCTAGTATAGTCCTATAAAATAATGGTAATAACCGGGCCTAGAGCTAAAATTGTTATTTTCCCAAACTCGGTGGCGGGCCGGATGAAACTGGCCCGCGGGCCGCCAGTTGGTGAGTTTGACAACCCTGCAAATCTGCAATAGGCCCAACGGCCAACACACCCAACTTTGGTCTGAATTTGCCATAGATAGACGGGTAAGACGGCATCTAGTGTATATTGTATACAGTATAATAATAAATCTATGGTCGATACTAGAGAATTTAAGAGAAACCGTCTTCATATGATATGACCCACTATGATTTAACCTTAAAGAATGAGCCAAAAATAAGTAGAGATATTTATTCGCGAAGATCATCTTGTATATATTTTCGATTTTGTACTTACTGTAATGAGTATCGACGATGTTTAACAGCGAATATATAACCGGTTCTGGTAAAGCGCCATTATTCAACTTTTTGTGCCTATTATGTTCTAACATTTACCATATTTCATCCATACTAAAATCATTACATTGGCTTAAAATAACCGAACGTATCCAATTTAAGATAATAACACTTACATATAGCTCACTTCAGTCATCAAAACCTGTCTACCTTAGATCACTATTAACTGCTCAGCCTCCTCGACCCACACGTTCATCATCTTACCTCACTCTGTCACGCCCACTGAATCAGTCATCCCTGAAAATTTGCAACCGTGCCTTCTCATACGCCTCACCTGAACTTTCGAACTCGATCCCAGCTTCCCTCGGCAGACTTGGACACTTTCAATAAATAAAATCTGAATCCTCATTTCCTATAATTCTCGCATTATCTCCTCAAGTCGTCAGGTTGAAGCTTAAATCTTTCCATTTTCTAAAATAATTTCCTCCATAGCTGTGACAACCTAGCCTCACTGCTCTTCGGATGTTGACTATTGCCTGGCTGATCATATAGCTTCTCCATAGCTATTTTAAGAAAGGCTGAGCACCTAAGAATAAGCAGCTACTGTTGTGCTGCTTTCCAAGGCGCTATAGAAATCCACAAGATTTTACTTACATACTTACTGAACATTGTATTGTTTTTTTGGACAACTTCTACAGCGCCATAGCATAGCAAAGGTCAAAGTCAAAGACGCTGTCGACAATGTGGACAAATGAATGACGGACGGAAGATGTTGGTCTTGGAAAAAAGCATACACATTCATACACAGATGGGTAAAGTTGGTGCTTTTTTCTATAAAAAGGTTTAGGAACTCATTTCCAGGGCCGTCAAGAGAAATTCCTACGCGCACTAAAAACTTTTGAATTAAAATAATGTTTTTAGTGGTCATGATGAGAAAAGTGATGACCTTTTTTGCTCATCAAGTGCAACTGATAAAAGAACCAATTGCAAATGAAACATGCATTATATAAAACTTATTTTAGTGATACATTGAACGATGCCCACATGCAAAAAGATTTTACTACCTTTTGGAAGTTCTGGAGAAATAAATTTGGGGGAAGGAGTAATAGTTGTGCTAAAACTGTCGATGGGTCCTGTACCGAACCTGAAATTGCCAATGCATTTGCAGATTTCTTTCGCTTTGCCTGCACACCCAATAACAGTAGTTGGCACGATAATCTCAAACTGCAGTTTGAGGGCTGTCTCTCAGGCTATAGGAGTCAGAGTATAGAGTGTCCTGTGATCTCAATTGAAGAAGTGGGCATAGCAGTTAGTAAAATTAAGCTGGGCAAAGCAGCCAGGTTTGACAGGATAACTATAGAACATTTACTGTATGCACACCCAATTGTATTATCTTGTATAACTCATTTGTTTAATCTAATGTTGAAAGCAGGATATGTGCCAGAAGGTTTTGGTAATGGTATCATGATCCCTCTGCTGAAAAATTGCACAGCAGACCCTACAAGGTGTGACAATTATAGTGGCATAACCCTGAGTCCAGTAGTGTCTAAGATTTTTGAGCATGTATTACTGGGGAAATTTGGGTTTTTTGGGGGAGCTCTGACCTGCAGTTTGGGTTCAAAACTGGGGTAGGATGCTGAGATGCCTTATACACATTGAGGGGGGTAATAAGTTATCTCAATAGAAATTCATGCACAGCTGTCATTTCTGCTCTTGACATTTCGAAAGCTTTTGACAAAATTAGTCATTATGGGCTGTTTTTGAAGCTGATACAAAGGAAAACCCCTTGGTATTTCATTGAAGTTTTACGCAACTGGTATTCCAAATGTAATGTTATGGTTAGATGGGGTAATGTATTATCAGAATCTTTTACTGTAGTGGCTGGATTACGACAAGGAGGGTTCTTTCGCCTTTTGCTATTTGCTGTTTATATTGATGATGTAATTTTAAAGTTGCAAAATTCTGGATATGGCTGCTATATCAATGATTTGTTTGTTGGATGTTTATTGTATGCTGATGATATCTTATTGGTGTCACACTCTATATCCGGCATGCAGCACATGCTGGATATTTGCACCAATGACTTTGTGGATTTGGATTTGAAATTTAATGTGAAGAAATCTATGGCCATTAGGATTGGGACACGTTGCAATATCGCATGTACTGTATTGGTCCTGGATGGTGTTGCCTTGCCATTTGTGGACGAAATTAGGTATCTTGGAGTGACACTGAAAAATGGCAGGCACTTCGGGTTATCTATTTCGGAAGTTAAATTAAAATTTTTTCATACGTTTAGTTGCTTGTATAGTCGCAGCAGAGCTGCCGCTTCTGAATTGATATGCGTTAACCTGGTAAAGAGCTATTGTCTACCTATTGTATTGTATGGCATGGAAGCCACATGTCCAAACAAAAGTAATCTTAATGCTCTTGACAGACTGATTCAAGTAGTTGTGTGCAAAATTTTTAAAACATGTGAGGCAGATAATGTTGAGTATATCAGAATCCTGACGGGTTTGGATAGTATGCATGCTATTGTAGAAAAGCGACAAGAATCCTTTGTTAATAGATACGAGAAGAAGCCACTGTACTTTGCTCAGTGCATTACTAGAATTTGTCTGAGGGCAGAGGCTGTACTGTGTAAAGTTTGTGCTTAGTTTATTTGTTTATTATTAGGTTTATTTTATTATTTTTTTATTATTTAGTTTTGTTCAGCTGATTTGTGTTTTCCTTGTTTGTGTACTACTGGTTGTGTACTACTTTTTGTGCTGTGCTTGTCACGAATAAAGATGATTATTATTGCATAGGAAGTGTCTATTATGCGGGCTGCCCACATTTTAACTAAACCACTGATTGGTCTAATGTATCACGTGGTTAGTGTTAGAGTTAGGGTTAGATTCATTCGACCAATCAGCGGTTTAGTTAGAATGCAGGCAGCCCGCATAATAGACACTGCCTATTGCATATCAATATATAAGAGAATCTGAAAAAAAGCACTGGGTAAACTTGAAATATCAAAAAATTATAGTGAAGATGCATCATGAGTGAATGAGTGAATGAGTCCATTTCTCTGGCATAATTTTACACAAGTGCGCCTCAGCCGATAAACAAAAAAGATTTTAGCCAAACAAGAAAAGTTGATCATGCCATAGTTTCGTCTCGAAGTGCTGGTGGGAGGCTATTCCAGTTCGACGGGTCCAGTGCATTGAATGTGCAGTCTCCCATCCTGCTTCGAG
The DNA here is from genome assembly GCA_018105865.1 of Metaphire vulgaris. Lineage (NCBI taxonomy): Eukaryota > Metazoa > Annelida > Clitellata > Crassiclitellata > Megascolecidae > Metaphire > Metaphire vulgaris. The sequence goes on from CM030856.1 coordinate 3,376,375, forward strand.
TCCGTGTCACACTTAGGACCCATGTGTGGTGTGAGCGCGTCTGGATGGGTCTATGAAGCTCCTGAAGAAGAAGCCAGTCCTTTTCCAGGTAGCCAGGGGCTTCCCCTCTAAGGCATTTTTCTGCAATGGAGAGGATCTTAAACGTTACTTGCTTCTTGACTGGCAACCAGTGGAGTTGATTGAGCACCGGAGTGATTCATTCATTCATTCATTCCAGGACAATTTATATAGCGCTGTACGCATGGTTTAAAATCCAAAATCAAAAGCGCTTTGACACCGCTGACATGTCAATGAAGGTCAGAAGGTGGCGATGTTAAAATCCACTGAGATGATGGAAAAACTTTGCTGCCGTGAAGAAGTCCGGCGCAAAGTCCTTTAGAAGCGGTCCTTCAAGGAAAACTGTAGCTCCATTGACATGCCAACGAGGAGCGGAAGATGATGTTGAAAGTTCGCGAGTTGGTAGTAGGAGTTTCTCCGTGCAGATATAACCACCGGAAAAGTTCCTGAAGAAGCAGTCTGTCGCAAGAAGATAGTTACGTCATCGAAATTGGCAAATCCGACGAAGATGGAAAATCCAGTGAGGTCCAGAAACGACAGCCAACCGCAACCCCGCCGAATTTTCACGCAGCAGCCGATGCGGCTGACTTTGGCGCACACCCGACGGACGGCGACTGACTTGAACTTCCAGGACGACGTGGAAAGGTAGAGGACAGCACGAGACACGTCGGAACCGAAGAGCGAAATGCCGTCCTCGCGAAGATGAATGCTCGAGCGAAGCTTGGAACGACCGTCGATCATCGCATGGCGCTATAACAATAGCCAACATGGCGACGTCCTGCACAGGCGGCGAGACCGACTCGAGGCTTCCGAAACGATGCGAAGCAGTAGAGGAGAGCCAAAACTCCTCAGCAGACCGACGGTCTCGAAGAAATCCTCATCTCTGGCGCAAGATTCACGCACGGAGCGTCATAAATTGCGTCGAACGACGACGAAACGTGGCATGCACAAAACGCATGCAAGGCAGCCATAGATAGGCGCCATAGATAGTGATATGCTGCCTCCTTGTCGATCCAGTGATAAGGCGCGCAGCAGTGTTCTGAACTGCCTGGAGCCTACTCAGCTGTTTGTCGGTGATGTGAGCAAAAAGGCTATTACAGTAGTCCAGTCTTTTGCTGATGAGCACATGCACTATTGTCTTGGCTGCTTGCATCGTGAGAGAGTCGACCATCGTGCCCAGCTGTCTGTGTTGATAGAAACTGCCCGATACAACTTTACTTACATGATCCACCATGGTCAGGTTCTCATCGATAATTGCGCCAAGATCTATGACTGCTTTGGCCTGCTCTATATCAGCTCCGGCGAGATAAAGAGTCTGTGTGTCAACTTTGATAGCGTGACGACTATAGCTTAGCACTATATACTCAGTTTTTTCCGAGTTCAATTTAAGCCGATTTGCACTGAGCCATTTCTCAACATCAGATATGCATTCTGTTAAGATTTTGGCCGCCTCCTGTGGTTTGGAAGGATCATGGCTCAGATATAGCTGGATGTCATCAGAGTAAAAGAGGGACAGTAGATCATGTTCCTTTATCACCTCATCCAATCCACTAACAAACAAGACAAAGAGCAAGGGCCCTAGGATTGAACCTTGTGGTACCCCCTAGAGCATCTTCCTGCTGCCTGTCATCATTCCTCCGTAAGACACCCGTGACGAACAATCGGTCAGATATGCTTTGATCCAACTGAGCACCTGTCCAGAAATCCCGAATCTCTGTTCAATCCTGCCAAGCAAAATATTGTGGTCAACGCAGTCGAAATCTGAGGACAAGTCGAGCAATACCAACGATGTTATCTTCCCATTGTCCGCGGCTTCAAAGACGTCTGAAAGAATTCGGAGCGCCATCTCAGTTGAATGGTGTCGACGGTACGCCGATTCGTCCTTCAGGAGCAGCTTATGCTTCTCATGGAAATTTTGTGAAATGCAGAAAAATTGTAGCTACTGTGTAGGTGCCTCATGGACATTTCTGGGCAAACATTTAAACAGTACATTTTGCATTAAAAATTGCATAAATCATTGCATGACATAAACACTAGCCTAATTTATTTAGAGAACTTGAAATACATTAAACTCTTAACTGGGGATTTAAATTTTGGACACTGTCACCGTGCTGGGGATTAAATTTTTGGAAAAACGCTTTTCAAAACAAAATACTGCACTTTTTAAAATTTGCGATATCTCAGGCTATATAAGAGCTAAGAAAATGGCTATATACCATTGTTTAGCGGTTTCATTCCTCTTTCTAACCATCCGTGCAGAAAAAAAATGTTGGGGTAGGTTCCACTTTACAGCCTAAAATAGAACCTCCCCAAATTTTTTTTGAAGCTCCATAGCAAAAATTTTTCAGTGGTAATCCCACTTGGTTCAGTGGCAAAACTATAGGGGGATGTCAGTGGAACAAAATAAATCAAAAATTTTGAAAATCGGCCAACATTTGGTAAAGATACATCAATTCTAACCTGAACACCCTTATGTCGGAACAAAAGCCAAGGTTAGCAATGGATTTTGAGAGAGTTTTGTAGTTTGCAAATTTGCTAAATCTCTCGCTATGTGAAAGCCAACAAGATGAGGTATACACCATTGTTTAGCTCTTTTATTCCTCTTTCTAACCATATGTGCCAAAGAAAAGAAATTGGTAGGGTCCACTCTACGGCCTAATATGGAACCCCCTTCAAACAAATTTTGGAAGATCCATGGCTAAAACTTTTTAGTGGTAACCCCTCCTGGGTCGGCAGTAAGGTTGTATGGAAATATAAGTGGAACAAAATAAATCAAAAATTTTGTGTATAGGACCATATTTGGTAGAACTGAAAACAAGTTTTAACAAGTGACAAGTAACATAAACAAAATAACATAAACAAGTAACATAACAAAGTAACATAAACAAAGAAAAATCGGACTCTTTGCCATGATCGTCATTCCTTTTCAATATTTGGTGGCCCTGAAAAGGGCCGTTTTGATGATGGCGTGTGCTGGTACAGCCCAATAGTTCTAGTAGCTTTGCATGGTGTGATAGTTCTTAAAGCACGGAATGTTGCAAAGTGCTACATCACAATCCGGACAGTAGTATCTGGTTTCCTTCCTCACTTTCTTTCCACCCTGATCTGTGTGTTAAGCACAGACCTTACACCTCATTGCAGGTGCCTGCTTCTTATCTGTAGGAGGAATGAATCTGCTAAAATGGCGCCCAGTCAACCGCAACGGATTGGATTCGTCAAGGGATGGTCGCCCGCGTTGCGAAAGGCGGTCGGGGTGTTTATGGTGAGCCTCTAGCAACCGTTCAACCAATCTAATCCTAGATTTTAGGTGAGTCATTTTTTCAGTAGGATTGTCCTTCCTGTACAAGATGTACGAATTGAGGACAATCTGACTGATAAGATGGCTGAACTGCTTCTTGTACCAGATCTTGGCGTGCTTACGTTTAGTGGGGTAAGCGGTCAACATCTGGTCTGCAAGGTCCACAGCTCCCATGTTGTTGTTGTAACAGACAACCACAACAGGTTTCTGTACGTCGACACCACGACATGTTTTGACTGTGGTCATAGCAGCATCGTGGAGTGTCGACAGCATGCAGACCTCGCGTTTGTCCATCCATTTCATGACCAACAAGTCTGTAGAAAAACATGCAGCTGTTTCCCCCTTCTTGAGTTTTTTCTTCAGTTGAGTTGGCATGTTTTTCCTGTTTATCCTCACCGTACCAACAGCATCGGTTTTGTTGGACCGAAGTTGTCGGTACAGAGCAGGTGAGGAATACCAATTGTCCATGAAACAGGTATATCCTTTACCAAGCAAATCTTTTGCCAGGGTTAGAACAATTCTGGAGGATATCAAATTGTCTGGGGATTTAGCTAAATCCATACCAGACCCAGTATGGATTAGTGCAGTGGATCCCAAACGGTGGTACGCGTACCCCCAGCGGTACAAAATGGACTTACCTAGGGGGTACACGGCGGAAAGTGGAAAGTCAGTGAAATTCTTATGCACTGATGTTTGATAGTAACAAATTTCACAATATTTGCAAAAGTTCTAAAATATTGTGATTGGATTTGATTTTCTCAAACTGCAGTGACAGATGTAGACCTTTTGGACTCCTCTAACCCGTCACCTCTCGCTATAAGTTTAAAGTTTAACCTGTCCTATCACCGTGTGGTATTGGACTCTTCCTTGGTCAGCGCGGCAAATTCAAAAATCGCCCTGTGTGAATCACATAGATTTATTATTACTGGTATTAAAGTCTATGGTGGATCCTACTGATAGCGTTGACTTGTGGACGAACACTTCTCGTTTCGCCATCTTGTGTTGTGTGTGTATTAAAAATATTTTTTTGTTTCTTATAAGCGGTTAACGGACATAATAATTCTGCGCAGGTAAATCGGTTTTGCTGTTTTTCCTTCTTTCTGTCGTCGACTGGTTAAAATAGATACAATGTAAAGCTGGTTTATTATTGTCTCCATTCACAACATTAAACATTAAACAACATTAAATTGCACCATATTATTTATCCTCGCGTTGGGGCGGGAAGATAGATGAGTGGTAATATCATTGGGCAGGCACGCCGACGACACGGGTTCAATCCCGTAGGAGCCCCTAAGGTCGACTCAGCCTTAATCGCTAGAGGGCGATAGTAACATCAAATGAGTAGCAATGGCAACATTGCGATAGTAACCATAGGTTCGGCGGAAGAGACTGGCCACCGTCCGCCGATGTATGGCTTAGCCACCTATGGGCTGCTGGCTACTAAATACGGGGATCAGCACCGGACCCTACGGGCGTGAGCCTACGGGTGAAAACCTTTACTTTACTTTACTGTACTACAATACATTTTAAAAATCGAAAGTGTGCTTCCTTAAATTTACTTTGAAAATTAGGGGTACACGGATTTTTGAAAAATGTCTGAAGGGGTACGCCGACCGAAAAAGTTTGGCAACCACTGGATTAGCGCATTCCAAATGTACCCTATGTAACATTCACACAGGGCATAGGATTTGATTCCAAACCTGACCCTCTTCAGGGGAATGTATTGCATGAAAGCCAGGCGACTTTTCCACAGCATCAGTGATTCATCAATAGCTATATTCTGCTCTGGAATATAGACTGAAGAGAATTGGTGAATCACTGAATCATAGAAGGGTTTTATTTTGACAAAGGATTTGTCACCTTGGAAATGTATCTGGCAGAGTTGAATTGTTGACAAAATGCAAGCATTTCGTCAACAATCCAAAACTGTATTCACTGATAATTTTGTGCTCATATGGCGTTTCAAATAAGGGCTTTTTGGTCCAATGCATTTCCAATTCAGGCTTGTAAAGTATCCCTAAGTGGTAAAGGATCATTGACAAAAACACAAGCAGTTCATCCTTGTCAACATCAACCTATTTCCTAAGTCTTGATCTGGGTTTCAGGGGCCCTGCTGCAGCTGATATGCACACCTGTTCATCTCCAGTACAATCATTTCTAACATGTCATTTGTGAGAAAGAGCCTAAGACATCTTTTGTGTCAGATACTACTGCTGTCCTCCCAGGGGTACCAGTGAAATCAACGCTGGAAGGCACATGGAATGGGCTATCACACCACGCAAAGTCTAAACTAGGATCATGTGATACTGTACCACCGCTGTCATCACTTTTGGAATCGCTCTCTTCGCTCTCTGACTCTTCTACTTCGCTTTCGCTGGTGTAGACAGATGAGTCATCGTCAGATTCTTCCAGCAAAAGCCGAACATTGGCAGCCGAAATTCTCTTTCTGGAAGCCATTTTTCTTCACAATGAAGCACAAGGTCTGACCCCTCCCTCCTCCAGACCAAAGGAGTATAGACTTCCTGACAAATAGAGCCGTCCTAGCTAAACAACTGGTGTCATCTAGCGAATGGATAGCTACTAAAGCGATTTAGAGCATAAGACGTATCAGATGCGTCGTCCCCGTACAGGAACCACTACAAAAGTGACTGGACGTATGGGATACGTCGCGCCCGAATACGGAAAGATGGCGGTTGACGTATGGGGTACGTCGCGCCCGTTTAAAGGGTTAAGAAGGCAATTTTCCAAATCCTGGTCCCAAATTATAATACTTTGCCAACTTATAATATATGTAAAATACTAAACAGCAAAGACAATACAACTGCTATATGTTGCCATTTTTACATAGAAGTCTCAGGCAATTGCCAAAAACATGTTTCTTATCATCTTATGACTGTAACGTCATTGAAACTCTACTAAGTTGCTGAGAAACAGTGCTTGACTGGTGCTGCTCTGATAACGTAATTTCCGCTTGGCCTGCATCCATAGCCTTTTATATAGTTTCAAAATGGATTTAGTTGTGAAGAGAGTTCACAAATTCAGTGGCATGAATAACAATCTCATGGTCATAGATAAAGTTGCTAACGGTTAACTGATCCTAAGAGCAAGGACCTGTTTTTTTTACCTTGATTGGTCAAACGTCATTTAAAATTGAAAACATCAAAACTCTTTGATGTAGGCCGCAGGACACCGGCATAGGGCAACATCAGAATGCTTTGGTGTAGCTGCGCATGTCGCAGGCATAGGCGCCGACAACATCAAAGCTCTTTGTTGTAGCCGTGGAGGGCGCCAGAATAGGCGCTGGCAACATCAAAGTGCTTTAAAGTAGCCGCAGAGGACACCGACCCCAGTGCCGGCAACATCAAAGCGCTTTGATGTAGGCACGACACCAGGCTGCTGCTAATGACCAGTTAACTAGTCTTTTTTTGAATGGTTAACCGGTCCTTTAAAACCAATGGTTTTAACAACCTTAGTCATAGATCCCATGGTTCAGTTGATTACATGTGCGCAACCACGCCAAACATCCATCACTATCGTAGTACCCGGTAGCACATGGTCAGAAAAAATATTTTAAAGTGTTGCTGCATTACGCCTTCTCACGGCCTCTAACCAGTAATAGCCACCAACTTGTTCTACCAGACCAACGACCCATTTTTCATCATTTGTTATTTGATTCAAGTCCTTAGGAGTTACATGTACCAATAAAGCATAATTACTATCTAAGTTATCTCTATAGACTAGTGGTCCACTTACCCTCGTTATTATTATTATTATTATTATTATTATTATTATTATTATTTCACGGCATTTACTAACTTTCAAACAAAATTTGCCTTTGCTAGTTATTACGTCACTTAGATCTGATGAAAGACATTATTAAGAACATCATTTTAATATTGTGACGCACATATATATTATAAGTTGGCAAAGTATTATAATTTGGGACCTGGATTCAGAAGATTTCTCAATGAGAACAAATGCTTAAGTTTGAAATGGCTAGAGCGGAAACGCAGGGTGTATCGTAGAAATGTTTGCCCAGAAATTTCTATGATGCATCTGGAAGCTGGAAGTTTACGAATTAGAAAATCTTGTCAAGTTAGGATATTTGTGATGATTCAGCTTATTCGAGTTTTCCTAAAGAATTAAAGAAAAGGTTATGGATTGCAGGCATGTTATCATACTAAGCATCTAACCTCATTGCTCTCTATCCATCCAAAACAGAATTTCTTTTAATTGGACTGCCACAACTGAAAAAAATTGAAAATCCCACACTGGTTTTGGCTCCAGACACAATAATGGCCCCTATTCCAGCAGCAAAAAATCTTAGATTTACTCGTGACTCTTCCATAAATTTTGAAGCTCACACATTGCATCTAAGAAAAACCTGCTATACTTACATTCAAGATCCATGCAACCTACATGTACGTCCTTGCCTTGATATTAGAGCTGCTTTCAATATAACCACTTAAATAGTTCACTCTAACTTGAGCTATTGCAATTTGTTGTTCAACAATCTTCCCAAAGCTTCCAATTGTGAACTTCAATCAATTCAGAATTCTTTGGCTTGTGCAATTACCAAGTCATCAAAATCCTGCCACTTTTCACCATTACTCAAATCTCTGTACTAGCTGAAAATAACAGAAAGCATTAAATATAAAATATTATATTTCACACATCAAAACCAGTCTACCTACGAATCTGATTATGCCACAATATCCTTGATCTTCTCTCATGTCACTCTCCTTCATCCTGTGATTTCAAAATTGCAACTTTGCTTTTTCATATGCTTCACTAGGACTTTCCTATATCCCTCTGCAGTCTACCCCATGGTCAAACATCAAATTTTTAGTCACAATTTCCTTCATTTCTTGCAACAGCTCAAGTTTTTCTAGCTATATGTACTCACTCAAAGCATTTCTTTTCAAAATTGATTTCCTCCATAGCTGTAATGTCCCAATCAGAATGACCACATGGTTAAACTGACGGTTCTAGGGCAATTCGGAGATGGACAATTCGGAGACGGGCAATTTGGAGCAAAGAGAAAAGAGCAAAGTTTCTATGAGTTTAAATAATTGCTAAATTCGAAGACGGACAATTCGGAGCGGATAATTAGGAGACTTATTGGCTTAACTTCATTATGCATCATTATTTTAGACATGAACTACTTATAATCATTATAAATGCTCGGTGATGCACATTGGGAAGAAGGGAACAGATCATGAATTTAAGTTATGTGGGAAGGGACTAAAAGTTACAAACGAGGAGAAAGATCTAGGGGTCATCATGCATAGCAGCTTAAAGCCATCTAGGCAATGTGCAGAGGCAGCTAATAAGGCCAACAAAATTCTAGGTATGATCAAAAGAACGATAGTGAGCAGAGAGAAGGATGTAATAATAAGACTTTACAAGACATTGGTACGTCCACATTTAGAGTATTGTGTTCAAGCATGGTGTCCATTCCTGAAGAAAGACATAGAGACCTTAGAAAGAGTGCAACACAGAGCAACAAAAATGATCAAGGGATATCATAAACTAACCTATGAGGAAAGGCTAAATCACTGTGGATTGACAACCCTGGAAAAAAAGAAGAGAGAGAGGGATTTGATTGAGACATACAAAATACTAACAAACAAAGTGGAAATGCCAAGAGAAAGATTTTTTACAATGAAGCAGTTTGATAGAACCAGAGGACACAACATGAAACTGTTCAAGAAACGGGTTGGGAGACATAAACAGCATTTTTTTAGTGCAAGAGTGGTGGACAGATGGAATGAACTGGATGAGGGGATAGTAATGGCTACAACTGTAAACGAGTTCAAAATAAACCTCAGTAGTCTAGGGTATTAGATTGGACGGGAACAACAGTGGTTCTCACACAGGGCAGTCCCTACTGAACCACTTTAAACCTTGTTATATTATATTATATTATATTTATAACGCAAGTTTTTTTAGTTTTTAGACATATTTTTGAATTTTAATTAAAAATGCTGTAGACATCATTTACATACATACATACATACCTAACCCATAATTTTTAAAAAGTTGTATTTTGAAACAGGTTTACAACTTTTTACCACTTTCGTGCCATTACTTATTATTAATTCTTCTGTCGGGGCAAGATTAGCATTTATTTAAACTCAGAACTCAGAATTAAAGTTTAACCTCTTAACCTCCCTGGCGTTATATTCTTTCACAGAATTCTGTTCCCAGAGCGTTACATTCTTTCTGGAGGAACATACCAACCAATGCCCCCTATTCAGGCGCACCCGTCTACTGATTTCCCGCTAGTCATTGTTCCCCGGGATATCCCCTGAGGGCAAGATGTGTTTATAGGCAATTATTCAACACCTACTATTAGTATCATGTTAACGTTACTTGATGCAGGTATGCCTTCACGACAGTGGCATAGCCACGGGGGGATTAAACCCCCGCCCCCTTGGACGGCGCTAAAAAATTTGTATGTATTCCCATGCAATTTTTATTTGTTGAGGTGATTTTTAGCGATTTCCTATTTTCTGGTACCCATTTCATTGCCTGTTTGGTGATCTGGTTGTCCTTCATTCACTCCACTTGTCCGTACCACATTAATCTTCTGCGTCTGATTGTTGTTTCTAGTGTTTCCAATCCTGTTCGCTTTCTTATTTCTTTATTTGTCATTTTTTTATGTCCAGGGTACTCTCAGCATTTTCCTTTGCCATTTGTGATGTGTTCCTTCTAGTCTTTTCATGTCTGCTTTAGTTATGGTTCATGTTTCAGATGCGTATAGTAGGGTGGACATGACCAGCGATTTATGCAGCTTTGTTTTTGTCACTTGTTTGAGACTCTTACTGCTCCCTAGGTTGTTGAGTTTGCCAAAGGTTGAGCTTGCTTTTCCAATCCTGGTATGGATGTCTTTATTGCTGCTGCCGTCCTGCTTTATCATGCTTTCCAGGTTATTATTTTATTATTAAACTTGACAATTTCTTAAGTGCAGTAACGTTGCTAGGTGGCTAAAGTCAACGGCACTGTACAGGAAACAAAATGTTAAACAAATGCGTCTTGCGTTGTAAGAACCGATCCGGAGAGGTCTTGGTTGTCACAGCCTTCGGGAGTACAGTAAACCCCCGTTATCCCGCCCATGTCCGTCCGGCGTTCTATTTTGGCGAGGGGCGGGGGTGGCGACATAACGGGGGCAAGTCAGTTGAGTAATCCATTACAAAGTATTGTTGAACTGTGTATACACTGTATATATATATATATATATATATATATATATCCTTACTTTCTTCCCTGTCTCTCACTCCTCCCTCTCTCTTCTCCATATTATATATATATATATATATACTGTATATATATGTATATATATATATCCATTCATAGCACTGTAGGCTACAGTACGGCATTGTGTAGCCATAAGCAAATGCACCGTTTGGACCAGCATTGTTACAATAATTATTCAAAAGGCGTGTAGGCCTATGGAGTAGGCCTACGAAAGTACTTCTGAATACTGTAGTAGCCTGTCTTTGAGAAGTTAAAGCATAGATTCCACCCTATACGTTTAACAGTAATAAAATTTATTCCTCTCTTCCTTTGTCTCTTTCTCTCCCTCTACCTCTCCCTCTGTCTCTCTTTATCTCCCTCTCCTGCTCTTGCCATTCTCTTTAATGTGCCCGCCATTAGCAGCGGACGGCCGCATTACAACGTAAACAATTGCACAGGTGACCCCTCTCTCTCCGGCGAATCTCTCTACCTTGTCACTGTCTCTCTCACCCTCCCTCCCTTCTCCTTCCCTGCCTCTCTCCTCTCCGTCTCTTGCCCCTTGGTTGCGGGCAATTGACTGAGGAATTCCGACCCCCAGCCACACTGATTTAGGGAGATGGTGTGGACAGATGTCTTCCATTTAATTGTTTCCCTTGGCAATTGTTCCCACTGGCAAGCGAGCGGGGGAGGTTTCATGGGTGAAAACATGGCTTTCGTTATACTGTACTTAACAGTACCCTGTACAGCATAACGAAAGCGATGCTTTGACAGTGAAATGCACCTGAGTTTGTGGCAATGACGAGATTAACGAGGTCAAATTACATAGGACCAAACCCAATGCCCTGATGGCGAGGGCGAGAGGCGAGGGTGGCGGCTTTTCGAGGTAGAATGCATGGCAGGAAATCCGTTCCAGACCAACGCGTGGCGAGAGACGAGTTTGGCGGCTTAACGGGGGGCGAGATAGCGAGGTTTTACTGTAGATTCCATGATGCCGGGTTGCCACGCCGAAAGAAATGATCCCCCGAGGCCAGCTGTCTTGAGCAGAGGGGGACAACCTGCTGATTGCTGACACCGGAACGGAGAAGATAGCGATGTGGTAATGTCGTAGATCGGCTAATTTGAGTACGCGCTCCGGTAGAATAGTGATTTCCATCTCCATGTTGGACCATAGGCCCAAGTTACAAGATCAGTAGTCTTGGTGTTCTCTTGGGTGATGATGTCATGAAATGACCAGTGTTAAAGGAGTGTTCATCTGCACCAATGTACAGCAGTGCACGAAGTCTGAGCGAGAAGAGTGAACAATGTGGGTGGCACAGGCTAGCGATAGCTCACGACAAGATGAACCAACCAGATGTGTTAGCAGATTCGGCCGAAGCCTGAAGACCAAAAGCTGAACGTAACGCAGTTCCGTTGTAATCCACATTGACCCTGTCATCCAACAAGCACAACTATCCTAAAAAGTATCGTGAAAGACGTCCCAAGACTGCGAAAACTGAGAAAATACGCAAGAGGCACAACGCCTGTGGGCTGCAACGACAGTACCGTCTTTGTAATTCAATTGTAATTCAGGTATCAGAAATGTTCCACCAGTTCGATTCTTTTCCTCGATTGTTACCTTCGTATCATGAGAGTTATTTCCTATTCCCATGACTATGGTCTTTTCTGTGTTTATATGGAGTCTTATTCTGCTTGCCTCTTTGTTGACTCTCTGTGTCAGTTCTTCTTGATCCTTAGCTTCTTCGCTCGCGAGGACTACGTCATCTGTGAAATCCAGGTCTGCCAATCGTGTTTCTTGTAGAAAGTAATTCCATGCTGGTTATTACATGCCCTTTTCATGATCCAGTGCATGACCAGGAGGAACAGTAGTGGTGACAGCACAGCCCTGTTGGACTCTGGAGATGATTTGGAACCAGTCCCCCAGCTGTCCCTCTGTTCGTACTGCACTCATGCTGCCTTCGTAGAATTTCTGTATTGTTTTGATGATCTTTTTGGGGATCCCATCGCTCCTAAGGATACCTCACACCAGTAGACAGTGTGCCATCAAAGGCTTTCTTAAAGTCAATGAAGTTTAGGATCAGAGTTGCATCTGTGCCAGTGGCCTTTTCTATTATTTGTGTTAGGTGAATTTCTGTTCGCAACATGATCGTCTTTGTCTGAACACTGCTTGCTGTTGTCTGATGACGTTGTTTGTGGATTCTTATGCGTTATAGATTGATGCTTGCCAGTACCTTTCCTGGTACTGATAGCAGCATTATTCCTTGCCAGTTACTCTCGTCGATGATTGCTATCTGGATCCAGTCTTACTCTTGTTCCATCTACATGCCACATTACCATTGGTGACCACATGTTTCTGGTAGCGGCTGCCAAAGTTTGGAATAGCCTTCCATCATCAGCAACTATGGCAAAGACACTAGAAGCATTTAAACGAGTACTGAAAAATGCTCTGTTTGTTCACAGTTATCCAGAACACTGATCATTGACAGATATACTATATTTTTAATTGTAAGGTGTCCTGGTAGTACTTGTATGTTATGCCATCATAATCAGTTCAAGATTATTATTATTACTGCAGTTTGATGTGTCTCCCTTTTTGGCATAGGTGTATTACAATCCTGTTCTTCCAATCAGTCAGTATGTCTTCGTTTTTCCCATCTTTTATTGCACAGGTCAGTCAAGTTTTTGTGGGTTCCTCTCTCCCGCGTTTGAATAGTTCGGCTATGATTTCATTATTATGTATATTACATATACAAAATTTCCTCCCCATCTTTGGGCAATAAGCCTTGCCTTAAGTCATAACATCACCTACCACAATTAAAGACATCTACCACAATTAAAGATATTATGATCACTGATTGTGAATCTTATGTGCATAATGAAGCTTGTTTTTTTTTCTGTAGAAAGACTTGCAATGGTCAATCTAGAAAGTGTTCCAGATTTGGTTCAGCATCTTTGCAAACTCCATCTTTACTTTAAAGATTCAAGAGTAGCTGACATATTTGATAGAAATAAATATTTTCAGGAACAGAAGCTGAAGAGAAAGACTTTCAGTGCTCTTTTCAGTTATTTGAAGAGTACTAAAAGGAGGTATCTTATTCAGTGCAATTATTTGAAGTTCACTTTTGCTGAAAAGGTTTTCTTAGTTAGAAATATCTGGTAATTATGTCTTCAAATAACTTGCCCAGAGTACATATATATATATAATATGCATATATATTTGACCCGCTGGGAGAAAAGGTACCATATGTGGGGTTCTTGAGTTATATATACTGCGTATATCGGGGTTATATTAGCTCAGTCACAGCAAAGTTGTAGAGAAATATACTTTGTCATTTCAGAGATACCAGCATCCAAACATCATGCCTATCAAATTCAAATTTAGAAGAAAATGAACATTTATTATTGATGAAATTGAAGTGTTCAAAATTTTAAAACTATACAAGAGTTACGGATGAAATTTTATCTCAGTATTAATTGTCATATATGCAAACTATCTCTAAAGTTTCATCCATAACTATTCATAATTTATCAGTAGAAAATTGAAATAAATATAATTACCAATACTAGAACACGGTAATTGAAAAAGGTACCATAAGTGGGATAGGACATAATAATAGGGTTGTAATGTACAATCTAAACAAGATATACGAACAAACTGTAATAGAACGCAATAAAACTTATGAGATAATATTAATCAAGGTGATTATAAATTTAACATATGTAACGGATGAGGAAAAACAAAAAACGAGAAACTAGTGTTGTAATTCATAAATAACAGCACAAAATAAGATTAAACTTCTCTTTTAAGCAAAGAAAGAAACAAAAATTGCCCGATATTGCAGATTTGTCAGCTGGCTCTAAGCTCATACGTATCCAAAGTTTTGTAAAAATTGGTAAGTAAGCTTAAACAGAGCATCAAAGTCAGAAGCCCACTTATGGTACCTTTTACCTATCTCAGTTTTAAAACAAATTCGTTACTAAATGATGCAGATTTGATTAAAAAGACATAATCATTTAATTGTCTACACATCATACTGTCAAAAATACCCAAAAAGTAATTTTTGAAAAATTTGAGTTTTCAAGATAAAAATGCAATTTTCTCGCTAATCTGTGATCCCACTTATGGTACCTTTTCTCCCAGCAGGTCACATATGTATTTATGCAAATTATGCATGTATAATTGTATATATATGTGGTTGCTTCATAGTGTTATTTATAATAACAAAAATCATGTTAGCCATAGTTTGTGGTTTAAAAATCTGTAGGGCAGTTTCAAAAATCTGCATGCTCAGTAATGATGGCACCCAAATACAGGAAAAACTACTTGCTCCAAGATCTGACCATTTCCTCTAATTGTAAGTTTTTCTCAGTTGGACGACATAATCTTTGTCTTGGATCCGTTTTTCAGCATATTGTATCTGGAGGCTTCTAATTCAAGGAGGTTGATGTCACAGTGGTTTTTATTAATACTGAAATAATTGAGCTATATAAATGAAATTTGGGAGTAAGTACAAAAGGACAGGAGGTGAGAGGGAGAGTAGTCATCTTCGGATCCTTCTTGGGTTCTTCTTCCATTTGTGTTTGAGTTGACCTGGCCATGTTAATGGCGATGAGTTTTAAAGATGATTTTAAGAAAGATGAAACTTACGATGTGTAGTGCAAATTAAGCAGTTAGTTGAACCTACATTGTTGAGGACTAGATCATGAACTCTGACAGTTGATTCTTCTTCTTCTTTTTAGGTGCTGTGTATTTCTACATTAGCGACCATGGATTTCCACTTTGTTCTATCTTGACATCCTCTTATTAGTTCGATGTTATTCATTATTCCCTCAATTCCTTCTCGTAGGCAGTCTACATATGTGTTTCTCTGCCTTCCTCTGGCTCTTTTTCCCTCCACTTTACCGGTTATTGCCAAATGCTCCAGTCCTTCCTTCTTCATTACATGTCAGAAGAAGGAAAGCTGCCTTTTTTTGATGGTTGCCATCAGACTTCTTTCTATTCCAATTTCATTCAAAATCTCTTCATTGGTTTTCTTTTCCATCCATGAAATCTTCGGCATCCTTCGCAGAAACCACATTTCTGTGGCTTCCAATTTCTTCTGCATGGCCTTGGATATAGTCCATGTCTCTGCTCCATACAAGAGTACTGACCAAACATAGCATTTGAGCACTTAATCGTGTCTCGTAAGAGATGTGCCTATTTTGCTTTGAGTTCTCAGAATCCTGCCTTGGCCATTCCTATTCTTGATGTTGTCTTTCTCACATTTCCCATACCTGGTTATCATACTGCCTAAGTACTACTGTCACAAGCTCCTATTAAGCATGTGAGGGTTCTTTTTTCTTAAATGTTAATACGCACTTTAGAAGCTCTTCGTCTTAATGATTAACAAATAAGCAAGGCACTGAGCAATAAATGAATTCCGTTTCTTCAACACAAACACAATTATATTCACACTTGTTTCTCCAACATAGAACATATCACTCATAGCAATGCTTTTCCATAGTTTCTCAAACGTTTCTAATACTGTTCATTTATACTCACGTAAATCTTTTCTATATTGTCCGTTTGAACATCTTCAAAACCGCATACAATATCACATAAACGTTTTCTATAAAATTCTATATGTCAATCATTTCTCAATTCTCTCATTATCACACTTCTTGACAACGCCCCCTTCCATATTTCATTTCTCTTCACCATCACTCACAACCGCGACCACTCCCGACAGCGACCTCCGCTCGACTGTACCTGTCATTAACCTTACACGTCCATTCATTCATTCCCAAGCCACCATACTACACACATACATAACCTCCTTCACACCTCAAACATTCACCAGCAAACAACCTAAATATCACTTTGTGACAACTACTTGCTTGATTTCATTACCATTTAGTCTTATTCTGCATGTGGATGTTACCGGTACTTTGCTCTTGGTTATCATTGCTAATTTTTGTAGTAGTTCCTGCAGCTTTTCCTCTGAATCAGCTATTAGAGTTGCATCGTCTGCAAATCTAAGATTATAAGGCCTGCATTTTTTACCTTTTTGAAAATTGTTTTAATTTCAAAGGCTGAATTGTATGTGGTTTAATGTGCTAATTTCATAAATTAAAACCGTTTTCCTCCATCATGTAAGAATTTTTAACAAAACACGAAATGAAATTGATACGATAAGCTAAAACATTAGCATATATAGCAGTACAAGCGTATGTACTTGAGCCTGGTTTTTACTCCATTCAAAGTATACAAATGTCACTTAATGTAAAATGAACAATGAACCAGTGTGATTCCCGTTAACTGAAACTGAAACTGAAATATCCGTTAACTGATAAATAATAAATCCGTTAACGGGAACTGGAACTGGAACTGGAAAATACGCAAAACTGCAACTAAAACTGAAACTGGAAAATAAGCAACTGAAACTGAAAAATCGAGTCATATCAGTATCGTTTCAGTTTCAGTAATCTGAATATGGTAGGCGAACATCAGTGCAGCTGTGTGCATGACAGGTTGGCTATTGATCTATTGTTCCACACGTAGGTCAGTACTCAATAGTCCAGTTGTTTACTGCTCGCTCGACCGATTGCCGATTTCGCACTAGCTATTGTAATTTATAATTTGTAATGTGTCCACGCAGTCACTGTATTAGTTGCCACATAAATCTCTACGTTGTATAATAATAATTACGTTGTATAATAATTGCCGGCCTGGGCAACAGGACGTCACGTCCCCCGCAGTGACAGTAGTTATTTGGCCCCTTAATTGATTGTGTTCGTCTACCAAGCCTGTAAGGCCTGCACGGAGTACACGCTGCTTTGCTGATTGACCTACTTTAGCAGAGATCGGGACTCAATGCAAGTTCCAACTTTATTGTATTGTTTTGTTTGTCGCTGGTGACGGTCTAGTTTCCTGCGCATTGACGTGACAGTTGTATAGGCCAACTAATCAAATATTATAGAAACATTTTAACAATGAGCTTTAAGGTAACCAGTGGCCGTCAAAAAGAGAGTGTGATTTGGGAATATTTTCAGTATGATAAGATTGCCGACAAAAGTAAATGTCTTGTTACTGTCTAACAACTCGCCCTGTGGAAAGTTAATTGCGGGCAGCAATTCAACAAATGTTAAAAGTCATCTAGAGAGTTGTCATAATGCTCCATTAGCTGAGTATCGCAAGAAAGAAGCCAAAAGAAAATGAATGATTAATGTAAGCAATTTATTTACTTAAGTTATGTATGTAACTGGTATGATGCTCTGTTATAAATTAACCCATTCACAAATAACTTTGTTTCTACTAACTTTAAACTTCACATGTGTAATGTAGAGACTTTCAGGCTGTGTGCCCTTATAACCAGTTGAATAAAAATGAATATGAAATGTCAAATAAACGCTGTGCTGTAATGCTACTGTTGCTACAGTATTTAAATGTAGGGCTTTCATCCTATGTCTGCGTTTTTATTAGAACGACAAAAAACTGGAACTGAAAAATACCTGCAACTGAAACTGAAACTGAAAAATATACAAAACTGAAACTGAAACGGAAACTGAAAAATAGTTTTGCAAAACGGAACTGAAACTGGAATTGAAATATAATGAGCAACTGGAATCACACTGCAATGAACACTATAATAAAGTTCAATATGATCTTTAGTCCTTTTCATTATGCCTCCTTCTTTTCTTTTCAAAGCTTCTTTTTTGACACTTCCATTTGTAGACCTTTTCTGGGAACTCCCTCCGTAGCATCCAACAGTAGTCAGCAATCATGTTAACATTCCAACGCCCTTGATATCTCCTTTCCATTTCCTTGACATCCTGGTGAAGTCTTTCACCTTGTTCTTCGCTTACTGCTCCTAGGTTTTCTGGGAAGTAGTCAACATGGGAGTTCAGAAAGTGGAGTTTCAAACTCATCGAGCAACCTAAGGTTTTTAGTTTGGTGAGCATGTTTGCAACGATATATCTGAAGTTTGGATCCTTATGATTTCCAAGAAATTTCTTTACCACTTCTTTAAAAGATAACCAAGCCTCTTTTTCTGCAACATTCATTTGAGCCTCAAACATATCATCTTTCATCATCTTGCGAATATCCGGACCTTCAAAAACTCCTTCCTTCAATTTTGCTTCAGACAATGTAGGAAACTTTTCTACCAGGTATTTAAAACAGGGACCATCTTTTGGCAACGCCTTGACGAATTGCTTCATGATGCCAAGTTTAATGTGTAGTGGAGGCAAAAGAACTTTCTTCGGATCAATGAGATTTGCTTTTAAAACATTTCTTACACCAGGCACTAAAGCATCTCTTCTTGGCCAGTCCTTTCTGACCCAATGGTGGCTTTTATCTCTGCTATCCCATTCACATAGAAAACATGGATACTTCGTGTACCCTCCTTGCTGCCCCAATAACATTGATATAACTTTCAAGTCTCCACAAACAATCCATTCATGTTCATTGTACTTAATTTTCGACAGTATGATTTCCAAATTCTTGTAACGCTCTCTCAAGTGGACTGAGTGGGCCACCGGCAGTGATGCATACTTGTTGCCATCATGCAGAAGAACTGCCTTCAAACTTCTTTTTGATGCGTCAATGAAAAGCCGCCAGTTGTTGCAATCATACTCAATGTCAAACATGCCATCAACTTTGCTACATCGTTACAGTAAACCAAATCCTCCTTTTGAGTAAAAATGGAATGAAATCATTTTCGCGGTTCCTGTACCAAGAAAACGAAGTGCCTGTAGCTAGAAGATTTTTCTGTCTCAGTCTAGAACCAAGCAACTCAGCAGATTCTTTCGTTGAGTCTAAATCTCTGACCAAATCATTCAACTCTTGTTGTGAAAATTGTTGAGGCTCAATGCAAGGAACAGTGAACTCTTCATCTGAAAAGTCAATGTCTTCATCTGATGTGTCTGATTTAGAAATATTTTCTAGTGATTCAGGAACAGAAGGTATAGGAACGTCCGGACCATGAGGTACAGGACGAATCGCACTCCGAAGGCTTGGATAGAAAATTTCTTTCCTGTTTTTCAAATTGTAACCTTTCACATTACACGAACAGAAATAGCAGTCATCAGAATGATTTCTAGCTTCTCTCCAGATCATAGGAATCCCAAAGCGAAAAGATTTCTTCTTACCCTGATACCACTGACGAAGTTCTTTAACACAAATGGAACACACTTTGTGTGGTGCCCATGACTTGTCTTGGTCACATAACTTAACTCCTAAATAGGCAAAATAGACTTTTTTCACGAATTCAGTAATATTTCGCTGTTGTTTTTTCACTACGAAGCTGCCACAAATATAACAGAAGCTATCAGGTGAAACACGACAACCTTTTGCAGCCATTTCTACTAAGCTTTTACCGAAAGTCGCACTTAACGATGTACTTCGCACCGCTTCTGAAACTCCACTAACTGAAGCACACTTACAAGCCCCTTTTATAACTACTTAGTATAATGATTGCATCATCTCACAAGGGAATTGTGCAACATCAAAATGGCGTCATCAACCGTATTGCGCAACCTCGGCGTATTACATCATGTGCGCAATCTCGGCGCCCTTCACCCTCTGCAAGCGCAATATCAACCGCGAGAATTACTAAAAATTGTCTCAGTCCTCTTATGTTACCTAATATATGTATCAAAAATTCATCATTTAATGTACGATGTGACCTAATAAATATATAAAAATTTCTTTCTTCACCAATTAAGCCGGGTGCAAGAAATTCTTCATTTAATAGAACAAATATTGGTTTTAGGTGAAACCGGTGGGTGATGGAATTTTTTACTTGTTTTTCCTGATTTCAGCTACCAAATTTACATAAGAATCAACATTTCGTTTTGAAACAATTTTTCCATCGCAGGCCTGTGAATTATTTATGTTTCTTCCTCCAAGTTTGACACCTTCTAGATCTTCAATTGCTTTTATGACTTCCTCTTCATATAAGTTGAAGAAGTCTGGCGAAATTCCACATCCCTGTCTTGCCCCTTTCCGTATCTTTATCCATTTTCGTATAGTTCCGTTAATCCTGATTGCAGCTTCCTGTTTCCAATACAAATCCTGCGGCAGTCTTAAGTCTTTCCCATCAATTCCTGAATTCTCCAAGACTGTAAATTGAGTTTCATGCATCACGCTATCAAATGCCTTTTCATAAATCAATAAAACATAGATACAAATCATTTTGCATCTCTTAATGCATCTTTCCCCAAGCATTCTTAGTAAAAAAAAATTGCATTTCGGCATCCACAATCTTTTTTGAAGCCATATTGTTCTTCTGCTATTGCATTTCTAGTCCTGCTCTTTGCTCTTTCAAGCAGTACTCTTAAAACTATCTTCGTTATATGATTTATAAGACTCATCGTTCTGTGATCTCCACGCTCTGTTGCTCCTGGTTTCTTGGGTATTGCAATGAATATTGAATGACTGGCACGTTTCCAGTGGCAAGTACCCTGTTTCATACATGATGTTAGCCATTTCTGTCAATTTCTTTGTTCCTATCTCCCCAGCTGCAAGTACCATCTTAGTTACTATGTTGTCTGGGCCCGCTGACTTGTTTTTCTTCATCTTCTTCAAAGCCCCTACAACTCCTTCTAATATTGGAGCTCCATCTACCTCTTTGGTAATAGGCTTGTCCCCTCTCTTGTCATTGTACAGTTCTGTAATATATTCATGCCATCTGTCTAATATCTGGTTTTCCTCCATCACTATTTCTCCAGTTTTTATCTTGATGCTTTGATTGCTACTAGGTTTCCTTTTGCCAAATAGTTCCCGTATTTTATCATTTATCTTTCCTGTGTTTCTTTGTTCTTCGATTTCTTTGCATTTTTCATTCAACCACTCCTCCTTTGCCTCGTGACATTCCTTTTTATATTTCTATTCAAGTTGCAGTAACTTTTTCAGTTTTATTTTAATATCTGCTATAACTGGCACATGATCACTATCAGCATCTGCCCCTGGAAAAGTTTTGTTTGATTTAGCGCATTTCTGAATCTCTGGCTCACTGCAATATAATCTATTTGATTCTTATATCTGTCACCTGGGCTCTTTCAGGTCCATAGTCTTCTGTTGTGGTTGGCAAACCATGTATTGACTATGATGAGTTTTTTCTCTGTGCACCAATCCACCCACCTATCTCCTCGATCATTTCGATCCCCTAACCCATGTGGTCCAACCACAGTGCCCTCCCTTCCTTTACCAACCTTAGCGTTTAAGTCCCCCATAACAATTTTCACTGCATCTGATATACACATTTCCATTGCTTTATCTAGCTCTTCGTAAAACTGTTCGACTTGGTCTTCATCGTGATCTGTTGTCGGTGCATATACTTGGATAATATTTATATTAAATGGTTTTGCATGCAGTTGATTAATTCTTGCAAATTGCTTTCTTGTCTAATTGAATCTAAATCTAACAATGATAATTCTAGAATGGATCAGTGAATAGGTCACTAAAATACTAAGCAGTGACCTATTATGTGAACATTATTATATTGATTTTGCAAGTTATTAATTAATCTAGGTGTCTCTTCATTAAGTTAATTAAATATTTATTTTTTATAAAATATTGTTATGTCTGTTGCTTTAGTAGGCATTTATCATCAATGAATTCATTTGCATTTGGCATAGAAGAAGAATTATGCATTTACTGTTTTGACCTAAGGAATCAGCATTTCTACGATGATGCCATTAAACTGGAACAGTTAATTGAAACTGTGTCTATTCAAGGTAGTCATTGATTTCCTAAGGCTTGAGCTAGAGTTTGAATTTGGTAAGATGTGATAAATATAACAGTGCAGATTCTTGGACATAATTGTAGTGCACGATAGTTAGAGTTATTATTTGTTTTGGGAAATCTCTCGTAATCATCATCCTCCCCTTTCCTATGTTTTAATGCTGCTGTAGCGCAAGGCAGTCCGCACACGACAGGCACCAGCTGACCGTCTATGAAGTGCCAACCATGGTCAACAAGTGATGGTAGTTTTGGATATTGTTGTTCATCCAAAGCCCATACCATTGCCTGGAAATTGACTTTTTTTGAGTGCTGAATGAATGTTGTTTGTGTAGGCAGTAATTTTTCTCTTAAAGCTTGTTTAGGTGGAACATCCACCACCTCAGTGCAGTAAGTGTTGTGATACTGGTATCACCAAAGTACACTCTGCACATGAACGATTCAAGTGCAACGTCATTCCTTCCACCAGCTCCGGCAGATTAAAGCGATAAGAAGGCACCTACCGGCATCTGTTGCGACCCAGCTTGTGCGGGCACTGGTGGTCACGTGAATAGACTACTGTAACAGCATACTCCTTGGAATGCCAGACTGCCAGCTCAATTGTCTACAGATGGTGCTGAATGCTTCTGCACGAGTGATCTTTCAGACCAGGTGTGGTAAGCACGTTATTCCCCAACTTTGGGACAGATTACACTGGCTCCGCATTCCAGAGTGGATAATCTACAAAAGGTGCTAGTTCACATTTAGAGCACTCTACGACCCGTTCTGCCCAGACTTCATATCGGTGCTTCTTCGTAAGCGTCCATCCACAAAAGGTTGCTTGCGGCTCCGCTCCTCCAGTCGGGTCCGACTGATGGTGCCTCCTCCCTTGAGGACAGCCAAACTTGGGGGGCGTTCCGTTACTCGAGGGATCCCGGTTCTCTGGAAGGTGTTACCAGACAGTGTCACCAACGCGACCAAATTGGAAACATTCACTAAGAGACTAAAAACGCACTTGTTCGGACACTCCTTTAATTCAGTGTAAAGAACTCTTGACTCTAGCCCGGTAGGAAAATAGCACTATATAAATCAGCCTATAACTAACTAACATTGGAGACCGTTTCTGACAATCCAAATGTAATGAAAGCATTTAAAGTTTGCTGACTTGAAGAGTTAAATGCCTTCCAATATGACAATTTCTCTTTGCAGAATAACGACGCTGTTGTGTCACATCCAGACAGGGCATGGAAGCCTGGCAGTGCAGATGCTTTCTGGTTGCCAAATGAAGTGAAATTTTTTTGCAGACATATAGGGTCATTGATGTCAGGCACAAAGTTAGATCATTGTGAAAGTCGAAGATAATGTTGAACAGCAAGAACTAGGACATTGGTATATTGTGCAAAGTGCAAAAATAAACAGTTTTGTAGCACCTCTTTCTTTTGCATTAATGGTGTGAAGAATGATTTTGGTGTCTGCTTCTTCCTGTGTGCTGCTTAGAAAGTTTTCTCTGTAGTGCTTTCCAGTTTCCACCAGCTTCAGCTCGCCACACATTTGGTAAATCTATTGAGCCGCTAAGTAAATCTATTGCACAATCGCTAGCAGCAGCTTGGTGTAATTGATGGAACAACCGATCTTGTGCATCAGACCGACAAGGAATTTGCTGCATATTTTTGAGTGTATCGTTAGACCGACACCAACTTGCAGTAGAAGACTTTTCATATGCTTTGTGCTTGCATTGTGGACCTGACAGTCAGCAAGACATTCATACATAAGGTTCTGTGAATGATTCTAGACTTTTGAATTACATCCATGTTTTTATTGCCGGTATTTGCAAGGCCAAACTGACTCCTTTCGCCAATGCACCAATGGAAAAAACATTCAAGCTCAGATGGAACTATGTCATTTGTACAGTTAATTGAACCTTGAAAATGCCATTCTTTGCGTTGCAAAATGCACTTTCTCAAAAGCTTTGCACCGTCAAAAAGAGTTTTTATGTCACAGCTTTTCCACTATCTTATTCTGCCTTAGATAATAGCACATCTCATGCAGCTTTCAATGACATGCGCCGCGGCTGATTCCTGCGAACTGGATTGCTAAATTCAATATCTAAGTCCATTAGCTCAGCCTCAATGAAAGATTTCAATGATTTTCTGTTCAGTATACAAGTTTCTGTTCAGTATACAAGTTCAGTATACTTGTATACAGTATACAAGTTCTCAGTTTTGTTAATGAAATATCTCTTTATTTGTCTTCTGCCTCAGCTATAGAAATTACTTTTCCCTGTAACAGTGCTTCTTTCAGACATGAAGTGAAATCTATGCTGCTGGCACAATGTGTGGAACCTTGTTCCGTCTTAATGTCATCGATACCTTCTTGGTTATTTCTAATAACATTGCAGACATTCTTAGTGTAGCACAAATTTGTGGTAACAAATGTCGTATGCAAGTCCATCCATTGGGACTACGCATCCGCTTAACTTTAACTTCCAAGAAGAATTGTTACAAATGCTTACCACTTCATATAGTTTTCTATCTGCAGCATCTGTGGACATGGAGTACAATGGATCTCGTTTTGTACTCGGTTTGTCACAGAAGAAACATTCATCTTAATCAACATGTGCACCGCCCACCGCCTTTGGATCTGGTGAGTGGTATTGCTGCGTCTGCAAGGAAGGATGTATAATGATGTGATTCATTTGTTTCATCTGCAGTGCTAGACCTCTTCTGAAACTTCACACATAGACTTTCTAACGTCCTCTTATGTTTACATCTTTTATAACATGACAAGTGCATACGATATTCAAGACTGCTGAATTCATTAGCATCAATGGAATGCAGTTCCTCTGCAGCAAAATCATACTCGATGTCGCCACATTGACGTCGTAATCATAGGGCATTAAACAGTTCATCACCACAGCTAGATTCATTCACTAAGGGCTTTCATTGCTCTTATTGCTACCGCTTTCTTGCAATCCAGATCATGTGTCATGTTGCTTTCATGGTATGTGAAATTGTCCACGTTTTCTAATTCGAATCCATCCACTTTGATCCATCTTCCAATATGTTTTTGTCTTATCAGAGTTCATTAATAGACTATAGCACTTTGCATGATAACTCAGCATCTGTACAGTGTCCTCCAGGTCATCTTCATTTCCTGCAATGATATCAACATCTTCAGCAAGTCTCTGGTTGCTTATATGTAGTCCCTGCACTGCTATGCCCTTTATATGCAGTGGCGTAGTGAGGCAAAGTGCCGCCCGGGGCGAGAAAAAAGTGCTGCCTCAATTCTCTGAAAAACTCCGACAAGCAAAAAAACTCTCCAAAAAAGTCTCTGACAAGCAAAACTTTCTTTGTTTTGCATGGATGGTTAGAAAGAGGAGTAAAAATGCTAAACAATGGCGTATATGTCATCTTTTTAGCTCCTATATAGCCTGAGATATCGCAAATTCCAAAAAATTACAGTTTTCATTTTTGAAGAACGTTTTTCTAGCAAATAATTTCTCGTACGGTGGGGACGTATAAAAATTTAATCCCTTGTAAAGGGGTCAACTGAGATAATAGTTAGTGTTAAAGTCATTAATACCTTCTCCCTCTCCTTGCAAATTTTCTCCGTCTCTCTCTTCCTCTACCTCTGATAGAGGACGCTGTCCATGTCACTGTTCTGGCATTGTACCAGCAATAGGCTAAGCTGCCAATGGTGTCGTTAATGTGATTCCAAGTTGTCGACCTCCGCTGTCTTCGTCTCTGTCATTAATGCCACCTGCTAAGGAGAGTGTCTTTAAATTTGAATCTTTGGGAAAAATGGGGAAAAATTACTAATTTTGGTATTATGTACCGGTAGATATAATGTGTGCCTATAACTTTATGATGCCTATAACTTTATGACTGTACAAGCCATTGTTCGTCGTCGACGTCTCAGCCTCTTTGGGCATGTAACAAGACTTCCACCAGCAGTATCTGCCTCAGGTGCACTTCACCTAGCAATGCCACTTCGAGACAGACATTAGGATTTCCGGATGGAATCGTCCACGAGACAGACCACCAATAACTTCGCTTCACCAAATCCATGGGGTCTGTGGATTACCGGTGTCCGAAGCTTTCCATTGTGCGCAGAATAGACAGTTATGGCGTACAATCGCAACGGCCGAAAGGCTATGCGCTTAAATAATAATAATAATATAACTTTATTGAAAATTCTGAGTTAAAGGTTAGCATTATACTTGAGATTTTATGGTAGTGCTCTTTATGGTAATTTTTTAGGGCATGTGGGACGTCATGATGAAAAGGTTGTTTGAAGGAGTTTAATTTGGTTTATACACTTTTGTTCTGGCTTTTTGTAATGGAAAAAGTGCATTATTCATTTCCTTTTTATACCTACCTTCTTTCTAAATGGGCTTTAGCTCATTTTGAATGAAGGTTGGTTTTATTTATGATATAAATATTGACTTGTTCAAAAATAAATGTTGAGAATTAGTTCTTTACAGTGTTAATTTTGAAATGCTTCTGTTTTGTTCAGGAAAAATTGATGAACAATTGAAACCTACAGTAAAACTTTTGCTTTGCTTGAAGGATACAGCTGAACCTCAGCATCCAGAAGCAATTGGTCATTGCTCAGAATATCAACATTTTGCATATACAAAACAGGTTTGAATACAGTTACTGCAATTGGTTTAGACTGTCTGAATTTGGTTCATGTTTAGTTTAATTCACCAAAGCAGAGAAAATAGGGTTGCCAGGTGTCTGGAATTTAGGCTATTTGTCAATTAAAAAAAATTGAGGCAATACCCGACATGCATGTGTTTGGTATTTTCTTGCAAACTGCAAAACTACATCAAGCAAGTCACTCTCAGCTTAGTACAATCTGATATCTAGATTTGACTTTGCCCACCTGACCATTAAACTTCAGCTATAGCTATTTCAACTGTAGTCTGTAGACCTATATAATATAGAAATTCACAAGATTTTTACTTACAGTGGTTTGAGGAAGCAGTGAGTCAGTGACACAGGCTAGAACTTTTCAAATTTTGAATCTTCGGATTTGTGGATTTTACAGATTTACTTTAAATTTCAAATTCTTGCTACGACGCTACTTTGCTGGAGAAGTTTGTAATTTTAATCACTAATATTAACTTTTTATGTCCTGGATTGTATGGGTGTGCTCTCATTTTGTTTGAATTTATTTTTGGCTTTATTATAATATTTTAAAATTTAATCTGTTATTGCTCACTTTATTACTGTTTCAAACTGTAACTTAATAAGCCATAGTTCTAGACAGTCTAAACTTGCTGGTCTGGAAAGCAGCGTGATAAACTTCATTGTATTATGTATACTAAGATTGTTAACGGTTAACCAGTTAACCGGTCCTAAGAGCAAGGACCGGTCCTTTTACTTTGACCGGTTAACCATAATTTCAATTTGAAAACATCAAAGCGCTTTGATGTAGCCGCGCAGGACGCCGAGATAGGTGCCGGCGGCATCAAAGCGCTTGGATGTAGCCGCGCAGGACGCCGGCATAGGCGCCGGTGGCATCAAAGTGCTTTGATGTTGGCACAACACCAGACTGCCGTTAATGAGCGGTTAACCGGTCTTTTTTGAACGGTTAACCGGTCCTTCAAAACCAGCATTAATGTATACCTACATACAGTCTGCAGTACAATATTAGAATGAGAAATTTTAATTAAAATTTAGCTGTATCCACATCTTTGTCAAATTTGAACTATTAAATATTAAATGATATCTATTTAAATTATTTTCAAATTTTCTTCATAGGATTAAAAATTAAAAATCGCTATAAAAGAAGATTGTCAGGCTCCAGTAGACTGGAAACTTGTCCGAGTCCAAAAACGTCTAAGAAGAAAAAGAGAAGGGCATTTTTATATAAATCAGGGTTCCCGGAACATTCGGTACCGGAGATTTTGGCACCAAAATTATACTTGTGGAAAATTCGGTACCAGATAATTCGGTACTGGATAATTCAGTACCAGAGAATTCGGTACATGTTCGTCATACGTCGGAAAACATACGTCGGAAAAGCGAATTGTTCAGCATGGTGTTCCGCAGGGGTCGGTTCTCGGCCCTCTGCTGTTCATTCTCTTCATAGCGGGCTTGATGAAAATCGCTATCGCGTTCGGACTGACCATGCACGGCTACGCGGATGACGTGCAACTGTATCCTGTCTGCCTGCCGACATGGAAAGACTTAAACTTCGCTTCCTCGATTGCATCATGGCGATCATCATGTGGATGGAGGAGAACCGCTTGGCCCTTAACCCGACCAAGACCGAGTTCCTGTGGATGTGCACCCCCAGGAGGAAGCATCTCCTGAGCCATTCTCCGTTCACGCTGGGTGATGTGACCGTCGTCCCCTCAAAGTGCCTACGACTCCTGGGAGTACTACTCGATGAGACGTTGTCGTTCGAGGAACATATCGGTAATGTTGTCCGCGGCTGCTACTACCACCTACGGAGGATTAGGTCAGTGCGCCAGCATCTTCCGATCAGCGGGGCAGTGCACCTTGTGCGCGCCCTTGTTCTGCCCAGGCTGGACTATTGCAACAGCGTGTTGCTGGGCCTCCCCGATGGAAAGTTGAATCGTCTGCATTATCCATAAGCACTGCTGGCTCACCTTCCGAGCGTTGAAGGACCCGCACTGTCCACAGTACCTGGCTGAGCTAGTTCTACGATCAACGTCGAACGCACGGAGGTCGGCACTTCGCTCCGGCCATCGTGTCCTACTGCTCGTTCCGCCTCCGTCACAGACTCCGAAGTTCGGAGACAGGTCCTTCTCACGCGGGAACCCAGTGCTTTGGAATGCCTTGCCGACTGCAGTGACTGAGGCCAACTCTGCTGGACAGTTCCTGAGAGAACTAAAGATGCACCTTTTTATTTTAGGATATGGTTGACTATGTGTGTGCAGTGCCCTTGTCGTAGGCCTTAACCTCGTGCACGGCGCTATAGAAATTGTCTTGAAATAAATAAATAAATAAATACAGTGCAGATGACGCCTCACCACCTAACCCTATTCCTAACCCTAATCCTAATCTTAACCCTTATCCTAACCCTAACTCTAGCGGGCCCCCATGTGGGCCATTACCGACATTTCTGTCCCGAATTTGCCGTCCTCAAAATTCAGTACCGGATCTTCCATGACCGGTACCAAATTTTCCGTCCTGAATCTTCCGTCCCGAATCTTCCGGTACCGAATCTTCCGGTCACCATAAATCAGAGTGGGAACATGAGTATTCTTGGGCAACCAACTGTTCATTCATTCATTCATTCACTCATTCATTCATTCATGGATAATTTCTATAGCACTGTAACAAGGCTGAGGCCCATAACAAAAGCTCTGACATTTCAATAACTATTCTCAGCTTAAACAGATGTGTCTTTAAGCTCTTGATGAAGTGCTCAGTAGCGTCAGCCATGGTGACATCATCGGGAAGAGAGTTCCACATGATAGGATTACCACATGTAAAGTATCTCTCTTCAAACTTAGTAGTCTTGGATGGAGGAGGAACAAGAGGTTTAACCCCACGACTCGAACGGAGCGATGCTTTCCTGTCATTGCACTGCGGTCTCTTTATGAGGGAGGCAAGGTACTCCAGACAGCACGGGTCGTGCAGCGCTCTGTAGGTCGACCAGCATCTCTTAAATAAAATCTGCTCAGGGACTCGAAGCCAATGAAGACGATCCCTGAGAAGTGGTGTTACGTGCTCGCACCAGCGACATCTGAACACAATCCCAAAAGATTACGAACTGACTGCAGGCGCTCCAGTTTGCTAATCCAGAGGCCCCACAGGGCACTATTACAATAGTCAATCCTCGTTTGCACCAAGGCCGGGACTAAGTGTACCACTCTGGATACAGGCAGGTATTGCCGGATTGATCGGATTCTTCTCAATCGATAGTGACATTGCCTGATCACAATTTAAGTATGGCTCGAACGACAGAGTCCCGTCAAAGAGTACCCCCAACAGCTGCACACACTCAGAGGGGACTATGATAATGTCACCCATCACGAACGGTTTCCGACTCACCAACATTCTTTTCCAAGGGGTGCTAACCCATAGGAACTCGGTTTTTCCAACATTAAGGCCAATCGATTTTTCTCCGCCCACTTCAAGACGGCAGCTAGACACTAGAGGAACCGTTCCTGCAGCGCCTCCACATCACCAGGGAGGCAGGACGAGTAGATCTGACTATCGTCAGCATAACTATGGGGTGCAGGCCACAATAGTGGATATTAGGTCAGCCGTGTACAGAATGAAAAGTAATGGACCAAGTACGGACCCTTCAGGAACCCCACACTCAACACTCCACCCCACAGAGAGTTTCTGTTCAAACTGTTCCAATGATCAAACTAAAGCCAAGTGTAAGCTGTGTTGTGTAACATTTACGGTGGCATATGATGGTGTAAAGGCAATGACACAGCATTGTGAAACTCAGAAGCATATAAGAAATCTTCAAGGAACGGCCGCCTCTCAGAGAATGAGTTTGTTCTTGGTTACAAAAATAGTTCACAGAGCGAAAGAATCACCATTGCCGCAGTGGTAGATATTTGCCACGGTGTTAAACGTCACATTTCATTTGTTGCTTAACCCTTTAACCTCTTCCAAGGGTTAGCCGTTTAAAGACGGTGGCGGAAAACCATAACCAAACGGCGTTCGCCGTCTATAAACGGTGCGCTATATAAGCGACTGTGTACTGCGGACCTGCACGATTTTCAAAAATCCAACGCGGCAACCGATTTAGTTCACATCTATTTGATAGGCGGCAGCACCATTTTCGATAATGCTGACTATATATGCAAGGGATATTGACTGTAGACTGACCAAGGCTGGGAAATGTATAGGGTTAGTAGGCTAGAAAGGCCATAACTACGCCAAATATGGTCCGATCTTCAAAATTTGTGCACTATTCTGTTCCAATTACACATCCCTACAACTTTCTCGCTCACATTTTGGGGGTCACTGCTGAAAATTTTTTTTGAGCTTTGAAATTTTTTTGCCGGACATGGTCCGATTTTGGGGTGTAGAGGGGACCCTACCCTCCAAATTTTCTTTTTGCATGGATGGTTCGAAAGACCAATAAAAATGCTCAACAAAGGTGCAAACCGCATCTTTCTAGCTTCCATATAGCCTGAAATATACTGAGTTGTTCGGTTTTTCACATTGAAAATCCGTTCGCGTAATTGTCAATTCAACCAGCAATTGACACTTGGTATGAAACTTCATAGCTACCCCAAATATGGTCCAATCTTCAAAATGTTTGCACCATTCTGTTCCAATTAGACTCCTCTAGAACTCTATCGCTCACATTTGGGGGTTTACCGCTGAAGACGTTTTGCTATTGACCTTTGATCAAAATTTGAACAAAATGTTGTGGAGGGGTCCGATTTTGGGGTGTAGAGTGGTCCCTACCCCCAACTTTTTTCTTTTGGCATGGATGGATAGAAAGAGCAATAAAAATGCTCAACAATGGTGCAACCCGCATCTTTCTAGCTTCTATATGGCCTGAGATATAGTAAGTTTATAATGTATATGTTCACGTTTTCATACGAACGCCTTTTCCAAAAATTAATTCCCTCGTCGGGGGATGACTTAAAAAATTTAATTCCCTTTTTGCCAGGCAGATAGCTATATAAATTGTCGCATAATAATAATAATAATAATAATAATAATAATAATAATAATAATAATAACATGACAATGTTCCAAATTGTTATAATATTTTCTACCTGAATATGTGTTATTTTCTGTAAATTAAATTTAGTTTTGATATTGTTGAGAAACAAATGATTCTTCTTGAACGATAGCCTATTTCAGTTGCAGATGATGGAGGATTTATAATAACCATCATAGAATTTGGTTGTTCTTGCTCTTATTTATCATCTAGTGTTAACATTGATGTTATATGTTTCTAGATTTCATAGAAGTTGTTCATTACATATAAAAGGTAACTGAATGATGTTTTACTTATGGCTATAAATATTTCAGGCTGTGGCAGCTGTTTCTTTCCATCTGGGAAGCGTGCGCATATATGGTGCTACTAGGTTGGATCTACCAATGACCAGCAGTTATATGCATTATCCTCCATATGTCTTTGCACGACCAGGAACAAATACCATTCATCCAGTTTCAGGAAAATATCCCTTTGTCAGTGACCAGGTTAACAGTTAACTTAACTTTCCAACTTTGCTGTCTTAAAGTCTGTGAAAGATTTGAGAATAAATGTTCTCTTCTCTTGTGTATATATGCCAGCTTACTTCAGTTTACCTTTGGGAGTATTTTGCATGAATGATATCACAGGAGGTGAAAATGTCTTTTCCAACACTTTGATCCTGACAGTGACTGTTTATTCTAAAATCCATAGATTATCCAGCTCATTGGCTGCATCACATTGTCATATTTGGAATGATTTGAAAATCTGCCATCATCTGTGAAATTATCTGGCTCAAACATCATACTCTACACTGCGGACATTGGCCGAATCATTGAATCATTTTGTTTTATGATGCACGACTATGCTGACGACGTGCGGGCCTCTTCGTCCTGCCTACCATCTGATGCTGGTGAACTTCGCACATGAGCTGAATCGCGTATAGCGGCCGTCCGGGCATGGACCGATCAGAATTGACTCTCGCTGAACCCGGCGATGACTGAGTTTCTCTGGCTCGCTACCCCTTGCAGGGGACACCTCATTGACCGCACTGCGTTCAATATTGAGGCTGTAGCTATAACATCCACTAGCCAGCTCCGTCTATTCAGTGTACTCCTCAACGAATCGCTTTCATTCGACTCACAATTGAACAATACTATCCGGTCAGGACACTTTCACTTGCGATGAATTAGAGAAGTGCGATGCTACCTACCAACCTCGGTGGTTATTGACTTGGTCTGGGCACTGGTAGTTGCCCGCATTGACTATTGTAATAGTCTGCTATACGGACTACCGGATAGGCAACTAAATGGACTTCAGATGGTTTTGAATGTTTCGGCTCGCCTCATCTACAGAGCCAGCTGGAGTGCCCACGCCACGCCGCTCCTGAAGGATCATCTACACTGTTTGTGCATCACGGGCATGTGATGTTCAAGCGTCTTTGGCTTAAGCACCGAGCGCTTAACGACCCATTCTGCCCGACCTACCTGTCCGAACTGTTAGAAAGATCCTCAACATTAGAACGCCGCTCTCAACTACACTCGTTACCTAGCAATCATCTGATCATTTCTCCAGTGCTTAAGACAGTGGGGCTCGGGGACAGGTCCTTCCGACGTGGGTGCCCTACCTCGTGGAACTCGCTCCCAAAGTCACTTACAGCCTAGATATTGCCGGATCGGTTCCGGAAACAGCTGAAGACGCACTTGTTTAATATCTCATTTTTGTAAAGCGCTTTTGACTTTGGGTCTGTTAGCTATGCTTACGGCGCTCTAGAAATTGTCTTGTATAATAATTGGTATCCATTAAGATAAATCTAAAGACATCTGTTTGAAATCTTACAGCTCGAAACGGAGTTGAAATTGAGTTTGGGCTGGATTGAACTTAATTTTATTTTACCCTAATTTTAGACTTCAATTACAACTTTCTTTAAGCAGTATAAATGGCACTGGAATGAACCTTTGATACTGTTAATAGAAAATAGTATGTAATAAATTGTCTGCTTAATAATGTTTATTTTGATATTTTATTTATATAGGAATTCTTGATGAAACCAGGATTTGATCTCAAAGAGGTGAAGGTGTAGACACATTTTAAAATAATGGATTACTTACAGTATAATTGCATTTCTATATGCAGTCTGCATGCTTTTATACAGTGGTTCTTAAAAGTGTGGCATGTGGTACCACTGGTGGTATGCGGACCACCGATTGGTGATACACAGAAAAAAAATTGAAAATAAATTTAAGTCAAAGGGTTTTAATTGTGGTTTTATTAATAATTAATTCTGAAACTGTTGGTCTCTAATTACAGAATAAAATATTGAATGGATAGATGGTACTTTTCATAAAAAATTTCTGGTGCTATGTTAAATGTATGGAATTTTGCCTTCTGTTGATCAGACAAAGCAATAATTATGAAAACAGTTGCAAAGATTTGTTTATTCTTCAAATGTTAATTGTTTAATGTTGCTGTTTTATCAATGACATTTTGTAACAGTGTTCGTTCAAGAGCAAAACCAGGTGGCCCTTGGTGCGGCGAGTGATGGTACAGGCAAGAGTGTGATGGCCTTGAGTGCTGTTGTTCTGGCAAGCCAATTGACTGAATAGACCTGAAGCATTATGCAGTGATGTGTATAATTTGTAGGAGGGCAGTCTGCACGGAGACTGCTGCATTAGGCATGAAGTAGAACCAGTGGATGCCGAAAATTTGCTGCTGACAGTGCTTGTGGAATGTCTTTAGATTTTTGCTGTCTTGTGCCTGTTGGGTCCATGTTTTGGAGCCATTTAGGAGGTTGGGCAGGACGCAGGATTGGTAGGCACAGAAATTGATATGGAGCTGTATCTGTCTTTGGCACCATAGTTTCTAGAGGGACCTCATGGCAGATGAGGTCATACCAAATTCTGCAAGTGATGTTGCAATTGCATCTGCTGTTGGAGCTCTCATCATCATCATCATCATCATCATCATCATCATCATCATCATTGCTTGATCTGTGGGGATTGTAGTGTAGCTCCAGAATGGCCGCGGTGTATTGCCTGTCACCAGAGGTTTGCGACATGGGTATTGTCATTACGAGGTTGGTCAATCCACGTCTTGCATGGATGGCCTGTGAAACGCTTCCAAGTGTGGTCCGGGAGGCAGTTGGTGACGAGGTTAACTTGACAGTGCAGGGCGCGGTGGGCTGGTGTATCTTCCTGTAACCTGGTGACGTGGCCGAAGATGGCATTGCATCGCCTAGAGATGCAATCAGCTACCAAGAGGGCAGTGGACTCGTGGATTTGTGAGTTGTGGATACAATCCCACCAGTGTACACAGAGTATCTGTCTTTGGCAACACATATGAAACGCCTTCATGGTCTGAAGGTCAGTGGTGAGTAATGTCTATGTCTCAGAGGCGTATAAAAGAATGGAGAGGACTGATGTTTAATAAAGTCACATCTTGGTCCTCAACGAGAGCATCTTGTTCTTCTATATATTCCACAGTGAAGACATTGCCAAGGACACCATACCAATGCGCCGTGAGATGTCTGCTCTGCAGTAACCATTTGATGACTGGGTACTACTGAAGTAGACAAAGTTGTCGACCGACTTCACAGAGTTTCCATCAATCAGTAGTGCAGGAGGCGACACGCCAGAACCCAGACCCTGTAGTTTCATCTTATTCCAGGAGATATGGAGACAGAGTGCAGTTGATGACTCACCAAAACTAGATGGACATGCGATGGCATCAAATGTGGAAGGATTGAGGAGGGTAGTATCGTTGGCCTACACTTGGTCAGTGTAGACAGAGCTACCCACTTCTACCAGAGATTTAATCTTCATATGTTCAATTATCCAGTCCATGGCTGCTCAGAACAGTGTTGGAACAATGATGCAGCCTTGTCTGACCCCAGAGGTGGTGGGAAAACGAGGTGAAAGCTTTCTGTTTATTCGTACTGTCGCACTGGAGCAGTCGTGTAGACCAGCTATCAGATCCAGTAGGATGTCCGGCACTCCCTTGCTTGCATAGGACTCTCCAGAGAGCACGTTGATCAACTGAATCGAATGCAGCTTTAATATCCACATAAGCTGTGACCAAAGGGCATTCAAACTCATGGTGGATCTTTGACAGTAGGTGCAAGGCTAAGATGGCATCATTTATTGCAGATCGTCCCACGGTGAATCCCGATTGCTATGGACAATGGGACTTTACCAAAAGTGGGCTTATGCGAGCGAGGAGAACATTCGCAAAGACCTTATCGGGGACAGGCAGTAGCAAAATTACCATATTTTCGTGCATATGAGACGCACCCAAGTATAAGATGCACCTGATTATAAGATGCGGGTTTTGTTGATTTGTGTTTAAAAAATTATGGATAAGACACCCGATATATAAAACGCACCAAGAGACTCAAATATTGAGTTTCTATACAATAACCTGGTTAATTACAATCCTATCTCACCTGAATGTGGCTACTCACGGAGAGCAGGTGCTTGGAGAGAGAGAGGAGGGAGGGTGGGAGAAAGAGATTGCCTTGAATTGGAAGAGGTTATGTCGACTGTCAGTGCTAAACTAGACCTACATCAATCTTTTAAACATCTACTGTACTACTAAATTTCTATTCAGTAACCTGCCTAATTGCAACCCTCTTTCATTTATGTGTGGCTGCCGCTAAGAGATAGACAGAGATGGAGAGAGAGACTTGAGTTGATTATGGCTGCAGACGGAGACAAGAGAGACAAAGACCAAGGGAGAGTTTGAGAGGGAGATTGTCTTGAATTGGAAAGAGTTCCGTCGACTGACATGATGCTAACATAGACTTAGATAAATAATTTAAGCATCTAACACAAAATCTTTATTCAGTTTATTCAGTAACTTGACCAAAGATGATTATCTTGAGAGAGAGAGAGAGAGAGAGAGAGAGAGAGAGAGAGAGAGAGAGAGAGAGAGAGAGAAGAGAGAGAGAGAGAGAGAGGGAGGAGGGAGGGAGAGAGGAGGGAGGGGAGGGAGGGAGAGAGAGAGAGAGATTGCCTTAAATTGGAAGGGCTTCCATCCGCCATCGTTGGCTGTCATATTTATGTCTGCACATAAGTTGCTTAGCCCGTTCCAGGGGTATTTAATTTTTTCAAGTCGTCCCCAATCGGGATATTTAATTTGGGGGAAAGGCGTTCATGTGAAAATGTGAACATACAAGTTTTAAACTTACTATATTTCAGGCTATATAGAAGCTAGAAAGATGCGGTTTGCACCGTTGTTTAGCATTTTTATTGCTCTTCCGAACCATCCGTGCCAAAGAAGGAAATTTTGGGGGTAGGGTCCACCCTACAGCCCAAAATAGGACCCCTCTCCAACATTTTGGTCAAATTTTGTTCCAAGCCCAATAGCAAAAATTTTTCTGCGGTAACCCCCAAACTGCGAGCGAGAAAACCTGTAAAGGGGTGTAAGTGGAACAGAATAGTGCAAAAATTTTGAAGATTGTCAAAATTTGGGGTAGTTGTGATTTTTCAAACAATATTACTCATTGCTCGAAGAAATGACAATTTTGCGAACAGATTTTCAATCTGAAAAACCGAACAACTCAGTATATTTCAGGCTATTTCGAAGCTAGAAAGATGCGGTTTGCACCGTTGTTTAGCATTTTATTGCTCTTTCGAACCATCTGTGCCAAAAAAGAAAATTTTGGGGGTAGGTTCACTCTACAGCCGAAAATCGGAACCCTCCCCCCCAAAAATTTCAAAGCGCAATAGCAAAAAATTTTCAGCGGTGACCCCCAACTGTGAGCGTGAAAGTTTTAGGGCGGTGTAATTGGAACATAATAGTGCAAACATTTTGAAGATCGGGCCAAAATTGGCGGAGTTATGATTTTTCAAACCTCAGACTTGAGTCTTTTTTGAGGCATTTCAATGCAAAATCCCAGTATTTGGACGATCAATGGCAAGTTTTCTTGCTTATATAGTCAACAACAGCGAAGAAAGTGCTGCCATCTATCGAATGGATAGTAAACTAAATCGAAAAGTTACTCGCGGAGTCCCGGGGCGGTTTAAAACTGCAACGTCTGGGATACACACATGGTTATGGGGCGCACCGTTTTAAGACGGCGATACCCGTTTTGCTATGATTTTCGGGCGCTGTTTATAGATGGTAGTGCCTGGGAATGGGTTAACTATCAATTTACGGGATCTATTCAGAATACTGATTAGTCATAATCCTCATTCACTTAAATACTTAAATGTGACTGCCGGCAGACAGAGTGAGAGAGAGAGACAGACAGATTGTCTTGAATTGGAAGAATTTCCCTCCATCGTTTCTACTGGCATCTAGTTACATTCTTGGATTTATTTATTGAGGTTGACATAGAGGCCAGTCCTTTATGTTCCAATAAATTTAGGTAAGATGCCCATGAATATTAGACGCACCAAGGAGGCTGATCGTGTAAAAAATCGTATGACACGCGCACCTTATATGAGCGAAAATACGGTGGACGATAGCTGCTGCAATTGGTCTTGGGGCCTTATCCCTTGTGTGGGGTCACAATGATACCGTCTTTCCAAATGGAAAGACGGTATCATTGTGACCCTATACAAGCTCTGGACACAGCCAAAATATATGATTCAGGTGCATGTTCCGCTAGTATCTATCGACATTTATGTATCCTGTATTTCCACCAGAACCCAGGCTCTGCGACTTGGTTTTGTCAATGGCACTTAGAGTCCCCATTGGGAGGCCTTTGACTCTAGTTGATCGAGTGATGTTGCAAGGTTTGTGACAGATGACTCCATTAGAGCAACATCATCAGCCCAGCCAAAGTAAGAGCAGTTCTAGTCTGGTAGGGTGATTCCAACCTGTTCGACAGTGTGCTCCAGGATTCAGTCCATGGCCATGTAGTAAAGTGCTGGGGCAAGGATACATTCCTGGTGGACCCATAAGGTAGTGATGAATGCTGCAGGTAGTAAGCTGTTGATGCGCACTTATGTGGTGGCACCCTCGTGTAGGTCTTTGAGTATGTCCAATCGGCATTGCTCAAGGGACTTATATTGCACCTCTTATATTACTACTCAGAGGTGCTCTCTGCTTTAAAGTCACTTGATAAGAAAATGAGACTTCAGTCTTCGCAATGAATTGATTGTGGGAGTGAGAAGGCACGAGTAGATGGAGACAACTCCTTCTAGAGCAAGGATGGGCAAAATACGGCCTGCAGGCTGGATGCAGCCCTCGACAGAGTTTTATCATTCATGCTGAGCATGTTATAAATTTATACAAAACTTTTTTAAAAGTGACTGATTTTCCAATAATTTAAACATTTTCCAGCAGACTGGCGGCGTTATATAAATATAATTACCTAACATGAACTACCGGTCACAAGACCGTTAAAGAACCGTTACGAGAGTTATGCGAGACTTCCAGTTTTGAAAATTTAATTGAAAATGAAATATCAATATGTGTTTGTAAATTAATATTATAAAAATGAGTATGCATAATGGAATTTTGTGTAAAAATTTGACTGTCGCGTATTTAACTATGGGTGGACAAAAAATATTTCTTCACTGTGATAGGGAAAAAAGCAGTGTGCCTTATTTGTCTGGCCGGTGTTGCCGTTTTCAAGGAGTATGATTTGAACCGACATTTTGAAACCAAACACGGGCAGTCTGAACTCGATTTAAATTTATCAGAACATGAGTTGGAGCAGAAAACCAATGCCATGATTACAAAATTAATACATCAGCAAGGAGTTTTTAATAAACTTTCATCTATGCAAGAAGATGCGACCAAGGCAAGTTTCATGCTGTCTTATAATATTTCCAAGCGAAACAAACCATTTTCTCATGCTGAGTTTGTGAAGGAATGCATAATTGATGCTGTGAGTGTTCTTTGTTCTGAAGTTAAGTCAAAGGTAGGAGCAATTTCTCTCTCACGAAGAACTGTAGTTTGTCGCATAGATGCAATTTCCAAAAATCTTTTGGAACAACTAATCGTGGCTAGTGGTCAATTTGAATGGTACTCTCTGGCACTGGACGAGAGCACCAATATACAAGATACTGCCCAACTGCTTATTTTCATCAGAGGGGTAAATTAGAACTTTGATATCAAGGAAGATTTATTATCTGTTGAGTCCATGAAAAACACTACTACAGGACAAGATTTATTTGACTGTTGTCAATAACTGCTTGAACAGATCCGGTCTAAGCTTGGATAAACTGGCTAGTGTTACAACAGGGACCACAGTGTGCAAAAAGTGTTAAATATTTTTCTATTTTTTTGTGATTTTGCATAGATCACATATCAAATAATAGCTGATAAAAAAATTGTGATGGCCTTAGTTATTTTTATTTAAAGTTATTTTTAGGCTTAAATTTTTTGTTTCTTTTTGAAACTTTAGGTTGAAGATAAAAA
This sequence comes from Metaphire vulgaris, assembly GCA_018105865.1. Lineage (NCBI taxonomy): Eukaryota > Metazoa > Annelida > Clitellata > Crassiclitellata > Megascolecidae > Metaphire > Metaphire vulgaris. The sequence goes on from CM030856.1 coordinate 3,416,691, forward strand.
TTCTTTTGAGTACAAAACTGCCGCAAGTCTTTTCGGAGCACTGGTTAAATCCAGAAGAGGGGCATTAAATGCACGTCTTCAGTTGCCAGATCTACCAATCGTGGTACAGCAGACAGCCTTGGATCTGAAATTTCCCAACCTACTGGATGTAAACATAGTTTCTGTTTGGCATATTGCTATTATTTAGTTATTTATTTAAAACAATTTTTATAGCGCTGTAGCATAACTAAGGCCAAAGTCAAAGGGACTGTTAACAATGTTGACATGTCAGTTTGGGATAGATTATAGAAGATGTTGGTCATGAAAATCCACTCAGGTAGTGAAAAGGAGTTCAATGCCAAAACGAAATCCAGTGGTGATTCCTTGAAAAGGCGTTCTTCCACAAGAAAAACTTTTGCAGCACTGATGAGTCAGTGCAGCATGGAAGACAAGATGTTGAAGGTCCGGATGGATGGAAGAAGGAATTATCTGGTCTGAGAAATGGTTTTCTTCATTCATCGCCAAACTTATTAGAACCAACCAGAGATGGGACTCCATGTGAGGACCAGAATGGCTGTTGCCTGATGTAATCTGGGTCATCATAATCATCTGGCCACTCTGCCACACCGGTGCTGGGTGATCACTTGGGTTAACTACCACCACGAAGTCCTATCTTGTGCAGCTCAGTGTGCTTCTGGTACTGTCATAGAGGGTTCATTCTGTGATGTTATTCATTGAAGTCATTCTTGGTCTTCCTCTGCTTCTTTGTCCTGTGATCCCTAGCATTATGGACTTTTCTATGGTGTTTCCCTGTCATGTTATATGTCCAAAATATTTCAATTTTTTTTCTTTCACTTTGGCAAGTAGTCTTTCCATTCCTTCTTTGTAGTGTACTTCATTATTAGTTCTTCTTTCTAGGTAAGTGATGCCTAATATTTTTTGAAGGCATTTCATATCAAAAAGCTTCTATTCTCTCTTCATCCTTCTTCAGCGTCCATGCCTTGCATCCGTAAGTGGCAACTGGCCAAACCAAAGCATGTAGCAGTCATACTTTAATTGAGATACTGATGTTTCCAGATTTTCTGTAGTTTCCCCAGTATTGTCATTCCCAGGCCAAATCTGCTTCAGATTTTGATTACCTAGTTAACATCATCTGTAATTCTAAATTTCAGATATGGAAATTCTTTGACTTATTCTATTTATTCTCCATCTAAAGATATATGTGCTGAGTTGCCATTCAATATCGTAATCTTTGTCTTGTTCATGCTCAGTCGTAGACCGTATTCACTACTGGCAACAACTAATCTCTCCAGCCATTCTCTGATGGTGCTATTTGAACGATGTCATTGGCATATCTCAGATTTTTAATTTTTTTGCCATCAATCCTGCATGGCATGCTATCTGAGGCATTCTTCACTGCCTCAGGAGTCCGCCAGGGCTGTATTCTGGCTCCAGCACTCTTTTGCAGGGCCATGGACTGGATCCTGGAGCACGCTATTGGCCAGGCCAGAATCACCCTACCGGAACTTAGCTTCTCCGACCTAGACTACGCTGACGACGTTGCTCTTCTGAAAACATTCGTTATGAACCTAGAAACATCACTCAATCAGATTGAGTCAGCAGCCTCCAAACTAGGACAACACATGTCCTGGACAAAAACCAAGCTGCAGAATCTGGGTTCTGGAGGAGATGCAGGAGGCATATGTTAATGGGAACCAGATAGAAAATGTACCCAAATTCACCTACCTGGGCAGTGTCCAGAGTTCTGATGGCAGGTGTCAGCAAGACATTACTCGCTGAATCGGCATAGCTGCATCTGCCCTGAGATCTTTTCAAAATCTATGGCTCCAAAGACAGATGCAGCTTGTTACCAAGATCCGTATCTATCAGTCCTGCATCTTGCCAATTCTCCTATATGGTTCCAAGACTTGGACTCTGCAGACACGAGGTTCTCAAAGACTACAGGCATTCCATATGTGCCGCCAGAAACAGCTTCTCTGCATCCGCTGGTTTGACTTACTTCATGACCAGCGAAGCAGTTTCCAAACAGGCTGTCCTCTTGCCAGTGACAGACATCATCACGTGACGCTTTCTGTGTCTCTTGAGTCATGTGGCTTGCCAGGACAACAACATTCCAGCCCACCGCGCTCTCGCCTGTGCCATTGCTCGACACACCGAGACGCACCCACCTCCGAGCTGGAGAATGCCCTTTAGCAGTCCATGCTGTACATAGCCCCAGCAGATAGGCGATGGTCTGCCATCAGCAATCCTCCATGAATGGCACTCAGCCATCATTGGCAGACACAACTTGCGCAACACGAGATTGGTGCAACGGACCTCCGTCATCCATTCTATTCTATTCTACATGACGATTTATATAGCGCAGTAGCATAGAGAGGGCCAAAGTCAAGAGCGCTTTACATGGAACAATCGTACGATGAGTTGAAAAGGTGAGTTTTAAGTTTAGTGGCGAATGACTCGAAGGAAGTGTTTGCGGTCACTGAGTCGGGCAGTGAATTCCATAGGAGGGAGTTGCCTCGTGTGACGGACCTCTCCAAACTTCGCGGTCTTTGACAGAGGAGGGACGTAAAGTAGAGACTGCGTACTGGATCTCAGCTGGAGTTGTCGGTCGGCGAACGTCCGTCTACACACCAAGGTTGATAGATACTTTGGGCAGGTAGGGTTGTGGAAGGCCTGGAAGGTCAGCCAGCACCGTTTGAAGACGATTCGCTCCGGGATTCGAAGCCAATGGAGCTTGTCCCTTAGTAGTGGTGTCACATGGTCGTGCCACCTGACTTCGAAGATCAGCCGGGCAGATGCGTTAACGACTGACTGCAGACGGGTAAGCTGGTAGTTGGGGAGACCCAGGAGGATGCTATTACAGTAGTCTGTTCGCGATAGGACGAGAGAGCGTACGAGGAGTATCGCAGTCGCTGTCGGTATATAGTGGCGGATCTCCCTGATCTTCCGCAGCTGATTAAAGCACGCCCGAGTTACGTTGGTCAGGTGGCCCGCGAACGATAATGTGTCGTCCAGGAGGTCACCAAGAAGTTGCACCTCAGTGGAGACAGCAATCTCGATATCGCCAAACGAGAACGGTCTGCGGCATATCTGGTGCTTTCTCCTGGGGGTGCTGATCCAGAGAAGCTCGGTCTTTCCGTGATTCAGTGCCAGACAGTTGGCAGCTGTCCACTGTTTGATCTCACGAACGCAGTGGAGAAGACGGGTCCGCAGGCGATCAGTGTCAGAGGGTGGGCAGGAGGAGTAAACCTGCCCGTCATCAGCGTATTCATGTAAGGCGAGACCAAAGGAGTCCGCGATTCTACTGACATCTGCCACGTAAAGGACGAAGAGTAGCGGACCCAAGGCGGATCCCTGAGGCACCCTGCAGCAAACAGGTCGTGGGGCAGACTGAGAGCCCACCCAGCTAACTGACTGCGATCTCTCCATGAGGTGATCGCGGAGCCACGACAGAGCACGGCCGTTGATCCCGTAGGAAAGCTAGAGTCGGCGTATCAGGATGTCGTGGTCGACCGTGTCGAACGCGGCAGACAGGTCGAGAAGGCAGATGAGAGGCAGTTCCCCATTAGCGATCGCGTCAATGATGTTGACGTCAACGAAGATCCAACGATGTCGTTAAAGAGGGCCGTTTCGGTAGAATGGCCCTCTCGATATGCAGACTGATGCTTCGGCATGAGTCCGTTCTGGGCCAGGTACGTGATGAGTTGCTTGTTCACTATCCTCTCAAGCAGCTTTGACAGAAACGGGAGGTTAGCGACCGGTCTGAAATTGGCCTCATCTGTTTGGTCCAGGTCTGACCGCTTTAGGTGAGGACGGATGATGACGTGTTTGCACGAAAGAGGGAACTCGCCTCTCGCTAGAGAAGCCGTTAGTAGCGTTGTTAGTAGCATCCATGCGAACTAACAAATGAACAAATCCTGCATCATGCCTTCTAGCCCTCTAGAGCAGTCCTCGTTGCCAACAATGTTGAACAAATACGGGGACAAGATGCATCCCTGTTATACTTTCAAGATTTGAAACCTCTCTGTGTTTGAGTTAGCCACCATTACTTGTACTGACTGATTTTTGAACTTGGCAAGCAATGAAACCAGGTGGGTAGTTTATTCCATGTCCAGCATTGTCTTCCACAGTTTCTCGTGTATCACAGTATCAAAAGCCTTGGCAAAGTCTATGAAACAGAGGTATTGTGGTTGATTGTATTCATTTGCCTTCCACATTAAGATGTGGAGTTTTATAATTTGGTCTCTTGTGCCTCTACCTCTGGTCAAAAGTCTGCTTGCTCTTCTGCAATCTCACTTTCTGTCTTTACCTGAATTCTGTATAGAATTATTTTCGTAAGTATTTTGCTGGCATGCGAGACTAGTGCAATGGTTTGGTTGTTCTAGCACTTAGTTTAGTCACCCTTCTTTGATAATGTAATGAAAGTGGTCTGAGTCCATTCCAATGGCCATTCTCCTGTTTCCCAGATACTGCTGCATAGAAGAAGCATCCTGTCAATGACAGTATCTCCTCCCTTTTTAGCAGCTCTGCAGGTACTCCATCTGGTCTTGGTGCTTTCCGGTCTGCAACGACTCCTATAGCTTTAGCAATTTCACTTCTTGTTGACGCTGGTTCCTTCTTGTTTACCAGGATCTTCATATCATGGTCTACTTCAGCATACATTGTTTCACAGTATTCTTTCCACTGCTCTGTTATGTCTCCTTTGCTTGTCATGAGCGTGCCAACTGAAGATCATATAGCATAATGCTTTATCCCGAAAGGCCATGTAAATCGTTTTACTGTGTGAAATAAGTGCCTTGTGTTTTCTTTTCGAATTATGTTCTTCCATATCCTCACACCATTTGGTTACTTGTTCCTCCTTATCTTTCTGTATGGCTTTTTGCACCTTCTTCTTTAGTTCTTTATATCTCTGAGGGTTTTCACTTTTTGCCTTTCGTTTTCCTAGACTAATTTGAGCGTCTCTGCCGTGATGTACTCACTATTATTTTTATCTTTGTTTTGCCTGCAATGTTTACTGCCTCCTCTAGCATTCCAGATTTCAAATCCATCCATAGACTTCCTATGTCCTTACATTCGCTTCGCTTTCTTTAGTGAAGCACTTGAAGCGGTTAGAAATTCGACATCTGTATTTCAACTCTTTGTCTCCATTGAGTTCTTCCATGTTAATTAGCTTCCGTTCAGGTGTTTTTCTTTAGCGTAATCAAATTTTTACTTTTCCCACTAGTAGCTGATGATGATCTGTGTCTCTGTCGGCTTCTGGATATGTTTCACACTGGCCACAGATCCCGGCATCTAGATGCCCTCGGTTATTATACAGTTGGAGGTACAAAGTCCACTGAAACTGCTATCTTTCTGTTTATACTAGAGAATTCAGTTGATTCGGAGGTAAATCAATCATTTTCATCATCATCTTCTCACATAGCCAGCAGAGGGCCATTGCATTGCCTCAGAATCATGGCCACGGAGGTTGGCAGGATGCGACAGCATGGTAGGAGTGTTGTTGCTGTCCCGGCAGAGTTGGTCAATCCATTGGATTTTTGTTCGACCACAAGAGCGTCTCCAGGAAGGATGATAACCAGATGGTACATCAAGATGGGTGGTAAGGATCCAATGAGCTGGGACATCCTTATCAGCTTGGGCAATGTGGTAAGATACGGCCAGTCAGCGTTTCAGTAGTAGCTCGGCGAGTGGAGGCATTGTAGCTCAGGTAAAAACTTCTTGGTTGATAATAAAGTCATGCCATCGAATTTCCTTGATGGAGCGGAGACATTTCATATGGAAGGCTTCTATATTGTGAAGGTCTACAGAAAGTAGCATCCATGTTTCTGTGGCATAAAGTAGCACTGACATCACGAGGACCTTGTACAGGCGAATCTTGAGTCCGAGAGAAATACGTTGCTCCCTTCATGTTGTTGAAGAAGAACATGGCTGGTGAAGTGAGGGAGATGCGTAGTTTGAAGTCCTTATTGCAGTGCTTGTTTGACGACTGTGTACTGCCATGGTAGATGAAACTCTTGGTTCTATGATGGCTTCACTGCCAATGGACACTGCTGAAGGTAGATCAATGCACTTTGATAAATGCACCCAGTACCAAGGTTTTGCTGACCAAAACTTGGCACACCCTGTTATGATGGCAAAGAAGTCCAAAAATTTATTAACTTTGAACTATAAACTGTGTCAGCTGCTGCAGGATTTTTGTAGTTCTAGCAACAATACATCAATTTTTGCTTTCAAAGGTTGCACAGAATTCAATCCCAAATGGTGTCCAAGAAAATCCACCTCAGCATTAGCAAAAGAACATTTCTTAGGATTTAGTGTCAAACCAGCATTTTTTATTTTAGACAAATGATTTAATTTAAATGCTTTGCATGATCCAACCAAGACCCACTGAAAACAATTAAATCATCAAAAAACACATAACAAAAATCTTGCATACCTTTAACCAAAACTCTGCCCAATTTTGCAATTATAGCAGGCGCTCTCTTTAAACCAAAACTCATATACTTTCATTGATAATGACCATTAGGAAGTACAAAACCAGTCAAAGGAACAGACCCCTCATCTAGCGCCACCTGCCAGAAACCACACGATAAATCTAATTTTGACATAAATTTAGCTTTACCAACTTTATCAATTAAATCTTCAACATGAGGCATTGGAAACGAATCATCGCAAGTAATAGCATTCAAACGACGAAAATCAGTGCATAAACGATCAGAACCATCTGATTTCTTAACTACAACTATAGGTGCAGCCCACTCCGAGTTGGACTCTTCAATAATTCCCAACTTCAATAATTCCGAAATTTCCTTCTCAACTTTTTTCAATTTCTCAGGATTCATTCTATAAGCTTTTTGAGCCACAGGTTTAGCACCATCAACTAACTTAATCTCGTGCTTAACTAAATTAGTAGAACCAGGCTTAGTTGTAAACACATCAGCAAAAGGTTTTAACACATTAAATAATTCAGATTTCAAACTCGAATCCAATTGTGACTTATCAACAAAATCTTGCACAACAGCATCACAACCGATTTTTCCACCTCTGACAAATCATAAGGACATTCAGATTCACAAAATTTCTCATAATCAACCTTATCAGACACTACCTCAGAACACAACACAGTCACTGTATTCTGCTTAACCCATTTACCATCCATTAAAACCATTTACCGTCCATTAAAATTTTTGATGCCGTCACCATGCCGGCCATTTATTTTTGGAAAAAGTCCTTGAAAACCCAATATTTAAATTTACCATATCTCAGGTTATATGAGAGCTAAGTAGACGAGGTCTATACCATTGTTTAGCTTTTTTATTGCTCTTTCTAACTATCTGTGAAAAAAATGTTTGGGGGTACAGGCCACTATGCGGCCTATAATAGTATCCCTCCCCACATTTTTTCAAAGCTCGTCAGCTAAAATTTTTGAGTGGTAACCCCACATGGGTGAGCAGCAAAGTTGTAGGAGAATGTCAGTAAAACAAAATAAATCAAAAAGTTTGAAAATCGGACAACAATTGGTAGAAATATACGAGTTGTGGCCGGAACACTCTTTTTCGGAACAAAAGCCTTAGCAATGAATTTTTGTAGTTTGTAAATGTGCCGAATCTCAGGCTATATGAAAGCTAAAAAGATGAGGTATACACCATTGTTTAACTTTATTATTGCTCTTTCCAACTACCCATGCAAAAAATTTATTTGGGGTAGGGTCCACTCTATGGCCCAAAATAACACCGCACCCCCCAAAAATTTTTTTTCAGAGCTCACCAGCTAAAATTTTTGACTGGTAATTCCACTTGGGTGAGGGCAGTGTTGTAGGAGAATGTCAGTGGAGCAAAATAAATCAAAAAGTTTGAAAATCGGACAACAATTGGAAAGAAGTGAACAAAGGAGAATGGAAGCTGAAGAAAGAGAAAGAATTAGAAAACATGAATTAGACTTCAATTCTTTCTGCAGCTAATCTCCCTTCCTCAATTCAGCATCCAACCTCCTCTCTTCAGCTGATCTCTCTTTCTTATTCAATTCAGCAGCTAACCTCCGCTCTTCAATTCGTTCTTCTATTTCTAACTGTTTTAATTTCAATTGAATTTCTGAAACTCTTTCTACATTGCTTTTATCAGTTAAAATTTTACAAAGACATTTTTGCATTGCTGGTTTGGTCCAGCCTTTTGCATTGTGACCTAACTTAGTTAATTCATCTCTTAATTGATCAATCGTTAAATCAAAGGCTGAATCAAAAGTGATTTTAACTGGAGTAGCTAATGTTGTAACTGGATCCATGATAAACTATAGGAAAAATAAATTCACTTGACACAACACAGCAAAATTTCAATTTCCTCTCAAAAAATTAGCAACAATCAAATGAGGTTTTGCAATTCTTTGAGAGTTGCTGTTATTTTCACTTTGCTCAATAACAATTCTAACATAGAATTGGATAAGCCAACACAACAAATTCACAATCAGTGTGAACAGTTTATTGAAGATTCTTTCTTTCTGGAAATTTCTGCCTTGACTACTCCACTCAGGAAAAGTACTGTTCAGACAGGTAGTTGCCTGCCTGTAATGCCATGTCGACAAGGAATGGCCAGACAAATAATTGCCTGACACGAAATGACCTGACTGTCCCGTCAGACCCACAGAAGAACAGCGCAGGATCAGCAGGTATTGGCGAGTTACGCTTGAGACACTCTGGGCACGATTGCCAGAACCGAAATGGATGAAGATTGAAATGCTCTGGTCACGATTGCCAGAACTGAATTGGATGATGATGAAAACGCAATTGCCAGAACCGCAGAACCACGCTTTAGTGCTGAGAAAAATCTTGGCTATGGCGCCAAGACGACAAATAAATTCCAGGACCGACGATGACTGTCAACGGTCATCAGGATTGACAGGACAGATAACTCAGATAACTTTTATTAAGCAAAATTACTCTGCGGAGAAACAGGTAAACGTCTAATCATAATCTATTGTTTTTCGCATATTTTAAAAAACCTCTTCACAGACGAAGGACACACGAAGACGAAAGGCGACGAAAATCGCTGTTGCTGGGACTACAGCGAATGAGACAGCGCTAGACAACGCTGAATGAGACAGCACTAGACAACGCTGAACGCCGAATAACAACTAGCGACAACCGTTAGTTGAAAGACATAACACACGGTTAATGAGACGAACAGTGGTCACACACAGGACGACGAAATGGCGAAGATTTTCTCTCGATGAAATGAGGAAAACGGCCGGTAGACACCGCAACCGAGGGTACGCTGACTAAGTGGACGAAGAGACAGAGAGGAGCGAGACGCCAATAGCGCCACATAAATACGATCGATGATCGCAAAACGTCGACTCAATGGACAAGGACAATGCACAGACGTACGCTGATCTAAACGCTTCAAAAGAAATGAAAACTTTCTAAGCAAAAATAATCTTCAGAATTCCAAAGAACTACTTCAGAATTGCAAACAGAATCGACAAAGTCTCAAAGTCTCTCTTCCACGCAACAGAATTTAACAGGACGCAACAGAATCCACAGAACTCAATAGAACCGAACATAACTGAACAGAACCAGTTCCAACCAGTTTTTCAGCAAAACTTCCGCGTGCTACTCTCACTGCTGTCAAAATCTCCAAAAATAATCGTCCTAACAACTCATCTTCCGCAAATAAAGTACTCGAAATGTCTAGTAAGCAATGAGCCCCCAAATGTTAGAGGCCCGAAGCATAGATTTAGATAATTAAGGAGATTTGACTCGATTTTGTACAGAATTATAATTTATTAAACTGATAGTCTAAACATTAAACCGGAAGATTCCAGTTACAACCAAAGACCCCGAATTTAATCCTAAAAGTCAGTAAGTACTACAACGTCTCACAACAGGTGAACAGAAGATGCTGCTGTATGATGCTTAACCTTGTACCATGGTCTGCCTTTAGGCACAGTGTCTGCAGTGACATCAGCTTTGCACTTTGCTCTTTTGTCCAAATTGGATTTAGTAAATTATCAGTTATTGTCTGACATCCTCCTACAAACTGGAGTCCTGCCGCTCTTGGACTCCATTCGTAGACGTCGTCTCGCACTCTTCGGGCATGCACCCCAACTAGAAGCCACCACTCCAGCTAATCAGATCCTGCGATGCTGTGTCGACCTATCGTCAGGTGTTCCGCCTGACGTCATCTGGAGACGCAAGCCCAGATGTCCGAGAAAGAGATGGCTCAACCAACTTCAGCAATAGAGCGGCTCTACTTCTACTTCTCTGTGGAAACAAGCCATCGCACATGGACATGGCAAAGTGGTGACGCAACGGCCCTTGCCGGCTATGCGTTGATGATGATGATGATGATGAGTTATTGTCTGTCTGTGAATATTGTCAATGGGTTTGTTACAAATCTTATATATCTGCAGATCTCCCTCTATGGCAAAATGACTACAAAACTCGGATACACAACCTGCCAGAGTCACATGAATCACAGTTTTTGAATGCTGGATCATATTCATTACTCAGGAGTTCATTTACTGAGCCTATAATAATGTAACACTAAGGACTGGTGTTTAAGTTTGAGAAATGCATCACGATGTTATCCATCAGTGCACAAATTTACCAGTGTAAAAATATATAAAGTTTGAGGTCTGACAATAACTGTTAATGTTAAATCAGTGAATGCATCAACTATTTAAATTATTGCAGAATCAGTGAACACATCAACTATTTCAATTATTGCTAAGTAAGGAAAAAGTGCATCACTAATTGCATCATTGATCATGTGGCAAATGGTATCAGCTGGGGTGGGGCCCGGCCCGAGCCCGAGGCCCGAGCTTTGAGGCCCGCCCGGCCCGTAGCCCGTACCTTGCCGCCCGGCCCGAGGTACGGGCGGGGCTGCAAGGTCATTTCATAAAAGTGTAATCTGCTAACACGATATTTAACACAATATTCATTTGTAAGCTCAAAATCAAATAATTTTCATTAATTATATTTTAAAAAATATTTTCTTAACTGTTCCATAATTACAATTTTTATTACAGTTGAGCTGTAGCCATTGTATAATTGTCAATAAAATGTTAATATTTTGTTGCTGTTAGGAAAAGAAGAGGAAAAAGGCAAGACTAAGGAAATATAAACTTGAATTTATTAAAAAATATTGTTAGCGCCCGGCCCGTGCAAGGCCCGTAGCCCGTACATTTGCGCCCGTAGCCCGTACCTCGAGGCCTGTAGCCCGTACCGGGGCGCCCGGCCCGGTACGGGTCCCACCCCAGGGTATCAGTAATCACCGTATTTCAGTTTTGGAATAATTTTAGTTGCTATTCAGTTTCAGTTGTAGGGTTGCAAACGTTAGTTTCTATTCAGTTTCAGTTTGGGGGAAAATTCTAGTTTCAGTTTCAGTTTTGACCTCTCAGGCATATGAGTCTGCAATGCAGAAAGCACAAGACATTAAATAAGGTAAGGAAAATTTTTTACAAAATCTTGGAGGTGCAAGGAGGATTGGTTTCATAAGTATTTACTATTTAGTTAGCTGCAATTATGCCAATGATGAACCATGACTCTTTTCGGTAATCAAAAAAGACAAGTTTGCTATGGAAAATAAGTTGCACTCTTAAATCCTCACCTTTAAGTTTGTAGCATTTTTTCTTGCCAGGTTCAGCCCACACACTTTCCCATCTGCTGTCTTTGCCATGCAAACACTCTTATTCATTTTTGCATCATAATAAAATTTCAGTTTTGGAAAAATTACAGTTTCTGTTCAGTTTCAGTTTTAGGGTTGTAAACTATAGTTTCTATTCAGTTTCAAATTTTTATATAAATTTAGTTTCAGTTCCAGTTAACTATCTCAATATAATTCCAGTTTCTATTCAGTTGCAGTTAACTTATATATCACTGCACCGGCCAGTGGCAAATTCCACAAAATTCCATGGAAATGTAGAAATTCTCCAAAAACGGACAATTTCCGCTGCTTGGCTGAAAATTCTGTGGTCCGCGGGAAAATTGTTCCTACTTATAAAAAAATGATGAGGAATTCCTTTTTTTGTGAAACCTTGATTGTAATCCATTGGATATTAGTCTGTGGATGCTAGACAATTGGCCATGAAGGACTTGTCCAGAGTTGCTGCGCTATTAAATCTTTCGGTACCATAACTAAATCGCAGACGACAAAATAGCGGAGACAAAATCGCGGACGACAAAATAGTGCACGACAAAATAGCGAAAAAATAGCCCATGACAAAATAGCAGAAAAACCGCGACAAAATAGCGCACGACAAAATAGCTCAAAAAACGCGACAAAATAGCGCCGACGTAATCGTGCGATAGGAACGTAGCGACGTGATTGATTGATACGAAGAGACCGCATTTAATTCTACGTTATTGATTAATATGAAGAGACATTTTTAACAGTTTAGTATATGCTTCTACGTCTCTTTGATTAGCTTTGTAGTTGTATTAATTTTAACAAACATGTTAAATTGAAAGTTGTGCTCTCTATCGTTTCTTGCTTCGGCTATGTCATGTGAAGGATATTCAGTATCGTTTTTCCTATAGACTAACTACTCGGCTATGACTTGTTAAAGATAATCAATATCGTTGTGTAATTTGAGCTAGGGGTAAAAGGGGTTTGCGGACTGAAATTCAAAAGAGGGCAGAGACTGCATGTACCTGCTATGCGAGTTTTGTGATAGTTGCAAAGTTAGCTGGGGGGTTCAACCCACCCACCCCCAACCGCCTCGGCAATCCCAGCACTTGCATTTCCTATCGACCAAATACTTGGCTTTGAAAGTTGTGTTCTCTATTGTTTCTTGCTTGCTATTTTGCGCTATTTTGTCTCCGCGATTTTGTCTCTGCTATTTTGTTGTCTGGACACCAAATCTTTCATCACATCGCATGTGTATCTTGAAACTGTAACTTGGAATCCTTCATTTGTATGAAGCGACTTATAGTTCTAAAAGCTATTTTATACTTTTATAACGCACAGTATCTGTGTGTTTTATCATGTTAGTGAAATTTAGGATTTGTTATTTCTGTAAAATATAGGATGTGCCTGTCAAGTATTAGAGATATTGAAATTTTAAATTTTATTTATATAGTTTTCTGAGGATGAAGGTTTTGTGGATGCTCTTTCATCTTCTGGCTATTCATCTCTCCAGAGTCCTCTGTCCATCGTGAGGCCATCATCTGTCGACATCTGGGATTGTGCCTTGAACCATAAAGGAAACAAATGTTGTAAATGGGAAATAGTTGGAAGGTCACTTTATTTAGTGTTATTTTTCTAGTCAACATTCTAGTTTTTATTTTGCATAATGTAACCTAACCTTAATTTATAGATGAGAAAGCATTTTATTAACCGTTATGGAATTTGAAATATTCTTTGCTTTGAATAGTGCAAGACATCCAGCTCTGCTGTTTAGTTTTACCACTTAGATTAGCATTGAAGCTGTTGTTATTGCTTGCCATCTTCTCTTTCTAATTTTTTATTGACCTTTGGCTCAAGAAAGAAACTGAATGAAGCTTTTATTTTTAAACATTTATAAGAAATAAAATATAATAATTTTAATATGTATAGTGTTCTTGCATTATGTTTTCAGTTCTAGTGTTTTAAAAATTATCAGTAATAATACTATATCATTGAATAATGTCAATTATGCCTTGTTATAAGTAAAAACTTGCTTATCTGTCAGTAAATTAAAGCTTTGATTCAAGAAATGATTGACAAAATTTCTGATCTGAAAATCTGCTTTGCAGTTTTGTAAAGAAGCCAGAAAGACCATTTTTATCTGAGGCTGGTCCTGAAGCTTTCAACCAACTCTACTGCTATCATCAACAGCAGCTAAAAATGATGGACTCCTCTCTTTACATTTCACCTGCTCGTGTGATCACCTCCAGACATTTGATCAGTGACATTCGGAATGTACTTATTGCAGTGCCCTCATACAGCTTTCGTCGCAATATGGTACATTGCACTTAGTATTTGGTTTTTAAATCAGCTTTTCCTTTTCCTGTATGAATTTGCTATAGCCTCGTCTTCACTCAAATAGAAAGTTTAAATTGAAAGCTTAAATTTTAGGATTATGAAAGTTGTTCTCTTGTAAATGAGGCAACAATCATCTATATTGCTTTGACTTAATATGTACCAAATGTGGCAAAGCATTCCTTGTTTTGCACACAATTTTATCAGGACAAATTTTAAAATATTTGTTTATGAGCTGAATTGTGTTTGAGAATCATACATGTGGGGGAAGAATGTTTAATTATATCAGTATGCTAAAATTAGTTAAAAGTACCATATCTTCTCACATATAATGCATGCATTATACAGGTTTATATGTGAAACTATTGCGCGCCCCCTCGGCACATTATACTCGTAGGCATGCTATGCAACAATTTTTGACATGTTGCTGTCTTCGATATCTATCATTAGTTAAAACCAGTGGCTTTTCGGTAAACAATTGGACCAATATTGAGCGACCATAAATATTCTTGATCACTATTGGGTCATGACGTCTAAAGCAATGGTTGTCAACCTTTTTGGTGCTGCAACCCATTTTAACTTTTGCCAAGACATGGCACCCCAAACTGTAAAATAAAGTAAGCCTGCGTCTCACCTTCAATGTGTTTTCGTTATACTCAGGGCATTTTTGCCCAAAAAATATTTTCCGGAGCGCAATAGCATGTTTTCCGGAACGAAATAGTCAGAAGGCAATTGTCAACATGACATAGCGGCCGAACAGTTACTATAACGATTATAATCAATACAACATTAAATTCATGCATAGAAAAGTTTAGAACTATATCAGTTCTAAAATTTCTATTTATGAATTTAATGTTGCAAAAAATACCAGTCTTCAGATTTTCCGGAGCGCCATTCCACCTCGTTACGGCTCAAAAAAGCCCTGGTTATACTTATATCTTTCCATGCATTTTCGGTATATTTATTAATCGAATAATATACCCTAGTTGATTCCAGCTCCTCCTAAATGGCACACAAGTTCAGGAACATCACAGCAAAAAGATCAAGTTATTATCTGCTGCAAAGTGAGGTAAAAATTCGTCTTTCTTAAATTTGTACTATGATTATGTTATGCCTGAAGCAAGTATATTCTATGCGTTTACCGTGTTTTGACGCCAAGTCGCCACGGCTTCTCAATGATTTTACAAGAGGCCCTTTGATGCAGCCTATAATAGTAAGCGGCTTATATAAAAACATTTTTACAGATAGCAGGAGGCCCTCTAAATCCAGCAACGCCATAACTGCTAAATCATCGTGTCATGAGGCTTGTAAAAATAAATAAAATTAGAAATAGAGTCAAAAGAATAAGTTTGTTTTACTTTATTACTAGCATTTTACCCGTGTTTCGCGGTGTTGCTATATACTTTTCTCAAGACCCGCAACCCGATGATCGAGAAAGTAGCCCAAAGCCCACTCAAAGGTTGTTATGGGACTTTGGAATGGGACTTTGGAGTCAATGAGTCATCCTGAGCCCACAAACTTGTCTTGTCCCCTAGAGAGAGAGAGAGAGAGAGAGGAGAGAGAGAGAGAGAGAGGAGAGAGAGAGAGAGAGAGAGAGAGAGAGAGAGAGAGAGAGAGAGAGAGAGAGAGAGAGAGAGAGAGAGAGAGAGAGGGAGGAGAGAGGGGAGGGAGGGGGGAGGAGAGGAGGGGGAGGAGGGGGGAGGGGAGGGAGAGGGAGGGAGGGAGGGGGAGGGGGGAGGGGAGAGGGGAGGGGGGAGGGGAGGAGGGGGAGGGAGGGAGGGGGAGGGAGAGGGGGGAGGGAGGGGAGGGAGGGGAGGGGGAGGGGAGGGAGGGGGAGGGGAGGGGGAGGGGGGAGGGAGGGAGGAGGGAGGGAGAGACAAGGCGGTTAGCTCAGTGCGTTCCTGCTTTCACTGGGGCAATCCTCTTCTGCCCCACCCGCTTCACTGGCCCTACTACAGGCCATGGTCATTCAAGCCATTGAGGGAGGGTTGTGAAACAGCCTCTCTGACTGGGCTATAAAAATACTTGATCTAAATTAAATTTCTTCTTTTGTCTTATGGATGCTGATAAGATAGATTTATTTATGTTTAAGATTTAAGTGGAACTAACTGCACATAGATATAATGATACTGCAACACCAGGGCACACGGCCTATATTTGTGTGTGGCTAATGTATGAAAATATTTACATGGTACTGGATTTCTTTGGCCTGTAAATGTGGAGCGGCCTATAAGCGTAAGTGGCGATTTGGTGTGAAAATATGGTAATCTCGAACCAAAAAGTTCTTCACAGAATCTGTCAGGTTCAGTTCTCTT
The DNA here is from genome assembly GCA_018105865.1 of Metaphire vulgaris. Lineage (NCBI taxonomy): Eukaryota > Metazoa > Annelida > Clitellata > Crassiclitellata > Megascolecidae > Metaphire > Metaphire vulgaris. Next base: position 3,432,961 of record CM030856.1, read on the forward strand.
GCCAAGTCAATCAGTTTGCTCTAATTAAAACACAATGGTTCATTTGAATCTTATTCAGGATGGTATTCATCTTCATCTTCAGCAGAACTATTTCTATTTTCTTTGTCTGAGGAATTCACTTCAAAAATGTAGGAGGAACCAGAACAGGTAGATCAGATCCATGAGGCACAGGTCATCTTGCAGAGGGAAGGTCTGGATGTGAGCTGTTCTGTCTGTTTCTGCTATTATATTCTTTCAAATTACATGAACAAAAGTAGCATTCTTTGCTCACGCCACACCATAGGAATGGCAAAGCCGCTTTTCCCTCTTTGCTCCAAAGTCTTAGTGATTCAACACAAGTCTGAAGACTTCATGCAGAAACCATGGTTTGTTGTGATTCCTAAGTTTAATTCCAAAATATGCTTCATATGTCTACTTAACAAAGCAGGTAATGTTCTGTCACTGCTTTTTAATAATGTAACTGCTACATATATCCCTTTAGATCCCAAAGCACCCAAACATGTCCATTTGCCTGTACCCCAAAGTGCACAAATGCGCCCATACCCTTTATGCCCCAAACTCGCGCATGTGCAGTAACTTAGTTTCTAATAGATTATCTTGCTTAATATAGCATCTATGGAGTTGCCTTCAGAGGTCCATGTGTAGGAGAGTTGGAATTCAAGATTCCCACAGTTACCTGACAAAACACAATCAAATTTGTGCAAAAATCGTCTTTAAATTATGGGTATTTAAATTCGCTGCACGTGTAAACAGAGTGGCAAATGAAATCATTTAAAATAATCTTATGGCAAAAGTAGCATCTGTTTTCTGCTGATCATATGTGTGAGTGTAGGCGAAACCCCTGGAATCCTCATGAGTATTTTAATCGGTTACATCATTGCTAAAAATGGCGACCATTTAAGTCAGCCCTTTTAAATTGAGCACCTGCGTAAATGACCAGTAAATTTGAAGCAATTAAACTCCGCCTCAGCATAGAAACATAAATAAATTTGAGAGAAATTGCCTCATTTAGCTTCTTATTGTATGAAACTGGTTTGCTTTGTAACTTCAAAATCTCAAAACAAAAGAAGGTGCCCCGCCAAGAAAAAGTATGTCTCTGCCAAATATAGGTCTATTTACAAAATTCTTGGTTTAGTTTGCTCCAAATACATTTCCCTACACCATTGCCTCCCACCAGAGATAGCTTACTGTTCAAAAATTTTAGCTGCAGAGCTTTTATCTTTTTTTAGGGGAGCTGTTTTAGGCTGGGCATGGCCCCCTTGCAAATTTTATATATTTTGCATGAATGGTTAAAAAGAGGAAGAAAAATGCTGGGCAATGGGGTATACCCCATTCTTTTAGCTTTTCAATAGCCTGGGATACAGCTATTTTACTAAAAGGAGCAAACATTTTTAGAAACTGATGGAAGCGACAACTTATCCATCAGAGTGTGCTCAGGCTTGGGAGACTATCTCAACCAAATATAGTTAAATTTTCAATTTTTTAAACTTATTTTGTTCCAGTTATACTCCCCTACGACTCTGCTACTAACCAAAGATAGGTTATCACTGAAAAATATTTGCTACACATCTTGGAACAAGCAAATATTTTTTGGAGGAGGATGCTGTTTTGGGCCAGATAGAGGACCCTCATCCCTAATTGTTTAAAGTTTTGCACAGATGGTTAGAAAAAGGAATAAAGAATGCAAAAGCCCAAGCAATTGCAAGTTGAAGAAATTCAATATTACATGAAAAAACGCAAAAATGCTGGTATTTAGGGGCGTCTCCAAAACTTTTTCATAGGTGGTAAAGTAAACTCCTTTTTCCAGTGCCTGGAGTTTAACGGGATATAGCAGATGTCAACACTATTTTGCAACCTCAAAGCCATTCGAATTAAAAATTCTACTTGTATCTAGTTACATTTATTGCCATGTTGAAGTTTCATGGTCAAATCGAGTGAGGGCGACTGACCAGGTCTCTCCCTTTTGTGCATGGTAGCCTTCAGCCCACCAGCTGGTTCCTACTTCCTCCGAGATACTAAATTCTCCAGGATTCCATAGGTCCTGGCTGGCGGTTTCCAGTCTCGCCCCATGGAGGCAGCTACCAGGAGACTTCAGGAAAGCCTTCGACTGTGTATGGAGAGAAGGACTTTGGCGATCCATGAGACACTTCGGTTACCCTGAGAAGATTGTAAGGATTCTAGGATTCATGTACTCTGACTCAAATTAACGCTGTCAAAATAAACAGCACACTGAGCCATTGGTTTGATACAATTGTTGGCATCCTCCAAGGCTGTGTGCTGTCCCCTATGCTCTTCAACATTCTTTTAGAACTCATTATTGCAAGAGGTCTACATGGTGTGAACACGGGAGTTACTGTTAGTTGACAAATTGTAAACAACCTACGATACACCGATGACATTGCTGCTTTAACAAATCAACACAAGGACCTACAGATCTCTGTAGAATGCATCTCTAAAGAGAGCAGCAGATGGGGCTTGAAGATCAATACCATGAAAACACAAACTCAACACATGCGAACCAACCAAAAAGCTTCTCTATTGTTATAGATGGGGCACCTTTGAAACAAGTCAAGCAGTTCACCTACTTGTGAGGAGTCATTGACGAAACTGGAAGATCAGGCTGCAAGGATGTTTACAGGCAGATTGGCTTAGCTTGGAACGTGATGAGAATGCTGCAGAAGATATGTAATGTAATGTAATGTAATGTGACATTTGTATAGCGCCTCTTCTATTTCTACTCAGAGGCACTCCTAGCATTGGAGTCGCAGGGTAAAGTAATGAGACTTCAGCTTTTGCATTGAGCAGAGCGAGGGAGTAAGAAGTGATTCCCAAATGGATGGGTTTAAGGCATTCCATAGGGAGGGTCCAGTCACTGCAAAAGCCCGACGCTGGGTAAGAGCAGTGCGTGATCTGGGGACATAAACATTCTTTTGATCAGTGGAGCGGAGCAGGCGATGAGCAGCAGAAGAGGGTGATTTGAAAAGCTCAGTAATGTAAGATGGTGCCTGGCCTCGAAGTGCTGCAGAAACAATAATTACTTGTTTGAATTTAATGCGGTCAGAAATTGGAAGCCAGTGGAGGGTGTTAAGCATAAAGTCTGAGATGCTAGAGTAGCGAGGATCTTTAGCCACGAGACGAGCCGCAGCATTTAGGACAGATTGCAGAGTGGAAAGTACCGTAAGCTTTTGGGCAGGCCAAGATAAAGAGAATTGCAATAGTCTAACCAACTAGCCACAAAAGCATGAACCAGAGATTTGGCTGCAGATAAAGAAAGCGAAGAACGAATAACCCTAATTTGCCTAAGTTGGTAAAAGCAGGATCGAGAGAGTCTAGCAAAGTGCTCTTTGAAGGTCAAATTACTGTCAAAGTAAATACCAAGGTTTTTGATACAATTTGAGAAAGATAGATTAGGAAAATATGGCAAAGTAATAGCATCAGCCTTACAACAAAAATCATAGTCGACAAAGTGCTCATCTTAAATGTCCTTTTGTACAATTCTGAGACATGGATATTGACAGCTGATTTTGAAAGGAAGCTCGCATGTTTTGAAATGACTTGTCTCAGGAGAATACTAGGGGTCTCCAGAAGACAGCACATACGCAACAGTGACAGTAGAAGCTTCACAAATATGCACACAACTGTAGTGGATCGAATTAGGCTAGGCAGACTGAGATACTTCGGCCATGTTAAACGCATGAATTCCAACCATCTACCATATCTGGCCCTGCATGGCTTTGCCCATGGGCAAAGCCATGCAGGGCCAGATATGGTAGACGTTGGATTGACAACATAAGATCAGACTGCAAAACCCTGAACCTCAGTCTCACCGAAGCCAGCAGATATGCTTACAACCGCTCAGAATGGAGATCTTTGTTGAAGCTGTCAGAGTGTGCCTAGGCATCGCCAGCACAGTGTTGATTGATTACATTTATTGCAAGACCCTTTCTGGACAAATGATTGCATATAATCCAAACCGCTAAGTGTCAAAATTCATCTGATGTCAGCATGCTTACTTCAGCATTTTGCACTATTTCTAGTGCTAAAATTCAGCTGAAAGGTATGCTTACTTCAGCACTTTACATGCCCAGAATTATAAGTCTAGGCCTAAAATTAATACACAGCTGTAAAATGGCCATTTTTGGTCATAATTTGCTATTTTGTGAAAAAACTATACATGATATACAGAAAAATTGTCATTTTCGGAATCAGCATACATGAAAACTCAAAGAACAGTTCTTCAAACATCGATAAGTGTGCAGCGTAGTGTAATGCTTGTTTTAGTGATGTTGGCATACAATAATGCTAAGATAGTATTTGGTACAGCAATTATGGTACATAAACATGTCCTGCTTTTGCAAGAAAGCACTGTCCAGATATTTTAAAAAGTGGGGTATTATTATTATTATTATTATTATTATTATTATTATTATTATTATTATTACAAGCTGATTTATCTAACGCTATAACATGACTTAGGCCATAGGCAAGAGCGATTTACATCAGTCACCATAAGAAATGCGAACCAAGTGCATTTTTAGTTTAGAAGCAAACACTTCGACGGAAGTCACCGCTGCAATCTCATCTGGAAGGGCGTTCCACAGTAGTGGGTTGCCTCGAGTCAATGATCTCTCGCCCAGCATGACCGTCTTCGATGGAGGCGGAACCTGAAGACGGACACGCTTACTGGAACGCAGCCACCTCGCAGAGTCTGGCGGGTCAATCTGTGCATTAGCGCTGACAGGTAGTCGGGGCAGGTGGTATCATACAAGGCCCGGTAGGTTAGCATACAACGCTTATATGCAATCCGCTCAGGTATCTTCAGCCAGTGCAGATTGTCCTTTAACATTGGAGTCACATGTCCATGCCACTTCACCCCGAAGATCAATCTGGCTGCACAGAGGCGGATTTACATTTTGGAGGCCCGGTGCAAATATTTCCATGGAGGCCCCCCGGCCCCATCGTGGTCACTTAAAGATAGTGTTTATTCTAGGCCCTTTTGGGGGGATTCCCCCAAAATGAAAAAATTCCCCCTCAAAAAATTTTATATGTTGCATGGGGAGATGGAAATTCTCTTTCCCTCCAAAAAAGTGTGGCGACGGGGGATTTTTTATTTTTTGGAGAGGGGAAAAATTAAGGAAGCTTGTCACAGAGCGTTTAAGAAGGGAAAACGGGCAGATGACCTTTTTTGTTTGTTTTTTGCTCGTCAAGACTTTTGAGATGTCAAACCTTGTCCCTCCAAACATTTCAAAATCCCCCCAATGTCAAGGTGGCTAGAATAAACACTGCTTAAAGAAGTAAAAATACAACAAACGTCATTGAAAAATGAAACAATTAAATACCATTAACTTCAACTGAAATAAACTTGTATTGAATTTGCAGTCGTGCAGTCAGTGCGCAAGAACTGGGGCACGGTCGACCTGTCGTCTGTTTATAATATTAGTAGTGTACTGGTAACGCATCGTAGCTGGTAATTAGTCTAAATTGTCTCAACATGTCGCCGACGACTTTTTGTTGTAGCAAAGGCCTCCACTAGCTGTGCAAAGTCGATTGTCTTCACGAGTTCATTTTTAATGGCTAAGGATGACAGCCTATGATCTGTTAGATATTAATGCGCTATAATCCACGTGTTATGACGTATAAATTAATTTAATTTAATTTATTTAAGTGTTATTTGAACTTATTTCTTATGAATTTAATCATACACGAAGATGAGTTCCGGCACCTTTTTTCTAGAAAAAAGCACTAAGTATAACTAAGATTTGTAATCGTTTGCCAAAATGGTCACTGTCACGGTGTTACGCATTTTACGGTAAGACAAATGAGTGATGGCGTTAGTCTGTATGCAACTATGCATTGCCATTCCAAAGGTACGGAGGCTTACAAATACACATACTACTCCCATTTCCCGCGCTTCTTGACCGGTGGTACCGTGGTAAGAATTGATCGTCGAGACACACTGTACAGGCACTCAGGTTGAGTCATGCAGTACCACTAATCTGCATAACGATGCTATAGGCCGGGCGTCTACGACCGCCGGTGGCCCGGTGCAACCGCCGGTCACTCGGTCAGAGTCCAGCCATTATGAGCCATACCATTAATTGAGGTCAGCTAAACCGGGGTATATGAGATATAGGCTTTCTTAACATAAACTCATGGAGCATGCATTAAATTGCATTTCAATACTAAATTATTACTAATCCATGTCCAAACACTACTAACGTCTAACGATACAACATTCATGTATATCTCCGAAAATAAATTACTTTAAAAAAACTAATAATTAAAAGTCTTTAAAAAATTATTATTTTTAGAAAAGGGAGGCCCCTAAATTTGTATTTTGAAAGGAGGCCCGGTACCGATGCACCACCTGGTACCGTGGTAAATCCGCCTCTGTGGCTGCAGAGTTCATGACTGATTGCAGCCGGTCTAGTTGGCAATCGGGGAGACCAAGAAGGATCCCGTTGCAATAATCAAGCTTGGAGACGTCTAGAGCACGAACTACTCCAGTCGCTGCAGAGATCGAAATATACCGCCGTATCTCCCTGATTTTGCGGAGTATGATGTTCCAGTCTTTTTTATTTGAATAAAAACTTTGAAAGAACTGATGTGCCAGTTAATCTTGAGGCATTTCTAGTGGCATTTCTTTCTCTACTTCACAGTAATCATATTTTGTCTTTGTGTTTTAATTCATATGTATGCTCTTCAATTGTCCAAATTTGAACTTGCAATGCTGTCCTATTACTTTATAAAATTTTATATTTATATGATTAACAATTTTTAAACTAAAATTAGTCAATAGTTGATTTGTTTGAATTGCAGAACAAGTTTTATGTAAGAGAAGGTCTTTGCATGTCTGGAGTTTCGCCAATGGCTTTGAAGAATCTCTGCAATGTAGCTATCCATTGTGGATCAAATTTTCTTTGGCTAAGTCAGTTCTCAGAAGCACATCAGCCAAGTTCTGCTGTGCCATTCAGCCTTGTTCTGGAATCATTTAGAAGTGCAATTAGAAATTATCTGCAGCATTTTGTTGCCTGTATATTACGTATTCCTTTGCTAGCAACTGTCCTTGAATTCATGAATATCGTGCAGAAGTCTGCGAATCAGATAAGGTTAATATATTTAACTATTTTTATGTATAGTAGTGATGCACAAACTTTTTGGCCAAAGTGCCACAAATAATTTTTTCTAAGATGCTGGGAACAAACAAGTGATAAAATTAAAATTAATAATATTTTATTAGCCAAAAGTCTATTACCAAGTAACACTTATTTTAGTGTGAAGGGTGATACTGCATGTCAGCAACCAGATGAGAAAGATCTGGCTTTATGTTTGTTGTTGAAAGACACAAAATTCCAGTATATGCAATATTCAGGTAGCGCCATTTTGGCTGCTCGCATGTGTCTGTATATGCTTTGGAATATTGCCGTATTTGGCGGTTTTACTGACATCTTGCACTTATTTCTTTGCGCTAATCATGTGGATTGTCGCTAGGGCTGTACCGGATTTCGGCTCCGGCAAATCCGGAATCCGGCCAATTTTACAAATCCGGCTCCGGCTCCGGTCCAATTTTGCCGGATTTAAGCCGGATTTGTGTTGCCCAGTCAAGTGAATTTTCTGTACATGTTTTTATGAGGCCAAGATTTAAATTAATAAATTATGAGTATATGTCATGATTGTCATCATTGTCATGTCTATACTCTAGTAAATTAGTAATGAACTGCAGTAAATTAGTAATGAACAGTCGAGTGACTCCACTCACCTAAGTCAAGTGATGTAGTACGTTATTAGTTATTACTTATTTAAGTTATTTTATTTTTCTTTTTTAATTGTAAATCCGGCTCCGGTTCCGGCCGGATTTCACTTCATAAATCCGGCTCCGGCCGGATTTCAAAAATTTGCATCCGGTACAGCCCTAATTGTTGCCTAGCTGTCGTTTTCGAAGCGGTCGGCAATCGTCCTTGCATTTTCTCTGCGCTAAACAGATCAGATTTATGTCGCCCATGTCGGTGTGGTTGGCCTGCCATTTTATCTAAGCCACCAGCCCGTTGACGTAGTCTACAGGCTATAAAGGGCAAAGCGCGCGGAATTCCATCTTCAGTCGGTTCCCGTCAAGTTCGGCGATGGATTATTGTCTTTCAGACGACTGCCCTCAAGGATTCGCTGCCTGATTTTTGCCATGCGGAGAATTTTTTCCTAGCATTCATGCGGTCTTTCAGCATCCTTTCTGCGTTTTCGCTGACTCTTCGATGGAATGTCTTCTTGTGGAAGGCCGCCTTCTGAAGGGCTCACTGCCCGATTTCAACACGGCAGCGACCTCTTTCGTACCATCTGAGCGGATTTTTCTCAAGACCAACATCATTCATTCCATGTTGATTTGTCAGCATTGTTGACAGAGCCTTTGACTTTGGCCTTCGCCATGCTACGGCGCTATAAAAGTTGTCCAGTACCATAACCATAACCAAAATGTTCCACAGATGATCGTCAGTTGATTTCCAGTATATGGAATTTATTTTTCTACTTTCCTATTGGCCTTGACAGGCCACGTGGCTACTCTTCACGGGTCGGATTTGGCCTACGGGCCAGAGTTTGTGCACCACTGATGTACAGTATATGGAACGTTTTGATGGCTTTATTATTTGGATTTAATGATGTTGGAATGTGCTGCTCATTGGTCCTGATGCTTTCCATTTATATATTGGAAATTATATTATCCTGTAACTTCAATGCTTTGATACAATTTGCTTTTGCAGCATATGCAATGTGCATATATATGTATTCATTAAACTCATGTATTTCACATTTTATCATATCATTTTTGTTTTATGCATTTAAATACAACAGACAATGTTTAAATGATTTCTGAATGCAAATAGCAGCTCTTTATTTGTCTTTACATTATTTTCTCTTACTGAATATTTCTGATATTTTGATTTTACTTGATAACAATCATGATATTTGTTAGCTGTATTGTTTGGATGCAGATAACTTTGTTACTATTTTAGATTTCTGAGACAACTTTGCACAAGGGCATGCAATGATGAAGAGAATGTGTTTACAGTAAATATGCTCATTTCTTGAGATTTGAATGAATTGCATACATACATACATAGCTGTAAATTGTGAGTTGAAGAGTGACGAGTGGCAACGGTGACTTTTTTTGCTTGGCAGGATTTTTTCTGCAATTGACAATTTTTTTAAAGTTTAGATGGGCGCCATCAGTATGTTTTGTTCCCTGGGTGCCAGACACCCTAGCTACACAGTACACACGCCTCGCATCCTGTGTTTACTTAGTCCCACAGCAGGTTTGATAGATTGAACAATTGGCTCTGGGCTACTTTTGACACTGCTCTTGCTGACTGGCTGTAATCCACTCGGTATTGGGCTATACTTGGCTCTTTGTCATTCAGCAGATCTGGTAACCTGGCTTCATTGTAAATGTCTACACTGATATTCTGTAATCTGTTATTATTAGTGAAACAATAATTATAATTGCATCAATCAAAAATAAGTGATGTCAAATCTGCTGAAGTAATTATAGTCCATTGCCATATCTGGATGCTATGTTTAGTACTATTGTTTAGCTGTGCTGGATTGACAATGACCAACAAGCATACAGACTGACAAATTGTTTGAAAATTTGGTCTTCTTTAAATGCAACCAGCATTTGCACTAATGCAGCTAATGGTGTATTTGTGTACATGTTCAGTGTTGAGACTACTGTATGTTTCTTAAAAGCAGTAATTACAATGTGATTTAACTTGATAATGGGGAGTTGCTGATGATTTTGCCCATCGCGGTACTTTTTACTTAAAAGTAACTTTTTGAAGAGTACATTTTAACTTTTTTGACTTCTTTATTTATTTCTCCATAATTGTTCCACAATTTACATAACATGTAAACAAAAATAACAGGTACATAAGCCTATGTACTTGTCCAATAATAAGATTGTAAGAAATCAAATTGAGAAATAAATAAATAAATAAATGGTTACTGAAGGGATCATGGATCCCGCAAGAAAGTAACCAGTACATATGAAATTTAATAATGATAGCAGACATAAGTTAAGAATTAGTTTAATAATTTGAATTTAGGTAAAAAATACACATAGCATATAAATGTCTGTATCAAGGTAGATTAAAGATTAAAGTTAAAATATATGTCTAATCCTATAGAATTATTTGTTTAAGTCTCTTTTTAAACAGTGTTAGCCTGTTAGGTTTGGTATATTTTTAATCTGAGTAGGGAGATTGTTCCATGTGTGTGGGCCATAAATTTTTATTGTGAAAAGTCTAGTATTAGTTCTTGCAAATGGAATAAATAATAATTTATCACTATTTCTTACATTGTACATGTTTCTTTTATTTACTGTTTTAAAATACTGTAGATAAAAAATTTTGGGTAGCAGATTATTTATGTATTTGTACATAAATATTGATTGCACTTTGCTGTTTATAAATAGTGACATTTAAAATATTTAAGTTTTTATAAAGATGACTAGCATTTGAATATCTATTTGAAAATGTTATTAACCTAATTGCTTTATTTTGTAGAATTTGGATTTTTTCTGTTAAATATTTATAAGTATGATTCCATATTATATTGCAATAGGTTAAGTAAGAATGTATCAGAGTAAAATATAATTTCAATAAAGTTTTTTTATTTACAAATTTCATGATATGTCTATTATGTCTAATGATATTTATGTTTTTAGATATTTTAGAGGCAATCTGATCAGTTTGATTTTTCCAACTAAGATTTTGGTCTACCATTACTCCAAGAAATTTAGTCACAGTTTTTTGTTGTATTTCAATATTATTTATTTTTAGTTTTGGAATGTTTAATGATATAATTTTTTTGCTAGTATGGAAAATGATAAAGTTAGTCTTTTCAATATTTAATAACAAATTATTTTTATGAAACCAAGCTGATACTTTTATTAATTCATCATTTATTTGAGATATTAATTCATTTATGTTATTACTACTTGCTATTAAATTTGTATCATCTGCAAATAATAAAAATTTAAATAAATTAGAGATATTTGGTAAGTAAAAAAGTCATTTATAAAAATAATGAATAGTAATGGACCTAGAATAGAACCTTGAGGAACTCCATATTTTATTTTTAATTTTTTTAGACATAGTGGAGTTTATTTTAATAAATTGCATTCTATTGTCTAGATAACTAGAAAACTATTTAAAGGCTATTCCTTTTATTCCATAGTAACTTAATTTATTTAGGAGAATTTTGTGGTCTGTTACATCAAAAGCTGTAGCGAGATCTAAAAATAACCCAATTGTAAATTTATTTTCATCGAAATTTGAAGAAACTATGTCTACTAAATTTAATAGTGGCATGTATGTGGAGTGATTTGGCCTGAATCAAAATTGGGAATTAGAGAGCATTTCAAATTTGTTCATATATTTAAGTATTCTGTCAAACATGGCCTTTTCAAAAATTTTAGAGAATATTGGTAAAATAGAGATTGGTCTATAATTAGATAGTTGGGATTTATCTCCTGTGTTATAAAGTAGTATTACCTTTGCAATTTTCAATTCATCTGGGACTAGACCAGTTTCAAAAGATGAGTTAATTATTTCAGATAAAATATTTGAAATATACTGAACTGATTTAATGACAGTTTTCTGGTTTAAGTCATCAAAACCTGTGGCATTTTTACATTTAAGATTAATTATTATATCACTTATTTCCTGAGGAGTAACCGGGTATATGGTAAATGATTTATTATTTACATTATTTGTTAGAGTATCTTTAATAAGTATATCTGATTTTGGGCTATCTTTGATAATTTTAGAGTTAAAATTACCAACATTGACAAAATATTCATTAAATTGATCCACTAAAGAGAATGTATTTTCATTTTCATCAGATTTCATTGGTGAAGTTTGAGGATATTCATTTTTATTATTTTTATTTAAAATTTCATTTATTAATTTCCATGTTTTATTGTTGTTGTTTGAAATTTCCTCAAATTTTTTCTCATAGTAAAGTTTCTCTGCTTGTTTTCTTAAAATTTTAAATTTATTGTTGAAAACATTAAATTTTCTTTTATTTTCAGGTGAAAGGTTTTTTAAATATATTTTATAAATTTTGGATTTTTTTAACATGGATTTGTACAGTGCTGGGGTCATCCATGGCTTTTTGTAATTTGAGGGTGATGATTTAATTTTTAATGGAAAAGATTCATAATAAATATTCTGATAATAGTCAGGGAATAGTTTATAGGCTGAAATGGGATCATGATTATTACAGAAATTTGAAACATCATTCCAGTTTATAGAATTAATTTATTTAGGAATTTATCAATATTTATTTTATTTATTTCCCTATAGACTTTATTTTTAAGTATTTTCTTTTTAAAATTGTTTTCAATTCAACTGAGAGCAAAATTGGAAGATGATCGGATATTTTGTGACAAATTATAGTAGAGTTAACCTCATCAATAGAAAAATTAATGAAAAAATTATAAAGTAAATATTTTTATAGGTGCTTTTTACTTTTACTTAAGTAAAAAATGTCATAATACTTGTACTTTTACTCGAGTGCTCAAACTCAGTACTTCATACAACACTGGAAACTTTTCATCCTGTGGCCAATCTGCTTCCATGTTTTCCCAGTGTATGTGGTAGTCAAATTTCCCCATTACAGCAGTATTTTCCTGAGACACTTTCTATAATCTTGCACTATCCAATAGTTATGTCTTCAGTTGCATCTGGTACTCTGTAGCATACTCTTATAGGAATTTTCTCTTTATTATTATTATTATTATTATTATTATTATTATTATTATTATTATTCCAGGACAATTTCTATAGCGCTGTAACATAGTAAAATACCAAAATCAAAAGCGCTTTAACAACGCTGACATGCCAATGAAGGTCCGAAGGTGGAGATGTTAAAATCTGCTCAGATGATAGAAAGGACTCGCTGCCATGTAGAAATCTCTTTAAGATGCTGAATTTTACGCCACAGACTTTCTCTAAACTTCTCATCTTGTATATCCTTCTTTCAATTGCAGGAATTTGTTTCTTTACATAGAGTCTGATTAGTCTCACACCTCCTACTCCAGCGTTGTCCAACCGTCATGCTATTGCGGGCCGCACAAAAATGTTTAGACCCTTGGCGGGCCAGCAAAGTTGCAGGCATATGGCATATGGCATATGGCATAATTATGATATATGTAGGCCTATGGTATGCCATATAAAACTGCTATAAAATAAGATTAGCCTATATACCACAAGTACAACTTTATAAGACTAAGTGCTAACAAAGAAATAAAAAACACTTCGGTAGTAACTGCTATAGACAGCAGTATTGCTATAATATTATTCTTTTAACATTGTATTTCAGTCAGTGGTGTAGCCAAGGGGTTTGGAGGTTAAACCTCCTCTTGGGCGCCGATGAAAAAATTTTTAAAATATGTTTTCATGCATTTTTTATTTTCGGACACAGTTTTGAGGGTCAAACCCCTCTTGGGCTGCTGACCAAAATTTCTTAAGCGCCATAGGTGTGACGACCTTTTTTTGCTTGTCAGCATCTGAAAGGAAAAATTTTAGAATGAAAGACATATGATAGATAGGGCCTATACAGGATGACCTTTTATTGCTTGTCAAGATTTTTCTAAAGTTGGTTACGGTCAAAAGTGAAAACCAAAACCTCCACCCCTTCCGGAAATCCGGGCTACGCCACTGATTCCAGTTAAAATTAAGTAGTATAAGTAAATAAATGTTCTACTGACTTAGTGTTTTAGTTAGTCTTAGTAATAGGTCATCAGTCATTCGATTGATTCTGTTCAATTTCAATCTAATGACCCATTCTATTCTATTGAATGAAGACTTTCTAAACTAGTGAGTGCAAGCACTGCGGAAAAGGGTTTTCTCTAATACCAACAATGTCAATATCAATGCTTGTGGTGCCATGTCGGATACAAGAAACGAGAGTGTTTTTACATTAGCAAACTGCTCAAAACGGCGTCAAATTTTAAATGAGTGAGAACGAGACTTGCAGCGAGATGACGAATGTAAGTAAGTTAGTAATAAGTAGAAAATAAGTAAGTTTATTAACCGCCGTCCCCTGTGGTGTGTGGATAAGTAGGCAATTTGGTAACCTCCTAGTCCTAGTATAGTCCTATAAAATAACGGTAATAACCGGTCCTATAGCTAAAATTTTTATTTTCTCCAAACTCTGTGGCGGGCTGGATGAAACTGGCCTGCGGTCTGGGTCCGGCCTGCGGGGCGCCAGTTGGACAACCCTGTCCTACTTCATGACCTCTGGCCTGGTTCTCCCTATCCCTTCTAAGCTTGGTATATACTTTAGACAAAGTTCACTAAATATTAGCTATTTTGGATTTGTCAAAGTTTCATTTATGCATATGCAGATTGGGTCAATTAACTTAGCATATATGTTTTTCAACCTTTTATGGTTCATGGGGTAGACATTGCCCCAAACTGGTTATTTATCTACTCAGTGTTGATGAAATACTTGCCTTTGATAATCACATTGGCCACATAACGAGGAACTGCTACTACCAACTATGAAGGATTAAGAACATTTGACGCTACATTCCAACATTTGTTGCCATTCAGCTCGTGCATGTTGTATTTCTGCATCTGATCGACTACTGCAATAGCATACTGCTTGGCCTTCTTGACAGTCAGTTAAACCAACTGCAATCAGTTCTGAATATTTCTGTTCAACTGATGTTTGTTTGCCAGTGGAACAGTCACATAACACCTTTTCTCAGAGACAAGCTTCATTGGCTAAGAATTCCTGATTGCATCATCTTCATGCGATGCTTGCTCACCTACCAGACACTGAATGATCCATTACATCCCCTCGCTTGATATAAGAACTACCCTGAATGATTGATGCTCCAGACTTCGTTCAAGCAGTCAGGCACAACTATTTGTTCCACCTCCAACAAAGACAACCAAGATTGGTGAATGATTGGCTTTGCATGTGAATCCACTCCTTTGGAACTTGATGCCTGCGAACATCACATCATGCAAATTGATTCATTTCATTTTGGAATAATCTGAAGACTCACTTATTTAACAACTCTTACAAGTGTCATCTGCCAGAGCACCCTTGACTTTGACCCTCGTTTTGCCAGCCACAGCGCTATATATAGATAATTTTGATAATGATGATGATAATGATGATAATTATAATAATAATAATGATAATAATAATGATAATAATAATAATGATAAAATATTTCTAATCCTGCTCTCTTAATCACACTGACCAAACTCTTATTGTCAATACTCTTATTACTTACTCTTATTCTTATCGCAACGTTTCTCAATTGGATTTCTGAGTTTGAGCATTCGACTTAGGGCATGCTCTACTATCTCTACTATTCGTCTATCAACTTCAAGTTGCTGAATTGCTCTCCCAGTCATCAACCCTCTCTATGCGTCGTTGACTGTCTGATCAAACTAGGCATATACAGAGTTCATGGGAATCTGCGCGGGGCTCGTCATTGTGGTAGGAGGGCAGGTCGAAGACGCCCCCAACCGACTCTGGAACTGGTGGCTAATGGAGCATTTATTTACACTGCCTACTCGGATCGGAGACCCCCTATATGAACGGCTCCTAGGCAGCCGTCAGTTCTTTCCATTCAAACCCTTCGACACACGTTGCAGAGTCCCCGACTTCAGTGGGATGCATCCCCTTGTCCCGATTTCGTAACTCTGGTGAGCAGCTTCGTGATTTCCGTTTAACGACGAAGTTACATTGGATGTTCTTCAACATGTCATCATCTCTATGCCTACGAAAACCTGTGAACTCGATCCAATTCTGACTTTTATTGTGCACAACTATTTTGACTGTTTCTTGCCTTTTTTAATGTTGCTCTGCAATAGGTCTCTTAAAGAAGGCTGCCTATCTGCATCACAGAAACTGGCAATAGTTAAGCCTAGGCTTAAGCAAACTGGCTTTGATGAGTCTGAAATGTCAAGCTATCACCCTATCTCAAACCTCAGTTTCTTATATAAGGCCCTTGAGAAGGTTATCGCTCTTCAGCTGCTTCCATATCTTGAGGATAATGACTTACTGCTGAAATACCAGTCTGGTTTCCGTGCCTCACACTCCACTGAAATGCTTCTTTTGCATCTTCTCTCAGATCTCTATAGGGCCATCGATCGGTCAGAAGTCACTCTTCTTGCCCTATTTGATGTCAGTGCTGCTTTTGACACGGTTGATCACGATATTCTTCTAGAGCACCTCTCTGTCTCATTTGGTGTCTCTGGTGTTCCTCTGGCCTGGTTGAAATCCTATCTCTCTGAACGCTGCTTGATTGCTTCGCTTGGTTCAACCTACTCCCATGAAGTGCCAGTCACTTGTGGAGTCCCTCAGGGTTCGGTCCTTGGGCCGCTTCTGTATATACTATATACTGCTGAAAGTGCTGATATTGCACGCTTGTTTGTGCCATATAATTTCAAAACACATATGTACGCTGATGATATTCAGGCCTATTCGCATTCCAGCCCCACTAATGCACTGCAGATCACTCGTGAATTTGTTGAAGCCTCTGACTTACTTCGTTCATGGATGTACTCAAATCGTCTTTTACTTAATACAGTTAAAACTCAGCTCATCTGGCTTGGTACTCGAGGTCAACTCTGAAAAATTGATCATCTGTCTATGCAGTCTGCCTTCCATGACCTCTCTTTCTCCTCTTCTGTCCGTGATCTTGGTATAATTCTTGACTCTGAGTTAATCTTTATGGATCATATTAACTCACTTTGTCGCAGTTGCTTCTATCATCTCCGCCAACTTAGAGTGATTCGACGTACATTAGACATGCCATCTGCTTCTACTTTGATTCATGCATTTATTTGCTCAAGGCTTGACTACTGTGGTTCACTTTTTGTTGGTCTTCCATCCATGCGACTTGATAAACTCCAGATGGTTCTTCGTTCGGCAGCCAGGGTGATTGCTGGTGTCACAAGACGTGATCACTTCAGTGAATACATGATGTCTGTTCATATATATTCACATTAGTGAATATATGATGTTCTTCACTGGCTGCCTTATCCTGCTCGAGTTCAGTTTTGTGTGTTGAGAGCGGTTGCACTCTCTCTTTATGGTGCCACTCCATCTTACCTTTCAGAGCTACTCTATCCCTGGTCAGCCATGTCTTCGGTCCACAACCAATGGTCTTCTCAGGGTGCCCCAAGCACGAACCTCCTTGTTCCTGAAACGAGGTTTTGAATCAGTTGGCCCTATTCTTTGGAATGCTCTTGACGCCAGTATGCGTGGCTTAGCAACCCTTAATTCTATGGCCCTCTTTTTTAAACGACTTAAAACTTATCTCTTTGTCAATATACAGTAATTTGCTGTGGGAGTGCTTCTGAGTTATTCTTCAGAAGAGGTACTATACAAATATTTTGTTACATTACATTACATTACTCTTGGAATTAAAATACAAACATTCAAATTTTTACATAGCACATCTCTAGATACTGGTCATTTTTTTGCTACAAGCACTACTAGACAATTTACTGTCAAGACAGTTAAAGTTAACAGCATCTATTTTGCAATCCTCCTTGATTCTTACTTATTTACCTAACATTTTTGTTTTCACTGTAACTGTTTTTGTATCATTTGCACCTTCTCGCTACCATCTCTGCTCCTGACCTGCTGGGGTGTACACCAGCTCTGGCAAGGTATCCAGACCACATCCAAGTTCTTGATTCCTGCTCTGCAGTCTTATCAATGCTGCATTGATTTCTATCCTCTTGTTGTCGATGGCTTTTGAAGCATGATTCTGGGCATGATCTCTTCCTGTGTAGCTTAAGTCCCTTGATCACCTTCTTATGCTTTTCTACAATCTTTGCCTTGTTGTCTTCCAGCAAGTTGTTGGATACAAATTCTGCAACACTTGTCTGTGCTGGCATCTATGCTTCACCAATAGGTCTATTGTTTTTTATTCCTATATTAGAAATTATCTGCGTATTAAAACTTGAAGTAACATATGTTGACTGTTACATTTGATTGATCTGCTGTGTTGTACCTCATTATTTGAAATACTAGTCATTGTTTTGTTGTATTATGATTTGAAATTATCGTGTTTTTTGTTGCCAGGGTCGTCATTTGTTGTCTTATTTGTATAATGAATGTCTCACAATGGAAGACAGTGAACATCGCCAATTGTTGCTTTCTTTATTGAAGACCTCTTGTATTCCATATCTGACGTAATTTATAATTTCTGTTTTCATTTTGCTAGTGGCAAAATTATAAATTTATTGCCAAGAAAATCTAAAGGCTATTATAATTTTCTAAAAAAACAATTTATTGCATGGAAGGAATACTTGCTGCCTTTTAAATGAATGAGTTGCTTTTATCACAATCTCTGTCACTTGGAATAGAATTTTGGTGCTACCAAAACAATAATTAGTACAACAGTGCAGTCGGGCTGACTGTCTGAAAATAGTGTTTCTGCACTGCATTAGAAATTGGAGGATAATGGTAGTCTAGTATTTGTAATGTAAAACGATCATTTGGTTTTTAACTGTGATAGAAATTATGCTATTAATCAGTCATGTTTGTGGTGGTGTGATCTTGCACCTTCTCGCTACCATCTCTGCTCCTGACCTGCTGGGGTGTACACCAGATCTGGCAAGGTATCCAGACCACATCCAAGTTCTTGATTCCTGCTCTGCAGTCTTATCAATGCTGCATTGATTTCTATCCTATCTATCTATGTGGTTGTGATGGTGTGCTGGTGGCCGAAATGACGTGCTTACGGAGAATCCTGGGAGTAACCCGACTACAAAAAATAAGAAACGAAGACATCAGACAACGTCTCAACAGGAAGGATACAATAAACGACAAAATTAGAAGAAAAAGACTAAAATGGTATGGGCATGTCAACAGAATGGATGAAAGGAGACTACCATACAAGGCACTCTACACTCAAATAGAAGGAAACAAAGGAAGAGGAAGACCCAGGATAAAGTGGATGGACAACATCAGAGAAGACATGAACATGAAAGGAATTACAATAGTAGAAGGAAGACGATTGACAGAAGATAGAACTTCTTGGAAGCATTTTGTGTCTAGCTATTGCCGCTGATGAGCTGGCAGAAAGCAAAGATGATGATGAATCAGTCATGTTAGCAACAAGAATTACCGTAATTTCACACCAAATTGCCGCGGCTTATAAATGATTTTACAAGAAGAGGCCCTTTGATGTGGTCTATTATAGTAAGTGGCTTATAAAAAAAATTTTTACAGATAGTAGGAATAAATCCAGCAATGCCATTACTGATAACAGAGGAGAGAGAGAGAGAGAGAGAGAGAGAGAGAGAGAGAGAGAGAGAGAGAGAGAGAGAGAGAGAGAGAGAGAGAGAGAGAGAGAGGGAGGGAGGGAGGGAGGGAGGGAGGAGATGGAGGGAGGAAAGGGAGGGAGAGATAGAGATAGAGATGATAAAGAGTGAGAGGAGAGACGGACGGACAGGCAGAAACAGAGAGTTGTGTCCATTTAAGGCAATGAACATTTGTTTTGACTAATCACTAGATATTTCTTTCAACATGAATTCTTGTTGAATTTGCATTTTGGTTGGGTGATGTTTTCTATGTTGCCACTGTTTGTATATTTTGCCAGTTTCATCCACAATTGGGTGTTTTATGGCATTTGCAAAGATGATTACAGCGAATTTATGATTCAGGCCAATGACGATCATCTTCAGATTCAAGGTAATTGACTTTATGTCATAGCAATTACATTCTGAATGGTGTAAGCATTTGAAAGAGTTTATGTTAATCTAATATTCAATTAATTTGACTTTCAAATTATTGAAGTATTGATAATGAAATTGAAATGTAATTTATAATTTTTCTATGATATAGATTGCCACTATTGGAACAAAGGTTTCTCACTGATGAACAAAGACCCTTTCAGAACTGTTCCGGCCTTCATGGCTGATATTGCCAATGACATATTTCTTTGTGGAAAGTCACTTAATGTTCTGAAGCTGTGTAATCCTATGGTAAGATAA
Organism: Metaphire vulgaris; assembly: GCA_018105865.1. Taxonomy (NCBI): domain Eukaryota; kingdom Metazoa; phylum Annelida; class Clitellata; order Crassiclitellata; family Megascolecidae; genus Metaphire; species Metaphire vulgaris. The sequence continues at coordinate 3,452,988 of CM030856.1, forward strand.
GATTTTTTATTATATGCTTAAGAATGGCATTTATTTATTGCTTTAGCAGATTATTTGGCTTAAAATATTTATTTAATTCTTTCCCAACATTTAATTAATGTTAGTTTGAGGTTTTATACATTTTATGAATCTCAAGAGTAAGGTTGTTGATGATTAACCGGTCCTAAGAGCAAGGACCTGTCCTTTTAACCTTGACCAGTTAACCGTAACTTCAATTTGAAAACATCAAAATGCTTTGATGTAGGCCGCAGGACGCCAGCACAAGCGCTGACAACATCAAAGCGCTTTTATGTAGCCGCGCAGGATGCCGCAACATCAAAGTGCTTTGATGTAGCCACGCAGGATGCTGGCTCCAACGCCAGCACTTTAAATGCGCTTTGAAGTATTATTATTATTATTATTATTATTATTATTATTATTCCTAGATGATTTATTAAATGCTATAACATAGCTAGAGCTAAAATCAAGAGCGATTTACAAATGTTCGTAAGATGCGCGAAATAAGTGCATCTTGAGGGTAGTCGCAAACGCCTCGAAGGATGTAATAGATGTCACTGAGGCGGGAAGAGAGTTCCAGAGAAGGGGGTTGCCGCGGGTCACGGATCTTTCCCCAGCATCGCTGTCTTGGGCCGGATTTAGCCAAGCTGGCTTGATCGCGACGGGCAGGGACATAAAGGCGAAGTCGCTTGTTTGATTGCAGCTGTTTATGACAGTCTGTCGGCATCGGCCGCTGTATGAGCGCAGAAATGTACTCCGGGCAGAGAGGGTCATTCAGTGCTCGGAATGTCACCGTACAGTGTTTATAAGCTATAAGCTCCGAGATCTTTAGCCAGTGTAGCCTTTCCTTTAGCAATGGAGCTACATGATCCCTCCATCTCGCGCTGAAGATCAATCGGGCAGCAGCGTTCATGACCGACTGTAGACGTTCTCGCTGGTAGTCCGGAAGCCCCAGAAGAATGCTATTGCAATAATCCAACCTGGATAGCACTAGTGCCCGGACTACGTGGATTGCTGCTGATGTTGAAATGTACTGTCGAATCTCTGCGATCTTGCGCAACTGAAAGTAGCAGGCGCGAGTTACGGAGCTCACTTGGCCGGCGAAGGATAGAGAGTGGTCAAGAAGTACACCCAGAAGGCGCACCTCCATAGACGGAGCGATGACAGCATCACCAATCGTAAAAGGAGAGTGATCTAATAGGTGATCCTTCCTAGGAGTACTGATCCATAACAATTCTGTTTTACCGGGATTAAGCGCGAGGCAATTTGTTGTGGTCCATGACATGATCTCATGTACGCAATCTTCGAACTGAGATTGCAGGTGCCCCGTATTTGAGGGATGGCAGGAGGCGTACACTTGCCTGTCATCCGCGTAGGTATGCCAGTTTAACCCATACGATCCGGCGATCAGTCCCAGATCCGCTGTGTAGAGGATAAAAAGGAGCGGACCTAAAGCTGAACCTTGTGGTACTCCGCAGCAGACGGACGTATGGCTGACATGTGACCTTTCCAGGAGACGGACTGCGTTCTTTCGGAAAGGTAATTGCGCAGCCATAGTAATAGTGTGTCTTTTTTCCCAAAGGAATGATTGAGGCAGCGTATAAGGATGGAGTGGTCGACAGTATCGAACGCCGTGGAGAGGTCGAGCATGCACAAGAGCGCTTGTTCCCCATTTGCGATCGCATCGACTATGTCGTTGAAGATCTTAACCCTTTAAAGGGGGAATTAAATTTTTAAAGTCATCTCCCGACGGGAAATTAATTTTTGGAAAAGGCGTTCGTATGAAAACGTGAACATATACGTTATAAACTGACTATATTTCAGGCTATATAGAAGCTAGAAAGATGCGGTTTGCACCGTTGTTGAGCATTTTTATCGCTCTTTCTATCCATCCGTGCCAAAAGAAAAAAATTGGGGGTAGGGACCACTCTACACCCTAAAATCGGACCCATCCCCAACATTTTTTCAAATTTTGATAAAAGGTCAATATCAAAACGTCTTCAGCGGTAACCCACCAAATGTGAGCGATAGAGTTTTAGAGGAGTGTAATTGGAACAGAATAGTGCAAAAATTTTGAAGATCGGAGCCAATTTGGGGTAGTTATGAAGTTTCATACCCAAGTGCCAATTGCTCGCTGAAATGACAATTACGCAAACGGATTTTCAATGTGAAAAACCGAACAACTCAGTATATTTCAGGCTATATAGAAGCTAGAAAGATGCGGTTTGCACCATTGTTGAGCATTTTTATTGGTCTTTCGAACCATCCATGCAAAAAATTGGGGGGGGATAGGGTCCACTCTACACCCCAAAATTGGACCATCTCCGACAAAAAATTTTCAAAGCTCAATAAAAAAAATTTTCAGTGGTGACCCCCCAACTGTGAGCGAGAGAGTTTTAGAGGAGTGTGATTGGAACAGAATAGTGCAAAAATTTTGAAGGTCGGACCATATTTGGCGTAGTTATGATTTTTCTAGCCTCCGGCTGAAGATTTTTCCTATACATTTTCCAGCCTTGGTTGTTACACAGCCAATATCTCTTGCATATATAGTCAGCATTATCGAAAACGGTGCTGCCGCCTATCGAATGGATGTGAACTAAATCGGTTCCCGCGTTGGATTTTTGAAAAAATCGTATGTCTTTGGTACACACTCGCTTATATAGCGCACCGTTTATAAACGGCAAACGCCGTTTGGCTATGATTTTCCGCCGCCGTTTTAAGACGGCGAACCCGTGGAAGCGATTAGGTAATGCCGTCTCAGTGGAATGGCCTGCTCGATACACCGACTGGTGGTGAGGCATGAGACCGTTGCAAACCAAGTGCGTGATAAGCTGCTTGCTTACTAGTCGCTCTATCAGCTTCGAAAGAAATGGCAGGTTCACAGCAGGTCGGAAGCTAGCGGGATCGTCGGGATCGAGGCCTGTCTTTTTCAGATGCGGACGTATGACAGCATGCTTCCACAGACTCAGAAACTGCTGCGGAGGATGCCGACCCCAGCGCCGACAGCATCAGAGCGCTTTGATGAAGGCATAACACCAAAGGCACAACACCAGGCTGCCACTAATGACTGGTTACCGGTCTTTTTTTGAATTTTCAACTGGTCCTTTAAAACCAGCAGTTTTAACAACCTTACTCAAAAACAATTGTTGCATACTTTCTTGTTTTTGTGTTGATAATTATAGAGGCTATTAGGAATTAATTTAAATTAATTTAAATTTAATGAAAAAACTACAAATAAGTCATGTTTTTGCAGCATTTTCTTTTTATTAAAGAACGTGAATATTTGCCCAAGTTGCATTTAACATTCTCAACGTCAGAACTGTTACTGGTTGAAAGAAATTCTAAGATTTACCTTGGACGCATGCAGGCATTTGCTCATCAGTTTTGTCGCATCAAGTGAGTTGTGTTCATATGTTTTATTGGTTTGAAGATGGTTGATCAATTATTATTATTAGGGCTGCAAACTTTTGTGGCAAAAAAAATAAAAACAAATCGCGAGTTAATCGCAGCAAACAGGGCAGAATTCGCGGTGTTGTGTATTGCATAGCATATTACTCCATATACATGTATATAAACAATCAATTTCTAATATACATCAGAAATCGATTGCTTTTGTGCAACACACAGATAGTTTTCAAAACACGCATGTAACAAACTAGTATGAAACTACAAATGAAAATTCAGTGAGACTAAAGTAAACTTCAAGATTCTCGTCACGGTCATGAAGTGGCATGTTGACACTGTTGTGTTCTATGCTTAACAAAATCCCCGGATATACAACAGTGGTTCTCAGTGGTTCTACTGAATCACTTTAAACCAGACTATTATTGAATCATTATTATTATAAACCTTATTATTATTATTATTATGTCTTGAAAGTTCCTCGGATTATTAAATCTCTGGATTGATATTCGCTATCTTTCATCTCTATTATTATTATTATTATTATTATTATACTGGCCTGCAATTTCCATTTCTTTGCCTCATGTGACCGTCACCGTCTATACTGCTGCTTCCCATTTATGAATGTTTCTGTCCAGATGTTTTGTATAACTATCCTTGCAAATGAAATCGACAGGAACATTGCACATACTCCAGAGCAGTAAGTTGATAGTCAATGAATGTGGCAGATTTAAATTATCTTGCCTGTACTTGTGATGTAACAAAAACAGCATTTTTACTTCTTGCTGGACCAGCTGCCTTAGTGTTATTCATTTCAATTAAATATAGTTATTATACAAATTAATTAATAACTACTTACTAATTGTGAATTTATGACCAAATTAAATGACAAATGATAATCAACAAGGACAGTGATGCAGTGATGACGTCAAAACATAGATGCAAGTATTTAAATGCATGGAACTCAACTTAAAATGGTCCATGTAAAAGCCAAAACTAGGGCGTCAATTGAAATCTTCAAAAACCACGGCGATTCGTGGCACAGTTAAAAACATTTGTGGTGGGCATGCAAATTCATGTCATTCGCGATTGCTGAAAAAATTAACTGCTCTGGTTATTACTGCATTATTGAGATGTTGGTTCTAAGACAAATTGATGTCCTTATTAGGGAAGGACCAAAAACTGCTTCAGACATTTGCTGTGGCTGGATAGCGTGGTATTAGGGTTGCCAGATGCATGGGTAGCCAAAGGAGGACAGAGCCAGATGAAAAGGAGGACAGAGGAGGACATTGTATACATGAAACCAGCTGTGCAGTGGTCGTCCATAAATTACATAACGCGGTTAAAGGGGTCCGGCCATTTGTTACGAAGTGTGACGACGGGGGGGGGTCCGGAAATGTTACGTAACGCAAAAAAATTTAAGTGACCGTTTTTGGCTTATCAGAGATTTTGAAGAGGAAAAAACAAGGATGACCTCTTTTTTTGCTTGTCAGGGTTTATCGAGAGGAAAAATACAAGGATATGAACTTTTTTGCTTGTCAAGACTTTTTGGAGGCCGAAAATGGGGGGTCGGCCCATTGATACGTAATATTTTAAGGGTCTGACGTTTTGTTACGTCGTGTTACGTAGAGGGGTCAAAAAAGTGCCAAAATCGCGTTATGTATTATGTACGGCCCCAGGTCATCGAGTTGTATGACTGGTGATGACTAGCCGTTTACTGTTTACAGTCTCTGCGTTTGCTACTGGAAATGAAATTAACATTTATGATTTTGACCAATGACCATAGACTATTGTATAGACACTAGAGATAGAATGACGAGAGTCGAGTATTTTGGGACTTTGGACAATCGATATTGATATTATTAAAACGCTATTTTAATATCGATGATTGGGTAAACTGAGATAACGGACTAAAACGTATGAAATTCGTCAATACCGCGAGAACAAAAATTGATAGCATACAAAAGCTCAAAAAGGAGGACATTTTACAATTTTTAGCTTTGCCGGGAGGACGGAGGACACGGACCAAAAAAGGAGGACATGTCCTCCTTTTGGAGGACGTCTGGCAACCCTACGTGGTATTCAACAATATCTGGATTCACCAAATACTTATGTACCCAACTTTCGAACCCGAATATTATTTTCTTATTTCATGTTATAATGAAGAGTAACTTAATTGAAGTTAACGAACACACCCTCAAATTTAAGTTAACTGCCACACCCGTAAAATTTAAATTTTACCGAAACTACTTCATGCAAAGAATTAGTTTGAGGCTGCATATGGTAACTGAGTAGTAAGTATTAAGTGACTGTTTGTAACTGGTAACTTCAGTAAGTAGTAAGTCAGGGTCATTCTAATCATGTGTAAATATCTGGTTACCAAAATTTGTGACCTGAAAAAATAAAATTTTGCTGAATTGCAATAAATATAATTATAATCAATATTGTCAGATTGCTATTTGTGAACAGGCTGTAATTAGGTTACAGCTGGGGTGGGCAACATATGGCCTGTGGGCCAGATGTGGCCTGCGAGAGGCTTTAAAAAGCCCACTAAGGAATTATGCCTTGTAAGTAATAACTTTAACCTTGCCTGTTAATAACTCATAATGTAACAAAAATAACAATGCAATATGCTTCTTACAAGGCCCTTACTTACTAAAATATAGCAGCTGTAGCAGCTGGTTCGCATTTATGTTTCATACATGGTATATAAATAAAATCATTTGAGAAGTGCAGCAATATGATAATGGTGCCTGACATCAAATTGGCCAAACGTTTTGGAGATTTTAAAAAACTGGTTCCACAGTTTGACATATTGGCATCACCTTTCTCCTGATGCTCTTCAGCTGGAATTGATCGATCTGCAGTGTGACTTGAGTTTAAAGTATAGAGTCATTCCGTGTCAATTCAACCAATTTTTCGGGAGGTTCCTGCTCGACCATCTCAAAAAACTATAAAATTTATCACAAATGTTTCCCAAACATCCATCTGAAAGATTGTAAAATTTTAGCCTGCTCTCTTGAGTAGTTTTTGAGATATTCAACTTTTATAGTACCTGGGGTGGACCGTTTTTTGGCGTTTTGCGGCAGCCGCTTAAATTTCTCACAACTTCAGACCTCTATAACTCCAGAAATATCATAGCTAGGGGGATTAAACTTTCTGGACATATTCACTACTAGTAGTATTTTATAAAACAAGAGTAAGACTTTGTCTATTGAAAAAAGTGCCCTCACTGCAGAGTCACAAAAATGGAAGAAAAAATTGGCCCTTTCCTGATATTCAATGTTTAGTTCTCAATTGGGATGCTTTCTCTTTATTTCAGAGTTGTAACTTTTATTCTGTATACTGTCCAGTAGCTATATTTTCTCTCATTGTAAACAGATTTCCCATATTGTTAATCCCCGAGTTTCTACAGGATCTAAAAATGTGTCAAGAGGCCTACGGCGACTTGAATTTGAGTGTAGAAATGGTTGTGCGGGACAGGTGGTAGCTTAAAATTAAAGATGTTGGCGCTGGGACTGGAATCCTGCGTGGCTACTTCAAAGCGCTTTGATGTTGCCGGTGTCCTGCCATAAAGTGTCCTACCCGAAAAATGTCCGGGTGGACACTTAATTGCAACCACAAAGTGTCCGGTGGATGGTTTATAGTGCCATAGAATGTACCTAGAAAATATCCAGGTTGTCAAAAAGTGACTGGCTCATTGTAACAAACTCTGTGACAAATTTCAACGTCAAAGAGACAATGTTGGCAAAGCAGTGGGCTGTTAGTGCACATTAGTTGTTAGCTTTATGGTGTTAAATTGACATAGAAGTCAGCTTGCACAACGATCAAATCCAACTCCCATTTTGAACCGCTGTACAAGTTGTAACGTTCTTCGACAGACATTACCGAGTAGAACGTTTTGTAGTTTGCATACGTCCATTTTTTGGAATATATTAAAGGTTATATTTTCATTTATTTTTATTCCTCTGTTTAGCATGACTCACTAGACTGACCATGATTAATAATTATATAAAAAATCACATCAATCAAATCTATTTTTTATGCTCAATTTTTCCCGGACATTATATTGCAAGTAAATTGCCCCGGACAGTTTTTTCGACGGGTCAGACACTTTGTGGCTGCAAGGAAGTGTCCGACCGGGTACTTTATGGCAGTGGACACTTTATGGCATGACACCGGCACTGGAGCTGCATCAAAGCGCTTTGATGTTGCCGGCGCCTATGCCAGCGTTCTGTGGCCTACACCAAAGCGTTTTGATGTTTTCAAATTGAAATTATGGTTAACCAGTCAAGGTTAAAAGGACTGGTCCTTGCTCTTAGGACCAGTTAGTCGGTTAACCGTTAACAACATTAGACATTACAACCCACATGAACACTTTGAATCATCAGCTTCAAGGAAAGAATGAGCTTGTATTTTTGAGATGTTTGGTCAAATTACTGCTATTGCAAAAAAGTTTCAACTATGGGAATCACAACTTCGTAAAGGAAACTATGCACTTTTTCTGAATCTCCAAATTCATAAGAGAGATATAATACCATGCTTTTTTGTGGGCTGTATTAAGGACATGATAGATGAGTTTTCCTCCTATTTAGATGACTTCTGGCAAGATGAAAATTTATTTAAATTATTTGGTACTCCTTACAAAACAGATTCGCCGCAAGTGGTGGAAGAATGTCAGTTGGAGTTAATTGACATCGATATGACGAATTACTGAAAGCAAACTTTCATTCTGAGTCCACTGTTGACTTCTACTTAAAATATATATTGCCAAGTGGGAAATATAAATACCTATTGAGTAATGCAAAATAGATGGTATCATTATTTGCAAGTACATATGCTTGCAAACAGCTTTCTTGAAAAATGAAATACCGGTATGCTAAAAGTCATTCAGGATCAAAGTTGTGTGATGACCACCTTATGAACCTCAAATGAAGAACATTTCAAATACTATTCAAAGTCAAATTTATCACTGAAACATACTTGAATTTATTTCACCACTGAACTTATACAAGGCACATAAACAGATGCAGAATCGTAATAAATGTTTTCCATTATAGTTTCTTTTTGTTATTGTTTTTACAGGTGTTGCAATTAAATTAGACTACATTTTCTGCTGTGGCCCGCGGATTAAAGTGGCTTGCATTGTTAAAAATGTTGGACAGCACTGCTCTATGCCTTCCTATGTTTTTTCCCCCATGCTCCAAATTTATTCCTAACTCTTGCATTGAAATTTCCTAGGAGCAAGATAAGGTCATGTTTTGGTGTTTTGTCTATCAGATGTTCAAGTTGTAGAATTTGTCCTTCTCCTCATCTGAACCTCCATATGTGGGTACTTATGCCTCAATTATGGCGATGTCAGCATTCTTGCTCCTTACTCAGATTTTAATTAGTTGGTCACTATGGAAAACCATATCAGTAACTGACTTTGTGAAACTTGACTCCAGGGCAAATGCCAATCGATGTTTATGATCTCCTGTCTCAGTTCCACTGTACCATATTGTGTATCCATTAATCATCATTCTCCCACAGCCTATCCAAAGGGTCTCACTTATTCCACATGTCTTGATATTTACGGTAGTCTCTTGAGCTCTTTCATCAGACAAAAGGACTTCCCAGTACTGTACAGTGTGCATACATTCCAATGTCCTACTATTTCTTTCTTTTGACTGAGATTACGTTGCTTCTCTCAACTTTATCTTTATCTAGTTTTTGATATTGAATCTTGCCTCTTCTCTCACTGTTGCCAGAGTGCAAATACAAGCACCTTTTAAATAATTCTGGCTTGCATTTTTAGTTTCCTGTAAAGTAGGTGCATTTTCTTGTTGTTTTTTAATACATTTTTATTGAATATTTTGTTTGCTGTTTAATCTTTCTTTAATTCTTGTACAGTCACCCCGTGATTGCGAATTATGGATGGAATGTTGAGATAGAATTTATCCAGTTCATTTGACAATACATTAAACCAGAAATTAATGAAGAAGTTTTAATTAATCAAATATGGTAATCCGCTGCAGTGCTGATATTGTTATTGTTATTGTTATTGTTCATGACAATTTATATAGCGCCGTAAATAGCAAGAGCCAAAGTCAAGGGTGCTTTACAATAAACGAGGAAACGAGATGTTGAATAGGTGCGTCTTTAACTTGTTCGCAAACTCTCCGAAGGAAGTTACTGACGACACGCAGTCCGGCAATGAATTCCACAGGAGAGGATTTCCGCGAGAAAGAGCGTTCTTCAAACTTGACGGTCTTCGACGGAGGTGGAACATAAAGTTGAATTCGAGTTCTGGAACGAAGGTGGAGCCGTTGATCTGTCCATGCCGGTCTCTGAACGAGCGTCGCAAGATATTCCGGGCAGAATGGGTCGTGTAGAGCCCGAAACGTTAACCAGCAGCGCTTGAACACGATTCGCTCCGGGACACGTAGCCAATGCAATTTGTCCCGGAGTAGTGAGGTCACGTGATCATGCCACCGCACCCTGAAGATCACCCGAGCGGAGGCATTGAGGATTGATTGGATTGATTGATTGATAATTGGTATCATCAGTGCATCTCTAATTTCTTTGTCAGAAACTGAACTGTTATTTTAGGGAAGAATTACAGATTCAAGCAGTAAAGACAAAGCAAGAATTGGTGGCACAAGCACACAAAGCAGCAGCTGAAGAATTAAAACGATTGCAGGGTATGCTAGTTGTATAAATATTACTTTTTGTTGAATTCACATTTTATTGAAAGCTTTATATTTCTTTTCAGGATCAAATGAAGGAAAACTCTAAGTCATTCAGTTTTTGTTTATATTGTTGTTATAGGATTGTCCATTATGAAAGGTCATCTTTAAAAGGTTTTATCAAATCAGTGTTTGATGTTTTAGGGTTATCCTGTATAATTGTGGCTTATGGTTTGTTTTACTTGGTGCAAGCTTGTAGGATTGAAAGGCTCTTTCTGGCCCGACTCATTTATCACACACAACAATCACCAAACTTCAGTAAGTTCCAGTCAGCCTACTGGTGCCACCACTCAACAGAAACGGCATTGCTGAAAGTGCTGAATGACTTGTATCGTACAGCCAATGCTGGTCTTCTAACTGCCCTACTGCAACTAGACCTGTCAGCTGCCTTCGACACAGTTGATATTAACACTTTGCAGTGCAGACTTCACTACTGGCCTCTCAACTGTACTCAAACCACCGCTTTTCACACTGTATGCGGTGCCTGTGACACAAATTGCATCTTCATCCGGAGTGAACATGGCACAGTACGTTGATGACACACAACTCAACATTGCATTCACTAACAACAACGCTGTGTCGACTCTATTCAACTGTTTTCATGCTGTTCACCTCTGGCTGGATGTTCATGGATTGTCACTGAATTCAGACAAGACAGAAGCCATTGTCATCAGAACCAGCTCACGGCAACGCACGCAGGGCAGGATATCATCTGCTGTGATTGGTTCCCATCACATTCAAACATAAAGCAGCATCCTCAGTCTGGGTGTAACCATCGGCGACACATTGTCATTTGACGGCCAAGTTGGCACAATCTGCAAGTCAACCTACTTTAATGGGATATGGACAACTCGCCCCCAGTAACTCGCCCCTGGTAACTCGCCTCCAGCAACTCGACCCCGACAAATTTGCCCCAGGTACAACTTGCCCCAGACAATTTGCCCACAGTAATCTAGCCCCAGACAAATTTGTACCGAATTTAAAGAAAATACAATGGGGTTAGAAATGTACAGTAGTACTTTCTTAATGCTATCTAGATATGGTAAACATTTGTGACCCGCTGGGAGAAAAAGTTCCATATGTGGGATTACAGATTAGCAAGAAAATTGCATTTTTATCTTGAAAACTTAAATTTTTCAAAAAATACTTTTTGAATTTTAGACAGTATGATGTGTAAACAATTAAATGATCATGTCTTTTTAATTATATCTACATTATTTAGTAAAGAATTTGTTTTGGAATTGAGACAGGTAAAAGGTACCACAAGTGGGATTTTGACTTTGATGCTCTTTTTAAGCTTACTTACCGGTACTCATTTTTACAAAACTTTGGATACGTATGAGCTTAGAACCAGCTGACAAATCTGCAATATCCGACCATTTATGTTTCCTTCTTTGCTTAAAAGTGAAGTTTAATCTTATTTTGTGTTGTTATTCATGAATTATAACACTAGCTTATCGTTCTTTGTTGTTTCATAGTTCAGTTACATATGTTACATGCATAATAACCTTAATTAATATTATCTTATATGTTTTATTGTGTTCTATTACAGCTTGTTTGTGTATCTTGTTTAGATTGTACATTACAACTCAATTATTATGTCCTGCCCTGATCTATCCCACTTTTGGTACTTTTTTCAATTACTGTGTTCTAACAGTAATAATTATAACTATTTCAATTTTCTGCTGATAAATTGTGAATAGTTACAGATGAAACTTGAGAGATAGTTTGCATATATGACAATTAATACTAAGATAAAATTTCATCCATAAATCTTGTATAGTTATAAAATTTTGATCGCTTTAATTTCATCAATAATAAATGTTCAATTTTGGCAGAATTTGAATTTGATAGGCATGATGTTTGGATGCTTGTATCTCTGAAATGACCAGGTATATTTCTTTATAACTTTGCTCTGACACTGCCCATAGGTGTTGTACCTGCTGGATTGTTAGCGTTATTTTGCTGTCTTTCGTACGTTCTCTGCATCAATTTGCGAACCGGGACTTTGATAGGGGATCAGGATAGCAGCGGACAGACTTTTGCCAGCCACCTTCGTCTTTGTGCCAAGTTTAACTTCGTAGACTGTTCGACCGGGCAACCATGCCCACCATGGTTAACTGTGTAGTCGCCAGGGGCTCTGCGACAAAACATTTTGTTGTTCTCCCGAGCTACCTAGGCGACACCCTACCACCGCAAAGGTGGGGAGATGGGTGGACCTCAGAACTTACCACGGCTGCCACTTGTTTATCCGAAGCTGCAGTGTCATGTCAGTCATCCACGCTGGTTATGAGCAGGGCTCCTGAATGTCTGCTCAATGAATAGCAAGACAGAGAACGTCGTAGACCTTCTGAACGAATACTCAATTAACCTGCTGATTCTGACGGAATCTTGGCGTGAGTGCTCGGATAGTGTCGCCATCGGGCAGCTTCGTGGCTTGGGCCTTATTGTCGTCGAAGCAGCGTGACCCATACTGTCGGGCTCCAGACTTGACAACGTCCATTACACAAACCATGGAGGGCTTGCCATCGTCGCTAAGCCGGGACTCCGCATCGCTAAGATTACGACCAAACTCAACTTACGTACCTTTGAACTTCTCTGCTGTCGGGTGGGTGGCCATTCGCCTCCGTTTATACTAGCGACCATTTATAGGCCGGGCTCGAGTGGAGTGACCGACCAATTTTTCACCGAGCTCTCCACTCTACTGGAATCATTGTCCACGTTCAACTGCGGGATTATGCTGGTTGGTGACCTGAACATCCACCTTGAGCGGGATGCCGATGCTGACAAACTCAAGTTTGAGCGGCTGATAGACGGATTTAACATGCGACAGTTGTCACGAACCCGACGCATGAACTAGGTGGTCTACTGGACGTAGTCATGGCCCCTGCAGGCATCGCTCCGTATGACATTGTGGTGACCGAGTTGGGGCTTTCCGACCACAAGTTGATGCATTGGTCGATGCGACAGTCACAGCAATGTCTGGAGTATTGGAAAGTGAGATGCAGGAATTGGAGGCGATTTGACCTGGAACTCTTTAAGTCACGGCTGATGAATTCATCACTCTGTCTGGAGCCTTCACCAGGACTAAGTGCAAGTGATCTTGCTGACCGTTATCAGTCGGTCACTACCGCCATACTTGACGACTTAGCACCCGAATCGGAGATGAGTGTCAGGGTTTGGCTTCATTGCCCTTTCTACAACCAGGACTGTCGACAATTGCGCCGCTCTGCACGTCGCTATGAGAGAGCCTACCGTCGCAAGAGGGGGACTAGTTGTGAGTATGAAGTCTACTCCACCTGGCGCTGCCCTTCGGTCTAGCCGGCGCCTCGTGAGAGCAAAAGGGCATCAGTACTGGCGCAGGACACTCGACCCCAAGACGAATGATACAAAGCAGACGTGGAAGAAACTAGACAAGGTCTTAGGGAAGCGGACCCTGAATTCGTCCCCGTCCCCGAAGTTCTTCGCAGAGCATTACCATGTATACCTTGAAAATAAGATACAAGGCATCAGAGAGAGAACGAGCCATTTATGACTCTGTTTCATCAAACTCCAGAGATATGCTGTATGGTGTCCCACAGGGCTCGATCTTAGGCCTGTTACTGTTTGTTCTGTTTGTCAGTGAATTGGAAGATGTTATTCAACCTCATTACCTGAATTCTCATTTCTATGCTGATGATATTCAGTTGTATCACTCACATCGCACTGATGAAATGGAAGAAACTGCCGATACACTTACTGCCTGCACATCGGACATTGATAATTGGCTTCGCATGAACTTACTCAGGCTAAATCCTCAGAAATCCGAATTGATCTGTTTCGGTAGTAAAGCTCATCTTGAGAAATTAAATTTCACCAGCATCAACCTAGGCTCTGTACAAATTTTTAGATCGAAGCTAGTTCGCAATTTGGGGATTCTGCTGGACGAAAACTTAACTATGACACATCATGTGTCACACCTGGTCTCGACATGTTTTTATGAGCTACAAAATTTAAGAGTGATTGCCTCATCATTGTCAAGGGATACCGCTGAAGCATTGGTGCATGCCTGGATTAGTATGAGGCTGGACTACTGTAATAGTCTCCTGTTCGAAATCACTGAAGCTCAAATAAAGTGCCTTCAGGTGGTGCAGAACTCGGCAGTGAGACTAATCACAGGAACCAGACGGAATCAACATATCACACCAATCTTGCGAGATCTGCATTGGCTTCCAGTAAGCAAGAGGATAAACTACAAACTGGTCTCTCTTGTTGACAAGTGTTTGCGTCAAGAATCTCCGGATTACCTAACCCAGGACTGTCAACTTCTATGTTCGACAAATCGGAGCACACACCTGCGGTCTGATGATAGAAGGAAGCTTGTCTCCCACCGGACTTCCACCAAAATGGGAGACAGGTCGTTCAAGATCGCTGGACCAAACGTGTTGAACTCTCTTCCGCCAGACCTACGTGACACATCTTCATCCTGTGCTGTCTTTCTATCTCAGCTAAAGACATATATGTTCGAGTGAATTATTTGACTGCAGCGGCGCTTTGGTGTCACAAAGGGCCTTAGAAGTTTATTTATCTAATCTTTATCTGTCTAATCTTAATCTTAATTAAACCATCAGTAATGCTTCTCCGCAGTTTTCCGGTATCATGTGGTGAGCAGAATGAGTAGAGCTGTATATCATCTGCGTAGGCATGCCACACGGACCCCAGTGAGTCAATGATATGCCCGACGTCAGCAATATATAGGACAAAGAGGAGGGGTCCCAATGCTGACCCTTGCGGAACTCCGCTCAGGACAGACCTCGAACGCGACGTTGAACCATCCCAGGCGACTGATTGTGTTCGATTGGATAGACAGTCCTTGAGTCGCCTTTAATGCCATATGAGAGTTCAAGTCATCGCATGAAGATCTCATGGTATACAGTGTCAAACGCTGCAGTAAGATCTAGTAGACACAGAAGCGCGGTGTTGCCATTGGCAATGGCATCGTTATAAATCTTGAGAATGGCGGTCTCTGTAGAATGACCCTGTCGATAGGCAGACTGGTTTTTCGGCATAAGGCCATTCTTCGCCAGGTACGCAACTAGTTTCTTGTTAGCGAGTCGCTCAGACAGCTTCGATAATAGCGAGAGATTCGTCACAGGGCGGTAGTTCACAACATCAGACTGACTCAGATTTGGTCGCTTGAGACACGGGTAGACTATTCCGTATTTCCACGACGCCGGTAATTCACCACTCATAAGTGAAGTGGACAGTAGAGACTTCAGGAACAGCGCCAATGGGCCTGTGGGCTAGATATCCGGAGCCGAACCTCCAGTCTACTCGGTCCATACTGACCAATTGCGTCTTTAAGGAGTCACGTTGGTAATGGGTCTGTTGGACACTGTCTGGCGTGACTCAGACCAGCGCCACAACTTCAGCAACTGTCAGAGGGGAAAAGGTTGCAAGAGATGAGTCAGTATGGACCGAGTAGACTGGAGGTTCGGCTCCGGATATCTAGCCCACAGGCCCTTGATCTTCTTATCAATGTACCGGTGATAGTCATCAGCAGAGAAGCAGGCGTCTGAGGAGGGAGCTGTGTCCGCCTTTCCAAGCAGCTTATCAAGATGCTTCCATGTCTGTTTAGTGTCGTACTTGGCCGAGTCAAGGGCCCGCCACCAGTATTCGTGACCCTTCACCCTTACTAACCTCCTACTCCCTTTAAGGGCCTCACGCCATGCATTGAAGGCGTCGAGTTCTCCTCGTGTACCTTTCTTTTTACGGAAGACTCACTCCCGACGTCGGGTGATCCTGAGCGCATGCCTGCAGTCTTCATCGTAGAAAGGTCGATGTGGACGGTTGAGTACTGTCAGCTCTGTCATGGGAGCTAGGTCGTCCAGAATGCCAGTTATGACCTCGTAGTAGCGATCTGCCATTTCAGTAGCTGTGGTACAGGACTCGTCAGCACAGCAGAGCGAAGACTCACTAAGTCGTGCTATGAACTGGTTATGGCCGAAGAGCCTCCAGCTCCGACGCTGAATTCGAACATATTCGGATAGGGGTCGAGAGATTGACATCGACCAATGAATTAGTTTGTGGTCTGAAAGTCCAGATTCCTCCACAGTTAGATCCTTAGAAGCAGCGGCTTCGGATGCGATGACCACATCTAGTAGCCCACCGCGTTCATGTGACGGTTCATGTACATATTGGCGCATCTCTAACCTGTCAATGAGCTGCCCAAACCTCTGAGTGTCCGGGTCGGTCAGTCGCTCGAGGTGAAGGTTCACGTCACCAACAACTAGTATCGCACAGTTATCTGTTGCAAGTGACTCCAGCAAAGTTGATAGGTCCTTAAAGAATTGATCACAGACTCACTGAGAGCCTGGCCTGTAGATGTTCACCATGATAAGTGGTGCGTGTCCACCACCGACTTGACAGCATAGGTGCTCAAACGACTTGAGTTTAGGCTTCGTATCGATCTTTGTGAGATTCACTCCATGCTTAGAGATGATGGCAAGTCCTCCATGGTTAGTACCATAGGAGACATTGTTGCCTGTGGTGTGCGGTTGTTCGCGAGCAGCTTCAATTACATTTAGGCCCATGCCATGAATTCTCCAGAGCGACACTATTCGAGTCTGTGTGCCATGTTTCGGTAAGAAACAGAATATTCAGCTGATATTCCACAAATAGATCTGGTATGTTGTCGGTTTTGTTATTCACTGATCGTATATTCAAGAGCTCTAATCTCAGCTGTCGTATTGGTGGGACAGTGTGACGCTGAAGTCGAGGGTATACTAGTGCTGATAGCGGTCGAGGACTGATTGACCTTCTTGATGACGTCCGCTGTCGTTGATCATGGTTACGATTGGTCGATCTAACAGGAATAGATCTCACATATCGCCGACCAGCTCTGCAGCCTCGCCCACGTCTCCATGCCGGGAAGTGTGATGAGAAGAGTTGACAAGCTTGTTAGTGCTTGGCCTTGTGCTTGGACTTGTACTGTGCTTAAGTACCAAAAAGCAAGTGCTTGTGCTTGGCCTTGGACTATGAGTGCTTGGCCTTGTGCTTGGCCTTGTGCCTTAGGTGCTTGGCCTTGTGCTTGGCATTATGCCTTAGGTGCTTGTTGACAAGAGTAGGCACTGAAGATTTGGTCTCTATTGACTATTGTAGTTGTAGCTACTACAAATTGTACAAACTTTGTGTGCATTATTTAGATGTATTTTGAAAACTTACAAAGTTTAAGTTTTACCCGATTCTATTACTGACAATGTTAGCTGAAATGAGGGGTAATTTTGAACTTAAGCGAAAAGGTTGTTTATTTGAACATGTACTTGTGCTTGCTTGTACTTGTGTTTGAATGCAAAGTGCTTGGCCTTGTGCTTGGCCTTGTGCCTTTGGTGCTTGGCCTTGTGCCTTAGGTACTTGTTAACAAGACTGAGAGTTGATCAGCCAGACGTTGCTTGCGCGCTGATAGGCGCCGACTTGACGCTAGGACTAATTCGACTAGTTCCGCAGAAGTGTACATAATAATAGCCATCGATTCGCTATAGCATCCACTGAAAGAATTAATCACCGCAGCAAGCTATCCAATGAGCAGTGAACAGAAGGTTACCGTCTGGTGACTAGGCAGTCGGAAAAGGCATTTACATGCGACGCCTCCCGGCCGGTTCGAAGTCGACAAGGAAAGAGTAAATCCAGCTGAACGGATTAAACGAGAGTATCACCTTGATCTTCGTCAACACACAAGACGAAGAAGTAAGATTCAATCGCAACAGCAACTGTCCGACGAGAAGTAAACAGACCGTGTCCACCTGGTGTTTAGTTTGTCGGCAGTAACGATACTGTGTTACACCCACTGGTTGAATAAACTTCGTCACAGAACAGAGGAAATCAAGAAACAGGAATCGCGTAACAATCGTCAGCGATGCACAGAACGCAAAAGAAAAAGTTTGCAACTCGGCAACCGTAGAAACCGAACGCGAAGAGAATCACAAAAAAGTCAGCAGACACAGAGTCTACAGGCAGCTACAAACAGCACCTCCTTGCAAATTGGTGTTTATGTGACATCTGGGTGTGCATAGCCATAGGAGTTTTGTCTTAGCTGGATTGAGGGTTGGGCTATTCTCATCTACCCTTTTCATGACAGCCATCATGCAACTCTCAAACTGCTCCCGCAGTGCATCAATATCTTCTGGCAGACATGATGAGTATATATGCCCATCATCTGCATAGCTACGTGACATCAGTCTCGCATCCTTGATAATTATGATCCTCTCTTTCCAGGCCTATGATACCATGTTGATGAAGTTGAAGGCAGTTTTGAGGTCCATTTATGGACCATTTATGGTCCATTGAGTTGTTGTTGAAACTTATGATGGACTTTTGATACAGTAAAATCTTGAGTATAATGTGTTCAGGAGTATAATGTGCACGGCTTTCTGGGGAGCAGATCAAAAGGTAAAATTGATTTTCATTAATATAATCATCATCATCAGCTCAAAGCCCCTCAGGAACTGTCAAGACCAGCAGCATGTTGAATGATCCTTTTCCAGTTTTCCCGTTCTTGTGCCATGTGCATGAATCGTCTCCCCAAGATTTACTGGTAATCCCATCCACTCTCTGATGCCATCAAACCATCGTCTTCTAGGCCTTCCCGGAGGCGTGTTCCCTCCATTGTTCCCTCCATTGCAATGTTCAGAATTCTTTTTTCTTCCACGTGACTGATGTGATCAAACATCTGAAGCTTCCTTTGTTTGATTGTAGTAACCACATCGCTGTCAGTGTCAGTCTCGATTCTGATCTTTACTTCTTCATTAGAGATTTTCATTCCCCACCATATCTTTAGAAGTCGTCGGTAGCATCGCATTTCAAAAGCCAGAAGTCGCCTACAGTCATCCTTTTTCAATTTTTAGATCTCCCCTCTGAAAAGAAGCACAGAGAAGACACAGACTCATAAAAGATGGAATATAAAAGTTTAATATAATTAATTAGTATAATGCACACCTTTAAATCTCCACACTCAAGCACTTTACTTGACCAACGATAAGCTTAATTGTTGCTGACAGAACTGTGAATGTTGCAAATTTCAAGACATTCACTGATAGAAATTCCTGAGCCTGTGTTTGTTGTAATGAATGGGAGATTGTGTACTCTGGTATCATATTAAACAGAAATTTCACTGTTGGACTGTCATTAATTATAGGCAGAGTGGGGCTGCACCGCTGCAGTTACACCTGGCTTTGTTTAACTGAGCTAATGGCCAGCAATAAAGTTGTTTATACCATCCACGCTTTGTGGTTTCAAGTCGTCTCCCTCTCTCTTGGGGATGCTTCCCCCACTGGCCCACCAAATGTGTCTTCAATGGAAGATGATCATCTAAACAGATTAGCCTTGATGTATATCCACAAAGATGTGGACATATCCATAGACAATGTCATCGATTTGAGCAATAGAAAACTCGATTTTGCACTCTGACTTTGTACATTGTACAATCAGACTAAAATGGCTTTTATACATTGTCAATTCTGAACATTATATTTTATGAATCAAATATACAGATTTTTTCTAAGACATTTACATATAATTCCTTTGACAATTGGCAGGATCTTCCTAGAAATTCACTGCATTCCCTACCAAAAGTTCTTGGAACCGCCACTGCTTCTGACAGCAGACACTTTGTACCAACAGTAGACTAAGCTGTCAATAAAGTCATTATTGAGATTCCAAGTCGTTGTCTTATCTCCGCCTCCATCCTCTCTTCTTACAAATTGTCTCTCAGTTTCTCTCTGTCTCCCTCTCATTCATTAATGCCACCTGCTTTGCCATTCAAATGATATATGAAATGCTAAGAAAAGTTCCGGTAAAATTAAGTTTTGGGGAAAATTATAAAAATTTTATCAAATTTTGGTATTATCTAATATAATATGCACCCCTAACTTTATGGAAAATTATGAGTTTAGAAAGTGTGCATTGTACTTAAGATTTTATGGTAAAAGGCATTGGGCAGGGATGGCATCAAATGTAGATCTATTTTTATGACTCCTGGTTGTTGCAGTTTAAAGGTAGCGGTGAGACGAGGTTGGAAGCTTGCAAGTAAGACGTGCATGAAGGCCTTACCCTGGATTGACAGTGTTATGATTGGTATGTAGTTTTTGCTATCATTTTGGAGCCCTTTTCCCTTTTATAGCACGATTATGATCTCACCCTTCCAGGCTGCTTGTGACTACCAAAACTCCAACCTCCATGACTTAACTTTATTTTTGAAGTTTCTTGTTTTTTAGAACGAATTGATGAAAATAGAAAGAAAGATAATGAGAAGAAGCGAGAATTCTTTTCTCATCTGGAGGAACAGCTGGATCTGAAAACAAAGGTCCAGTTTCTTTTATGTTACTGCATTTTAGAGTTTCTTCTCTAACATGAGAAAAGAGAGGATAAAATTAGAGCTCGTTCCATTGATACGAATTAACTGGACCACAATATTTGGCAGAATGGCTTTTTTTATTAGTCTTGTGTTAACCCATTCACCGTTTATTAAAATTTTTAAATCCGTTACCATGGCGGCGATTTATTTTAGTATGGCATTGCTTTAAAATATTTTATATACTTCTGATTTTGGAGTGCAGAAGCAAAGGAAACCTTTATAAATTGATGTAAAGGTCAGATTTAGTATCCCTTTATCACTTTATGTCCTCAGTCGTTGAATTTCTACTTGGAAATTGAAAGAATAAGGTCTTAGAAACACTATGCGAAAGGCCGCTACTAGAACCAAGGGAACTCCGGTTGAACATCTTAAAAATTCCATTCAACTATGACCATAAACCTCAAAATTGCTTTTATTCTATTCAGATTTGCCTTCAATGTTTATTTCTTGCAACTTATCCCAACTTTCTTGAGGAATTTTGTCACATGGCAACGAATCTCCGGTCACTAAGGCACTGCCATTACATTCGAAGTCCAAGGGGTCCAATTGGAAAATATCGATTTTTCAAGAGCTTGCAGCTAAATATTCTAAAAAAATAAGCACCATCTGGCGAATAAATGGATACTAAAGCCATAGATGTATAATAATGAGCCAGACTCGTGGGCAACAGTTAGCTGTAGGCTTGCAAAGTACTGCCCGAGTCCCTCTCGGGGTAAACGGCTAAGCGTCGATAACGTAACCCGAGTCTGTCTCGGGGTAAATGTTTAAGGGGTTAAGAAAGATGTTCATATTGATTTTTGTTTACATTTATTTGTTATTGTAGAGGATTGAAGAAGAAAGAGCAAAAGACAAAGCTGAAGATAAAGCAAGGATTGAATTGACAACAAAACAGGAGCTGCTTGAGGCTTCTGCTCATGTAGAAATAGAAAAACAAATCAGGTAAACCTGAAATGATACTGATTCTTGTATTGCCTGGTGTAAAAGACTATATTATTATTACTAAAATGATTTATATAGTGCAGTAGACATGGTGTACTACTGGTTGTCCCGCCTCCATCAGGAACGCCTAAGCTTGGTGAAAGATCAGTTACGCAGGGGAATCCAATCCTCTGGAATGGTCTCCCTGACTATGTCACTAACTCGAACACTAGCGCCCAGTTTGCAAAGAACCTTAAGACGTATTTGTTTAGAGCATCATATGATTGTTAGGTGTGAAGCACTCTCGACTTAGGCTTTGCCTTGGGCATAGCGGTATATAAATTGTCTTAGATAATAATAATAATAATAATAATAATAATAATAATAATAATAATAATAATAAATAATAATAATAATAATAATAATAATAATAATAATAATAATAATAATAATAATAATAATAATAATAATAATAATAATAATAATAATAATAATAATAATAATAATAATAATAATAATAATAATAATAATAATAATAATAATAATAATAATAATAATAATAATAATAATAATAATAATAATAATAATAATAATAATAATAATAATAATAATAATAATAATAATAATAATAATAATAATAATAATAATAATAATAATAATAATAATAATAATAATAATAATAATAATAATAATAATAATAATAATAATAATAATAATAATAATAATAATAATAATAATAATAATAATAATAATAAATAATAATAATAATAATAATAATAATAATAATAATAATAATAATAATAATAATAATAATAATAATAATAATAATAATAATAATAATAATAATAATAATAATAATAATAATAATAATAATAATAATAATAATAATAATAATAATAATAATAATAATAATAATAATAATAATAATAATAATAATAATAATAATAATAATAATAATAATAATAATAATAATAATAATAATAATAATAATAATAATAATAATAATAATAATAATAATAATAATAATAATAATAATAATAATAATAATAATAATAATAATAATAATAATAATAATAATAATAATAATAATAATAATAATAATAATAATAATAATAATAATAATAATAATAATAATAATAATAATAATAATAATGGTGAAAGGCCAATGTTAAGAGCACTTTACATGAGTCCCTTATTTAAGATATTGAATAAGTGTGTCTTTGGGCAAACTACAGGGTGTCTACGAAAAAAACTCCCCAGCAGGAAAACTTTGATTTCTTAAAAGTTCCTAAATATATTTTTATCAAAATTGCCACACTTGTGCAGCACATATTTCCCCACCTTTCTGCAAATTTTCATCTTATTTGCATGTAAGGTGGCCATTTTGTGAGATATCAAAGTCAAACTTCGATTTTTACTACTAAGTCGCAGCATGACAGGCCTAAATATCTATAGCTTCACATAAATTTCGCTTCATGTCAATTTTGGTGGTATTAGTAGGAGTTGTTGTTGTTGTTCCAGTAGTAGTAGTAAAGTTTAAATCGAATGCAATTTTGTAAACATGTTTTTAAACTCACAGAATTCGACATAACAATAAAAGTTTACTTAAATTTTTTAAATGGGTAAAATATCTAATGAAGATAAGATGCGAATTCAGACATTGCGGGAGCTTGGCTTTGGATACCGAACAATTTTTGCAATTAAGGTTATGGTTAGGGCTAAAGGGTTTGCAATTATGTCCGATAACCATCTTGAACAATTGTGGTTTAAGTTGAAATTTCTAGACAAACAATAAAATTTTGTCTGTTGATTCGTAAAAATAGAATTTTTAATTTGATATCTCACAAAATGGCTACCTTACATGCAAATGAGATGAAAATTGGAAGAACGGTGAGAAAATATGTGCTGCACAAGTGTGGCAATTTTAATAAAAATATATTTAGGAACTTTTAAGAAATCAAAGTTTTCCTGCTGGGGGTTTTTTTTCGTAGACACCCTGTATACTAGTGTATAGGCACAGGCCATTCTATTAATGTAGTTTGATTTGATTTGTACAAAATAATAATTGATTTAAACTTGCAGAATGTTAATTGATAAAATGAGCATTCTTCATATGTCGTGTATTTCTACGCTGACGACTATGGACTTCCATTTTTCTCTGTTATTCGTAGATTGTATGAGTTCTAGTTCTGTAGTTATCCTCTTTTATGAGCATTAGTGATTATTTAATAATATGGAACATGAAGAACAGGCAGGTTTTTGGAAAGGAGGAGGCACAAGAGATCAGATCGCAAACATACATTGGATCATAGAAAAAAAGAGCAGAGAATACCAGAAGAGCATATTGTTGTGTACCGCTATTATATTTCTGTGATTTACTTACTTACTGTAGTAGTTAAGCTGTCATAGCCAGAAGGGGCGTGTTAGAGTAGTCTTCCAGTTCTAACTCTGGGCTGTATTAGTTTTTGTTTACGATTTCATTTAATAAATCGTTTAAAAATTACCTTTTATGTCCACAATAATTGTTCGTCGACTCTCGCCTCATATAACAATATATATGTGCTTTGTAGACTATTCGAAAGCTTTTGACTGTGGATCATAATAAACTATGGCAGATTTTGAAAGAAATGGGAGTGCCAAAAACACCTTATTTGCATACTAAGAAATGTGTACACTGGACGGGAAGCAGCAGTAAGAACTCGACATGGAACAGCTAGATGCTTCACATTGGGCAGAAGTGTGGAACAAGGATGTGTTTTATCGCCTGATATTTTCAATATATATTGTTGGGGGTCCGGGGCATAGTATTGCTAAATAAATGAGATTAAGGCTGATTTTGTATAAGATTGTATTTATTTAACACAACAGTCCAAACATTCAACCAGAAGACATAGAGTTCCAAAACCAAAAACTCTATATACTATATATCAGATAAGTAAGAAAGTCATCAAAGTCATCGACATACAACAATATGCAGAATACATCATGAGGACGGCAGGATTAGATGAAATGGAATTTGGTATCAGAATAGCAGTATGCATCATAAACAATCTAAGATATGCGGATGACATGATATTGGTGGCAGAGAGCAAAAGTGACATGAGACAGATGCTGACAAGAGTAAAAGAAGAGAACGTTAAAGCAGGTTTACAATTAATTATTAAAAAGACCAAAATAATGGCATCAGGACAGAATGATTACTGGGTGGACAGGAGATGGAAGTGGTCACCGATATCACTTACGTAGGAGCAAATATAAATTGTAATGGGGATGTTGAAATAGACATAAAGCGATGCATACAACTTGGTAAGAGTGCTATGACAAGACTTGGGAAAATATGGAAAAGCAGGGTCATCAAAAGGAGACAAAAGCTTACATCATGCATCATCATCATCATCATCATTATCAAAAGCGCGTGGCCAGTGGGGACCGTTGCGTCACCCCAGACCATGACCCCGCTGGATGGCACGTCTCCAGAGAGTTGATGGAATCTCGCTGGTCTGGGTACGGATCTGGTCGATCCATATTTTCCTGGGATGACCAGGACAGCGCTTCCACGATCGGTCAGGTGGACGACAGATGGATAGGTTGATGTGGCAGTGGATGGCTTGATGAACAGGAACTGTCTCTCCAAGGCGGGCTGCATGTCCAAAGACGGCAAAGCGGCGACTACTTATCAGTTCACTGAGTGATGGTAACCCAGTCTGCAAGGATATCTCCGCACTGGTAATGAAGTCATATCAGCGAACCCCAAGGATCTGACGTTGGCACCTCATATGGAAGACATCCAACTTCCTTAGTTCCTAGGCGAGTAAGGTCCAGGTCTTGGGCGCGTAAAGTAGGACAGACAGGACAAGTGTCTGGTACAGATAGAGCTTGATGGCCAGAGAGAGACGCCTGTCCTGCCAGATATTATGCAGGGAGAACATGGCTGTAGAGGCTAGGGTGTTACGTCTGGCCAGGTCTTGATGACAGTGTCCATTGGAGGACTGAACATTACCAAGGTATATGAAACTGTCTACTGACTCAACACACTCCCCATCAACCATGTTTGAGGGGGGGCTGTGATCCACATCCTAAGTTCTGTAACTTGGATTTAGTCCAGGAAACCTTCATACCAAGTGGAGCAGAAGCATGGCTGAAACTAGAGAGGTATTCAGAGGCATTGCTAGTAGAGGGTAGAAACAGAGTTGTATCATCTTCATTTTATTTCATCATGCGAACAATGGTATTTCCTATAATGATGTATGGCTCAGAGAACTGGACACTTCGGAAAAAGGACTACAGGTGAATTGATGCATTCAAAACATAGTGCTGGAGAAAAATGCTAAGGATCTCATGGACAGCCAGAAGAACTAATCAAGAGGCGATTGCATAAATCAAGCCAAAACACACCTTGAAAGGACTGATTCTAAAGCAAAAACTGGAGTTTTTTGGGCATATTATAAGAAGACACAATTTGCTGGAGAAATCATTGATGCTAGCAGCTGTTGAGGGAAAAAGAAAAAAAGAAGAAGACGGATGGACGGAAGGTGAGATGGATGGATAACATTGTGGAAGCGATGAACAAGAACATCGAGGAACTGAGAAATACGGTAGAGGACAGAAAAGAATAACACATGAAAGTCCATAATATCACACATAGTCAGAGACAACTAAATGACAGAGAGGAGAGAGGGATGGAGGGACGGAGAGAGAGAGGAAGAGAGAGAAGAGAGAGAGAGAGAGAGAGAGAGAGAGAGAGAGAGAGAGAGAGAGAGAGAGAGAGAGAGAGAGAGAGAGAGAGAGAGATGGATGGATGGATGGATGGATGGATTCATAATAATATTCTTTATCAACAAAATTTTTATGTTATAAGCAGAATTTTTGAGGGTTGCAGTTTACTTAGTTATTGAATGAATTATTTCTCATTTGTTTATCTGCACTTATACACACACATTATGTGTTCTTTGAAATTAGAGTAAATTTTACCATTTTTCTCTTGCTCTTACCAATCATAGTTTGTCTGATTAGATCTGGGCATTAATTTCTTTAATCTAAGTCCAATGTTCCTCTAATTTTTGAGGGTCCGTATGTGCTTGAAATTTTTCTTGGGCAGCAATTTTCCAGTTGGCTAACTTTTGAGCAGTTTTGCTTTGTGCAAAGGACAAAATGACACATGCTAATAATAATTACCGGTAAGTCCAAGACCATAATAAACCACATGCCGGACAAGAATTCGTCTCTTAAATTGAGTAATTGAGTCACTGAGAATGAATATTTATATATTGCAGCACTTCTCATGACTTAAATTGAATATTGAATATTTAAATATTTAACAATTTTTAATTAAAAAATAAAAGCTCCTGAACATTTTTTGGGCAATAAAAAATTTGTTGTGGCACATGTCTCGCTATTTTTGGGCATGCGCCCACACGCCCACCTTAGAGGGAACATTGTCTAAGACTTATTTGTGCAATTACTGGTGTTCGGTCACTTCTGCAGTCTGCTCCTGGATATGACATGGATTGCTTGACTTAATTCTGAAGCTTTGATTGATTGCCATATAATCTGTTTAGTTCTTTGTTCTGTCTCCTGGGATTTTCAAAGTTCACGATCTTCTTGGATGTTTTCAAACCATTTGATAGTTATGATGATCCACTTTTTCTTTACTCCACTGTACCCATCTGTCTCACTTTCATTTCATTCTCCCAGTCTATGTGTTCCTGCTGCTTTTCCTGCTTTTTGAAGACAGCTAAGTTCAGTGAAAGATTGGGTTTATGCGGGAATCCAATCCCGTGGAACTCATTGCTCATTAACATTAGGACAGTCAACTCAATTACACATGCATACCGGTAGTCCAGTACGTCTTACTGGAAGAATGTGATGTCTCAGTTGCTTAACATCTCAACCAAGTGAAAGTTTTTACCTTTGTTACACTATGGTGCTATAGAAGTTGTCTTGTTAACTGCTTAACCACTTTACTGGCCGTGATGCACATATGCGCCCATTTTACATTGCATTACAAATAAATGGCCGTTAAGGGGGTTAGCTGCCCTGTGTCAGATTTATCTGGCCTAATGCAAATATTACTCACACTATACAGCCGGATCTGTCCAGCATATTCTCAGCCACATGCTGGAAATGGAGGTAACGGTTGGGGAGGGATTGGGGTTTTGTGAGAGTAGTTGGGTGGACCGTAGAGGTGGCAGGTGGGGGCAGGTGGGGTTGGGGCGGGAGAGGGTTGGGATTTGGAAAATAGTGGTGGGGATGGGTGGCTGGAGGAGGAAAAGGAGAAGGTAGTTGGGGTTGGCAGGGGTTTGTGGAGTGGTTGGGGCAGGGAAGGGGGTTGGGGCATGGACTACTAAATAATTAGTGGACGGCCAGCTGTCTAAGGTGCCTTACATCAGGTGGCCGAAGAAATGCAGTGTTCTGTTTATTTGCATGTAATTTTGGATTTTTCAGCTTGCAATTGATCAGATTCTACGAAAGCTAAAACGATGAGGTTAAACCATTGTTTTGCATTTTTATTCCTCTTTCAAACCATCTGTGCAAAATTTAATAACAATTGGGATAAGGGTCCACAATCTGGCCTAAAACAGAAACCCCTCCAAAAATATATATATAATATACAAAGACCTTCTGCATGGTGATTACCAAGAGCAAAGTAAAACCCACATGCAGTATAAGACTAAATGGCAATGAAATCAAACAAGTGGCACAGTTCAAATACTTAGGCAGTATGATAACCAGCGACGGGAAATGTGAGAAAGACATAGCGTCAAGAATAGGAATGGCCAAGGCAGGATTCTGGACACTCAAGACGATCCTTACAAATAACCATATCTCTTACGAGACACAATTAAGAGTGCTCAAAAGCTATGTTTGGTCAGTCCTCTTGTATGGAGCAGAGACATGGAATATATCCAAGGCCATGCAGAAGAAATTGGAAGCCACAGAAATGTGGTTTCTGTGAAGGATGCTGAAGATTTCATGGAAGGAAAAGAAAACCAATGAAGAGATCTTGAATGAAATTGGAATAGAAAGAAGTCTGATGGTAACCATCAAAAAAAGGCAGCTTTCCTTCTTCGGACACATAATGAGGAAGGAAGGTCTGGAGCATTTGGCAATAACCGGAAAATTTGAGGGAACAAGAGCTAGAGGAAGGCAGAGAAACACCTATGTAGACTGCCTACGAGAAGGAATTGAGAAAGTAAAGAATAGCATTGAATTAATAAGAGGATGTCAAGATCGAACAAAGTGGAAATCCATGGTCGCTAATGTAGAAATACACAGCACATAAAGAAAAAGAATATATGCATGCTTCCAACATATGTCTGATGGCATAGAACTTTTGTCTGTATAAGCTCTGTTTTCATGGCCATGACCTCTCAATGAATTTCAATTTTCAGCAGTTCATTCTAAAAAACAAGAACCTTTAAATGTAAAAGTAGATCATGGAGATTAGGGCTCTGGTATGGTTCAAGTGGCCTGGAAAGACAGGATCATCTCTCCATATGTTATGTTATGTTATTCAGTCAATTTATACAGTGCAATAATCAAGTAAAAATCTAAAGTCAAGAGTGCTTTACACTTCACACACAAATGAGATATGGTGATACTTATTTGGTTTGTTCTCAATTTTTAATTGTTTTATCGTTGTTTCAGAGAAGAACTTGTTCAGTACTATGCTAAGCTGAATGAAGAAGCCATGCGTAGGGAGCAGAGAGCACTTTGGAGAGTTCGCCGACGCAGTCTTGATCAGAAGCGATTGAATTTCCTTGAAGCTGATTACTTACAAATACAAGAACTGGAATCGGTACTGAATTCATTTTAATTATTAATTCAATTGTTACAAATGTGATATTCTTGGATTAGCAGAAATGGGATAGATGGGTTTTTAGAAAACAATTATTATTATATTATTATTATTATTATTATTATTATTATTATTATTATTATTATTATTATTATTATTATTATTATTATTATTATTATCATCGTATGCTTCATGTGCTGAAAGAAGTCAGCCATTTGGCTGCGACATCATTAGCTGAGTGTAACATCTGAAGACCACCATCCTCAAGTTTTGTTATAGGAGAGGAGTTATTATTAGATATTATTATTATTACTAAGACAATTTCTATAGCGCTGTAACATGGTTAAGTACCAAAATCAAAAGCGCTTTGACAACGCTAACATGTCAGTGGTGGACAGAAGATGGCAATGTTGATAAAGAAAAACAAAACTCGCGACCGAGAAGTCCGGTGCAGTCGTAAGAAGCGGTCTTTCACTGGAGAACTGCAACCCCCACAACACTGTCAGTGCAGAACGGAAGATGTTGTTGGTCCGCGAGATTGGTAGAAGAATTTCCCGCAAGGAGACCGACGGCGATGGGCGGACCCGAAGACGGACGCCCCAGCCAGTCAGAAGTATTCCCTGTCGGCGAAATTCAAGAGCGGTCTTCTGAGAAAAATGTTGACGATATGATTCATTATTTGCACTTTGCCGCAGATACAGATACAAGAAATCAATAAAGACAAGGTTATTTTGTCAGGAAAAGCAGCACAACACTATAAAGGAGTAGGATTTCTACTGGGAATAATCATGGCACCTCTAAGTATCACAATAATAATGGTATACGCACCTACAAAAGACAGCGATGAAGAAGAAATAGTAACATTCTATGATAAACTCAATGAAATGATCAAAAAGACTACCAAAGAGAACATCAGCATCATAATGGAAGACTGGAATGCTAAAGTAGGAAACAACTACAGTGAATGGGAGCACGTAATGGGAAAATATGGATATGTAAATCGAAATGACAGGGGAGAGCACTTACTTGAATTCCTAGCTGAAAACAAAATGTACCTACTGTATGTAATATGCAATTTCAACAGAAAACTTGCAGGAAATAGACCTGGGCCTCTCCACATGGAAAACCCTGGAACATGATCGATATGATAACAATAGATCAAAGATGATGATTTCAATGGTTTAATTTCCATACAAGGGGCAAAATTTAATTGTCATGTTTAATGCATTTTCATGGTCATCTGCAGATGCTGTTCAATCAGGTTAACCTCCTTAGCGTTAATCCCATACGTGATATGGTCAGGGAAAGCCACGCTAAAAGCGTTAATCCAGTATGTGATACGGGCAAGATATTAGTTCACAGTAACTAAATTTGTGTTGACAAAAGTGGTAAATGTCTGACACTGGCATCAAGGTAGGCATTTGGGACAGGTAATGGGGTAATGGAGCACCTTCATAATAAAAAATGTGATCCTTCTGTATATGACACAAATATTATATATATAGCACATTATTAGCGAAATTCAATTTTTTTGCTCTTATTCCTTAACATTTAGTATTTTCTTCAATATTAATTATTCAAATATTAGTACATCACAAAATCAAGGTAACCTTATGTATTACATCTGCAATTTTAATTTAGATGGTGCAAATATATATTTATATAGCATAGTATTAGCAAAATTCAATACATTTTTCTCTTATTTCTTCACAATTAGTACACGAATTTGCACTATGTGAATGAAATGAATCAGATTCTAGCATAAAGTGCCTCTGTTTATGATTGCTTTCAAATAGTTTTATTGCGATTAGAGATTTTGTTATTATTATATAAGCACATGTTTGATATTTCTGCTTTTTAGCATAGGCCTATGAACCGAATAGTACCGGTAGTAATAAGGCACTACGTAAATTGGTGCAATATGAATTAAATGAACCAGATTCTAGCATCAGATGTATAAGTGTATGATTAAGTGCTGATTGCTTTCAAATAGTTTGTTATGATTAGAGTTATGATTATGATTCAGTGTGTGTAAACACTTGTTTGAAACGGTACCTTTTAGCATATGAACTGAATTGTAATAAGATGCCACATAACTTAGAGCATATATGAATAAAGTGAATATGATACTAATATAAGGTGTTCAAAGATTACCTTTAGCCACTGGATTCTATTTCCACAGCATTTGTATTTCAAGAGAATGGCCGACAGTAACACACCATGGAAAAGAAATTGAAATGATGAAGAACTTCGTTTACTTGGGAAGTGAATTGGAAGCAGAGGGAGACTCGGATTTGGAGATTAAAAGAAGAGTAGCAACAGCAGGATCCACATTCTACAGGCTACATACTAAAATTTGCAAAAGACATGACACTGGATGAAAACAAAAATAAAATTTCTCAACACTTGTGAAATACCAATACTAGTGTATGGATGTGAATCTTGGACCATGAAAAAAGAAATTGAGAAACAATATTAGCGACAGAAAATAAATGGCTTAGAAGAATACTATGGATTGGATACAGGGAGCGATTTGTAGGGGGAAGGAGGGAATCTTCTCCCCCACTGCCCAACTACATCCCCCTACTGCTACATCCCCCACAGCTACATCCCCCCACTGCTACATTTCTTCAATAACTACATTCCCCCAAGCTTGACATGTTCCTCTGACTGCTACTGCTCCAGGTCACAAATCACACCCTGATGGGATACAAAGAACATATAACAAATGAAGAAGTTAGAAAGAGAATGCTGCAACCAGGCATCATTGAAGTAATCAGAAAGAGTAGTTCTAATGAAATGGACTGGACACATACTCAGAATGATAGAAATAAGAAACCCAAAACAAATTTTCAACTGCAAATCGGAGGGGAGAAGATCTAAAGGAAGACTGGATAGATGATGAGCGGACGGATTGGAAGAGTATCTGCACATGGCAGGGCTGAATCTCAATGGAAAAACTGACGGAAGACACAGAATGACTTTGGAGGAAATAGCAAAGGACAAAGAACGATAGATAGATAGATAGATAGACAGACAGACAGACAGGCAGACAGACAGACAGATAGATACTGAAATTGCAGGCGCTAGTTTTACAAATGCGCCGCTATTGCTGAGTCAAATGTCAGATTGAAAAAAGTGCGTCTTAAGCCTATTAAAAAAAACGGCACGAGAGACAGGTTGATCCCATAATGTTCTAGGAAGGGAGTTCCAGATCCGAGGACCGGATGCCCTGAAGGCCCTATCTCCAATTCTCCTGCGAGTTCTGTCGACGATCAGCAATCTCAAGTCGTTGGACCTAAGCACCATTGATCTTTGAGTTGCATCGATGACCCTACAATCATTTCTCAGGTAGAGCAGTGCTTCACCTCTGAGACAGCTGTCGACCAACGAGTTGATTTTGTAAAGAATTCTCAATTTCACGGGAAGCCAGTGCAATGCTCTCAGAACAGGTTTGATATGAGACGACCGAGGCGTGGTCGTTATAAGTCGAGCTGCCGCGTTTTGCACAGATTGTAGTCGACGTAGTTGTGTATCTGTTATTGAGTATAAAAGACTATTGCAGTAGTCAAGCCTAGTTCCAATAAACGAGTGCACTAAGGCTGTTGCAGCCTCAGCCGACAGCGAGGATATGACTGATCCAATCTGCCGTAGCTCGTAGAAGCTCTGAGCGACCACTCTGCTGATATGATTAGTCATCGTTAGCTTTTCATCAAGTAGGACTCCAAGATTTTTAACGACCTCAGATCACACAATCACGTTATTACCCAGTCGCAAACTTGAGAAAATGTGTTTAGACAGTTGTTTATCCGTTCCGAAACAGATCAGCTCAGTTTTACTCTGATTGAGTTTAAGTTTATTCCTAGAAAGCCAAGACTCAACATCACTTCTGCAGCTCGAGAATAAACTTTCAACATCCACGGATCTATCAAGTTTATGGCTATAATACAGCTGGACATTGTAAGCATAGAAGTGCATCTTGAGCTGATGTCTCAGTACCACATCTTCCAGCTCACTAAGGAACATGACGAAGAGTAGAGGACCAAGAATGGATTCCTGTGGCACTCTATACAACATCTTTGAGGGTCTAGAAAGCACGCCATTATACAGCACCCTGGACACTCGATTCATAAGATAGGACTTCATCCATTCAAGAACTTTATCACGAAGCCCAAAGCGTCTCTCGAGTCTGCTAAGCAAGATGTCATGATCGACGCAGTCAAAAGCGGCAGACAAATCTAACATAATAAGTGTAGCAACCTTGCCCTGATCCGCCGCTTCAAACACATCTGATAATATTCTGAGAAGCGCCGTCTCAGTTGATTGGTTTTTTCTGTACGCCAATTGAAAAACAGGCCATTTATCGAACTTACTGAGATGCTGCTTTATTCTGGTTGAGACCACTCGCTCAATGATTTTAGACATGAATGAAATGTTCGATATAGGCCTATAGTTTGACATTTCATTCGCATCCAAGTTCGATTTCTTTAATCGTGGAGTTATGATAACTTGGAGAGATGTCATGAAGAAGTCAATAGCTGGACACAGCTGGAGGACAAAAACCTGACCTTACCTGATGCAAATTTGTGGCCATGGGCTATAGAGGTTGAAAGATTAAAATGGTAGCATTGGAAGTGTTGTTTTTAGGATTATACTTTGTGTGATTGTGTGAATTGTATCTGGTATATAGTTACTTGGATTTTTTAAAGACATTTTATTTATTTCACGACCAGCATCATAAACAAAAATACATAGAGACGCAATGAACTTAACTAACTTATACTAGAAAAGAATCATAATTAAAATTAGAATGCAGATTATTTAGTACCTAAACAGTTGTGTTTTATAATTTAGCGATAGAATTAATTAGCTGATCAGATGTTGATTATAATAAAATGAGTGATGGATAACCTAAGGGAAAAGAATCCCGTAAGGTGGTTATCCCAATTTGAAGTTATAGTTGAAAGGCAGAAAAATATTTATGAGTGACTATAGTGTATGTGTAGATAAGTGTAAGTTAGATGTAGAAGTGATGTTGAAAGTAATGTGCTAGATATATATATATATATATATATATATATATTTATTAATTTATTTATTTATTTATTTATTAATAAATAAAAATCCATTTAGATTAGTTAGAGTTAAATCAGTTAAGTTGGTTTAAGTTATTATTATTATTATTAAACTTGACAATTTCTTAAGCGCAGTAACATAGCTAGGTGGCTAAAGTCAAAGGCGCTGTACAGGGAACGAAATGTTAAACAGATGCGTCTTGAGATGTTGTAGGAACCGATCTGGAGAGGTCTCGGTTGTCACAGCCTTTGGGAGCAGATTCCACGACGCCGGGTTTCCACGACGAAAGGACCGGTCCCTAACTTTTTAAAAATTATTCTATCCCCCCCAATGTTGACGCCAGGTTTACGCCCCTGCATTGGCCTATTAAAGAACATGTTAGTTCACCTGATGCTGTCCACCTCAACAGATTATTAGAACCGATATTTTCGCATCATTATATTTAATGTCTAACAATGCTCAGATTAAATAATTGAATTTATTGACAATTACGACGTTCAAACTAAATTATTTTCTTGGTAAAATTCAAGAATTTTAGGATTAATCGTAATCTTAAAACAATCGACCGTCCGCCATTTTCCATAGATAGATGATTATTGTATGACATTCATGGAAATCTGTTTTTCACAGTGTTGTCCATCCATCTCACCTTTTGGTCATGTTTGTATACTTATGACAGCTTGATGATTTTATTTATTTGTGCATTTTGTGTGTGACTGCTTTATTGAATTTTGTAATAATCTGTCAGATGATTATTTTTCCCTACTTGCTTTTCAGAGCACTGCTTAATCAGATTTCAGAGATCTGAGAACTGATCCTTGAAGCATTCTGAGTAGCATATTACATAATGTTCATGTCAAATTTGAGATAAAAACATCCCAGATCATTGCTCCACATTTAATTGTTGATCAGTAGAGTAACCTGGATTATGATAAATTTTTATTTCCTATACTGTCAAATTTGTTATGTGTTTTATTTGGCTGTCCATCAAAAACTGTTACTTAGTAGAGGGAAAAAATGACAAGTGAGAAGTTGAAGTTAACACTGCTTTTAAAGGATATTTGTATGAGTCTTTGAGGAACAATTGTGTATAATATGATCTTGACATCTTCATCAGAAACAGCAAGATTTCTTTCTTTGTTGTTTCTTTTTTCAGTTGAAAGAGAATAAATCTGACTTGGTTGAGTCTGGCACACTTGCTGAGCTTAGTCATCCTTTGTCAGTTTACTCAGATTCACAATGGATTCAAAATGATCAAGAGCAAATGCATGTTAAAAGAAAATTCATTCATGAATTATCTGACATTAAGCATAGAGTTTCAGCACATGAAACCAATGATGCAACTACAACAGAACTGAATGTTCTAGACAATGATGACTTGATGAATACAGAATCTTCTGATAATTTTTCATGTGAGACAATGGAAAAGGATGACACTCTTGAGACAGGCAATGTAAATACAGTCTTGTTGGAAAATGCACACTGTGTGTGCTGTGGTGTGACCAAATGTAATTCAGCTGATAATGAATCTGAAAGAAATACTATTCTGCTAGCAAGAGAACTTGAAGATCCTACCTACAAAACATTTGAGCAGAACCTATTTAAAGCAGCCTCTGGGAATGAGGTAACAGATGCTTTGCTAAAAACTTATTTAAAACTTAACTGTAACATGAATGCTACCACTGAAACAGTGCCAGCTGATGAAAGATGCCACATTAAAACAGTTTCTGGGAGATATAGCACTCTTGAATCGAATGAATATGATGGCATAGGTAGGCAGCACTTGAAAATGAATCCTGCAATGAGTATAGCAAAAACTTCAGAAGAGACCTTGCCGAAAGTCAAACTACAGAATATCTTTGGACATGCCTCTCAGATTTCATGTTTGGAGTTTAATGTTTCTGCTCCAAGGTTAAAGAAAGCTGAGAACATGCATGCGACAAAAGAGTCTGAATGGGATGGGTTTACCAGCTACCAAATACGACCACATCGTCGCAAAGCCGTCGAAGATCATTCCGCAGATAGGCAAACAAGTAATGATAACAGTCTAACTTGTGTCTCTCACATTAAAATGAATAACTTCATGAATGCTCTGACTGAATCTAAATTTCTTGATGTTGAGCATCTAAGAACTGAACGATTTCGTTCTCGCAATATTCATGGACATTCTTCTAATTCAACAATTCAACATCTGCTCTATGTAAACCAACATAAAGAAACAGAGATTCACGGAGAAGCTGCAGAAGAATCAGGTAATTTAAACATTTTTAAA
Organism: Metaphire vulgaris; assembly: GCA_018105865.1. Classification (NCBI taxonomy): domain Eukaryota; kingdom Metazoa; phylum Annelida; class Clitellata; order Crassiclitellata; family Megascolecidae; genus Metaphire; species Metaphire vulgaris. The sequence goes on from CM030856.1 coordinate 3,489,569, forward strand.
CAGTTATTACAGTGATCCAGCAAGTTATTGAATTATTGTGTCCACCATGAGTATGATGCTTTTTGTGGGATCATTACATGCTGATATTTCCATTTGATTTTTAGTTGTTTTCAACCTGTCTTATTTACATGTTTATTAAATTTTTAAAACAATCGACCATCCGCCATTTTCCATAGATAGATGATTATTGTATGACATTCATGGAAATCTGTTTTTCACAGTGATTTTGTCCATCCATCTCACCTTATGGTCATGTTTGTATACTTATGACAGCTTGATGATTTTATTTATTTGTGCATTTTGTGTGTGACTGCTTTATTGAATTTTGTAATAATCTGTCAGATGATTATTTTTCCCTACTTGCTTTTTTTCTTATTATTAATGAACTGACAATTTCTAGTGTGCCATTTTACCAAAGACTACAAAATGCTATGGAAAATACTAAAGGAACTGGGATTATGCCACGCTACAATTGACATAATTCAAAAAGTATACAAGTTACTGTAAGAGTGGACAAAGAAACAACAGGTTGGTTTATGATTGGAAAAGGCCTACTGCAGGTCTGCCTTATCTCCAATATGTCATTCAACTGCTATTCAGAACACATAATGAGATGTTCAGCAGATGAACTCCCAGAACAGGAATTAACATCAGTGGAGGAATGATTAACAACCTAAGATACGCTGATATCGTTCTGATAACAACTTCGCCAAATTCATTGCAGGAACTGATAGACAAAGTGGATTTTGCATTGGGAGAACTTGGTCTTGAAATTAGCATTAAAAAACAAAGGTAATGGTTGCTGCAGACAAAAGGATCAAAATGAATATCACGTGTCATGGACATCCTCTTGAACAAGTGGAAACCTTCTGTTATCTTGGTTCATTAATTACAGAGTACAATGACTGCAGCTCTGAAATAAGAGCAAGGCTTGGCATGGGGTGTAGAGAGTTTTACCACAGTTTATTAAATTGAAAACACAAATAAAAATACTCTTAAATGTAAGGTAAACTGTCACAGATTTGTCTAAGTGTCAGTTGTCACTGACATACAAAATTAGCTCAGTAACTTAGTGAATGCAATGTCCAACATGAATGTTTTAATTGCGAGTTTGCATTGGGGCGGATATTCTTTTAATCACTGCATAAAAACTATAAGAGTGCCCACTCTGAAATTTTCACCATTAATTCCTCACAATGTAAGACTTATCTACAAATAAAATCATATATATTGTTGAATACGCATTGGTCGAAATGTCAAATTATGTGCTATGATTGCTTCTGTTCTGTTGGTCTTCTCACTCTTGGTGTACATGTTTGTTGGCCCAGATAGAGCTTTCAAAAAGCTAAAGTTTGGTGCAATGATCATGTCTCTAGCTACCACAGAAGTGGAGATATTACAGTTTTACTGTCGCCAGTTGGTGCCGGTCAACCAAACTTTCATGACCCATAATTTGGACATGGGTTGACCCAAAATTCTACTATTATGGTTTTCAACATTACACATGGGGATGAACAACTGTGCCAATTTTCATCAAAATCTGAGTCGGTGACGTCCGATTTGATTCAAAAGCGTGTTGATTTGACGTGGAATGACCCCAACAGTAACCAGTGCTGCAGTGCAATCTGTTTCCATTTCAGTTTCCAACTGCTGAAAATAGCTCGATTGATATTGCTGTTATTGGGTGAATGAATGTCATTAATGATTGAACTTTAAAAAAAATTGGCTGCAAAATTATTACAATTAGGCAATATTTTAAAATTTGATAAACATACAATTAGTCAATTACCAGTATACATGATAGCCGAGGCTTATATTTGTTGACTAAGCAGTCAGCTACGACTGCTTAGTAGCAAGCAGATCCTTTATGAACTGTACTCCTAGGTTAATTGTTGGCTGGTGTGAAATCCAGGTAGTCTTGAACTTAGGTTGAATTATGGCCGCTGCTACGCAAAACGTTTATCAATATCATCCAACAGTGCAGCTATCAGTGGCTTGCATGCCAGCGATTTCTTTGCTACTAATTTCTCTTGAACAGCAGTGATTGTTGGCAGCAGGTAGCCCATAGCCACCTTATTCTCTGACTGAGGTATATTCAGAGCCTGTGAAACAGGTCTCATAGCCGATGCTATATCACCTGAAGTAGGCTTTGGAAGTTCAAGTTTAGTGCACAGTGAATTGAAATGGTCCTCTCCCTTCTCATTGATCAGTCGTACAAGGCACTCAACAGCCAAAGAACATAAAATTCCATCGAGTTGCATTTCGTCGCTTTAGGCCCAAGTCCACACAAATCACTTACTACTTCAGCAGCTTGCGCCAATCGACTGTACTTATTCCAGAGGCCACTGCATTTAGCAAATGCACTGTGAGAAATTCTTTTGTATGCTGCATCATGCTCTGCCTTGTCAGCATCTTCTGTTGTCTCTATAAGATTCAATGTGTGACAGACACAATGTTGATGATGAGGCAATTGGTAATCAAAAGTCTGGTTACCAAATTGGAGTAAAGATTCAGACAAATCATAAACTTCAGTAACTCCTTCATCTGGTTCGCCTTCTCCTTCATCTGGTTCGCCTTCATCATGATCATGATCACCATGCAACACGTCATTTGCCATTGGGTCTGTCTTATTACCAAACATCGAAAAAGCTTTCACAAAATTTGACCCATTGTCAGTTGACGTTCTCAGTATTTTTCGTCGAATTCCATATTCAGTATGAATGTCATCCGACACTGATGCCATGATGTAGAATGTATGAGAACCTCTAAATCTATGCAAGGCCAAACAACCAGACTTGCGTTGCATTGTATCTGAATCAATTCAGTGTACGGTGACTCCAATGTACGACTTACTATGTGCACTCTAGTTCAGAAACAAGCTTTTATTTTGTGTGTTGATGTACTGTGGCGACTCCGCCGGCTCGCGGTCTCGTAGCGCGGCCGGCGGTCGGGCGGCCCCCAACGCCCGCTCGGTCTCCCGATCGCCATCAGCCGCCGACTCTGCCTGATCGGCGGCGTCACGTTCCCTTTCCGGCTCTCCGACATCAGAGGAGGTGTCCGCGGCTGCCGGGCAGGCAGCGCACTGAGGATGGCCGCTCCTCAACGTAGGGTTCTCGTTTTCCTCCTCTGACTCTCTATCCGTTCGGCCCCGGCCTCGTCCGAGAGACCCTTTAACTCATGCCTCTTATCGCTGGCCACCGCTTGGTCTCGGCGCCTTAAGCGATTACGATAGGTATTCCTGGTCTCTGGCTTCGACTTGGCCCCACGTCTCTTCATTCTCGGCAATCTAGCCGTCTTCCGCTCTTTTATAGACAGGCGGCGTTGTCTCTTGGCTTCCTCACACGCTGGGTAATCTCTGCTCTCGCTTGTAGACGGGCAGCGGCGTCTGTTTGCTTCCTCAGCGCTTTCACCAAACCCGAGGTTATCCGTGCCTGAATGGACGGCAGTCCACTCTTTTCCTGGCCGTCGAGTCACTCAAACTGTCTCCCGCGCTTTTACAACAGGCGGGCGTCTGTCTCCTCCCCTTGGCTCAGAATTGACCTCCTGGGCACTAACGTGACCTCAGGTAGGCGAGGTTCATCACAGCCAAGGCTCACCTTCACGGACAGTGCGCTGAGACTCGGTGTCACAGCGACTTTCAAAGACATGAACACAACTTGCCTTTATTGGTTTATTCTTATTTATTAATAAACCAAACAACAATGACAACAATGGCTACAGTGGCAACACTGGTCACATGGACAAAGACGCGCTGACTAGACGCAGTCCGCAGCCACAATAACTAGCGCACAGGAACTGCAATCAATAGTCTTTGATACGTCAGTATGAAACGATAAGCTTTAGCACTTTAAACGGGCTCCAAATACTCGCTTTCAATCGCTGTGCTTTCTTTACTCTATCACCTCACAGTATAAGCGAGCATAATGCGAAAAGAGGATCTCATATTCAAGACTGAAATTTTTAGAGTTTTGAAACTTTTTGACGGGCACTTAGGCGGATTTTTCGTCAGTAGTCTGTATTATTTTTGCGTAGTTGCCGTCAATAGGAAAAAGTAGGGACTTGCTTAAGAACGTTTTCCTTAGCGGTGATCAGGGGCTTCGTCTCACGCTAAGCGACGCGGCAATAGCTCCTGCCAGCTGGGCGCGCGTCTCAAGCGGACTTTAGTTCAACAGCCGCCTGCGTCCGCCTACTGACGCTGGCTACATAAATTCCCATATTTCGAGATTTTCGATTTTTAGAACCAGCCCTTGAGGGCGCTCGCTCCCAAATGTCCCTATCTACTTGTTTTATCCGCCAGAAAGCTTAACCGGACCCACCCCTCTAGCGTCGCCGGCAGCGCGAAGGGCACCTCGCCGCCCGGCGACGCGCATCGCCGTCAGGACCTTGTTCCCGGGCGCCGCTCTTTGGCGGAATTTTAAACTGTAGGGCCACGTCCGCTTAGATGCCGTCAGAGCAGGGAACCTAAGCAGTGGCGTCGTCTGCCGTTATCGGTGGTAAGCGACCTCGCCTCACGGGCCCAGCCCTTCGCTAATCACCCTGGTAGCCGGGCGCCGGTGTTCAGGCGTGCGCGATCGACTACGCAGCCGACCGCTGCCGCACGCTGGCGTCGAACAGCCAGACGCACGGTTCCCAGCAGAGGTCTCTCATCGCGCGCGCGCCTCCGTCTTACATGCGGCGATCTTTCAGCGGCCAAGACTGAAAGACCGAAGGCTCGGGAACCATAAATCGTTGCCGGTTTATACAACTTATCTCTCGGTCTTTGGGCGGGCGTGGTGATTCTAATAATTTTACCGAAGCCTTAGCGTCTTAGCCTAGCGCGTGCTCTGTCCGTTTTACATGAATTAAAACTTTATTAATTAATTAAAATTAGTACAAAATACATTATTATAACGCTAATTAATTAGATTAAATTATTAACTAACAAGTTTATACAGTTAAGCAATCTTTAATAATAATAATAATAGCAATCAATAATAATAATAATAATAATAATAATATAATAATAATAATAATGCTATCTGTAGCACATGGTCGCCACAGTACTTCAGCAATTCTCTGCCTTGGGTTATCTCGCATCAGTACATGTCAATTAAGTTGCAGGCTTAAGATCAGGTCTCTGAACTCAGGTAGCTCTACAATGTGAAGTGGTAACTATCCGTGCACAACGAGACTGATAATTATTATTATTATTATCCAGGACGATTTTTTATAGCACTGTAAGCATAGTTCAAATATTAAAATCAAAAGCGCTTTGACCGCGCTAACGTGTCAATGAAGGTAAAAAATGGAGATGTTAAAAATCCATTTGGATGATAAAATGAACTCGCTGCCATAAAAATCTGGCGCTGAGTCCATAAGAAGCGGTCCTTCAGTAGAAAACACGTTAGCGAGGAGCAGAAAGATGATGTTGTATACCCGTGAGTTGGAAGAATTTGTTCTACACATGGTAACTTCCAGTGGTGAATTCCGAAGAACCAGTCTTCCGCAAGTGAATAGTTTGCCAACGAAATCAGCTAATCCGACGTCGATGAATGTTCCAGCGAAGTCTGGAACTACAGTCAATCGCACAGTCCCGTTGATTTGTCATGCGGCGGTCATTTTAATGGTGGCCCGTTGGCGGAGCCTCAACAGCGACGGCAACCGACTTGAAGCTTCTAGAACGACGTGGAAAAAGTAGAGGGCGGTGAGTAACTCTTCGGAAAAACTGACGAGTGGAACGCAGTCCTCACAATTGGCGTAAAATCCAGTCGCAAAACGTCGGTAAATACCTAGAACAATGACGAATCCGTGGCACGTACAAACACGTGCTGGCAGCCGCATAGGCGCCAAACCGGAGATAATGCGCTGATCAACAAGTTCTCCATCTTACACAGTTAATGTTTGAGAAGTTTTTAAGGACGGACTCCTGTTTCATTTTCTTTATAAATATTTCTGAATAAACTTAGTATTGACTAAGTCAATGTTGGTTGCTGGAGAAGGTTCTTGATCAGAGTGGACTTCAACGTTCCAATGAAGGAAGGAAAGATAACAAAAGCTCAAAGGATTGTTGTTGTTTTGCCAACAGTTAAATATTGTAATTGATCCATCCTCATTTCTGTCAACTTTACGTTTTCTGGCTTCAGTTGTCAATTTTTCGTAAACTTGTAGACTTGTCACATGTACTCGCTGTTGTACAAATAAATAACACAGAGAATGTTAGCAACTTAGCAGTGACGGTTTGCTTAAAACTACTAAACTAGTAGTTGTACGTTAATATAATTTTGAAAAATTACCATTATTATTCCAGGACAATTTGTATAGCCCTGCACGCATGGTTTAAAATCCAAAATCAAAAGCGCTTTGACAACGCTGACATGTCAATGAAGGTCAGAAGGTGGCGATGTTAAAATCCACTGTGGTGATGGAAAGAACTTTGCTGCCGTGAAGAAATCCGGTGCAGAGTCCTTTAGAAGTGGTCCTTCAAAGAAACTGTAGCCCCATTGACATGCCAACAAGGAACAGAAGATGATGTCAGAGTCCACCAGTTGGTAGTAGGAGTTATCCACACAGATGTAACCTTCGGTGAGTTCCTAAAGAAGCGGTCTTCCGCAAGAAGATACTGTAGTTCCATCGTCGAAATCAGCATATCCGACGAAGATGGAAAATCCGACGACATCCAGAACGACAGTCAACCGCAAATCCTCTGAATTTTCACGCGGCAGCCACTAAATAATGACTGACATTAGCGCACACTCGACGGGAAGCGACCGACGAACTTCCAGACCGACGTGGAAGGTAGAGGACGGCACGAGACACGTCGGAAAGTGAAGAGCGGAACGCAGTCCTCACGTAGATGGAGACTTCAGCGACGTCCAGAACGCAGTAAGTCACCGCTGCCTAGCGCTACAACAATAGCTAACATGGCGGTGTCCAGCCCGCAATGGTGAGACCGACTGGATACTTCCAGAACGACGCGAAACAGAAGAGGATGGCTAAAACTCCTCAGCAAACCGACGAACGAGAAGCAGTCCTCATGTCCGCGCAAAATTCACGGCCAGAGTGTCAGCAAATGCCGAGAAACGACAGCGAAACGAGGCACACACAACATGTGCAGGCTGCCATAGATAGGCGCCACCATAGGTTTTAATGTACCGATGTACCGTTACTACATGAATATCTTTTAAAAGTAACATATTATTTCATTTCTGCAATTCTTTATTACTTCTCAGTATAGTACTAGAGTATCACGTCAACGTGTGCTTCATATTTTATTTTATTTTCAGTATTAATTGTAAGTAAAAGTTATGTTGTGGAATGTAACTGCAATCTTGTGAACTTATATGACTCAGCATGGTTCACAGTACTAGCACTGCTGTACTGGTACTTTATGGAAGAAACTGACACTTATGTATGCTAGCCAGAGAAATCTTAAAGACTAATAGGCTGCATGCAGTATGGGGAGTATTGTTATTGTTATTGTTCATGACAATTTATATAGCGCCGTAACATAGCAAGAGCCAAAGTCAAGGGTGCTTTACAATAAACGTGGAAACAAGATGTTGAATAGGTGCGTCTTTAACTTGTTCGCAAACTCTCCGAAGGAAGTCACGGATGACACGCAGTCTGGCAGTGAATTCCACAGGAGAGGATTTCCACGCGAGAAAGAGCGTTCTCCAAACTTGACGGTCTTCGACGGAGGTGGAACATAAAGTTGAATTCGAGTTCTGGAACGAAGGTGGAGCCGTTGATCGGAGTAGTGTGGAGAGAGTAGATGTTAAAGTGTTGCATTCTATTAGCTTATATTTCATAATCATTAGGTAATAACATGAAATATGCAAAATTTGAAGTAAAAATATGAAAATAATTACTTCTATGTGCTTCTTCAAATGGGATGGTGAGTCCATGTATGCACTGCATTCTGTGTGCTTGGGAGTGCACATCAGACATATAAATCGTATGATTTTTTCTTTGATAAATTTAACTTTGAACATACTGTCCAAATACGGCCATGGACTAATGATTTCAGCAGAATTGACACCACTCGTAGTTTTTAAACATTCATAATTAATCTTTTAATAATATACTATTATAAGTATCACGAAAATTAAACTGTGTTTAGTTACAAAATATTGAAAACAACGAAGCTACTAAAGCCAGGTTACCAGATCTGCCAAAAAATAAAAAGCCAATATAGCCAAATATAGCCCAATGGCAGTGCGAGCTGACCCAGCAGAAGACGAGCGTCAACATTTTATTGTTACTTGGCATTGTTGACATTTAAATAAGTTTTGGTTTGTAACGAATGACGAAAACATAGTTGTAACGAAGTAAAAGTAACAATTATTGCATAAAATGTTACTTCATTACGAGTACAAAGTACTGTTCAACTTCAGTACTTCATTACAGTACAAAGTACTGACATTTGCACTTAAGTACTTAAGTATTGTAGTGCATTACTTTTACTTTGTTACCACGCAGCACTGCTTGGTAGTGCTGCTGCCCATACCCTGGACTTTTTATCGACTAGTCAAGTCTAGATTCCAGTGTTTTGTTAATAATAGTGGCACCTCATAAAGGATGTGACTCTTCGTCATGCACGGACGGTCTTGATGAAAGGAGAAGGCTAAGGATCCACTAATGGATCAAAATAATTGCACATCCTTTTGCCCTGGGAGTGGTGAGGACCAGTGTCTGTACTTTCGTACTGTGAAAGGTACTACCTTGTCTTCCTGATCTCACAGCAGCATTCGACAAATTTGATCACTCAATACTACTGCGTCGGCTTAATTTCTCTTACGGCATTGACCATGTGGCCCTCAGATGGTTCTCTTCTTATCTTGATCACCGTACTCAATGCGTGCGGTGTGCCAACTTCAACACTCACCCCTCCCACATTATCTGCGGTGTCCCGCAAGGATCAGTTCTGGGACCCATTCTTTTTACCCTATATGTGGCTGACCTGATACGCCTCATCCGTAAACATGGGTTCCAAGGACACCTGTACGCTGATGATACCCAGATATATGGAGGTTGCAAACCCTCGGAGACGCAGCAACTGCTTGAGCATCTCACTCGGTGCCTTGATGAGTTGGCAGTCTGGCTGAAGTCTAACAGGCTCCAGCTCAATGTCGCCAAGACTGAGACCCTCTGACTCGCCACTGACCGGCAACAACTGCTTCCGAGTTCCTGCGTCAGGTTCAATGTCAAGCTACACCCAGTCTCCTCCATACGGAATTTGGGCACCTACCTTGACAGCGCAGCGACGATGAAGCTGCATGCAGCTAAAGCCATTGCCAGCTGCTTCGCTTCTCTCCGGCTGAAGTCGCCTCGCAACTGGTTTCTGCGTTTGTTCTGTCCAGACTAGACTATTGTAATTCCGTTCTTGCCGGCCTTCCAAAGTCTACACTGGCCAACCTGCAGCGCGTACAAAATGCTGCTGCACGTCTGGCGCTGGACCTAAAACCTCGAGACCACGTCACTCCGGCGTTTCGCGAACTTCATTGGCTTCCAGTCCAGTACAACACAAACTATGCACGCTGATGTTCTGTGCACAGAATGGTCTTTGTCCGACCTATCTGGCCGGTCTGCTCCAGCCAACATCAACCGCCATTGGTAGACCAGGCTTACGATCAGCCTCTGCCAGTCAATACCAGAAGCCTCGTCTTCGGACAGTCATGGGGCAACGAGCCTTCTCGTACGCTGGACCCCATGCCTGGAACGCCTTTCCACCAGCGCTACAGAACATAAAGTTGCCCGTCGCTTTCCGTAAACATTTGAAGACACATCTGTTTAATTGTGCATATAATAATTGACATAATTGACATTAATTGTAATGCGCTTGCTAACATTGATTGATTAGGCACAATATAAATAGCTAATTACATTACATTACATCAAGAGTACGTCGGTCAGTCTCCTAAGCTGTCCTTAAGACTCTGGTAGTAGCTCTAGTTCTCACTAGACTTGACTATAGCAACACCTTTCTCGCCAGATCGCCTGCCTGTCTACTCGGTCGGCTGCAGTCAGTCCTGAACGGGGCTGCTCGTCTTAACCATCAGTCAGCTCGGTGTGAGCACGTCACTTCGTTACTTATCAATCTGCACTGGCTTTCTGTGCCAGAGCGCATTAAGTTTAAATTATCGACTATCGTTTATCGTTGCCTGCACGGGACAGGACCGAGCTATCTGTCGAACGAGTTGCACAGCGTCTCAGATCTGGAAGGCCGGAGACAACTGAGATCCTCTACCATGGGTGAACTAATTGTCCCTAGGACGCGTCTACGTCACTGTCAGTGATCGAGCTTTTCTGGTAGTGGCTGCCCACGCGCTTGGAACTCACTTCCTGCTGACATCCAAGAGTCTCCGTCAATCGACACATTCAAGAAACGTCTCAAATCATGGCTATTCAGAACTAGTTATTTAGTTATTTAGTTATGTAATGTGTTCACACAGTCTTTCGACTAGTCACCACAATAATCTTGACTTTACTTATCTACTTACTTTGATGAAGCTGTGATAGCGAAACCTGAAGTTTTTGAGAATTTTGAAGTTGTCTGTAATGAAGATGTATGTGATGTTTGTGTTGATGAGAATTTGATTGTTGATAAGATCAGTGATGAAAAGGAATTTGTGTATATTGATTGCATTGATAAGGATTTTGTGGTAAATGATTCAGTGGCTAATTCACTTTTGAATTCTGATATGAGAGTTGATGATGATATTTCTTCAGAGTTGAAGTTGAATGCAGGCCCTCCGAGAGGGGGGTCAGGGGGGCAACTGCACAGGGGCCCGGCGGTCTGGAGGGGGCCCGGGCCGATGATGAATATGTATAATTAACAATAAAATGAATAATAACACTAAAGAATGGTTAAAATGCCAGTTCAGCAGAGGGGCCCGGCGAGCACAAGGGGGCCCGGGACACAGTGCTAAATGGCTGACGAGCAAAAAAAAAAAAAAGGTCGTCAACGTCAACACTTAACACTTATAAATAATAAACGACTGACGATCAAAAAAAAAAAAAAAGGTCGCCAAGAAATTATTACGAAAAGGGCCCGTCGGCCATTCTGCACAGGGGCCCAGAATTTCTCTCGGAGGGCCTGGTTGGATGATGATTTATTCTGACCACATTAAAATCAAACAAGTAATTATTGTTTCTGCAGCACTTCGAGGTCAGGCACCATCTTACATTACTGAGCTTTTCAAATCACCCTCTTCCACTGCTCATCGCCAGCTCCGCTCCACTGATCAGAAGAATGTTTATGTCCCAAGATCATGCACTGCTCTTACTCAGCGTTGGGTACTCAGCGTTGGGCTTTTGCAGTGACTGGACCTTCCCTCTGGAATGCCTTGAACCCATCCATTCGGGAATCACTTCTTACTCTCTTGCTCTGCTCAATGCGAAAGCTAGTCTCACTACTTTACCCTGTGACTCCAATGCCAGGAGCGCCTCTGAGTAGAAATAGACAAGGTGCTATACAAATGCCACATTACGTTACATTACACTACATTACATTATTGTGTTTTATTGATCAGAATTTGTTGTTTGTGATGTGGATTGTGTCATTGATAAGAATACTTCTGAGGAGTCATGTGATTCTGAATGTCATTTTGATGTTTGGTCAGATTTATCTGATGAAGTAATAATATTAATCTTGATTTTGATTTGAAGAAATTTTTGTAATGTTTTGAAATTTTGTAGAGATGATGTTTCATGTGTTGTAGTTGGATTGACGGAAGTACTTGGAAAGGATTGTGATGTTGTGCTTGATGATGTGCTAATTGTAAATAATGCTTTCTTTGATTGTTGCACATGATTTGTATGTTGTACGTGGATTGTCTGTTGGAAATTATTTTTCTGCTGAACAATCATTTAATTATTTGAGTTTCAAGAAACCTGTGAGTTTTTTTTGTGACAGTGAAGAAAGCAATTTATTTTTGTGTGTTAATTTGAAGTGGTTTGAGAGTCGTGTTTTGCTAATTGATGTGTACGGTACATTCCGCAGTCTGTATGGAAATGAGAATCAGAAATAGAAGAATTAAATGGACTGAACACATACTCAGAGTGGAAGAAATAAGAAACCCAAAACGAATTTACAAGCCAGAGGGGATAAGATCTAAAGGAAGACTGAAAAGACGATGGGCGGACGGTGAGAATCTGCACATAGCAGGGCTGAACCTCAATGGAAAAACTGACAGAAGACACCGAATGACTTTGGAGGAAATAGCAAAGGACAGAGAATTTTGGAGAGATGTCATGAAGAATTCAATAGCTGGACACAGCGGGAGGACGAAAACCTGACCTGACCTGACCTGATGGAAATGAAGCCAGCTTTTAATAACAATTTCTTGTCAGCAATACGGTGTACATGTTTACTATTGTTTAGCTATTATCATATAAAGATGTTTAAAGTTAAATGACTTTAGAAAGAAATGTAAACAGCTTGCATCTGTTGAAGAATATAATTGTTGGATAGGTTTTGTGTATTTATTTGCCTTTTTTGTACTGCTTTATATTTTTGTTTTAAGGAGATAGTGGTAATCACTTTCATCAAGTTTGGACAGACAATGGAATTGAACCGTACACTTTGGAACACAGTAATCTAGGTGTGTTACATGCAGTCTGGCAGTTTGCAAATTCCATATTGTCATTTGATATCTTTAATCTAACCCTGCCCACTTGACACTTCTTGATGTTGATAGCGATGTGTATGTTAGTTTGTCTACTATTTGTCTGCATTTGGAAAACTTGTGTGCAGTGCATCAATCTCATGTGTCCCACTGAAGAGGAATAATATGAACTTTTGAACTTGTGGAGTATAATTGTTTTTAAATTTTTTTGATTCTAGTCACTGGTGGCTCAACAGACAGTAATTTTTCACATTCAGTAATAATGTAATGTTGCATGCAATTGTTTTCACATGTACTTCTTTTTATTTCAATAAATTGGGGGACCAAGATTTGTAAAAAGCTAAAAATGAATAAAACTTATTAGACCGATGTAGGTGTGTTGCGTCTGTGGGCATCTTTTTCAAATGTGTGTCGCAACAGCAAAAAGTTTCGGTTCACCGACTAAATCGTGCAAGACAAAATAGCGCTGACAAAATCATGGTGACAAAATTGCTGCAACAAAATCGCAGCAACAAATTAGCACCGACAAATTAGCGCCGACAAAATAACGTTGAGCTAAGAATCGATAGAGAACTCAACTGTAATGTTAACATGTTTTTTCAAGTAATATAACGTCAAGATTATTTAACTGTAAAATTTGTCCTTTCATAATGTTCAATAATGTAAAGGCAAATACCAAACGTCAATGCTAATGTAATTTAGACAAACAGTTCTTTCATAATTTTCACGTGTACTTTTTATTTCAATAAATTGGGGGACCAAAATTCATAACTTGTTCCTGAACGAGGTTTTGAATCAGTTGGCCCTATCCTTTGGAATGCTCTTGATGCCAGTATGCGTGGCTTAGCAACTCCTAACTCTATGGCCCTCTTTTTGAAACGACTTAAAACCTATCTCTTTGTCAATATACAGTAATTTGCTGTGGGAGCGCTTCTGAGTGATTCTTCAGAAGAGGCGCTATACAAATATTTTGTTACATTACATTTTTTTGTTACTTAATATTCAACCAGTTAATAAACATAGTAAAGAATGTACCATTTAGTTCATATATGTTCTGTCATGTGTTACATAGAAAACTTCACCTATCTGGGAAGCAACATGATGCATGACTTAGACTGCAGACAAGAGGTCACAAGAAGAGCAGCAAGGGCTCTAGATCAACTGATGGCAATGGACAAGATCTGGAAAAGCAAAGCATTAAGCACTGAAACAAAGAAGAAAATACTTGAAACCTGTATCTTCAGCAGCTTTTTATATGGATGCGAAACATGGACCATCACCAAAGACTTGGAAAGAAAAATACTAGCCTTTGAAAGAAAATTTTATAGAAAAATACTAAGAATCGGATGGGTCGAAAATTCACAAATGAAGAACTATACAGGAGAATTCAGCCTAATCAAACCATGCTGGAAAAAGTAAAACAAAGGAAACTCCATCTTTTTGGACACATATGCAGAATGAAAGAGGACAGAAAGATCAAAGCTCTAATGTTTGGAATAATGGAGGGTGCCAATAAGAGAGGGAGACCACACAAGGAATGGTGTGATGATATTGAGGAATGGTGTGGAAGCAGTTTACAGGATCTTTGCCACAGAGCAACGGACAGGAAACCATGGCAGAAAACTGTGGAGATGGCATTATACACCAACTGGCGATGAGCCCACGGTTAATGATGATGGTGATGATGTGTTTTGTCTTCTTAATCGAAATCTAGTAGCACATGTTGATACATTCGACATGTCAACATGTTTGAAAAGCGGTACTGAATATATTTGACAACTCATAGCCGAGTATTATCTTTACTTTATTATTGTTGAGTTCTTCATATCACGCGATTATGTCGGTGCTATTTTGTTGGGATTTGTGGAGCTTTTTTGTTGGTGCTATATTGTTGGCGCTATTTTTTCAGCGCAATTTTGACAGGGCACCAAAAGTTTGATAAGCACTGGATTAAACAAATCAGTAATGGTAACAAATGTAGCAACATTCGTTACTATTGTCTAGCCATTAACCTCTTTACCGGCCATGACTCATATGTGCATCCATTTTACATTATGTTGCAGATAAATGGCCGGTAAAGGGGTTAATGACATTTATCTGTTTTAATTCATCAATCACAAGATACTGTCTATGTGCTCTAATATTACTTTGTTAGTATATGAAAAAATTGCCTGTCTTTTGCTTCACAGACGATTTATCCATGGTTGACCTTGTACCATGGATGCTTTCAAAAGATTTGTCATCTCCAGATAAAAAAGACTTGGAACTGTCAGACTTTGTTTCATTGCCTTTGTTGATCAAACGTTCACTTATGTCTCCGCTTAATGCACAGTGAGTTGTGAGCTGATAAAATTTGTATAAATAAATTTTTCTGCAAAAGCATAAGATCATTCGCTTATTAACCTCTCAGCTGGGATTTAAATTTTAGACATCGTTAATTTTCGTTAAAAAGTGCTGGAAAAGTCAAAACTAAATAGCGTATTTTTTTAAGACTTACTATATCTCCGGCTATATGAAAGCTAAGAAGACGTGGTATAAACCATTCTTTAGCTTTTTTATTGCTCTTTCTAACCATCCGTGCCAACAACAACAACAAATTTGGGGGTAGGTCCACTCTATGGCCTAAAATAGCGCCCCTTCAAAAAAATTTTTTTTCTAAGCTCCGTAAAGGTAAAATATACAGGTATATAGTGCAAAGCTAAGCCAATCAAAGACTATGAATATGCAAAGAGCTGCAGGTGAAATTCAATCTTCTGGGAAAAATTGATATTCAAATAGAATTGTATAACTGCCATTAAAATGATGATTTATTAAATGATTTTTAATAATGATTTTAAAAAATAAATTGCTGAAATAAAAGAATAAGATTTGTTGTTCATATTGTTTCTTTATTAAGCTAATATTTCATTATGGCGCTTTCTGACTGCCGTCCACTTTCGCTTGCCTCGGAAAATCGTCATCAGCAGTTTGCCGGCATCTGCGTTCGGTTTTAGTGCTAAATGTGCGGACTTCTTGGCATTTGGGTGGTCCTCTGCACTTTCTCTGGGTAGATTGTGATGATTTTGGTCGTTTGCCGTCAAGTGGACTGTTATTCATGGACCGACCAATGTGGCTGGTAGAACTCTAGACTAGATACATGCTCGAGAATGCTACGACACTGTGTTTTAGACTATTGAATTTTCACTGAGATTGCAGGTCAGTCATTTGTAAATAATGCATTATTTACTGCCATTTGATCTGTCAAGCCTAGCGAAAGCACTAAATAACTACATGTTGCTAATGAAAGCCTTAAATATCTAGAATTCACTAGCTATAGAGCACTAACTATTAACTAGAATTTGCTAATGAAAGCTCTAAATTAGAATTCGCTAACAAAGGGCTAAATAACTATGATTTGCTAACGTAAGCGTTAAATAGCTAGAATTCGCTAACGGTTGAGCACTAAGTAATGAAAGTGCTAGATTACTAGGATCTGCTAATGACAGGGCTAATTAACTAGAATTTGCTAACGGAACCAATCTGGCAATGTCTCGACCGTAAGTGACTCCGGGAGCGAGTTCCACGAGGTGGGGCCCCCACGTCAGAAGGACCTGTCCCGAAACCCCACTGTCTTCAGCTGCGGAGGGACGACCAGATGATTGCTAGGTCCCGAGCGTAGTTGAGAGCGGCGTTCTACCGTCGAGGATCTTTCGAACAGTTCGGACAGGTAAGTCGGACAGTATAATAATAATAAATAATAATAGTTAGTTAGTTAGTTAATAAGCCAATTTATATAGTGCCATAGTCACAGCAGGCCAAGATCAAGAGCACTTTACACATTGCACTTAAATGAGATGCTAAACAAGTGCGTCTTTAGTCTGGTAGTGAACATTTCAAGACTAGTCGCGTTGGTCACAAAGTCGGGCAGCTTGTTCCAAAGGATGGGTTTCAGATATATCAAAGGACATGTTGGCACTGATCATAGTGTAAGTCTGTCGTAGGTGCTTTCAGAGTCGGAGAGAGAAACTCTGAAGAAACAAGAGTTATCAATATTTGCTTATGGAACCAACTGTCCATCATGAGCACATTCTTCAGATACAAGGATGAACACTAATAGACATGGTACAGATGGAACAGTACAACACAGAACTTTACTAATAAATCCATGATTGATCTAGTGTTAGTATCCAAAAAGGCCTTGGTAAAAGATGTTAGAGCCCTTCCATCAGTCTCAATGGATGTAGATCGAAGATTGGTTCTTACAAAATGCAAAATAGCAAAAATAGCAAAAATAGCTGGAACAAAGACACCAGAAGGGAATGAATAAAAATGGAGGTACTGAAGGAGGAAACACAAGACAAAAGGTTGCACAGAAAATTGAAGCAGAATATGTGAATATTCCTGAAACAATGCAGAGGAAGAATGGCAATATTTAAAAAAAGAAATGACTACCATGTGAAGGAAGAAGTGGGAGTCAAAACAATAGGTGGAACAAAAAGAAAAAGCACTTTTTAGGATTTATTCATATAGTACTTATGCAAAAAATCATATTTTCAACCCCTCCCCCATTGCATATAGTGTGCATAGGAAAAATCTCCAAAATCTGAAACACAGGACTCCCGAAACCAGGAAAGATGTTGGACAATGAAATAAGATCAACAAGCTACGAGAAAAAGTTAAATGAGAGTGCTGGGTACAGCTTTGGAACTTTGGAAAACCCTAGAAGTTGTGCAAGGTAAAAAAAATTATTATACACCCTGGCAAAAAGTTACAGAAAAGAGAGACCCGATACAGACTACAATAAAGGATCAAGACGGCAACCTGCCAGTGGACAATTCAGATATTGAAGCTAGATGGAAACAATACTTTGAAAAAAACGTTTAATTATAGGTGACCTTACATGCTCCACACCACACACACACACACACACACACACACACACACACACACACACACACACACACACACTGATGAGCAACATAAGGAGACCCCACCCAGAAGAAGAGGATAATGTGAAGGCCTTTTAGCTCTGAGTGAATTTGATGTTGTTATTATTATTATTATTATTATTATTATTATTATTATTATTATTATTATTATTATTATTATTAATACTTTGACAATTTATATAGCACAGTAGATGTGTCACAGTCCAGTCAAGAGCACTTTACACAGGGCACTTATAAGTGCACTTTCCCTATTGGAAATTATAATCTCTTCAGCCTCAGTAATAATAATATCTGGAAACTTCAATTTTCATATAGATTTGTAAAATACCGGTAATCTTCCTTCTGATTTAACCCCTTGACCGGGGATTAAATTTTTAGACGCCATGACCATACCAGGGAATTATTCTTGGGAAAAACGTTCTTCAAAAATTAAAATTGTAATTTTTTGAATTTGCGATATCTCAGGCTATATAGGAGCTAAGAAGATGAGGTATACGCCATTGTTTAGCCCTTTTGCTCCTCTTTTTAACCATCCATGCGAAACAAAGACATTTGGGGGTAGGGTCCACTCTACGGCCTAAAATAGAACCCCTCCCAAAATTTTTGTTAGAAGCTCTGTCTGTAGCGAAAATTTTTTAGTGGTAACCCCAATTGGGTGAGTGGCAAAGTTGTAGGGGGATGTCAGTGGAACAAAATAAATCAATAAGTTTGAAAATCGGTCAACATTTGGTAAAGATATTTGAATTCTAACCGAACATCTCGTTGTCACAATAGAAGATAGCAGTGAATTTTGAACAAGTGTTGTAATTTTTTTTAAAATTTGCGATATCTCAGGCTATATAAGAGACTAAGAAGATAAAGTATACACCATTGTTTAGCCTTTTTACTCCTCTTTCTAGCCATCCATGCCAAACAAAGAAATTCGCTGGTATGGTCCATTCTACAGCCTCATATAGAACTCCCTCCCAAACAAATTTTTGAAGCTCCGTAGTGAAAATATTTAAGTGGTAATTGCAATCAGGCGAGCAGCAAAGTTGTAGGGGAATGTCAGTGGAACAAAATAAATCAATAATTTTGAAAACCGGTTAACATTTGTTAAAGATCTATCAACTCTAACCCAAGCAAGTGGTTTTATCAACGTCATTTTCAATGCAATATAGCCCAGTTTCTGACCCTTTGTTCAAAAGAATATATATTCTCTTTTATATAGAGTGAAGATAGCTAAAAAATAGGTGCCATCTAGCGAATGGATGAATAGTAAAGCGATTTATAGCTTAAGACGTATGTGATGCGACACGCCCGATCTGCAAATCGCTACAAAAGTGACGACGTATCCCATCCGTCGTGCCCGAATACGGAAAGATGGCGGCTGATGTATCCCATATGTAAGGCCCGGTTGAGGGGTTAAATGATATTTTCACTTCATTTGACATCCATCAGCATGTTTCCTTTCCTACCCATGATAAGGGGCACCTCCTGGACCTTCTGATCTACAGGTCAAATTCAACATTTATATCCAAAATCTCTCCCTGTAAAACTTATTTATCTGATCACATTGATTTGTCTGTTAACCCCTTTACCGGGCGCAACGAACGCAACTCGTCAACCGCCATCTTTACTAATTCGGGCGCGACAAACGCAACTCGTCATGTCAGTTTCATAGCTGTTCCTGTATTGTGCGCAACGAGAGAGACTCGTCTTATGCTATAAATTGCTTTAGTATCTATCTATTCGCTAGATGACACCTGTTTTTAGCTAATTCAGCTCTATTGTGCTAGGAAATAGATATTCTTTGGACCAAGAGGTCAAACCTTGGCCTGCGCTTGAAGGAAATCACTTGAATAAAACGACTTGCTGGGTTAGACTTGATGTATCTTCACCAAATGTTGACCAATTTTCAAACTTATTGGTTTATTTTCATATTTTGTTCCACTGACATCCTCCTACAACTTTGCCGCTTATCCAATTGGGGTTACCACCTAAAATTTTCGCTACGGAGCTTTGAAAATTATGTGAGGAGGGGTGCTAAATTTGCCCGTAGAGTGGACCCTACCCCCAAATTTCTTTGTTTTGCACAGATGGTTAGAAAGAGGAGTAAAATGGCTAAACAATGGCATATACTTCATCTTTTTAGCTCTTATATAGCCTGAGATATCGCAAATTCAAAAAATTACAGTTTTCATTTTGGAAGAACGTTTTTTCCAAAAAATAACTCCCTGGTACGGTGATGGCATCTAAAAATGCAATCCCCGGTAAAGGGGTTAAGATCACCTTCTCTAAAAAAATGCCACCTTCATATAAAACAGTCAAATTTCGACCAGGGTCTAAACTTAATCTAATAGCTTTTAAGACTGCTATTTCTACATCTGAATTATTTACCAATCCCACAGAGACTGGTTCTGAATGCAACTCAATTTACTATGTGCTCCTTAATATTCTTGATACTTTTATTCCTTTTAAAACTAAAGGGTTGTAACCTGACCACCTCAACCATGGTTCAATGCTTATATTGTTGAATCTAAGCAATGTTGCAGCCAATTGGAACGATGATGGAAATTTTCTTGTCTACCAAGTGACAAGCAGAAATTTAGAGGCCAATGAAAATTATTCGGTAAATTGATTTCTTTAACCAAGTCCAAGTATTTAACTAATTTTGTCACGTAAAATTCTTCTAATCCTCTTTTACTTTGGAAATCTCTAAATAGCATTCTTCATAGGATAAATCAAATGTCACACCTGGTTCCTTCTCGTTGTCATCACTCCCAAGTGTCTTTTGCCAATTTTTCTCTAATAAAATACCTACTAATTGCCTAAAATTTCAAAACATTTCTTCAACAGGTTTCCCTTTTCCAAAATCCCCAGCAACTCCTCTTCTTTCCTTTGAACCTACCACCCTTAATGAAGTTTGCCAGATAATCTTTGCATTGGCATAACTTCTAGTCAATGTACCCTAGATGTCCTATCAATTCAAATTCTGAGGGATTGTTTTGGTGTCTTGGGCCCAATAATAACACATCTTATAAATCTCTCATTGCTCAAAGGGTGTTTCCCCTCTTCATGTGCCCATGCAGTTGTTCACCCTCTACTTAAAAAGCCATCTGTCTCTCCTGACGACTTGTCTAGGCCTATGGGACTGTCCATAAATGACGCCATGCACTTAGGGGGAGGAGGGTTTGTGACGATGTGTGACGACAGGGGAAGTGGGGTTTCCAGAAATGTGATGTCACATAATACTAATATAGTTATTAATCCTGCAGTGTTATGTTACCACCAAGTTGAACGTATTTTACACTTATAATTCATTTTTAAAAAGAATTTGAAAGAGTTTCTGAATTTCGCTTCAACCATTATAATTGTAATGAGTATTTTCAAATGAATTCATTTCAATACCTGCTTCATTCAAGAAATAAGTGAATTGAAACATTAATTTTGACATTAAAAAGATGGTGGGGTTAATGCGTTGGGTCATCATTTTTTAGGGGGTCTGACTAAGCAAATACATGCTCGTGTTCTAGTCCACATGACCTTCCTTTCCAGTCTGTTTACTGAAAATATAATTCTACTGAAACGGCTCTGTTGGCAGTTCATAATTGCATTGTTTGGGCTATTGATGCTGGGAAAGTTACTGCTGTTTTATTTCTTGGCCTAAAAGTCACCTTTGACACTGTTGATCATTGTAGTCTTCATCATCTTGAACATTGGTTTGGAATATCTTTACATTGGTTTACTTAATATTTACATCCCCGCACTCAATCAGTGATAATAAATGAGAATCTCTCAACTCCCACTGATCTGTCTTGTGGAGACCCTCAAGGGGTACCCGGTCAAAATGGAGCACAACAAAGTGGCACAGACAAATTGGCACAAAGAAAATACCTCAAAATACTGACAAAAGGGCACAAAATTATCAACAAAACGGCGCAGACAAACTGGTGCAAATTATAGGTTACACACAAGAATGGGTATAGGGTAAATTAGATGATGGGCCTTTATCATCTCCCTCCCTTTTAAATTAATTGTCAAATCTGTCCTTTAGTATATAAAACCATGTTATATAATGAACACAATTATCTTAAGATGTGATGTATCCCTTGGCCTCCACTAGGTATTCTGCAGGACTTTCATTTGCTGTTCTTCATTCTCGTAGTCATTGACACTAGTTGTTTCTCTGTGTGTGTGGCCATAGGCTCTGGAATTAATTACCAATATCACTTTGTAAAACTGGGACATATTCTCTTTGTGCTCTACATTGCTGACATAGTGAGCATCGTTAAGCGGTTTGGATTGCATGCCGACCTCTATGCAGACGATACACAGGTCTATGGGAGCTGTTTCCCTGCGACATCCGAACTGCTCCAGCAGAGAATCACGCTGTGCTTGACAGAGTTGTCCAAGTGGCAGAAGTTACATTGGCTGCAGCTCAATGCTGCTAAGATCGAGGTCGTTTGGTTGGCTGCTGAGAGGCAGAAGCATTTGATACCATCAACCTGCATACGTATCAATGGAATTGATGTGCAGCCGGTGTCGTCGGTGCAGAACCTAGGGATATTCATGGATAGTACCGTATCAATGAAGACACTCTTGATGAAGACTGTGGCTGGATGCATCAATGCCCTCAGGCTGATTAGAAATATTCGTCGCTCAGTGTCAACCACTGCACTCAAAACACTGGTCTCCACTCTGGTGTTGACCAAATTAGATTATGGCAATGCTACCCTCGTCGGAATATGGAAAAACCTTCAACCGTCTTCAGTCCGTTCTGAACGCTGCTGCCCATATGATCTGCCATATTCCACCAGGTGAGCATGTAACTCCATCGCTTCGTGATTTGCACTGGCTATCAGCGCCAGAAAGAATCCACTTCAAGCTCGCACTATTAACCTACCGATGCCTGAACGGTGTTGGCCCTGCATACCTGGCAACTGAATTGGTATGTGTGGCTGACTTGGAAGGTCAGCAACGCCTGAGATCTGCCCGATCCACCTCACTGGTTGTCCCGAGGACGCGCCTTCGAACTGTCAGTGATCGCGCGTTCCCTGTGGCCTCGTCGAGAGCGTGGAACTGTCTACCTCCATCTGTGCAACTCTCTCCATTTCTCAACACCTTCAAAGAGAAACTTAAAACCTGGCTATTCCACAGGAGCTACTCGTGATTTCTTGTTTTGTAATGTGATCACACAGTTCTTATAGGAAGAGTTACCACAATAATCAGTACGTTGTAATAATAATAATAATAATAATAATAATAATAATAATAATAATAACAACACTTTATCATCTTTCAGATCCTGTCTTAAAACATATCTATTTGACTTGGCTTATCCCCATTAGATTGCTCCTCTGCTGTTCTGACTGATCATTCCAGAGTGATCTGGCTCTGATTGAGTTGGGTTTAGTGAGCCATCAACTGATGCCCTGGGCATTATGATAGTGGCATCATAGAGGTTGATTGATTGATCGATCGAATGATTGATTGGTTAGTTAGTTAATTAGTTGGTAAGTCAATTTATATAGCACAGAAACATGGAAGAAGGACCAAAGTCAAGAGCGCTTTACACTTTATACGAGATTTCGTTAAAGTACGTTTTAAGTTTCCTTGCGAATAGATCAAGATTCGACTCTCTTGTCATATGGCCAGGTAGTGCATTCCAGAGGATTGGATTTCCATGCGTGACCAATCTCTCACCAAATTTTACTGTCCTACACAGTGAAGGAACAACCAGTTTGACATCTCGATTGGATCTAAGTTGCAAACGCCTGTCAGTAGATGGAGACCTCAGGACCAAAGCAGCCAAGTAGTTTGGGAAAGCTGAATCATGCAAGGCCTGGAATGTTAGGATACACCTCTTATAGGCAATATGCTCTGGGACGCTAAGCCTGTGTAGCTTTTCTTTCAACAAAGGGGAGGTGTGTTCTACCCTTCTTGCTCTGAAGATCATTCGGGTGGAGGCATTGAGTACCATTTGCAGCCGACCGAGCTGGTAGCCGGGCAGGCCCCAGAGAATGCTGTTGTAGTAGTCGACCCTAGTAGTCGACCTTTGTGAGGATGAAAGCGCGGACTAGGAGAGTTGCCGCTGAGGTTGGTAGGTGACGGCAGATATCCCTGATCCGCTGAAGCTGATGGTACTAGGACCGAGAGTCCGAGACATGTTACTGATATGACCGTTGAACGCAAGCGAAGCATCGAAGTCATCGAACGCGAGCGAAGCGTCAAAGTGAACACCCAAGAGGCGCATTTCACTGGAGGGAGGGATGTGCTCTCCATCGATCCGGAACAGGGCGTGACTAATCAGGTACCTCTTCCTGGGGGTTGCAAGCCACAATAGCTCCGTCTTATGAGGATTCAGTGCAAGACAATTCATGACAGTCCACTTTTTGATGCTGGTGATACAGCCATTGATGCGTGCTCGGAGTCCCTCCATGTCAGTGGGGAAGCAGGATGAGTGAGTATATTTGCACATTGTCTGAATAAGCATGCGCCTCCACCCTGCAGACCCTGACAATGTCGCTGATATCTGCGACATAAAGTACAAAAAGTAATGGTCCTTGTACTGACCTCGATTGATTTATTCATTTTAAAAGTCTAACATTCTCATGTTTTTAAAATGTTTGTTAGGATATTACTTGTCAACCAGAATATTTTAAACTATTTTATGGTGGAACTTGAAATTGAGGCTCATTTTGTGGCTCTTCAAAAATTCCTTTTACTACAGGATGGTGAATTTAGTCAAAGTCTGTGCCATCAGCTTTTCAATAAAGTAAAGTTTAGAATTTTTTTCTATTCTGGTTTATGGATGATATTGATCAGAATAGTTGTGATTGTAAATGTATTAACAGTTAGTTAATGTCTTTATTTTTCTCCTGTTGGCCTTGTTCTCCACTATTCCTACTAGAAATGTTGCAGAAAGGTTATTTTGACCATTAGTGTTGTTTGCAGATAGGTTCATCTTTAGATTCAATGCCTGTAGGAGCCGGTGCTGATCCCTGGTTTCATGGCCACCCATAGGTGGCTATGGCATTCGTCGGCAGACGGTGGCCAGTCATTCTGATGAACCTACAGTTTCCTTCTCAATGTTGTCATTGCTACTCATTTTGCCACTGCAATTGAATGAAAGCTCAGTCAACCCCAGGGCTCCTGCAAGTCTCAAACTCGCTTCTGTTGGCTCTACAGTTTGGTAATATTACCACTCTTCTATCTTCCTGTCCCACCTGAGCATGAGACTCTCACAGATAGAGAGAAGCAATTTGATGCTTTTCCAGGTTCATCAAATGTATATGCTGACATTTTAAAGCACTGACGTTGCTTAATTCTTCTTTTATTTCATGATATGCCTGTAACTACCAATACTGGCTACTAATGAGCTGCACCACACAGACAATTGCACAGTGTTAAGCAAAAGTTGTCTGTGAGATTGTTGAATTGATCCATTTCATCATTGCCATTTACTGTAATGGAATGTAATGTAACGAAGCTATTAAGTAGCTTTTCTGCCTCTTCTCGACAAGCACTCATAAGCACTTCAATTATGATTACTTTGAATGGGAAATAAATAGGTTTTCAAACATTGCAGGAAGAGTTTCCTGGAGCCTGGTTGCAAGTCTGCATATACTAGCATTACCATAAAATCTATTTGAGTATAGTGCACACTTTTTTAACTCAGAATTTTTCATAAAGTTAGGGGTGTATGTATTATATTCAAATAATACCAAAATTACGATAGATAATTTTTTTCTTCGTTTTCTTCAAAGATTTAATTTCACGGGCACTTTCCTTAGGGTTTAGTGTGTGTCATTTGAATGGCAAAGCAGGTGGCATTAATGAGGGAGAGAGAGATAGAGATGAAGAGAAACAAGGAGAGACAATTTGTAAGGAGAGAGGGCTTAGGGGAAGAGGGTATGACAACATGGAACCGGGTTAATGACTTTTTTGACAGCTAAGTCTATTGTTGGTACAAAGTGTCTGCTGTCAGAGGGAGAGGAAGAGAGATAGAGACAATTTGCTGACTACTAGCTTAGGTAAACAAAGCCAGGTGTCACTGCAGCCCAACTCAGCCTATGATTATTAATGACAGTCTAACAGTGGAATCTCTTTAACCCGTTAAAGGGGGAATTAAATTTTACAAACCGTCACCAATCTGGGTAATTAATTTTGGGTAAAAGCGTACATATGAAAATGTGAACATATAAGTTTCAAATTTACTATATTTCAGGCTATATGGAAGCTAGAAAATAATGTTTGCACCGTTGTTTAGCATTTTTATTGTTCTTTCTAACAATCAGTGCCAACAAAAAAATTTTGGGGGTAGGGTCCACCCTACAGCCTAAAATAGGACCCCTCCCCTAAGTTTTTTAAAAATTTTGTTCAAAGCTCAATATCAAAAAATTTTCAGCAGTGATCCCCCTTGTGTGAGTGGCAAAGTTGTGGGGGGTGTAATTTGAACAGAATAGTTAAAAAATTGTGAAGATCGGACCCAATTTGGCGTAGCTATCATTTTTCAAACCCTAGCAAGGTCTCTTTTCAAAGCCAATAATCTGACCCTTGGTCAAATAAGGCCTATTTTCCTTGCTTAGGGCAACAACACTAGCTAAAAGCGAGCTACCATCTATCGAATGGATCGAACTAAATCGAATTATTGCATCAGAACGTTTAGAAACAGCGCTCACCGTTGCGGAACAGACGCTGAATTGGCGCGCCGTATATCTACGGCGAACCCCGTTTGCGAACGATTGACGCGTGACGTATATCTACGGCAAACCCCTTTAACGGTTAATATGATACCAGGGTACACCTTCTCCCATTCATTACAGTAAACACAGACTCAGGAACTTTTATCAGTGAATCTCTTGACATTGGCAACATCCGCAGTTCTATCACCAATAATTAAGCTTAGGGGTTGTCCATTAATTATGTCAACAATTTTTGGGCAATTTTTGACCCCTCCCCCTCTTGTCAACAACTGTCAACTTTCAGTTACCCCCTCCCCCCTCCCCCTATAATTAGGTCAAAAACTTTTGACCTCTCCCAAGATCAATGACAGGTCCCAATAGCAAAGTTATTATTTTTTGCGGTGATGACCATTTTTTCCCTGTTTTTGCTCATCGAGTTTCTAAATGTGGTGGTAATGACCTTTTTTGCCATGCTTTTTTCCATTGTAATAAGTAGTATTCCATGAAATTTCCTATTTTTTGATTATTTGTAAAAAGTGGAATTGTTGACGTCAACTTCTCTTGACTCCTCTCCCCCTGTCAACAACTGTCAAACTTTTTCAAACCCCCTCCCCTCCCTAAATTGTTGACGTAATTAATGGACAACCCCTTATTGGTGGTCAAGTAAAACATTACCAAGTGTGGAGATTTAAGGTTACGCATTATATTCATGAAAATCCATTTTACCATTTGATCTGCACCCCAGAAAGCCATGTGCATTATAGTCGTGTGCACATCATACTTGAGATTTTATGGTACATGCATTCCAGAGAGTAAGAGTTGTTATGTTCGAGAAAAGTCAGCTTGGAGTCAAGTTTGACACCAAGGTCACAGACCAAGGGTAAAATGAGAGATGAGGGAATGTAGCTAGCAGTGCTTCATGATTAAGAGAAGATATGGAAAGTTGATGCCTAATTCCAAACCAAATATGGTTGAAAATTTTATTGTCCAAAGTATCAATAAAAGTTCCTTGATAATGTCAAAATTAGTTGTTTTGGGAAATCACACAAACATTCCAAAATGGTTTTCATATTTACTTACCGGTAATTTTTAAGCGACAATGATTATAGGAGATATCGATAGTGTTTGGGTCGAAGAAAATACAACAGACAACTGCCTGCCATGCATGAGAAATGAAAATTTTATATGACTGTTCTCCAAATTAGCCTAAATGTAATTATAACAAAATGGCTCCATTTCACAGCAGAACGGAATAACTGTGAAAGAAGCTGTTGCAGAATTTCACCAACTGCATGCTTTTTACCAGTCATTAAATAAAATATGCAGCCATTACAAGTTCGCAAGAAGGCACAAAGAGTTACATGGCACCATCTATATCAGTAAATATGTGTGTGCAAACAAAATTTGACAAATTTCTGGGGATAATTTGTGTGTTACCATTTTTTCTTTTGTTTGCTTGCCTTACAACCTATGTGCGCATGCACACAGCTTAAAGGGAAAAATGACATGGACGCTCACCTGTGCATTTAGAGATTTGTCCTTGCATGGAATGCACGTGAAAAATGACATTCCCTTCTGCTGAAACCTCCTGCCAAAATCTTTGTTTGGGATGGGATCAGGACAATTTTCTGACTAGTGCAGAAACATGGAACATGAAAGAAACAGATGAACAAAGGCTGCTAGTCGCCAAAATGACCTGCCTTCAGAGAATCCTTGGGATAATTCAGTTGCAAAAGATCAGATACCAGTGATGTTAATCCATGCCCTGGTCCCTGTCCTTAACCCGTTACCTGGGATCCCCGAGTACCACTCGTCCAATGTTATCTTTCGTTATATGGGACCCCCGAGCGTTACTCGTCATGAAGTTCCGTAGCGTTTCGTCCACACCACTCGATATAAGATATACATTTTTCGCTATAAAATGTTTTAGTACCCATCCATTCGATAGATGGCACCTATTTTTAAGCTATACTCACAGGCCTTGAAAGATGATGAATATGTAAATATATAAAATTCTTTGGAGAGACGGGTCCGACTAATAAACGGCAAACGACAAAAAAAAAAAAAAAAAAAAAAAAAAGGTCAAACATAAAGGTTGTAAACATTTATAATAAACGGCTGACGAGCAAAAAAACATTTATAATAAACGGCTGACGAGCAAAAAAAAAAAAAAAAAAAAAAAAGGAAAAATCCGATTTCATTAAAAAAAAAAAAAAAAAAAAAAGGTCGTCAGGGCCGTCGGCCATTCTGAAAGGGGCGGAACTCAGGGATCCCCGATAATAACTTTGAAAGATGGCAGGGATCCCAGACCAGAGGCGTCATTTGGAGGGGGCTGGGGGGGCCACAGCCCCCCAAGGAAATGAAAATATGAATTTATAATGTATTAATGTGCAAAAAACAGGAAAACAGGGACGTCATTTGCATTTGGTGGGGGGGGGGGCAAAAAAAGGTCAGCGGGGGCAAGCTCTAAAGGAGCGCTTGATGTCGAGTAATCTGAAGTAACTAATCGTAAAAAAGGACTGACAAGCAAAAAAAAAGGTCGTCAATTTTTTTGCAAACTTGTCAAGTCGAAAATTTGGAAAAATTCCCAAAAATAATAGAAAAAATTTGAAAAATTGTAACAAAAAATTTCTCGCCCCCCAAGAAAAGTGTGAAATGACGCCACTGCAGTAGACGAGTGGAACTTGGGGATCCCAGGTAAGGGGTTAAGTGACTACTGGTGACTGGTAACTTTAGTATGTAGTAAGTAAGGGTTATTCTAATTATGTGCTGTAATATTCGCTTTGGATTTGGATCCGGCAAATGTTGACCCAAAATATTCAGATCTGGTATTTGGTGGAAAGTACCAATCTGGTCATTCCTTAGACTCCTAGAGAATGCACTTTGGAATATGCCTCCTGGTAACAAAACCCTTTATTACCATGAACCTAGGTACCTCTTTTCTAAATTCTCTGTGCAAACAAACACAGACTCAGCTCCTCGATCTTCAACAGTAATAACTCTTTCACTCTCTTACTCGAACTGTTCTTGGTACCTGTTCTTTCTCGGTTGCTGCCCCAGGCTCATGAACTTGTTGCCTAAGCATGTGAGCATTGCAAATTCATTATCAAATTTTGGAACAAAACTATACGACCCTATCTTTTTTTACCTGGCTTGTTCACCATAGACTACCATCTGGTTGTCTGACCTGATATCCTGGGTTTTGATTTGGATCTTATGCAATTAGGATATGGTGTGTCATTGGCCAATACTTCTATGCATCATGAAGTAGTGCTATAGAAGTTCATGATTAGATAGATAGATAGATAGATAGACATAAAAATTGCTTGTTTATTTGATTGTTGTGTTCACAGCTTTCTTCAAAAGAAGAGACTAATGATGTGTTCAACCCAATGTTCCTCAATTCAGTTCTACACAAAGCAATTGCATCATCACTTCATGGGGAGTCAAAATTTTCAAATGCAGTCAGCTTTACAATTAAACCAATTTCTCGATTGATTGACAATTCTGGTAATTAAAAATTTGCTCCTATTTGCACTATTAATAATTTTTAACATTGTTTGAGGGAGGCTCTCAGAGTATTGCTGGAAAATTGTTTTTAAAAATTATTGTTATTATGATTTTATTTCTTATTTTTATTATCATTTTTAGACTGTCCAACCTGTATTGCTCTTTTAAATTATTTTAATTTTTGTCTTATTATGCTCCCATATTAGAAATATTGTATTAATTTTGTGGTTTTGCTAGTAGAATTATTTTTTTATCCTTTGTAGGGTGTGGAATTTTTTTTGACACCTTTGTGGTAAGGGGGTAATTAATTCTACCCCACTGAGATATATCATGAATATTAAGGAAAATACTTAGGAAATCTATACTGGAACCAGTAATTTAATCATACAAGATGTATTATATGCATTGTGTTAAAAAACAAGCAAAATTGTAGCCCAAAAACATATGAAGCCTGCACAGTTTGAAAAGATATGTATGGATGAGTCATATTAACAACTAAACATTGATACAGTGTATATGCAGTTGGTTCATGCATGGTTTCACAGTTTCAGTGGACACTTGATGCAGACTTTGTAATTCACTGATTTTGTGCTGTGAATCCGCAGACAAACTCTCTGCACAGGGTGCAGCGGTGGTCCACTTTCTGATCCTTGTGGCGAGGGCAACTTTGACAGCAACCATGTTTCTTGCTTGACGTTTGAGCACTAGAGACAGTAGAAATATCAAGTTTGATACAACTATTGATGACACACGCTTCACCATTTTTGTTGAATGGTATTGCTACATAACAATGACATAACTTGGTCACTTATATTGCACGCCAACACACGCAATAATCGTTCACGGTCGAAATTTCAATGGCTATACCTAGGTTTTCGGGGTCGTGCATTTCGATAGACTCATGTAAAACTCATGTAAAACATCTGTCGATCTCGACTGACGCCGCTAGGGGGCAGCACATAAAATATGACCGTTGTGTAATGAAAACATATTTAGGAAAAGTCATAAAGGCATTTTGTTTAAAGTGCAACAGTAAAAAAGATGCACAGCTTTTACTGGAATGGGGGCAATTTTACCCCCTTGCACCCTACAAGGGTTAAGGTGCAACAAAGCATATTCTACAGTCATGACCGACGGGCAATTGAGATAATCATGATTTATGATACTGCACAGCTTATTCTTAATAGGTTTCACCAAACTGCTATGAGACCTTTCTATCAGTCTCCATATAGTCAAATGTCAAGATTACATTAAGTACTTCTTATTTGTGATCATCAACATGATAACAAAACTATTGTCATTGCCATAGTCATTAGTTGTCCTTAGCACCACTGACTACAGTAAAATCACTTTTATGAGCTGAAAAGTCTATGTCTATGTAACTGTTAATGTAACTGTTATGTCTATGTAACTGTTAATGACTTGCCATGTTCAGAATCTAAATTGTATGCATAATGTGCATATAACATAAGAAGGATCCTTGCCATGCAACTGGAGGGTAGTGTGTTTGAATTTAACACTAGCCACTGTGTAGCCTTGGACCAGTTGTTTACCCCGATTTGCTCCATACCTGTGATTCTTCACTTTGCGAATGACTTAACATGCGTTAACCATGTAAAGGTAAAGGTAGTCCCATACTCGAACAAATGTAGGGTCGAGTGCTGATCTCCATATACTAGGCATGCAGTGATGCAGGCAGCTCATGCCATCAATCTAGAGTAGTTTTGCCATTGCTTTCCCTAGACCCACATTTTGCCTTTGCAGCTTAATGCTGCTACCAATAACGGCATGGTTCGCCCACAGTATTACTGGATTATTCATATTTGAGTGTTCAGTTTGCCATTTTCAATATGTCATTCAGAATCTAAATAGAAGTGCTATAAAATTGTTGTGTTTCTTTGGGGACAGCATAATTTGTGCATTTAACCCCTTTACCGTGCATTTAAATTTTATATGCCGTCACTGTGATGGGGAATTATTTTTGGAGAAAGTATTCTTCAAAACTGAATAACGTAATTTTTAAATATTACTATATCCGGCTATATGAAAGCTAAGAAGATGAGATAAACACCGTTGTTTAGCTTTTTTATTGCTCTTTCTAACCATATGTGCCAACAAAAAATTTGGGGGTCAGATCCACTCTATGGCCTAAAATAGCACCCCTCCAAAAATGTTTTTTGAAGCTCTATAGCTAAACTTTTTCAGTGGTAACCCCACTTGGGTGAGTGACAAAGTTATAGGGAAATTTCAGTGGAACAAAATAAATCAAAATTTTGAAAATCAGACCACATTTGGTAAGAATATGTTACTTCCAACCCGAAACTCGTTTTCTCTAAGCCATTTTCTACACAACGCATCCCAAGGTCTGACCCTCTCGGTCCAAAAGAATATATATTTCCTAGCACATAGAGCCAAACTACCTAAAAATATGTGCCATCTAGCGAATGGATAGATACTAAAGCGATTTATAGCATATAAAGTATCTGATACGTTGCACCTGATTGATGAACCACTACGAAAGGTACAGGACATGTCCCTGACATTGCACACAAATAAGGAAAGATGGCAGCAGACATGTCTGCGCCGTCATGCACGGTAAAGGGGTTAAAATGTGCTTGCATTTTTACAAGGCCTAAAATTCATGAATAACAGTAGAAAAGAGATTTTGTTACTGGGAATAAAACATATGACTTATATGAAATCGAATTTGCGGATTTTAAATCTGAAGTCAGAATTTTCAATGTATGTCCATATTGTAAGTTATAGGCTATCTATAAATAATTTGACGAAAGTTTGATGGATTGGCGTACCTACTGTTGTATGGATACATTTTACTAGCTGCACCAATACCTGCATCCTGCCTTCTAGCATGTCATTTGCAGCACACAACTTTTTAGCAAGCATGTTCCTCCAGGTCTGGGCACTCTTGAGCAGGTCACTGAGCTGATGTCAGAATGGGAGCTGGACTTTTGGTCACAGGACTTTTGGTCATAGGATGATTGGTCACAAGTTCTCAGTGCACTTTGGTCACAGGGACTTTTGGTCATAGGACAATTGGTCACAAGGACTTTTTGGTCACAAACAGCTGTTGATAGATGAAATGACACAATGTTAACAGATAAAAATCCATAATTTTCGGCTTATGCAGTATTTAAATGATAAATGTTCACATGGACAATCGCTCGTAATACAAGTTAAAGCGACACCTTTTCAAAAACCTTGAGAATTGACAGATCTCTACACTCTTTACACTCTTGATTCTCCTCTGGTTCATAAATTTATATGCAAAGCTTTTATATCAAAGACCTCAAGAAGTGATAAATCTAGAAATA
Organism: Metaphire vulgaris; assembly: GCA_018105865.1. Classification (NCBI taxonomy): domain Eukaryota; kingdom Metazoa; phylum Annelida; class Clitellata; order Crassiclitellata; family Megascolecidae; genus Metaphire; species Metaphire vulgaris. The sequence continues at coordinate 3,522,610 of CM030856.1, forward strand.
AGCATTACAACTAGAATCGGAGACCTTTCTAAATATCCATTACATATTCATTCATTGCCTAATGAGTGTGACCCAATTGTCTTGCTCCCTTGCTCTGTCACAGTATATATGTCTTTCCCTTGTGTGTGTGTGTGTATGTGTCTATATATATATATATATATATATATATATATATATATATATATATATATATATATATATATATATATATATATATATATATATATATATATATATATAAGCAATCACATGTCTTTTGAAGCTGAATATTACTATACCAAGAATGTTGACATTTATCATTTAAATATTGCAGTAAGCTGAAAATTATGGACTTTTAACGCTATGTCATGTCATCTATCAACAGCTCTGTGTGACCAAAATTCCCTGTGACCAAAGAGCACTAAAGACTTGTGACCAATCATCCTGTGACCAAAAGTCACAGATCCGTCAGAATTTGCTGACATTAGGTCACCAACTGAGATGTGCTAAGTGCATGCTTATAGTGTAATTACGTTTTGTTTGTAAATTGAATTTGTTATAAACTAAAGATGAATAGGTAAGGGTGTGTTAAGCATATGGGCAATTTTTGCTACATTCGTGATACATACACCTTGTGTGATCAGTGCGTGAACCTGACCAAGAAAGTGACAAATGAATGCAAGTGCTATTTCACTTGTAAAGTTGGGTAATATTTCACTTGTAAGGTTGGAGATCGAGATAAAAGCTGGCACCTCACATCTTCTGCACTTTATGCTACTCTGTCCTTAAACAGTGACTCAGTAGTAAGAGTAAATCAAAGCCATTTGCTGTAACTATGGATTGGCATGAGCTGAAACAGCATCTCTCCATTTGTTGTTTTTGAAAGACAGATGCGTTTGGATTTTCAAAAACAATTAGGTGAAAATGGTGTATCCTGATTGTGTATAAGCCAGTGGCACATGATGTTGAAATTTTAGTGCCATTCCACCTGCATGCAACACTGCTTAAAGTGACAGTTCTGATGAGAATCAATCAGATAATAATGTTGATAATGCTTGAACCAGAATTTGATAGGGTAAGCTTCACTTACTAAGCCCATCATCACAGTGGATTTTAACATCGCCACCTTCTGACCTTCATTGACATGTCAGCGGTGTCAAAGCGCTAAGCTTCACTTACTAAGCCCATCATCACAGTGGATTTTAACATCGCCACCTTCTGACCTTCATTGACATGTCAGCGGTGTCAAAGCGCTTTTGATTTTGGATTTTAAACCATACATACAGCGCTATATAAATTGTCCTGGATAATAATATCATGGCCATTGCAGTGGTCAACAGCAGCACACATCTAATCTAATCTTAAATATAGTGATTTCTCTTCGGTTCGCTTGGTGTCAGGGCTGTCGGACCTTGTATTGCATACTTGCATACCTGTCTGTCATCAGCACACCTGTGTCCGCGTAGATGCATCGATACACGAGGGCGGAGTTAATACAGCTGCGGAGGTGTACTCAGGTGCACTCCTCGGCTGCACTGCGTTGGCGGCTGTCCCACATTTTCTTTAGGCCGTCTCACTGGAGGGTGGGCGGGAGGGGGAGTCGAGGTGGAGTTAGACTTCGGAGACCAATCATGGTGGTCTCTTCACGTGCCCCCAGATCTGGGGTAAACAGGGGAAGGGTGCGGACCGGCGTCACGGGTAGGCCTGGATTGGTGCGCCCACGGCTGCAACGTCACCTCAATCTGCGGTCCATGGAACTCAGGATTGGACTACAGAACATCAGGTCTATCGGGAGTAAGATTGAAAATGTAGTGTGTCTGGTGGATGAATATCACCTGCAATTACTTATTCTGACGGAGACTTGGCATTTTGACTCTGAAGACGTTGCGATAAAAAGGTTAGGTGGCTATGGCCTGTCTGTTGTGGAAGCCACTCGCTTGGTAGCCCCTGGCTTAGCACAAGCTGGACCTAACTTCGTCAACCATGGGGGTTTGGCGATCGTAGCTCGTCGGGGGATCAACATTCTGAAAGTAGACACTAAGCTCAGACCGACCATTTTTGAGCACCTGTGCTGCCGGGTCGAGGGTGAGCACGGTTCCTACGGTTCTATGATGCTGGTCGCTGTTTATCAGCCTGGGTCTCAGGCTATCAGTGAGCTGTTCTTTTGGGAATTTACGGTACTGCTTGAGGCCATGGCGACCTATAACTGCAAGTTCTGCATAGCTGGCGACATCAATATTCACATGGAGGAGCCGACGGATGCAGCCTGTCTGAGTCTTGGGTCGACTCTTAACATGTTCGATCTTAAGCAGTGGGTAGGAGAGCCGACGCATGATCTTGGGGGCCTCCTTGATGTGATGTGGTCATTGGGCCATCTGATTGGTTGCTCTCGGATGTGAGGGTTGAGGAGACATGGTTGAGGAGACATGTTTGTCTGATCATAAGGTGGTTTTATGGGCTGCTTGCATGTCGTCTCCACTTCCGGTGTATAGAACTGTCAAACGGAGGAACTGGAAGGACTTCGATTTTGATGTGTTTTCACAGAGACTTCGGGCCTCGGAGTTGTGTTTGCCTATGACACTCGGAAGATCAGTGTCTGAGCTTGCTGTGAGCTATAACCTGGTGATAACCGGGATCCTGGATGAAGTAGCTCCTACGACCGAGATCAGGGTGCAAGACAGGCCTTTTTGTCCGTTTCATGACGAGGAGTGTCGGCTGGCTCGTCGGGCTGTGAGGAGAGCGGAGAGGTTGTTTCGGAGGGCTCAGAGCTCCGACGCGGAGCTGGTGGCTCGGGCTCAATGGAGGGGGCACTTGGTCGGTATAGGAGGCTGGTCAGGGCTAAAGGGAGGGCCTATTGGAGGCAGACTTTTAGTCAGACCGGGCTGATGGGAAGAGGACATGGCAGGTCCTCGATACCTTGCTGGGAGAGGATAATAACACCTACGGTCCTGGCCCGGATTTCAGTGCAGAAGACTTCCACCAGTTCATCGAGGAGAAAGTGGCCAGGATACGTGACAGGACTGCGAATGCTGGTCCCGCGACTTTCTCTGTGCATGATGGCCCGTGACTGTCGGTCTTTTCCTCCCCGTCCCTTGAGGAGGTGGTGGCCTTGGTGAGGTCAGCCCCGAACAAGCAATGCCCGGCCGACCCGCTTCCTGTTGGGCTACTAAAGGACTCGATTGAGCTGCTCGCCCCTTTTATTAGAACGTTAATAACTGTGTCTTTGGAGACGTGTGAGTTTCCGTCTGAATGGAAACAAGCGACCGTAAGGCCCCATTTGAAACAGCCGGGGCTTGATTCGTCAGAGCCTGTGAGCTACAGACCAGTCTCCAATCTTACTTTTCTATCTAAACTGTTGGAGAGGTTTGTTAACAGGCAGTTCATAGGGTTTCTCACTGCCAACGGACTCATGCCGCGCGATTAGTCAGCCTATCGCCGGGGGCACTCGACTGAATCTGCTATTCTTAAGATTTTCAACGATCTTGTTGACGATGTGTCGAATGGACGGCTTGCACTCCTATGTCTTCTTGACCTCTCGTCGGCATTTGATTCTGTCGATCATGACGGGACTCTTTCATTCGAGCCATACGTAAATGATGTGATCAGGCGATGTCACTTTCAATTGAGAAAGATCCGATCAGTCCGGCGATATCTGCCTGTATTCGGAGTGGTACACTTGATCCGGGCCTTGGTGCTAACTAGGATTGACTATTGCAATAGTGTCCTGTTGGGCCTCTCGGTTAGCAAACTTGAACGGCTGCAGTCTGTTCTTAATCTCTTGGCGTGGATTGTGTTCGGATGTCGCTGGTGCGAACATGTAACACCACTTCTCAGGGATCGTCTACATTGGCTTCGGGTCCCTGAGCGAATTGTGTTCAAAAGATGCTGGCTGACGTACAGAGCGCTGCGTGACCCATGCTGTTCTGAGTACCTTGCCTCTCTTGTAAAGAGACCGCAGGGTAATGACAGGAGATCTTCGCTCCGCTCGAGTCGTGGCATTAAACTTCATGTTCCTCCTCCATCCAAGACCGCCAAGTTCGGAGAGAAATCCTTCACTAGGGGTAATCCTATCTTGTGGGACTCTCTTCCTGATGAGACCACCATGGCTGATACTCCCGAGCATTTCATCAAGAGATTAAAAACGCATCTGTTTAGGTTGGGTTATAGTTGAGATGTTAAAGCGCTTTTGTTGTGGGCCTCAGCCTTGTTACAGCGCTATAGAAATTGTCTAGGAATGAATGAATGAATGAATGAATGAATGAATGAATGAATGAATGAATATAACTTTGTTTATGGGCATAACAAAAAATTCGGTGATAGAAAAAAATCTTGCAAGATTTGGAATCTGCACACTGGATTTAGTAAAGGGCACATGAAATATACTAAGTAACAGATTATAAGTTTTTTGTTGTTGTCCAAGGATCTATTTTTTTACAATTGTAGGCATGAATGTCTTGGACTATTTGGTAGTTACATACAAGGTATGAAATTTTCACATATTTAAATTATGCTGCCAAGATTATGCAAATTGTTAGGGGGTTATCTTCATTAGTGTAGCCACAAGTGTGGCTTGGGGGGGGGCAAGCCCCTATTTTTCAGGGGTGAGATGATAGTTGACAGAATTGATATACCTGGTACCAGGGCCAGCCTTAGGGCAATGAGAGTAATGCAGTGCATTGGGTCTCACCTTTTAGAGGCCTTGCGCTGATGACTCTGCGTGTTTTACTGTGGAAATGCAAAATAATCTAAACTCAAAATCAATTAAAACTTAAACTTCACTTTTAATTTGTCACTATTCTAGTCAAAACACCAGTGTTTTTAAATGATTTATATTTTGTGCTTGACAGTGTCTCAATAAATCTTTTATTCGATAAATAAACTCGAAAAATCTTTGCATTGAGTCCCGTTATCGCTCGCTGCACTGGGCCCTGCGAGCTTTAGGGCCAGCCCTGCCCAGTGGTACTTAGTTGTATTACAGCTGTTGATCACAAATAAGCCTTAAAAATATGCATCAGGTCTAACTCTAATGTTACTTAAAATTCATTTTGCTGAGGCCACCACAAAATCCCCAGTCCAAATAAATAGAATATGCATGCCTGTCTTTTGATGTCCCTCAGCACAGCCACAAGAGGAGCCAGTGGTTGGGGGCCCTTCTGATCAGGTCGGCTGGTTGTTATATTCTTGCACAAATATCAATAAAATTTCTCAAATGTGAATGAGGTGGTTGCCCATACCCGTCACAAAGTCTGCAAATTTGCCCACAATTTCAAGATTTGAATCTAGTATATATTCCAGATTTTGAGTTGCCTGGGGATTCACCCTAGACACCACTAGAAGAGCTAATACCGGTAATCACTAGCACAGCCATATTTAGGGCTGGACTGGCTTTAAGATTCATGCAAAACTGATTACCGGTAAATCATTTTATCAAATTGGATGGGTTGGAGTTGATTTCTGAGAGGCTGTCATAGTCTGAAATATGCTAGTGAAAACTGGGATTGTCTGTAGATCCTGTGGTGCCTCTCCCTATTCCGGAACCTGGTTATGCCAATGTTTATCTTATAATGATAATGATGAACTTAATTTGATTCAAGCCTTATTATTGTCCATTTCTGATGGTCATGCTTTTCTCAGATTAAAGTAAAGTAAAGTAAAGTAAAATCTCGTGGATTTCTATAGCGCCTTGGAAAGCAGCACAACAGTAGCTGCTTATTCTTAAGCGCTCAGCCTCTCTTAAAATAGCTATAGGAAAGGTGTGAGATCAGCCAGGCAATAGTCAATATCCGAAGGGCAGTGAGGCTAGGTTGTTACAGCTATGGCGGAAATGATTTAAGAAACAGGAAGGATTTAAGCTTAGACCTGAAGACTTGAGGAGATAGTGCAGGAATCATAGGAAACGGGCACTCAGATTTTATTGTTTGAAAGTGTCCAAGTGTGCGAAGAGAAGCTGAGATCGAGTTCCAGAGTTCAGGTGCAGCATATGAATAATTCCCTGGGCAAGCCGCTGCTGATAATAGCCAAGATAGCCTGGAGGTCCAAATGAAGAATAGGTAGAATAAAGGATTTTCTCCAATAGCCTGAGAAGTATGGTAAGAAGGCACGGTTGCAAATTTTCAGGGATGACTGATTTAGCGGGCGTGACAGAGTGAGATGAGATGACGAACGTAAATCATTTTATCAAATTGGTGGGTCGAGGAGGCTGAGGGGTTAATAGTGATCTAAGGTAGACAGGTTTTGATGACTGAAGTGAGCTATGTGTAAGTGTTATTATCTTATATTGGATACGTTCTGTTATTTTAAGCCAATGTAATGATTTTAGTATGGGTGAAATATGGGAGAATTTAGGTGACATAGTAACAGCAAACGAGCAAGTGCATTTTGTATTGATTGCAATTTGTTGATGGAGGCTTTGGGAAGGTTATAGTAGAGGAGTTACAGTAATCTAATTTGGAGTGGACTATAGAGGTGGCAATTGTGGACGCAGTCTTAATATCAAGACAAGGACGTGGGCGAACAAAGGTCACGAATATGAATAAAGCAGGCTTTTTGAAAGTTGGGAGATTTGTGATTCAAGTTTAGAAAAGAGTCAAATTTGAATCCGAGAGATTTCTAGCAGTTGGAACAGGGATTATTGTGGTGTCAGGAGCCAAAACTAGTTTAGGATTGTCAATTTTTTTGAGTTGTTGGGGTAGTCCGATTAAAAGAAACTCTGTCTTAGATGGGTTGAGAGCGAGGAGATTAGATGACATCCATGTAGAGATTGATGAGAATGCAGATTCAAGCTCAATAATAGAAGCATTGAATGAAAGAGGTGAGAAGGACAGGAATAGCTGAGTGTCATCGGCATAGAGTTGGTGATTTAATTTGAGGGAATTAATTAGAGATGAAAGTGGTGTGGTGTAGAGGCTGAACAGTACAGGCCCGAGAACAGATCCTTGAGGCACTCCATAATCTATGATATGAGAAAGAGAAATTTGGCCAAGACAGGACACTTGAAAAGACCGAGATTTGAGATAAGATGCAAACCAGTTGTGAGCTATTTCAGATATGCCAAACCAGAGAGAGAGTCGCTCGAGCAGAATTTTGTGATCTATGGTATCAAATGCTGCAGAGAGATCAAGGATACAAAGGCCAGTAACTTGTCGGAGACCAATTGCAGTTAAGAGTCTGTCATAAATGTAGGCGAGGACAGTTTCAGTTGAGTGATGTTTAGTGTAGGCAGATTGATGAGCATTATATAGTGAGTTACTTGAAAGGTGTTCATTCAGTCTGGAAAGCACAATTTTTTCAGTAAGTTTTGATAGAAGAGAAAGATTTGAGATGGGGTGATAGTTATTGAGATCTTCTCTGTCAAGACCAGGCTTTTTTAGGAGAGGAGTGACAAAAGAGTTTTTGAATGCGGATGGGAAAGTGCCTGAGATAAGAGAGAGGTTAATGATTCTAGTTATAATAGGCGTAAGCACGGTGGCACACTGTTTGAGTAAAGAGGTAGGTATGGGATCTAGGTCGCATTGTTTGTTTGGCAAGGATAGTAGAAGTTTGGATACCTCTTCTTCAGTTGTAGGAGTGAAGCTGGATAAATTGCATGGAGGTTGTGGGGGAGGAGGATAATGAGGAGAGGTGGTTTGAGTAATAGTGAAAGACTTAAGGACACTGCGAATCTTGGAGATTTTTACAGAGAAGAACTTAGCAAAAGATTCAGCAAGTTCTGACAGGGAAATGGATTGTCAAAAAATACTGTGAGACTTGGAGATCAAAATTTATTGAATTCTAGTTTTTTTTTTACAAACAACATTATAATCAGGGATGTGACCAAGACAGTAAGTGGCAAGACCAAGACCAAGACACTAACCCTCAAGACCAAGACCAAGACATAAGGTGTCAAGACCAAGACACTAGGGCTCAAGACCAAAACCAACAGTGACAGTTTCACGTGGGGGATGAGTGGGGATGCATCCCCCTCCACCGAGCTTCCCAGACTTTTTATTTTGCTTGTGAAATCTATTTTTTTTGTGTGCAAAAGACTAGTAAAACTATGGGGAAAAACTGTGGATGGCCTCTTTTTTGCTTGTCAACCTATTTTTCAGGAAAAGCATAGTAAAATTAGGGAATTAGGGAAAAATTCCCTTTTGTCAGCCTTTTTTGGCAAAGTTTATTGATTTTTTCCTTCTCTTTTCATCCCCCCACCAACTTCCTATGAATTCATTTCATCCCTCCACCAAGAAATTCTGGAACTGCTACTAAAACCAATACAGTAATTTTAAACATCAAGAAAACAGACAAAGCAGTTTTATGCAGTCATCAAAATCCAGTCACAGATGAACATTACTTTTAAAAAAAGTGTTTCCTGTTCATCTGACATCTCTTCCCTTTGTTTCTGCATTAAGATTCCACTCTGAGAGAAAATTCGCTTAACTGGTGCAGGAGTGGCATGTCTGCACCACAGCTTATGAAACAGTGGCCACAGTCCACTAAAATTTTGGAAGACATTGACATTTCATGGGTCAAATTCCCAATTCTTTGCTAATGTCTGTTGAAGTGGAGGAACTGCTAGAGCTGGGTTGAAGTTCATGTAATGATTCTTCTAATGATACAGGATTATGCTGCAAGTTGTTTCTACTCGAAAGCTTGTCCTTGACAATCTTCAGTTGATCAATAAGCTTGACTGCATAATATATAATATATTGTCATTACTGGATTATCATCACTCAATGAACTGATAAGTAGGCGCCGCCTTGCCATTTTTGGTCATGCAGCCTGTCTTGGAGAGACAGTTCCTGTTCATCAAGCCCTCCGCTGCCACGTCGACCTATCCACCGTTGTCCACCTGACCGATCATGGAAGCGCTGTCCTGGTCGTCCCAGGAAAAATTTGGATCGGCCACATCCGTACCCAGACCAGCGAGATTCCATCTACTCTCTGGAGACGTGCCATTCGGCGGGGTCATGGTCATGGGGGTGATACAACGGCCCCCGCTGGCCATGCGTTTCTGATATTGAATATATGCTGTTGGTTCACTTTCCACATACTTCATGACCCATCCTGTCTGGAATACCTTACTATGCAAGTCCAGTGAACGACTGCAAACGAGCGGAGATCATGATTCCGGTCGGGCCAACGAACGAGACTGATCGTCCCCCACCGTCAAAGAGCCCCATGTTCAGTGAGAGGTCCTTTTCCAAGGCTAACCTGATCCTATGGAACGAGTTACCTGATGTCATGACTGTGGCAGCCTCAGCTGAATCTTTCCGCAAGAACCTAAAAACATATTTATTTAAGATAGGTTTTCACTCAACTTGTTAAGCGCTCTTGTCTTGGACCTTAGTCTTGTCTATTGTGCTGAAGTAATTGTCTGCTAATAGTAGTAGTAGTAATAATAATAATAAATAATAATTCCGTGGAAACTTATCAATTTGAAAAAAGTAATTTTGTATGTAAGCGTATGAACGACTTTTCAAGTGGATGTCTCATTAATTACCTGGTGAAACTAGACATTGTTCCTTTTATCTTAGTCAATATCGCTTTACAAACTGTGCATTTGTCTTTGATTTTGTCTCAACAAGTGCATATTTGCAAAATTAACAACAGAAGAAATTGACCGATGATTTGACGCCATTTTAAATCACGGAATTATATACCATAGGGCATAGATATATCTATACAAACATTATATTAATTATTATTCATGGAGGGTTCCAACAGTGATAATCTCTTATTGCCCCATAATTCGGAAGTCATCAACCACAGAAAAAATTATCACCAACAGTGGAAATAAGCCACTGTCTTGGTCTTGAATGCCAAGACCAAGACAGTAATGACGAGATCAAAGCCAAGACCGAGGCATTGGCCAGCAAGACCAAGACAAAGACATTGAAAATACTGTCTCGAGACATCACATCACTGATTATCATAATATTTAAAAACAGAATTGTAAGAATCAGACAACTGCAGATTTTGACTGCTCAATCTGATGAAAATAGTCGCTATTTTATTCTTTGTTCATATTATGGTTTGTGGTTTTTCTTTTAGGTTGATTGGCCACTGAACATAGTTATAACTGAAAGCTGTGTGGAGAAATATGCAAAAATTTTCAATTTTATGTTGAAGTTACGACTTGTTATTTGGCTCCTAAACGCCATTTTTCACAAACTTAAACGAGATGGTGATGTTCTTCAAATGATAAACAGGACTTTTAGCGATTATTTCATTTATTATGGCTGAATCAATGCTTACATAACAGCAACATAAATTATTACTTAATTAAGTGTTGAAGGTATGTGACGAGTATGTATGTTAGAGACAATTAACATAGTTAAGTTATTTTAAAAAATTACATTTGACACCAGGGGTTTCCAACTCGTGGCTTTCAGGCATGCAGCCCACCAAACAAACTTGCAACTTCAAGGTAGAAAGCTGCTAATAGCAGAGATGTATGACAATATTGAGTCGTTCAAGGTTAAACTAACATTGTGGAGAAAACAGCTTATCGCTGGGAATCTGTTGTGCTTTTCTAAACTTGAAAGTCTAGAGAAGGTGAAGTCTGCATCACTACGAGTATACACAGATATTACCAGTATTTCTGGACTGCTCCGACAGTTTGAATTGCGTTTTAAAGATTTCAGGGCCATTGAATCACATTATCTCTTTTCAACCCACTTTTCTGTCTATGCTGAATGCATTACAGAACAGCTGCAGATGGAATTAGTTGAGTTGTACTGTGATATTATGTTGGAGCAGAAATACAAAGACATCTGCATCCCAGATTTTTATCGGTTTCTTCTAATAGAAAGATTCCCATGTCCACATTCTACTGCTATGATGATGGCAATGCTCATAAGTACGTACATGTGCAAGCAGTTTTGCTGCTTCATAAAACATACCAAGGTTTCATTGCACACAAAGCTCACTGAAGAGCATTTACAAGCAACACTTAGTGGCCGCATATCTGGATATTACACCAAATATCGATGCACTGGTTGATGGAAAATGCTGCCATGCCAGTGTAGAGGACAACAAGTTGACAAATAAGCTTATTATTTTAAAATTTAAATGCATATACTTTTCATTATTTTCTAACAGCCAGCAAATAACATAAAAAACTGTGAAAAGGGAGATAGATTCCATGGACATGGTAACAGGGCCATGGGGACTTGGATAAAGAAATGATTCTGGACATCGGCTGGTGGACTTCTGTGAAGACACATGGATCTCACCAAAAGGGGCTACAAGGAACCAGATTGATTACATCTCAGTACTGTCATGCTGGAAGGCAGGTGTATTAATGAATTGTAAAACATACTCAGGTTTGGGCTGTGACACAGACCATCAACAGACCAGTTAGTTGCTACCTTAAGGATAAATCTGGCTAAGTGCAGACTATGCAAAAATGTAAGAGGGCTGAATATGGAAGAACTAAAGGAGAAGGTAGCAGTCTATGCAACAGCAATTCAGAACAGATTTGCAATTATAGAATCTTTAGAAGAAGCAAGATCCCCAAATGAATGCTGGCAAGAAACAAAGGCAATGCTGCTGGAAGAAGTAAAAAAACACCAGTGTTTTTAAATGATTTATATTTTGTGCTATTCAACATTCATCTATTTTTTCCTTTGTCCTAAATTTTGGAAGAATCTGTCTTAAGCTGCAATTCTCCCTGTACAAGTCATCTCCAACAATTGCATTAATATTACACATGTGTGAATGTGAATTAACAAACTCTCAAACGAAAATACTTAATGAAGTCACAATATTTTGTTTTTTTCTAGGACATTATTATCAAATTCAACCACTTTTTCAAGTATTCTAATACTCTTGTATATACATTCATTGCATCTTTCCTGAAAGCTTAAATCTCATTAATGATTCTGAATATTCGAAGGACATTCACACAGCTACTAATTAAATAATATAACTACTAGTTAAATACTTTTTATGCATTGTTTTGCATATAATTGCTATACTCCTTTTTCGGGACACTGCATTGTCCCGAATGGCCCACCTTTTTTCGTGATGCTGACCAAAATTTCGGGATGATCTGGAAAAAAAACGGTTGGCAACTCTAGTTGGAACCTGATATCTCTGATATCTAGTGAGAGCTGTTATCAGTATGTTGCTGTCTAATAAAGTGCATAATTTTCTTAACAGCTAGAGTTCATTTTGCTGGATGTTCCACTGAAATGAAAAGACTGCAGTTGTATAGACATGAAATGCAACATTTTGCTAAAGTCATTGAAGAATACATAGTAAGCCAAGTGATTCATGTTAGTTGGCATGAATTCCAACTCGATCTTGGTTCAAAGATAAGCAACATTGATGACTTGATTCAGTGCCATGTAACCTATCTGAACAAGTGCCTAGCCAGGTAAAATGCTTACTGTACTTGTCTTTATCTAACCAAATGTAAATGCATTCTGACTTTGTTTGATGTTTTAATATATATATAATATATATATATATATGTATATAATACATATGCATATATATGTATATATATATATAATATTGTGTTGCCCAATAAACCCTATTATATATCTATATATATATATATATATATATATATATATATATATACAGGGCTTTTTTTGTGACGGTACGCGCCAGTACGGCGTTCCGGAACCTTTTTCAAGGTGTGAAAAAATTTTTTCTTGGGACTTTGCAGTTGTGATTTAGCTACAAACTTTAAATACTTAATAAATGATATGCATCATTATGCTTCCAAAATCGCTTCTATGTTAAATTCTAGCCACAGACCACATAATCGTAATGGAAAAGTTAGGCAATCCACCGTGAGTACCGGCACCTATTTTTTTACAAAAAAAACACTGTATATATATATATATATATATACACATACACATACATACATACATATATAATATCAACCTTTCTCCAACCAATCGGTTGTTTCTAAGCTACTGGAGCGCCTTGTAGCAAGTCAGCTCAACCAATATCTAACGACTCACAAGCTGCTTCCAAGTCTGCAGTCGGCCTACCACGCCTCACAATCGAACGAGACAGCGGTCCTGAAGGTAATTGCAGATATCCTACATGAACTCGACACTGGAAAGGTAGCGGCACTGATATTCTTAGACCTGACTTCAGCATTCGATACTGTCGACCACGACACTCTGCTGAAGAGGCTGGAAATAACTTACGGAGTTGGCGGCACCGCACTTGCATGGTTCTCATCATACCTTAACCAGCGCACCTACTCTGTACGCTGCACCAACTCCACATTGGAAAATTACCCAGTTACGAATGGGGTCCCTCAAGGTTCGGTCCTCGGACCCATTCTCTTTGCATTATACCTGGTCGATCTACTTGACATAGCTCACAAACATGATCTGCAGGCACACCTATATGCATATGATACCCAAGTATATGGGAGTTGTCACTCAGCTCTCACTCAACAACTCCAATCATGAATTACGAGCTGCCCAGAAATGACAGAATGGCTAGGCTCAAATCGTCTCCAGCTCAACACTGCAAAGACAGAAATCTTATGGATGGCAACTGTAAGACAGCAGCACCTGCTCCAATCCATCTTGGTCCGGATTAATGATCATGATATCTCTTCATCAGAAATCTCAGCATCTACATCGACAATACCGCCACAATGAGGCAACACGTGACACGCACCCTCGCCAGCTGCTTCGTAGTGCTGCGGTTGATCCACAGACTGAAGACTTTGATCATCGCCGTAGTACTCACTGAACTTGACCATGGTAATGCCACCTTAGCAGGGCTCCCAAAACACCTCCTTGACAGACTCCAGAACGTACTTCATGTGGCTGCACACCTGATCCATCGATCAAGAAAGCATGATCACATCACACCACTGATGATCAACCTACACTGGCTCTCGGTCCCCGAGCGAATAACGTATAAGCTGGCAACCCTCGTCTATCGATGCCTGCACGACATCAGCCCCTCCTATCTCAGGTCTGAACTCCAGAGATCCGCAGACATTTGGAGGCAAGAGTAGAAGGCATCTGTGATCTGGCTACACTGAAGCACTCCTCATGCTGTGCACACACCTTCCCGGTTACCACAGCAACAGCCTGGAATCGTCTCCCCATCAGTGTTCAAACATCACCTCTGGAAATATTTAAGAAGCGACTGAATACTTGGCTGTTCGAGATCAGCTACTCTGTTAAACCCTGACCTACCAACCATGAACTACAGTATGTATGGTAATGTGTTCAAGTAGTCCTCCTAGGACAATTTACCACATAAATCTTAACCTTCAATAATAATAATAATAATAATAATAATAATAATAATAATAATAATAAATCGAACAGAAAAGGTTATGTCGTTATGTCAGACATTATAAATTCTCATAAACAGCAAGGAGACATGGTTCTTATGCTGGCATTTCAATTCAAATGACTACATTTGGAGACAATTCCAGTTGGCACTCTTCTGGCTGCCAAGCACATGTTTGCACATGCCTTAGATGATTGCCATTCTTGGCAGGTTTACCAATATGTTGTGCTTGCTTTTGTGCCAATCTGCAGCATACTTATTGTTTCAGAAGAGTTGGTCATTCCCCTGCAGTTTTTTTGCATTTATTCTGGATGTTTTCAGTTGTTCACTGTCAACATGTGTGGTCTGACATTTTTGTCCACCATTTCGCCGACTTTTCTTAGCCAGACTTACACTGAACACCCGAAGCCCAGTGCTTCAGTCTTTGAATATTCCAACTCCAGTTTCATCTGCCATGTTCAGTGATGGATTATTCTCTCACAGAGGACTGCCTTTCAGAAATTGACTGACTGATTTTGCCATGTGGAGAATTTCTTTCACCATCTCTACAGACCCTCACCTTCAACACCATTTTCTTCCCCTTCTTTTTGACATGTCAATGTTGTGGAAGTGTTTTCTTGTAAAGACCGCTTTCTTAAGGATTTTTTGCCAGATTTTGGCATGACAGTGAGTGTACCACCTGAGAGGCTTTTCAAGATCGACATCTTATAATCTTCATTGACTGACTCAACATTGTCAACAACACCGTTGTGGCCTTCACTGTCTTTGCGACATTATAAAGTTGTCTCAATGCAATTCTGTTATATTAATAGATTTGTTTATATTGTTTTTATATGATTATACTTACTTTAAAAGATAGGTTATTCTTTATTTATATTTATTTGAAATTAGTGAATAATCGAAATTTTCTGGTCATGGAATAACATTTTTATTGGTTTAACTAGATGTATGTTAACCCAAAATGCATCCTCAGTGATGAAGATTTTGCAAGAAACATTTGGCCTAATTCTGAAATTCAATAATCATCTGATCAGCCAAAGCTGGCAGAAGGATGCTGCAACTAATAGAATATATCATCCTGCATTCAACAATGTACAGGAATCATATCAGGCATTTCATTATCAGTCATCATTCCTATTCAAAGGTATGGAAAGTTTAAATTTTCGGAAAATTATAAATAAAACATTTTGACTTGTGGCATAAGAGTATTTTTAATAGTAATTATTATAATTATTTAGCTGCACTGACTGGTCAAGTCCAGATCACTTTAAGATGAGGAGAGACTATGGCATGTTTCCACAAACCAAGAAATTCATCACTGGACAGTGACATGGACATCAGCAAAGTCAGGAAGGGTGCACGTGTTTCAATGGAGTGTTTGAGCAGCCTTGTGGGGAGTAGGCAGGGCCGCCGAGAGAAATTCCGGCCCCGAACAAAAAAAATTTGCGAGCCCTTAAGAAAAATGTATCAAGTCTCCGAAAAACCTGACAAGCAAGAAAACGTTGCCAATTCTCAAAAAAGCACCCTGACAAGCAAAAAAAACCTTATTGTCACCGGATCTGGGCCCCTGAAAACTCCATGGGCCCCGGTACAATGTACCGGCTGCACCCCCCTCTCCTCAGGTCCGGGAGTAGGACAAAGCAGCATTAATTTGTTGGAGACTTTATGATTGTAGGAATGACATTGAAACGTTATAAAGGTTTTAGCAAGGACGGGGCAAACATAGGATGCCACTAATTAATGCCCCACGTGGGTAAGGCCTTGTCTGGTCGGATCGAGGTCTTAAAGTTCAAAGTACACCTTACAACGAAATGAAAAACCAACATGAATGTATATTATTCTAAGTATATTGTATAAGAACAGGCAAATCTTAGCGTGATTCCTAACAAAAAAGCTCTATGAACAAGCTGAGCGGCGCATAGTTGGACCAGATCCAGAATCTACAAGCCCTGATTCAGCTTCCCTCGAACCCTCTGCTCCTGCTCTGCTCACTGTTAATCCCCAAGAGGTCAAGAGAAAGAGCCAAAAAGACCCGAAAACCCCCTTTCTCCTGCCCGTGTGGTTTTTGTACCCAAAAATGCTAGCTCGTATGCCATGGCCAATGGGCCAGGGAGGGCAACGGATCTATGCAACGACATGCCCTATCTGCAGTGATGTACCCCTGAGGACGTTGCAGCAGACACAGGGATGGATTCTGAAATATCTAGAGATTCTAGATGGACTCCTTGCAGGCTTGCCATAACCAACTGCAGAAGGCTTCTTGTTACAGCATAATTTTGTATAGGAAGCACAACCATAATCATTATAATATGACATGCAGGATACAATTATGCAAAAAATCACATGAAATAAGGTTGTTAAAACTGCTGATTATAAAGGACCGGTTAACCGTTGAAAAAAAGACCGGTTAACTGGTTGTTAGCGGCATGAAAATTTAATCCACAGAAAAAGCCAGAATTGCACATAAAAAACAGAAAACCAATTAGTTTACCATACAATACAATAGAACATCCAAATGTTATTGTCTTGAGTGCTGCCAATTATTTAATAAGCATGGGAAAATACTCCTTACCCTTTTTTGACCATGAGAAACTAATTGTTTTTGAATCTAATGTTTGTGTGAATAAACCAGTCAATCTGAGTGCTTTTTTAATTGTTTTGTTTAATTGTTAATTTAATTTTTAATTGTTATTTATAAATTTATGCGTACGTACGCATTCAAGTCGAGACTCCTCCCCTTACCGTATGAAAATCTCCAAAATCCCAAACCAACCTCAGTGTGTACATACTATAGGGATGGACCCTTCCCACGATATACTCGCAGATTAATCTAGAAATTTAGACCTTAAAATTCGCTTTGAAACACCGACTCAATGCAATTTTCCAAAGAATTTTTTAAAAGAAACATATTGCCTAATGCATTACAACGTTAAGGCACGCTGTGTCTATTTTAAGATGCGACCATCAGAGCACAATGGGTGTCTGGCTCCTTTCTTAACCAGGCACCGTCATTCAGCAGCAGTGTCATTTGTCTATCAAATAATCATATGCCAGCACGACTATTCTATCTATCTAAACCTTGACAATGCTATTTGCATGCATAGGTAGCCCATCCAGTATTGATCTCCATGTCCCCCTGTCTTGTTCTCTGTGCCTCGTGAATACTTAGACCTATTGTTCTGCAGTCCTCTTTTATTGAATCTATCCATCGTTTCTTTGGTCTTCCTCTCCTTCTTTTGACGTGTACTTTCCCGAACATCACGATCTTTGGATATCTGTAGTCCTCCATTCGTGTTACGTGGCCGAAGTAACGTAGATGCTGTTGTTGTATCCTGCTTGTCTTTTTGCCATTTCAGTTGGTCTTTGATGAAGTCATTACGTACATGTAGTTTTCTCGCCTGGTTACTTCTAGGATTTTCCTTAAGCAGGCCTTCTCAAATACACGCAATCTTTGTTCAGATGCCCGTTTGATGGTCCAGGTTTCAGAGTTGTACAGGAGGCTGCTTAATACTAGTGCTTCGTAGACTCTTAGTTTCGTATGCTTTTTGATGTCTTTGGCTGTCCAAATCTTCGCCAGAGCCTGAAGGACAGCCTTGCTATACAAATGCGCCTTGAGATGTCTGCTTCTGTTCCATTTGTTGAGCTGATGTTTCTGCCTAAATATACAAAGTTTTCAGTTTCCTTCAGAGGTTGGTTATTGATTTGGATGTGGAATGGTTTGTGTTCGCTGCCGAAGGATTGGATTCCTGTCTTTTCAGTGTTTATTGCCATGCCCATTTTGGTGCTGTATTTTACAACATTGTTGGTCTGTAGTTAGTTTGGTGTTTCCGACAAAAGGGCGGCATCATTGGCAAAGCGTAGGTTGTTGATCCATTCACCGCTTGTCTGTGCTCCAGTTTTCTCCTCTTCCACAGCCATGATTATTATGAATTCTAGGAAGATGTTGAAAAGTAAGGGGGGAAAGAACACAGCCCTGCAGTACTCCAACAATTGTTCTGAACCAATTGCAATTGCAGCACGACTATTGCTAACTAATAATTAGTGCTTTTTCCCCACGAAAAATTATGGAGAACAAGGTTTCTACAGAGACTACCCACAGATTAATTGTTTATCGTTTATTGAAAGTCCCGCTTCGACCCAGTTTCACGGGAGGGGTGTTCGCCTGTTCTAGTCAACAATAGGCCGCTGGTTATCCAGATGAATAATTACACCCACGCTGTCTTCAGAATGCATTTTGGTTTGGCGCCTTCTGGCTACCTTGCAGTGTATGTGCATGCCTGGGAAAATCACCGTTCTTGGCAGTTTGCCGGCATCTTGCGCTTGTTTTAGCGCAAAATGTGCGTACAGTGACCTTCTCGTCGTTTACGAGTGGTCCTATGCACTTTCTCTGGGTAGATTAAGACGGTTTTGGTCATACGTGACCAGTAGAACTCTAGACTAGACACACGCCTGAGAATGCTACGACGCTGTTTTCAGGTAAAATTATGCAATTCAAGAAATCTGTAGGCCATAAAATTTCCTTGTCGAGTTATACAAGGGTCATAGCAAATTACTTAATTTTTGACCAAAAACGGGGTCAACCTGTCGGTGAGGTCGACCTGTCCGCAAGTAGGTCAATGACTCTAGTAACTCTATATTCGCCGGGGTCTTGCGCCGCTTGCATTAAAACGCTTGATGTTGCCGGCACTCGCATTAGCATCACTTATAGGCCAAATAGAAATTACAGTAACCGGTCAAGGTTAAAAGGACCGGTCCTTGCTATTAGGACCAGTTAACCGTTAACCTTAATATGAAACAAGCTTGTTGAGATTTTTCATCAGTTTGGTGTTGGCAGAATGGAAGGTCTGCTGCTAATATTGAGTGCCCTTTAGCCCATAAGTCTGCAAACTTTTCCCAATTTTGTAGCAATTTCTTTTTGCTGGCCATTGTTACATAATCCTGATTAAAAAATCCCATTTGATTAGAACAAAATATCTAAGTTTAGAATCATTTCACATCTAATATTTCACATACAGTCACACATATCTAATATTCAGGGCTGGATTAAGGTCCGGGAGGGGGGCTGAGAAAAAAAAGGTCGTCGCCTATACTGGAAATCTCCGACAAAGAAAAAAAGGTTATCTCTCTCTTCCAAATCGTGCTGACCAGCAAAAAGAGTTTATCTCGCTTGCAAAACGTACTCACAAGCAAAGAAAAAAGATGGAAAATCGGTGGGCCTATTTTTCATGGTGGGCTGGGGGGCTATAGCCCCCGCGTTAATATGGCCCTGTTAATATTTCACATGCAGCTGTAGGCCAAACTGGACTGTTACATAAAAAGATAATAATGGATTTTATTGTTTGAAGTTTTACAGAGTTCTGTTCTGTTCTTTAGCCATCCTCGATGCGAGGTTGGGCTACACTATGTATCACATCTCTCCATGTCTGTCGTTCTTCTGTTTTCCAAATCATGTTTTGAAACGAGAGTCCAGTCCATGTTGTTATGTTATCTAGCCAGGCTGTTCTTGGTCTTCCGCGTGATCGTCCTCCAGATAATGTTCCTTGAATTACCGGTAGTTCTTTTTCTAGACAAGAGCCTTGTTTTCTCATGACGTGTCCATAATAACATACTTTGCCTTTTTTAATGTTGTTCAGCAGACTTCTTGTCGTACCTGCCTGCTCTAGCACCCACTCATTTGTTCTTTTTGCTGTCCATGAAACTCTTAGAATTTGTTGTAATCCTTTCATTTCAAAGGCTTCAATTTTTTGCTCATCTTCTTTATTCAGTGTCCAGCTTTCTGAGCAGTATGTTACAACTGGCCAAACCAATGCTTTTCACAATCTGATCTTTGTATTATTTTGTAGATTGTGACTTTTCCACAGTTTCAATAGAGCTGCGTTTACTCTTCTTCTTTTATTCAGTCTTTCTCAAATTTCCATTGAGCAGTTTGCATTTGCTTGGATTAGTGATCCTAGGTACTGGAAAGATGTGACATTTTCTAGTGGTAGTCCATTAACAGTGAAGTTGATGTTTTGTTCTAATTCAGATGTTGTCATGACTTTAGTCTTACTTGCATTGATTTCTAGGCCATACTTTTTGCTGATGTTGTTTAGTCGGTCTATTAGTTCTTAAAGGTTTTGTGGCGTTGTTGTTATGAGCACTAATCATCTGCATATCTAAGATTTGTAATCTTTTACAGAGTAATATAGGCTAATACAAACTATGAGTCTGTCTTTGCCTTTCTCTGTGGATTCCTCTAAATCCGAGTATTTTAGGCAAATATCATTAAAGGAGTATAAGGTGCATCAATGTGTAAACCCACGTACCCTTGTGTCCATGAGAACTAATACACACAACAAAACGGAGAGAAACTCCACCCATCCCTTCCCATTTCTATCACCCTTTGCCTAGGTAGTCTTTCATCACTGTAACTTAAGTTTGAATGGGCATTCGTACATTGCCCTCAAAGAGCAATGCCCTTTCTCACCGCTGCCAGTCCCTCCACTATAACTCTAGATGTTGCCTTAGCACAGATGATTGACTCAGTATTCAGACTCAACCCAATACATCAACCATCTTTTATGCTGTGCTAGGTCAGTATGATATTGGCCAACTAATGACTGATGTAGATAGAGACCATTCTGTGCTGCTCGATATGCTTCATCCTCAGTGTCCACAAAAAATGTGCTTGACCTCAGCTACAGTCTGCTCTGCCGATGAGCACTGCGGTTTGTGGTCTGAGGCGTCCCCGATGAACACCTATGTGTTTGAAACGGACGATAAAATTAAATTAATAATAATAATAATAGCTTCCAGCACAAGGATGGGCTAAGTACTAGGTGCAGGGCCGGCCTTACATTTTGCAGGGCCCTGGGCAAGATAGGGTTGGGGTCAGTGTGGGGCCCTGGGCGAGATAGGGTTAGGGTCAGTGCGGGGCCCTGGGTGAGATAGGGTTAGGGTCAGCGACAAGGAAAAAAAGGTCGTCAACAATCGCGGGCCCCCTGGCGTACGCAAAAAATTCATGACAAGCAAAAAAAGGTTGTCAACAATCGCTGGGCCCTTCAAAGACTTTGCGCAGGGCCTCTAGAGGAGCAGGACCCTGGGCAAAGGTCCAGTTTGCCCAGGCTTAAGGCTGGCCCTGACTAGGTGAGTATGGTACGTGGACAAAGTGAGAACTATAGAAAAGAGGCTGCAACAGAGACCTGAGGAAATGTATACCGGTAGTCAAAGCCTTGATATGAATCAAGGTCATCTATGGATCAAATACTTGGGACAATAAAGACTTCAGACAGGAAGAAATTAAAAGGCAGTTGAGTTGTGACTAACAGAAAACATTAGCTGTACTGCATAGAAATTGAATAAAAACTTCTTAATTTCTTAACATAGTAAAAGAAAAGAGATATCTTATTAATATGATCAGATGTCAACAACAGAACTGGATAGGTCGGTCACATTCTAAGATGAGAATAAATGCTTAGTAAAGCAATGAAAGGCAGAATAGCAGGAATAAAACAGCAAGGAAGACCAAGAATGAAGATGCTTTATTGGATGTATGAGGAGGGAAATAAAAATGCTGCAAATTTTCAATCTTATAGCAAAAGGTATGAGACTGAGAAAAATTGAAGCAGAAAACATCAGAAGATAGTACCGATGATTTTTAGAATGAAATATCTAAGTTTAAATATAAAGAGATAAAATGTGCCTCATTTACTGATGAGACACAGTTTAGGTCTTCCCTATCCACACCAATTATGTAGTGCAATTTGTCCAATATGTCCAAAGTTTGCAAAATGTGCTACATAAGAAATGTGCATCACAAAGTGAACTCTAGGATGGTTTTGTTTGTCAACTATTGTGAGAAACATTTTGAACTCAAAACCTCCTTGTTGTTACAAGGCAGCTTTACCGCCTCATTTTTTATATGAAAACAATTATGGTGTTTATCAGTAGCCACAATGGTACCCACCCATGCATAACTAAGTTGAAACATTTCAGTAATGTTTGAGAACATTGGCAAAGAGATTTCTCTGCATTTTATTTTACTAAAACAAGACCAATCACTTAATCTGCCATGAAGAAATGTTTTAAGCATGTTGCTATACAGTTTTTAAGATTAATACATTTCTCTAGTTTGCAAAATATGCTTATTTTTCAGTTGTACGAAACATTGCAGAGCGTCATTATCAGCCACATTTCCAGGATTTGTTGGTACGACTGGGCTTCAATGAATTTTACAAACTGGATCAATATGCAATCCTTAGCTAAATCAGTTTTGGACAAAAGCCTCTGGATGATAAATGAAACGTTTCTAATTTGACATCATGTCTGTACTGGAGATTTTAATTCTGATTGTTTTTGCAGCATTTGTTTACTAATGGTGGCATAATTCCTGGTGTCATAAAATTGGATGTGAATATTATCAAAATATGACTAGCATTCAGAGATAAACCTATAAAATATTTTCAACAGTTGCTTATTGGAAATTTTATCTGCTGATGGCAAAAAAATTTAATTCATTCTATCATGTGTATTTGATGGATGCTAAAATTCTGCCATATAACAAAAAGAGAAAACATATCCATTCAGGCTGCTAAAATTTAACTGTTATTTCATAGTTCCATCACATAACTAAAGTTTGCTTTTGTAGCAAAACAAATATATGATTCCTCTTGAATTTGTCTAATGTTGTTTAAGCAATGACACAAAACAACACAAAGTATTACAACACTGAAATGTAGGACAAATCTAATTAGGATGGAGCATGGAAAAAATTGTGCATACTTGATAATTTGGACCACCATTTGGGTCCATCCATATATTATGTATGCATTGAGGGGAGGGGTAATTGGATTTAGGACATTTTGTATGGATGCATATGGGGAGGGTCTCAGCATATGCATAAATTTATCTATATATATTGCCTATGTAGCAATTAAAAACAACTGCTTAGACAGAAGACTGGTTGAAATTACATATTAGATATGAACACGACTGCATTAACATGGACAGGAAATGGGTCATGAGAATTGTTGACACGCTTGGACTCTTTAATTAAAAACACATTTCTTGCTTTTCTTAGTTGGCTTTTCTTAGCTGTGATAACTTTAGTCCACCATATGCCTTATGACTCTGGCTAAAAATTAATTTTTCAAACAGGGTGGGTAGAGAAGCTAATTTGTATGCATGCCTTGGGGTTCCAAAAATTGTACGGGTGCAAAAGGGGAGGGGTATGAAAATGTGACTTCTGCATAAGTAATATATGGATGAGCCCCTGCTGTATATAAAACAGAAAGTTTATTCCTGTGACTTATGTGTATTCTTTCTTGCAGTGCATTACAAACAACCTGAGAAAAGTTTTAAATTTTCTACATTTTGAGGTACAAGCCTGAAAGTGGCAGTAGGAGTAGAAAGTGGCAAAAGGTCTACTTAACAACCACTAGCATCATTTCACAGTCTGCTTATTTGTGAGCACTGCTGTAGTCCTCATAGACTTCATACACGAGTATGATAAATTTTTTAACTTCAGTAAACTTAACAGTTTAAAATTAAATTTGTACAAAACTGTGCTGCAGAAATGGTCTTTACATAGTATTAGTAAATTGTCCACATAAAGCGACTATAAAACCATCTATGCAAACTGTTACTACTGAAGAGATCCAACCACAAAAAACAACATCAATAAATAAACACAAAATCTATTTCTTTTGAACTTCTAATTACACATCTATTGTAAAAATTCTAGCACAAAGGGATAATTTTGACCTTTAGTCAGTTCAATTCATTCTCCAAACCATTCATTCAATCATAAATTGATTTGGTGAAGCAACTTATTTACACATTTCTAAAGTCAGACAAAGTGATTTGCCATTTATTATTTTATCTGGCAAATTAAGAATCATATATTGTAACTTAGTAACAATTTCATCAGATAAAACCGGGGTTCACGTCATGTGCTTAGAACACTTACAAACAAGGTCAGAATGTTTCAACAGCAGATAATGTGCACTCACAATAAATTCCAACTGCTGGTCTACAATGAATGAATGCAAACATAGTGCAGCAAAAGAATTGAAGAGAACAACAAGGTTGGAAATCAAGTTTTATCTGATTTCTAACAAATTTAATTAAAAGAGGCACATTCAAATGCCTTGGGCAGTTAACAACGTATCAAATATCAAAGCAGAAGACTAATTAATGTATTAATTAGTTCATGTATAATCAAGTTCTTAAAACATTCATTTTCAGTAACATTAGCAGATGCCCTTTAAAGACTTCTATAATTTTGCATCCAGAGCAGATCGTTTCAATGCCAGCTTATTTTTGTTGCACCAAATACTGTATAATTTTAGTAGAGGGATTACATCAATTGTGTAAAGAAGACAGATGGTGTCAATAGGTGTTCTTGAGTTTCTACGTCGTGTAGCATATAACCTTCAAATGGACTTTTGACAGTCTTAATTAACTTTCATAGTTTCATCTTGACTTCTGTTTGATGCCCTTTGTAGACTTTAGTACAGTGTATTGTAGTTTTACATAGTCACTTATCTTTTTCATTTTTTTCAACATATAAACACTGATTGAACTGTAATTTTTCTATATTTTTCAAACATTTTAAATTGCATTTTTCACATTTTCACAAATTTAAAGCCTTTCATAAATCATTCCAGATACCTAATTACACCATCTGACTTCTTTAAATAATAGTTATAGGCCTGTGATTAACAAACACTACTAAGACATAATACATGTAATTCGTTACAAACAAAAATAAGATGGTATCAAACCGAACATCAAAACAATGTACCCTTTGCTGCACTGTACACAGCTTAGCATAAAATAGAAGTCATTTATTGAAAATAATGTGGAGTGGCGCCATATCATTTGTGAGAATATCAATTTTGTTTTGGCTAGTGTATTATCACATTGACTAACATAGCATGTAATACTGTTCCAACAAGCCTATAATACTATACTGCCAGATCAATAAGTCCTTAAATGCATAGCACAGTTCATTCACATGAAAATGGTATAACTTTATAAACATACTGAGGGTTTTGTCAGGTGGAAATTTAAACTCGTGTATAATACAACACAAACTCGAGGAATGCCTGGACCAAAAGCAAAGCAAATTTGCTAATATTTTTTACCACACTCAACGCAAATGACATTTTGAAATAACAATAAAATGGTGAATTTCATCTCATTTTTGCCTAAGAAAACTGCCTGAATATACAGCTGTAGCAACACCTCCAAATAGAAACTAAATTCATCACATTCAGTCAGTGGAAGTACTAGGATGCTAGATTTCAGAATTGCCAGGTGTTGGAGTTGAAGCTCGTGAAAGTTGATTACTCTGAAACAAGGCTGATGATGTTGGAGAGGAAATTATTTGTGGATTTGGCGTAGCATCAACTGGAAAGTTTAAAGATTCTTCATGATGCCGAAACAAGGCATCTACTGCATCTCTGTTGTGTCCACCTGGCAATGGTGTTCTGTTGCCTCCTGTTTGACGTCCATAGCGTTCCTTGCGAAATATTGCAAGTTTCTCAGGACTGTCAAGAACATCGATGACCCCACTTTCGGTCAATTCATCTTCAAATTCCGTCCTGTTTGGTTCACAGCCTGCCCATGAATTATTAATATCTGCACAAGCAATGAGAGGGTGTGGAGCATTTGCGCAATCAAAGGGTATCTGTGAATCAAGAAGTCTGCCTTTTGGTGGTGCTATATATTGTGCAGGTGCTCCTAACTGCCTGGCTGTAAAGTCTGAAGGACTAATTGGGATAGTCCGGTCAAGGCTTCCTGGAAGGTGGCAAAAATGTTGCACTGATGAACCCTTTGTACGTGTTACATTCTGTTGAGCTGCTTTCTCTCTTCGTCTGTTATGCAACCGCTCTGAGCCATTTTTCCTCAGCAAACGGCCATTGTTGCTTGGCATGTTATAACTTGAAGTAGAAGCACTGCAGTAATCTGTAGCCGAGTGAGGTATGGGTAAGACTTTAGAAGATTGAAGATTGACTGAAGATTCTGGCAGCTCTAAAGAGCCAGTGAGACAGTTTCCATCAAATCTACTTTGAGCATTGTGTCTTCGATCAAGACTTCCATGTTTAGTTGTCCAGTGTTGGCGTCCATCTTCCAACACATTCTGTAATTCGTCTCCACTTACATAGCAACCAGTAAGATAAGTGTTAATGTTGTAAATATTTTCTTCTCGCTCTGTTAAACTGCTTTGCTGAAGGCTTGACAAACTACTACTACACGAATCTGTTAAGTCAGACCCAAAAGATGAACTAGACTGCTTCCTTTTGGAGAAGACTGGATTCATCTGCATCTGATTTTCTAATGACTGCAGTGAGTTAACAGAACAGCCATCAGGCACGACCCTGAAATTAAGCAAATTTAAAAATATGATTAATATACAAAACAATAAATAATGGAATCAAATGATTAAGAATTCCAACACAGGGATGTTTAGTGCATATTCTTATTTTTAGTGCATTTTCTTGAATATGCATCAATATACTAAATAAAACAATGATCATCTAAGCCTGTACGCAATGAGAAAGTTGGAGGACTTTTTAAAAATAAACAATTTAAAAATCTGAGCCGTCTGTAAGCACACCTGTTCCAATAGTTAAAGCTAAAAACAAAATAAGAAAAGTGGTTCACCTGGTAGGGCTAGATGTTAAAGAAGATGCTTCTGCCTGACATGGACTAGAATGAGGACTGAGTGAAGACTTGGCCATCTTTTTGGGATAAAAACGAATGGTAGAGTTTGATGGAGATTCATATTCAGTGGAATTTGACCAAGTTAGGTTGCTCTCTGCTGGCAAATGAAACTGCGGTGTGTTACATTCTGTCTCTGCCTGTTAACATGTAAATAAAGGAAAATCAGACAACATTGAAGAACAATTGATTCTCTTTTATTCTGTCTCGCTCACTGTGTCTGTCTGTCTCTCTGTCTCTGTCTCTCTGTCTCTGTCTGTCTGTCTGTCTGTCTGTCTGTCTCTCTGTCTCTGTCTCTGTCTCTGTCTCTGTCTCTCTCTCTCTCTCTCTCTCTCTCTCTCTCTCTCTCTCTCTCTCTCTCTATGTGTGTACCCACAAAAATTAATTCACCATTTTGCACATATACTGCATCATTACAACTACAATAACAGCACACCAATGTAAATGATGCACATGTAATGCAAGTGAGTTATGAGCATTCTGTAACATATATAAAAGAAACTACAGACATGAACAACTGAGGTTTCAGATTTCTAATCTGTCACCAGAATAATCGGAAAATTACACAAAAAATTGAGAAAATTTGTTGGTCTGCAGCATGTTTCAGACAGCAAAAGGACTTGATATCTATAGATAACATTACCATTTGAAATGCTGACACAAGTACAGTAGAATCCAAACTTGCCAGCTCCAGCTGCACTGCAACTTCCTCAATGCTCATTTCAGAGCAAAAATTTGGTCAGACTATACCTACTGACCAGCATTATGCAACCATTCTCATAGAATTCATCACTTACTACAGTATGTATATAAGGGGAGGGCAAAAAATGTACCGGGTGCAGCAGGGGAGGGTCTGAAAATATTACTTTTTGCATATGTAATATATGGATGGCCCCAAAAGCAAACAAAATTTTTCTTAAGTTTTAAAAGAACTCTGATTGTGATTTGCAGTTCAAATTTCTAATAGCTATTAGGTTGATAGTGAAACAAAAACTCGAGCAAGTGAATTTAGTGATAATAAAAATTTTTAAATGTCAAATACAAGTGCTATATCCTTTTATGTTTTATGTATGATAGACTAAATGGAAACTTACTTTTGGTGTTCCACAACTAGGATATCGCAACAAGCTCGATAGTTCATGATGTGTGTAGCGACGATAATAATTGTGAATCAACTTCTGTGGCTGGCTATCAGAATTAATTGATGTTGGAATTCGCAAAGGACTAGCACATGAGTCAATCTCAATATCTGAAAGTAAAATATGATTATTAAAACATGCCAATTTACTGGATTCCAAAGCCCAAAACCTATGTTAATGCCATTTTAAATTGGCAGCTTTTGAAAAGTTACATTTTATATAAATATTTACAGATGTCAGCAGATTTTCTAAGTTCTAACCAAGAACATCTGTCATAAATCAAATCAATAAGTGATGAAACAGTTTGCAATGACACATTACTGATTATTAGTCTACCTTATTAACCCGTTCCCGGGCAACGCCGCCTATAAACGGCGGCAAAAAACCATATCCTAAAGGGTAAAGCCGTCTTAAAACGGTGCGCCACATAACCATCGGACATTGCAGTTTTAAACTGCTCCGGGACTCCTGGAGTAACTTTTCGATTTAGTTTACTATCCATTCGATAGATGGCAGCACTTTCTTCGCTGTTACTGACTATATAAGCAAAAGAACTACCGGTAGTCATTGATCGTCCAAATACTGGGATTTTGCGTTGAAATGCCTTGAAAAATCTCAAGTCTGAGGTTTGAAAAATCATAACTCCACGAATTTTGGCCCGATCTTCAAAACGTTTGCACTATTATGTTCCAATTACACCGCCCTAAAACTTTCGCGCTCATAGTTGGGAGGTCACCGCTGAAAATTTTTTGCTATTGCGCTTTGAAATTTTTTTGGGGGGATGGTTCCGATTTTCGGCTGTAGAGTGGACCTACCCCCAAAATTTTCTTTTTTGGCACGCATGGTTCGAAAGAGCAATAAAAATGCTAAACAACGGTGCAAACCGCATCTTTCTAGCTTCTATATAGCCTGAAATATACTGAGTTGTTCGGTTTTACAGATTGAAAATCTGTCGCAAAATTGTCATTTCTTCGAGCAATGAGTAATATTGTTTGAAAAAGCATAAATACTCCAAATTTTGTCCAATCTTCAAAATTTTTGCATTATTCTGTTCCAATTACACCCCTTTACAATGTTCTCGCTCACAGTTTGGGAGTTACCGCGGAAAAATTTTTGCTATTGGGCTTGGAACAAAATTTGACCAAAATGTTGGGGAGGGGTCCTATTTTGGGCTGTAGGGTGGACCCTACCCCCAAAATTTCCTTCTTTGGCACGGATGGTTCGAAAGAGCAATAAAAATGCTAAACAATGGTGCAAACCGCATCTTTATAGCTTCTATGTAGCCTGAAATATAGTAAGTTTAAAACTTGTATGTTCACATTTTCACACGAATGCCTTTCCCCCAAATTAAATACCCCGATTGGGGACGACTTGAAAAAATTAAATCCCCCTGCAACGGGTTAACAGCATTTATTAAGTGCACATGTCCAACAACCAATCATCATCTAGCACTTAATCCTAACTAGCCTGAAGGTGCAAAAACATTAAGATAATATTCACTTTGTAATAGTTACTTTGCTTATAGTCACTAATAAATAAAGTCTGGTCTGTCATAGCCATACTGTATGTAACTAACACTCAAAGAAATTGGTGCAGACAAAAACAAACGTCATCATCATGATAAATTTGTATTGCAAAAATATTATGATTATACAGACTATGTAATCTATGTTGCAATCAATGTCTGTAGAGTCAAAACAGCAGCAGAAATCTAATGAATACCATATTGTAGCACATATAACATGCATAGTATATGCATTTTTCATATTGTGCACTCTCCTTGCATGGTAATTTTAGATGCATGCTATGCCAAGCTTTTATAGAGAGCCAAATTCAACACTAGAACAGGAAGAATGCTTCATATACCTGGGATATCAAATAACAAACAATGCAGAATGCAAAATAGAAGTGAACAAGAGACTAGCCATGGGAATAACTGTAATGATCAAGCTAACAAAACTATGGAAAACCAAATCAATAAGCACTACTACAAAACTGCTGCAGAAAGCAGCGAGTTCATCAATAAAATTGGTAGACAAATGACATGTGTTACAGGAGATTTGAGCGAGACAATCTATTTATTCCAGCATCTCTTAGCTCTCACAGTGATTTAAAGGAACCTTTTTGTCAAAACCAAAAACCTGCCAGATCTGCATCCAATCATTATGGAGGACAAAACGAGTGAACCTTTCACGTTTACAATGCCACAGAATCAGGCAGCCACTCTCGTAAGTTGCCGATGACGCCATGTTGGAATTAAATGTGGACAAGCTCAGTGCTGCTTTGGTGCAGCCAAGCATGTGCATCAAGAACAGAACTCCCACATGATGGATGCTGGTAATAATGCTTAAGCAAAGTTACTTTATTTAAGGCATGTTCAAAAACCAGGCCTACATATATGAAAATCGGAAATATATAAAATTCAAATTTTTGACAAACGATAGAAATTAAATAAAATAAATTGTTGAAACAATTTTTTTATATGCCTAGATTTCATTTCAAAGACCTTAAGTAAAGTATGTAAAGTTTTCCCATGCCCGATTTCGAGCATCGGAGTCGGCCGGCACTGTGGCACTCTGCGACGCAGGTGGCATTAACCTAGAGTAGGTTGCCAGCCAAACATCTAGGCCTACACTTCGTCTCACAGCTGAATGCTGCTCATTTTTATTACCACCCCGAATAGCGAATAAGGCTGAGTCGACTTTAGGGGCTCCAACTTGGCTAAAAGCCGTTCCATCAGTGTGCCTGTCCAGCATGTAACCACTTTTGCCATCTTCCTGCCTCTTAGGAAGTGATAGACCTTTACACTCTAGAATGAAATAGAATCTAGGCATTACAATTAGACTCAGATACTAACTGTTCCATCATTAGTGTGAACCAATTGTCTCTCGTGACCTAATTCAGTTTCCCAAACTCATGACCCAAAAGTGGGTTGCAGGGCCCAGTCTAACAGGTCATGGGGTAGTGCAAGATTAGACTAAAATCATCATTTTCTAACCAACACCATAATGTCACTATGACTAGGGGGTGTCAACGGGTACTCGTTGAAGTCCTATTTTACGGGCAGTAAAATTGGGCACAGGGTACCTGTGGAAACATGACCCTTGTGTCAAATTCCCCCTCTGGTCCATGCAACTAATGATTATATCATTAGTTAGGTGGCCAAGATAGTCTATCATTAGTTGCAGACCGAAGGGGGAGTGTGGTCAGTTAGTTAGGTGTAGAGATAAGAGGCTGCAAAGGGGACTATGCTAATTTGGGTACCCATAGAAAATTTAGGCAGGTACCTGGGCACTGTGGGCAGGTTATTAAATAAATTGACAGCCCTAACTATGACCTTGCAAAGTTGCAAGTAAGATAAATTTTTATGCCTGCAATCCATACAATGATTAGATTACCAGTAGATCCAATTTTAGTGGACAGTAAGTTTGCAGGGTCGCGGCAATTTACAAACCTGCTGAAGTGGGCCGTAGTTCCAAAAGTTTGGGAAGCCCTGACCTATTTGAAGACATTAAAATATCAATGTCCTCCCAAAATGCAGTTCATGTGTAAAGCACATCAACATGTCTTTAAATTTTTCCAACAACACTTAATGTCTTTCAAGATCATTTGAACCAATGTCTAAAGTAGTGAGATAAGGAGACTAAACGTCCTGGTTTTATGGGATTGTCTCAGCTTTTTATTGGTTGTCCCAGTGTCCTGAAAAGTCTGTTGGCGTGCTTATTTTGTTCCAGTTCTCTACTTTCCTTGATTCCAATTCATAATGGTGCACATAATTCCGTTTGAAGAAATCTGAATGGAAACATAAGCCTTACAAAACTTACGTAGCCTATTAGGCAAAATATAAATTATTACTCTTGTTTATACAATAATTATAAAAATATTTAACAATTCTATGCTGTCCAGAGTTCTCTCAAAAGATGCAAAATTTGTGTGGCTCATGTGTAAAGCACATCAAAATATTTGTCAAAATATCAACAACAATATCTAGTTAATTATCTTCAAACAAATAATAAAATATAATCCCTAAACACAAGTTAACATTTAATTTTAATTTGAAGGAGGAAGTTCTGCTCCTGCAATAATGTTGTAATAATAATACTACAATTATGTGTACACATGTGCACGTGTCCTTATCTGTTGCTCACGGTGGTCATTCTAATATTTTCTATCACATCAGTACGAAAAAACATAAAAACTGTTTTGCAGCAAAAGCAAGTTCAAGAAATCTAACAGAATATCAAATGGACAAAACAGAACAGTAGATGCCTGCAAATGAAGGCTATTTTCTATACCATGCAAGGTAGTGCTCACAATCATAGTTTTAGGTCCATTGACTGTATATCTAAAGTAAACCTAACTCTAACCCAATAAATGTCCAGGTTACTAAAAAAATCTGGTCACCTTATAGTGAGAACAAACCAAAAATTTGAAATATCAACACCTGGAAGAATTTTTCTTCTATTATCAGAAAAGAATATATTTCATAGGCCCATGCACAGAGTACATATTTCAAGTGATAGATTTATCATGCCATATCAAAGGAAAAATTAGTGATACCGAGTGCTCATGGAGACCCATGCAAAGTCATGCAAGCCAAAAAAACCAAGAGTTAAATATAGCTGTCCAAGGCTTAACTGTCTACCTTGTGAATAAAAGGCCACCAACGTCATGCCCAGGCAACTCACTGAGTCACTGAGCAAATAATGCATAACTCAATTTCCTTAAGTCTAACTAACTGCAATTAAATGAATGCAAGTCTGATATAGCAACTCAATGTACCATTGATCATTAACAAAAAGCCCTTAATCGTATCTATATAACCATAAATTATAGCTGTAGAGTGCACAAGAATAAAAGTTCTTGGAATACCAGTGTATCATAAATAACACTCCATTCTTCGTCCTTTCTTTGTCCATTTCCATTTTCGTCCATTCTTCGTCCATTTTTCATTCTATTAATTCTCTATCAGAGGGTTGGCAGCCACATTCTGCCATTTCTCTCTATCTTCTGCTGCTCTTTTTATGGCTCCATAGTTCTTTTGTGCCTACCCAGTCAAAGATGTCGTCCATACAGCTTTTTCTCGGTCGCCCCTCCTCTTTATTCCTTCTATTCTACCTTCCATTATTATCAGTGGTAGGTCTCCGGCCATACTTCTCATGATGTGACCAGCGTAGGACATTTTCCTTCGTATTATTTCCCGTTTCCACATTGCTGTTATTTTGCTTCTTTCTAGGGCTCTTTTGTTTGTTGCCTTGTCCATCCAGCTGATTCTCAAGATCCTTCTGTAACACCAAAATTCAAAAGCCACAATCTTTTTCATAATTGTCCTGTTCATTGTCATGGTTTCACATCCATAAGTCAGCACTGGGAAGATGTAGCATTGGATGAACCTTTTCTTGCACTTGATGTTGAGAGCTCTTTCATCTTCCAAAAAACTTCTTTGGTCATACCTATTCTCATTCTGATCTCCTCATTTTGACCATTGTCTGCGAAGTAACTCCCAAGGTACTTATAACCTTCCACCTGCTGTCACTGTACATTGCACTCCATTACAATTTAAAAAAATAGAGACCAATTATTATAATTATCTGATGATAATGCTAAACCAATAACTCCCCTTGAAGTAAAGCTTTGTGCTTTTACCAAAAGAAATTAATAAAATAATTTTTAAAATTTGTAATCAATCAATCACTGCACTTTTACAGAAAATATCATTAATGTCAGTGACAGGGCTAGTAACAAATTACGAAATTGTGCCAAATTAAAAATAGGTAATTCATGAAGGTCATTGAACCAATCTGCCAATGATGAGTCAAAGCAAGCAGATGCATTTCAACATCAGATCATTATTTTATGATTAAAATACAAAATGTTAAGTAGAATAATCAAGTTTGGTGAGTGATCTTTCCAAAAACCTGCTGATTAAATAAATATTACTCTAAACAGTAAATATAAAAAAATTACAAATTTCCAAAAATAATGAATACATTGGTAATATAACAGTAGGGCTAAAATCATATCAGTCTTGACACAAAAATATCATGATACATCACCACAATTATACCTGAACCAAATACCTAATGTTATCGAATATAAGTAATCATTACACACACACACACACACACACACACACTCACACTCACACAACACACCACACTCATCACAATTAAAACAAATTTATCAGTCATTACATAAAGTGGCATTTGCATGAAATATAAAGTGATAATGAATTTTGTCTTAACCAACACTGACCTTTCCAAGAACAAGCAAGCTTGAAGAAAGGCTGGTCATGCTCAAACCATATTATATAACATCTTTGCCACAGGACAGTGCAAAGAGTAAGTACTAATTAATTAGTTTAACTATAATGGCTTTGTGTCTAAAATTATGAGAGATTTCAACGATAACCCCGAACAGGGTTATTGGGATGAAGACATTACAAGATTGATCAGAGGTTTTTAAAAAGAATAATTCATTTTAACTCTTAAGATATTCTTCCACAATAAAAGCCACAACCACGTCGAAATGAGGTACCCGTATCTAATGATTGAGGAGGGGAGGGTAACCGCAACTGAAAGCGGCTGTCACTGGAGCCGTCGAGTGAAGTTTACGACAGGATGATTATGCCATATACTCATTTAATCCCAAGAAGGTGTGAACCACAACAATAATGTGTCAGTTGAAGTTTAATAAAAAGGCGGGGGCACTCAGACAAAGGTCGGGAGGAGGTGGGGAGATTGGGCAGCACCAGAGAAGTGGCAGAGGGCACCAGATAGAGAGTTTTCCTTGCAAGAGGGCGCTAAGGAGGAAGATTGAGAGAGGGTGTGAGCGTCGTTGTTGAAGGGCAGTCAGAGAGAGGGCAGTCAGTTTTTGGCAGTCAAAGAGGAAAGTGGTATTCTTGACAAAGTCATAACAGGAGAAGGAAAGTGAAGAGGGGAATTATGGCATCGGTACCTGAAGCCGTGAAGGGCTCTGCAACTCTGCATTGTTCACCGCGTTACATCTATGTACACTGCCAGTACGCAACAATAACTAACATTCACACCTTGCCATTAATAATAACTCACCATCAGCCATTACCACATCATGTCTTAAGGACCTCATATCTTAAAGGCTAGAGTGCGGTGCCGATACCACGTCATACTACAATACAATATATATATATATATATATATATATATATATATATATATATATAGCCAATAAAACCGGTACCACCACATTTCATTGTGAATATTTCCACAACCTCTGGGTCAGAATGGTGTACTTCTGTAATGGTGTACTTTGGTGTACTTCTGCATTATATCCAGAATGCAGCAGCCATTTAAGTCAAGATATAATATAACAGGAGTATACCAAACTTCAAGCATTTTGAACCAGTGGCTGTGGAAATATTTACAACAAAACAGGGTGGTACTGGTTTTATTGCCCCACCCTGTATATAATGATTTAATGA
This sequence comes from Metaphire vulgaris, assembly GCA_018105865.1. Lineage (NCBI taxonomy): Eukaryota > Metazoa > Annelida > Clitellata > Crassiclitellata > Megascolecidae > Metaphire > Metaphire vulgaris. Next base: position 3,558,157 of record CM030856.1, read on the forward strand.
TTTTAGACTATGCAAAATATAATTGGAAATTTTTGAGATTTAATTTTAAAAAGCAACATTGAAAGCTTTCTTTGTAGATAGTGAAGTGCAGATCTTAACAATAAATATTTTTGACAAATATTTTCTGGTCCATATTTTTACTTGCAACAATTTTTATCCATTGTGATTTGGACAATGATGACTTAATGCTTTTAGTCAAAATAATACATAATTGCAGATTTAAAGTCCATAACTAGCAAGAAAATGCCTGTTGCATTAATGTGACAATTAAAAACAGAAACTTGAAGGTCATGCAACAAAAGACACCTCCAGTGTCAGTGTTTGAATATCACACAAAGCTCACTCCATGCATTAGATTATAAATATATAACAGAAGACCTACCATCATCTAAAAACTCACGACTATCCTCACTCAAGTCTAAAAATCCAATAATGCAAATACAGGTAATTGTAAAACTCACAGCACTATAACTTCTGCCAGAGAAAATGATTTTAAATACAAACTGTAAAATCTTGAGTACAGTACACACTTTTTTAATTTGGAATTTTCCATAAAGTTAGGGATGCATATTATCCAAAACTAGATACATTTTTCTTCATTTTCCCAAAGACTTAATTTTACCGGCACTTCCTTTTGTGTTTATCATATCATTTGAATGGCAAAGCAGGTGGCATTAATGAGAGAGAGAGAGGGGAAGATGGAGAGAAACGGAGAAAGACAATATGTAAGGAGAGGGGCAGATGGGGCAATGACATGAAACCACACTAATGACTTTATTGACAGCTTAGCCCAGGGTTTCCCAAAGTGTGTTCCGTGAGAAGGGTTCCGCAACGAGAATACAAAAACTACAAAATTATTATTGATTCAATCTGTCTTCAACCAATAATGATGAAATATAATTTTATCAAGATAGTGCGGCAATAGAAATTGCAGCGATCATTGAATTTGTAAATAAACGTAACTGGCGATATAAATATAGTTGGTACTTATTAAATATTATGCCCAAACTGTAGTAGTAGTAAGCAGTCCATCGGGGACGATGATGACTTCCAGAGTATTTATATGATAGGCTAATGTACAGTAGTTTTGTTCGCTATATCTAGGCCTAATAATGTTTAATGTGTTTGCTGGTGACTGATGAGTCTGATTTTGGATGCACAAATCCTTCCACAGTTGGCACAAGGAAAACTGGCAGTGGTTAAAGATGCTGAATTGAGGCGATTCTTCCAATCTTGTTGTCTTTTTTCAGCATTGGAGATGCGTTTGTTTTCCATGATTGTAGGACCAGTATGGACAAGTTTGCGCCATTGTGTGCGGTCACCAGCCACTGTCTCCCAATTGTTAAGATCAATGTTGCACTGCTTCATGGTGACTTTTAACTGATCTTTGTATCTTCTGAGCTGTCCGCATTTCTGTCGACGACCGGATGAAAGTTCACCATACAAAAGAATTTTAGGAAGGCGACTGTCTTCCATGCGATAGAGATGCCCCGACCATCTAAGCCTCATTTTCGACAGAGTGGCCTCCACACTTACAGAGTTAACCTTTTTTAGTACCTCCGTGTTAGGTACTCTGTCTTGCCAACGAACTAAAAGAATGGAGCATAGACATCTTATATGAAATGCCTCTAAGGTTCTAACGTGATGACAGTAGATGGTCCAACATTCACCTCCATAAAGTAGAACGCCAAGGACAGTGGCATTGTAGACGTTAATTTTCGTCTGCACTTGGATACCATGTACCTTCCATAATCATTTTCGCAGACGTCCAAAGCTGACAGCAGCTTTCTGCATCCTGGTGTCTATCTCGTCGTCTAGCAGTGCAGTATCACTTAAGACAGAACCGATGTATGGAAATTTTCTTACTTGCTTTATTTCCCGTTCGTCAATTATTATTTTTACTGGTTGTGTTGGACAATGGGGTGGTGGCTGATATAAGATTTCTGTTTTGGATAGGTTGATTGTCAGACCAAAGTTCTTTGCCGCAGAGACAAATCTGTTGGACATCGTTTGAAGGGCATCTGCATTGCAGGCAAAGAATGCACAGTCGTCTGCATATAGCAGTTCCTGAATAAGTGCTATAAAGACTTTTGTCTTTGCTTTCAGACGACTAAGGTTGTAGAGTTTGCCATCAGTGCTGCATCTAATATAAATGCCCTCTGAAAGTGTTGCGCGGTAACGAAGTAGAAGTAACGTGTTACAATACTTAAGTACAATTCTGAGTACTTCACACTGTAACGAAGTACACAATTTGCAGAGTACTTTTTACTTGTAACGAAGTAAGTTTTTATTCAAATATTAGTACTTTTACTTCGTTACATTATGTTTTTCACGTCTCGTTACAAGTAAAATTTCTCATCGCCAACTTTCGTTGCATTTACTTGTGTTGCTGTTCAAACACGGTGTTTAATTATTCCCAGCTTCCCGTACTTACTTAGTCCCAAAGCAAGGTTGTTAGAATGAACAACAAGCTCTGGCTACTTTTGACGCTGCTAATGTAGAAGTTAATGGTGTATAGGGCCTATGTGTCAAGGCTGGAAAAAACCTAGGTTTATAAATATAAAATTTAGATTTTTAATTTAACCATTTGCTATACCCTTCTCGCATGTCAAAGCCCATAAAGTATAAACCTTTCTCGAAATTCGTGCCACACGTATGTTTCTCTGTCTGCAGAGAGTAAAAAACTTTAAGGACATTAAATATGAGTTTTCATTTTTCTTTTATAGAACAAAACCCTAAAAGCCTAAATTTTGACTTTTTCAGCATTTTTTTTTTCAAACCCTAAAAGACCTAGGTTTTAAAACCACATTTTCAGCCCTGATATATGTAAGTGTTGACTGTTGAGGCTACTGCATGTTGATTAAATGATAATAATAAAAATGTGATTTAACACGATAATGTGGAGCTGTTGACGATTCCGTCTATCGCGGTACTTTTTACTTTTTACTTAAAAAGTTTTTTGGGGAGTACTTTTTGGGGAGTACTTTTTTACTTTTACTTGAGTAACTATTTTCATAGGTACTTTTTACTTTTACTTAAGTAAATAAATGACACAATACTTTTACTTTTACTTGAGTACTCAAACTGAGTACTTCATACAACACTGCCCTCTGCTAAATCTTGGGTTGCCTCTCGAATGACTGCAGAGTAAAACAGTATAAATAGCAAAGGCGCTAGTACACACCCTTGTTTAACACCTGTAAAAATTTCAAATGCTTCTGACAGGAATCCATTTGTTGAGATTCGAGCAACCATACTCTCATGCATCTCTTTCACCACAGCGATGAATCAAGGAGGACATCCAAGCTTCTGTAGAATGACCCAAAGAGCTGATCGATTAATGGAATCGAATGCTTTTTTGATGTAGAAGAAAATGGCGTATAACGGCATGCTTTGTTCTTTGCATTTTTCCTGCAGTTGCCTTGCACAGAATATATAATATCACAGGTGCCACGTTTTGGCCGGAACCCACATTGTGTCTCAGACAACACCTGGTCAGCCAAGTGTTCAGATAGCCTTATTGTGAGCACCTTCGAGAGAATCTTCCCAACAATTGACAATAAAGAAATGACTGTAATTGTCGCAGTCGGAGCGATCATCTTTATGTTTGTAAGTTGGGATGATCAAGGCATCTTTCAGGTCAGATGGCAGCAAGGCCTGATGCCAGATGGTGGAGAATAATGTGCACAGTTTCCTAGATAGTGGTCCAAGAGCAATTTTGAAGACTTCTGATGGAAGGCAGTCGGGACCAGAGGCCTTTCCTGAATTTAAGCTCTTAATTGCAGAGGAGATTTCATGCAGATTTGGCAGGAGGTCTAAATGGGTTGCAAATGGGCAGCTGCGGGATTACATCCAGAGACTCTTTGCAGATTGATGACGGTTTGTTTAGGAGTGACGAGAAATATTCTTTCCAACGTGTTAGCACATCTTGCAGATCGGTGAAGGTGTGTGAACCGTCACCAGATTTGATGCTGTTACTGATCCCAGGCTGTGAACTGTATGTGTTTAAAAAATTGGACTAGTGACTATATTATTACATTTGCATCAAAACATTTTTCAGCTAAAATAACTTTATGTATATGTTATGTACACAGTATTGTTTTGCGAAACAGTCATGTCTTTACTCATATTTTCCTATCCATATTACGAGTGGGGTTCCGCTGACAATGTACAAGAATTCAAAGGGTTCCGTGGCATGAAAAGTTTGGGAACTCCTGGCTTAGCCTATTGTTGGTACAAAGTGTCTGCTGTTACAGGGAGAGAGATGGAAAGAAACAATTTGCAGGGAGATGGAGAGAAAGATGATGACTTGGAACCGCAATGCAAGTGGTATTAACGAATTTTGGAATTTTGTCACTTTTTCGTGTATTTGCCCTGACCAGGATTTTATTGGTTAGCTTTTTTCTCAGTCCATGGTGTCTTCAACATCCTCCTCAAGAACCACATTTTCACCGCTTCCAATTTTTTCCTAATTCCTTTAGAAATGGTCCAAGACTCTGCTCCTTATAGCAAGATTGGCCAGGCATATGTTTCCAGCGCTTGTTCATTCATTAACCCCTTACTGGCTGCCCCGAAGATTCTCGTCTAACATTAACTTGCATTAAACGGCTGCCCCAAGAATTCTCGTACATGGACTTTGAAAACCATACACAAACCGGCTACCACAAAAATTGTAGTAAAACTTACAACAATAGCTTTAGATCATATCCATTTGTCAATATGAGCCGCTATTTTGAAATATAAATATAAATATAAATAATGTGTACATAACATGCGGTCGTATACCTGCACCTTAAGCGGCCAGGTCTGAATCAAGATGAAATAAGCAACTTTCGGCCAGTCTCTAATCTTCCCATTTTGTCAAAGCTGCTGGAGAGAGTAGTCAATGACCAACTTGTCACCTACTTGAAGTTGAATGGTCTAATGCCTAAAGACCAGTCGGCCTATCGGAAGGGCCACCTACGGAAACTGCGGTCCTGCGTATCTACAATGATATCGTTGATGCGATCGCTAATGGTCAGCTGGCCCTTCTTTGCCTCCTGGACTTCTCGGCGGCGTTTGATACAGTAGATCATGACATTCTTGTTCGTCGCCTTGAACTTACCTACGGCTCAATCCTGGCATCGAGACTACCTGGCAGCTAGATCGCAATCGGTTTGCTGGAATGGTCGCACGTCCGACTCGCGCTGTGTTCTCAGTGGGGTGCCGCAAGGATCAGTACTAGGCCCACTACTGTTCATCCTATATGTGGCAAATATAGGACGAATCATTAATTCGTTTGGGCTTACTTTGCACGCCTATGCCGACGATATTCAGGTCTACTCCTCATGCAATCCATCTGACGTCGAACGACTACGGTCCCGTATCACGGACTGTATTTCCTCGATCGGACAGTGGACGGATGAAAATCGGTTATCCCTCAATCCAGCAAAGACTGAGTTCCTCTGGTTAAGTACACCTAGAAGGAAACATCTCATACCACGAAATCCGTTTTCAATTGAAGATGCAGACATTGTTCCTTGTACCGAACTACATCTTCTAAGTGTTCATTTGGATGAGTCACCTTCGTTTGTCAGTCACTTAAACAATGTGACCCACACCTGTTGCTATCAGCTACGCAGGATCCGGGAGATTCGCCACTACCTGCCATTACTGGATGTGATTAGACTGGTTCGAGCCCTCATTCTATCATGAGTGGATTATTGTAACAGTAAAAAAACTTGGACTTCCTGTCAGCCAACTAAACCGTCTTCAGATGGTGCTAAACGTGTCACCACTATTACGAGACAACCTTCACTGGCTCCGGATTTCGGAGCGTATAGACTTTAAATGTTGCTGGTTTACATTTAGGACGTTAAATGACCCTTTCTGCCCTGATTACTTAATGGCTCTTGTCTGTAAGCCCAAGTTGTCTGATCAGCGCTCGCAGCTCCGATCAAGCAGCCATTCTCAATTGGTGGTTCCACCCCCATCTATGACAGCGAAATTTGGGGATCGGTCTGTTTCGAGGGGCAACCCTTTGCTTTGGAACTCACTGCCGGCAGACGTGACTAGGGCGACATCTTCTGAACTGTTCACTAGGTGTCAGGATTGTTATGTTATGTTATAACATAACATTGTTATAAAATAACATTTTATTAGTTAACATTGTATTAGCTATTAATTAACATTGTATTATTGATTGTAGCGCGCTGCGCTATAAAATGTTTTCACATAGACATGCGCGCCGGAGGCTTCCGGTTAAGATGGCTGCAAGGAGCTGTTCACATGCGCTGCGATTGTAAAACTCTATCCGATCAATCTGACGTTTGTTGTTGTAATAAAACTTGATAACTTCAACCATTGAGTTAACTAACAGTCGGCACATCACACTAGGAACCTTAAAACATATTTATTTAACATCTCCTATTAGGGACACTTGTAAAGCGCTCTTGACTTTAGCCTTCGCTATGCGTATTGCGCTATATGAAATTGTCAGAATTAATTAATAATTAAATTAATTAATCTGAAACTAGTGTTTATTTTTGGCATCAATAATGATTTATTTGTAGACACGCCTCTTAGAATCGAAACTACAACAACCAACATGGAATATGAATCATTCAAGTGGCGATGCGGCAGTGATGTGGCACTAAATAAGTGTAGGTGAAATAACTGATTTTCTCCTTAAAGTATCAAATTATTGCTAAATATACAGTTCTGTCATGAATTTATTCAAGAATGTATACTTATATGGCCATAGAAATCTACAAATCAATCAATGCAAGCTAAGCCACTTGACCCATATGCCTCATATGGACAAGGCAGGATGACCTCCTTCTGCCAGAAATAAATGGCCATCAGAGTATTGGCGGCAGAAATTTTTAATGGTCAGTGAAGGAGTTAATATGTTTTAGATCTGCAAAAGCTGATTTGCCCATGGCTATTCTTGTTACGTCTTTGTCAATTTTTCTGTCACTAGTGATTCAGCTTCCTAGGTATTTGAATGCACTTACTTGATGCGTAGGCTGGCCTTTTATATATACTTGGCGTGGCCGGACAAAATGTCACGGACAAAATGTCTTGGGGACAAAATGTCAGCGGACAAAATGTCGGACAAGATGTCACGGGTTAGGGTCAGGGTTACATTTTATCCGCTGACATTTTATCCATTGACATCTTGTTCGCAGGCATTTTGTCCCAGCACCACACATGGCAGTTTGGTGCTTCAATTTACCTGGAAATTGGTGTTTATTTTCAGTCCTTTGCTTTCTCCTTCTTTGGTTACTTTATCTACTAATTTCTGCAAATTCTGTTGTGAACATGCTACTATTGCCACATCATCTTCAAATCTCAGATTGTCTGTATTTTGTCCTCCTATTATAATTCCCTCTAGATGTTCTATGTTTTTCATAATTTATTCTCCATATGCATTAACCTTTTTCTCATTTGCCCTGAGAATACTCATCCATTTTACATTACATTACAAATAAATGAACAGGCAAAGGGCTAAGAATTCTGGTGCAGAGGCGTAGCGTGCCAATGGCTAGTATGGCTCTAGCCATGGGCGGCACACAACTGGGGGCGGCAAATTTTGCAAAGACAACCTTTTTTGCTTGTTATCAGTGTATGTTAAGAGGGCGGCAAATTTTTAAAAAGGCGGCAAATTTCAAATGGGTGGCAAATTTTAGAAGCGATGACCTTTTTAACTTTTTTTGCTTGTCAGAGGATTTTTAGTGAAGGCAGCAAACTTCGGCAAACTTTAGGAGGGGCGGCAAATTTAAAATTTGGAAATTTTGCAAACGGCAACATGGGCCACATGTGCGGCATGAGTGCACGCTACATCTCTGGCGCCAAAGACCCTAGAACTGCATCTGATATGAATGAATTTGGAGCGGTGGATTAGCCATGAGCCATAGGTGGCCAAAGTGCATGCTATGCCACTGTTCTGGTGATAACCCACACCACTGCCTTGCCCATTTTTTAAAATTTGAACCCATTTGCCCTCTTTTCCATTCATTCCAAAAGTTGTCGTTTGCTTCCAATAAATTTCATGTCCTTTCAATCTATTCCAGATCTGTCTAGACATTGAAATAATTCAAATGTGTTTTTACATTGTCGAAGGCTTTTTCATAATCAATGAAAACAAATATATGTCCTTCTTCACATCTATGCATCTTTTGATGATCATCCTTAACACGTAGATTGCATTTCTGCAGCCACAGTTTTCCTTTAATACATATTGTGGTTCTGATGCCTTGCATCTTATTTTGTTCTTCATCCTCTTTAAAATATCTTTAGAAGCATTTTTTAAAGTAGCTTATTAAGCTTTATTATGTATGGAATCGGTCTCTGAACAGAGCACCTAAAGAAGAAGCTTATTACCGGTAAGCTGATAATTCAGAAAGCCTTACAATCTGTCACATTCTGTGATTTAGGCATTGAGATGGTTATTGATTTACCCAGATCCTCTGGAATTGTTGCCGTGTCATACATTCGGTTTAGTATTTCTGTTGTTCTTTTTATACCTTCCTCTCCTGCTGCTAATATAATTGCGCTAACTATGCTGTCTGACCATGCTGCCTTTTTGCTTTAGCTCTGCAACAACTTCTTCAAGCAATATCTCCAGTCCTTCTGTTTCATTTTTTATTATGGATTTTGTGTTTCTTTTGTCTTCTCTGTGATCTGTGATGTATTCCTTCCATCCTTCGTTGATTTCCTCTTCCTCCATCAGAATTGTTCCTTCTTTGTTTTTATGCAATTGCTGTGTGTAGCTTGTCTTTTCCTACCAGTCAGTGCTCTTGCTTTGTCATGTACGTTCTCTTTGTGTTTGTTTTTCCCTAACATTTCACATTGGCTGTTTAGTCACTTTCTTCTTTCACTTCTCTTCAACTTCTTTGGCTTTTTGCATTCTTCCTTGATGCTTTTGTTTAGCAGTTGATATTTCTTTTTGTCTGTTCTTTTCACTTTTCTTCTTTCTTCCATTAGGTCCAGGAGTTCTTGTGTCATCTACTGATGTTTCGCTTTTGTTTTGGCTGTGGGCACTATTTCTTCTGTTATATCATCTATTGCATCTTTGTATTTATTTCCTCTGTCTGGTCCATCTCTTAATCTGTTGGTTAGCTTTTGCTTGTATTCTGTTGGACGTTGGTCATTCTTCACTAATTCTCTCCAATTATACTTTACTTGTCCATGTTTTTCTTGAGCTTTTTCAAATTTACCTGGATATGTGCAATGACTGGTACATGATCGCTGTCACAGTCTGCACACAGATAACCTATTGATTGCATGACTGCATCTCTGAATCTTTGGTAAATGGTAATATAATCAATCTGAAATCAAATTGATAATTACAATCATCTGCACCATAAAGCATACATAGGCATTGGGTAAAGTATTAATAATATATTAATAACATCAATAACAAAAATATATAAACACTTAATACAAAGACTCACTAAACTGAAGTAAACTAAAATTGCATCAGTATCCAAATACAACTTTTAATCAATGTCATTCATGAGTGATAATTTCACACAAAGATAATTTATAATTGACCAAATAGATCATTAGATTCTGTGACTCACCATCTAGAGAACGAGCATTCACGACAATTCTTTCTTCTTTACCAACCTTTTCCCTCAAAGTATTAATCTTTCCCTCCAATTCCTTCAACTGAAAACAACGATCAATCATATGTTGCAATCAATATGACAACAAGATCAAACAGTCATTTCAAAGCATACCTGAAAATATCACTGATCATTTTATGGCACAAAACACGAGCTATGATGTTCTTACAACTTTCAATTTACACTCACTCGTTACTTCCTTCAACAAAAATTATTCCAAATTAAACAGGTTTCAAAAAGACCAGCACAAAGTAGCTGCAGAAGAGATATGTGCCGTTGTGGAGCGATCGACAGCTCTACCTTTGTTCCAGTAGGTGAATCCAACTGTACATTCCACCTCCGTCAAAGACTGTCAAGTTCAGAGAACGTTCATTCTCGCGAGGAAATCCCCTCCTCTGGAATTCCTTGCCAGATAGTGTGTCGTCCGTCACTTCCTTTGGAGAGTTCTCGAACAAACTAAAGATGTATTTATTCAACATCTCGTTTCCATGTTCCTTGTAAAGCACCCTTGACTTTGGCCCTTGCTATGTTATGGTGCTATATAAATTGTCATGAACAATAACAATATGCAAGTTTGGCCTCACAGCAGAGTTTGACATCCGTCTAGATATGGGACTGCCTTAAGGGTTCATAAAGTGTTTTGATGTTGTGTTGTATTTTACATAAAATTTTTAAGATAAATTTAGAGTAGCATAACTGGAAAAATTATCAATAATCAATTACTGTTGGATCATTTAATCAATGTACCGCATTTTCACGCATATACCATGCACGCATGTACACTGCACAGTTTTGGGTAGTTTATGTTTTAAAAAATTGTATAGCATGCACAAGTATATAGCGCACATGACAAGGTATAAGTATGTAGTATGTACGGTGTATAGGATGCAGATACTAAAAATTGAAAAATTTAGGTAAATTCCATATATAAGTTGCTGCTGAGTATAAGCTGTGTCCCCAACCGGGAATTACCAATAAACTCTTAGTAAAATCGTTCTAAGTACTGATAGTGCTAAAAAGACATTGTTGAATGCATATAAAGCATTACAAATTGCGTAATAAAAGAAATACAAAAGTCTGGTGTTTGGTGTCTTTCATTTTATATAGTGCATAGCGCTCTTTCATTAGCAAATAGGTTATTTAGCCCTTTTGCTAGCGAATTCATTATTTAGCGCTCTTTTTTATATATGCTAGAACGGTGCTGTATAAATTTTCAATTAGCCAGATTATTTTAGAATGAATGTCATAGTTCCCCAGGAATTTCCATGAAACACACAATGGAAAATAAATCGAACTGGTGAAGAACTTTGTTTACTTGGGAAGTGAATTGGAAGCAGAGGGAGGCTCAGATTTGGAGATTAAACGAAGAATAGCAATAGCAGGATCAACCTTCAACATGCTACATACCAAAATTTCCAAAAGACATGACATTGGGATAAAAACAAAAATAAGAATTCTCAACATTTGTGTAATACCAACACTGATATATGGATGTGACTCTTGGACCATAAAAAAGAATTGGAGAAAAAACTAATAGCAACAGAATATAAATGGCTTAGAAGAATACTAAGGATTAGATACAAAGAACCTAAAACATATGAAGAACGACAGAAGCTGTCTATCTTAGGACATGTACAGAGAAACCATGATGAGTTGATACAAAGAACAATGCAAGAGGGCATTACACCCTAAAAGAGGAAGCGAGGTTGACCAAACTTCATATGAACATACAACATAGAAGAGTGGACTAGGATGAAACTGTGACGTTTTAGTGATATCACTTGATTGATAGCATAAGAATAGTTGCCATTTTTGATAATAATGGGTCATGTATCAGCCGTTGTAAGGACAGACTTACATATATGTAAAGAATTGGAGATTCTAGATGAAGTGGTAGTCAAGTATGGGCTTATATTTCACTTTTATGCAGATGATATCCAGCTCTACTGTAGTTATGATTCACATGATAAAACAGAGAAGGTAAAAGAAATCTAAGATTGCGCAAAAGATATTGGAACGTGGTTAAACATGAACAGACTCAAATTACAGTAAACCCTGCCAAAACAGAAATGATTTGCATTGGAAGGCAGTCAAAATTGGATAATCTGGCACTTGACAAAATAAAGATTGGGAACAACAACATCATCAAATCCAAATTAGTAAGCAGTCTGGGAGTTCTAGTGGATGAAAACTTAAACATGACTAAACATATTAATAGTGTGGTAATCAAAAGCTTTTATGAACTGCATCAGCTGTGAACAGTTGTCAATGTACTGACCTCAAAAGCTGCTTCTATTCTAGCACATGCATTCATAAGCTCAAGATTAGACTATTGCAACAGTCTTCTTACACATGTATCCGTAGAACAAATCAGATGTCTTCAAATGATTAAAAATTCTGCAGCAGGGCTTATTTCCGGGACAAAACAGAGGGAGCACATCACACCGATACTTCATCAGATACACTGGCTACCAGTTAGAGATCGAATAACCTTTAAAATCATCTCCCTTGTGGACAAATGCCTCAGGGGTGAAGCCCCGGAATATTTAGCAAAATACTGCAAACAAATAAGAACTGAACTTAGACCTGTGGGATTACGATCCAATGACACACGAACATTAATTACTCCAAGAACTAAAAGCAAGATTGGCGATCAATCATTCAAGGCACTGGGACCAGCGACCTGGAACACACTTCCATCGGACTTAAGAGATGGTTCAACCTCGTGTGCAGTTTTTCTAACACGATTGAAAAAGTGGAAGTTAAGCTGATCAGAGCCGAGAGACGTGTAGGCAGGACAGGAGCCCCTGCCCCAGCCCGTGCAGGGCCATGCAAGGTCAGTGACGGCTGGGCGGCCAGACTGCTACCTGTGGATGGCGGTGAGAATGACAGCGGGAATATTGGGGTACGCAACAACTCGGCGATGAACAACTCGGCGACGTCGACTCGGTGACGAACAACTCGGCGACAGCTACGATCGAGTATAGGTTGGAGGGGAGGGAGAGGTGGGGCTTTGTAGGGGGGAGTGAGGGATGTGTGTGTGAGAGAAGGGAAGAGGAGAGGTAAGGGAGGGGAGGTTCATGGGTGGGTAAGATGAGTAGAAATGTATGTAATGTAATGTATGTATGTATGTAATTTGTATTAGGCTATATAGAATAATAAGTCTATCAATACAATGAAACAGCGAAGCAGTTGTCAATCATCATGGATCATGAAAATCTTAGCAAACATTGTGCTGCCGGGGTTCGACTATTAACCCAACTTCAAAAATTCATTTTCTTAAAAAAACTCCTGCTATTTATATGTATTATATTGAACTGTCAGTTATAAAGCAACTATAGTATAGAGTTTATTGATTAATATCTGTATGTACATTTCTCACTCGACTTCCCAAAACATACCCCAGTTACATTAGCCACCTCCTCCCACCACCCTCCCCTTTTAAATTTGGCAAAGACCGTTGACCTGCAGTAGCCGACTTCAAAGATCTGCTAAACCCCTCCCCACTCCACCGCCTTGCAATAGCTCTCCTTTGAACTCTACTTCAAACATTTCCCAGCCCCTTAAACATTACACACTCTCTCGCCGAGTTGTTCATCGCCAAGTCGATAGTCGATACGTCGCCGAGTCATTCATCGCCGGGTCATTCATCACCAAGTCGATGTCGCCGAGTCGTTCTGTCCCGGGAATATCGCTGTGTGGACGTATGTGTATGTTTTGGAAGAAGACAGGGTCATTTCAGAGAGAGCAGTCATCATGGGAACCCTCATCTTAATGTATGTGAACATGGGACCACAACCCCATGCAAGACCAGGCAAATTCTTAGAAACGGAGAAGAGAAGGCAGCCGGTCGGCTGCACTGTATATGTGTGTGTGGTGGTAGGTGTGGATCTGCTTGAATGTATGTGTGTGTCTGGGGAAACTGACTGAGAGAAGCAGCTTGGAGAGAGGGAGAAGAGGAATATTGGTGTGTGTGTCTTGAAGAAAGAGAGAACTCAGGGTCTTTCGGTTGGGATCGTTGGAGAGGAAAGACAGTGAAACGAAGAGCGTGAAAGACTCGAGATGCGCGAATGTGTATTGAATCGTAAGATGGCCATTTAAGCTTAGGGTAATACATGTAAGTTGTGTAACTAGATTGCTAAGATTAACTGTTGATAGAGATCAGTATAAGCAGACGTACCGGTATATAGAAAAGTTTAGTTAGGCTATCATTCAAACAACGGCGAAGGTACATGTGTGAACATTGACAACCTAGTGTCCCTCTTTTCGAAGACTTATATCTTCAACACATTTAAGCTTAGGGTAATACATGTAAGTTGTGTAACTGGATTGCTAAGATTAACTGTCGATAGAGATCAGTATAAGTTAGTTTATGTATAGGTTCATTTCTGGTACATAGAAAACGGAGTTATAGGGACATAGTATAAGGATATGCTTAGTATAAGGATATGGTGCAGTTGATAATTGTCGCTACGCCATCCATGCGTTAGTTATATCCGCCCATAAGATAGCGAATTGCTTTTGTAGTTTTGTCATATGAAGTTATAATAATAATATTGATAATTACTGGATATTTGTAGTCTTTGTTAACATAACTGTTAAGACACAGAAACAACCACACATATATTAACTACTCATATTGGCAGAACCCCATGTCAGTAGCATGGTGACGATAATGGCAAGGACAGTGCAACATATATCATAGTTTCTCGAATATAACATGCACCCTTTTACAGATACAGAAGGTTGCAGATCAGGACAGGATCAAATTAGCATATATTGTATATATAAGGTAGAGCAACTCAACAAATAACAGAACTGTGACAATTAGACTAAGCCTCCTTTACCTTTACTTACAACCATCACACTTATACACATATATAAGCTATCAAAAGCCCTTGACCCTGGGTCAAGGCCGAAGCCCGCACGTGACGCATTTGGAATTCGGACATCCTGAGGGCGTGTCTTCCCCTGGCGAGGCTTATAGTTGCCAGAGGAAGGTCGTCACAGAAACTAACACCCACCATAAGAGCAACAGAAGATAGAGACAACTAGAATCATATAATCTGTTCTGCCACATCAATTTCAGACATTGAAGGAAAGAGGTCCCGACGATGATGGTGGTTGATATTCGTTATCGGTTCGGCCGATATATAATTGGCCAACTCTGGTCATCTGCCGATTTATGCAGATGCATTCTGCCCCTTTTCACTGCAATGCAGCTAGCTGGCAACCCAGCAGTAAGAGATGGGAACTCTGATGCTTTGTCTGACATCTGCTTTGTCTGACAAAATTACATCCAACTATATTTAACCCCTTCACCGGGCATGACGAGTTGCGCTCGTCCAACGTTATCTTTCAGTATTTGGGTGCGACGAATTGTGCCCGTTATGTAAGTTAGGTAGTAGTTCATATATAGTGGGCAATGAATAACACTCATTTTTATGCTATAAATTGCTTTAGCATCTATCCATTTGCTAGATGACACCTATTTTTTAGTTAAATCGGCTCTTTGTAATAGGGAATATATATTCTTTGGGCTGGGGGGATCATACTGTTGGCTGCGCTGAGTAGAAATAGCTTTCATAAAACAACTTGTTTGATTTTCAAACTTTTTTATTAATTTTGTTCCTCTGACATCCCCTACAACTTGGCCGCTACCCGAGGGGGTTATTGCTGAAAATTTTTTGCTACGGAGCTTCAACAAAATTTTTTGGGAGGGGGTTCTATTTTAGGCCATAGAGTAGATCCTACCCCCAAATTTCTTTATTTTGCATGGATGGTTAGAAAGACGAGTAAAAAAGCTAAACAATAACATATACCTCATCTTCTTAGCTCCTATGTAGCCTGAGCCATAGCAAATTCAAAAAAATAAGGAAACTTTCTCAAAATTCATCGCTAACTTCTGCTGTGACAACGGGTGTTCGGGTTAGAAGTTATCTATCTTTACCAAATGTTGACCGATTTTCAAACTTATTGATGGGAGAAAGAGGGAAAAAAAGCTAAACAATGATGTATACCTTATCTTCTTGGCTCTTATGTAGCCTGAGATAACGCAAATTCAAAAAAACAGTTTTCATTTTTGAAAAACGTTTTTCCAAAAAATAATTCCCGGTATGGTGACGGCGTCTAAAAATATAATACCCGTTAAAGGGGTTAATAGTAAGAAATTATTTAGAACACTTTGAGCAAATTTTGCAAAATATGTCAAACACAGTGCTAGGAGCTACAACTGGTGATGATAATACATTTCCATTTAACAGGAATTTGCCCTAGGTATTTACCTAGTTGTCAAAATTTGTAAAATGAGAAAAATAAGATTTCAATCTATGTAATCAATGATGACAGATTGCCATTTGTGAACAGGAGGTAATTATGTTACAGCCTAAATCAAGCTTCTACCTTGTAGGTGGGTGGAGCCTTACATATCCTTATTGTTAACTATGTTTGCCTCACTGCAGAAACAATATAGATGTTAGTCATACTAATCCTATAGATAATGCTGGCCTCCATTTTCAGTTTTCGTAAAGTGGATGCGTCTTGCTAGCTATGTTTTTGGGTATATTTTTATTTAACTTGTTGATTGCTGCTGCTTAACTTTTCTTCATTTCTTGTACAGTCGTCAGGTGAGTGCTAACTACAGATGGAATGACGCAATGGCATTTATCCAATTTGTTTCACAATGCACAAAATTCAGTATTAAAAAACAAATCTTCAATAATTATATCGGTTGATTGTTCAGGGCTGATAATAATCAACTGACCAATAATTATTGGCCAAAGGCATTACCAGTGTATCTTTACTATTAATCACTTGCCTTTTGGTAAGCCTTTCTATATGTTCGTCTGTGTTTCTTACGAACCGACTTTGGAAGTGACTTGTCCTGAGCCAGGTGCAATTCTGCTTCAATAATTTTCTCCTGGAGTTCAAACTCAATTTCAAGCTTCTTCAGCTGATCTTCCTGTATGACATAAATTAATGGAATTACTGATAATTCGGTATTGAAAACTGTAGATAAAATTTAACTTCTTTTCCAGCACAATAATCGCTTTGTTATATCATATACATTTTCAGAAAATTCAATGAAAGAGAATTTCACTTTTTTTCTTCACTTGGCATTCAACATAACTGAATTTTCATTGTGAAATAAAGGCCCACCTTCCTTTCATTCTTTCCTTCAAACCAATTCACAATATTACATAGTTGCCTAATACTGCTTCATTTAAGAAAGCTCCTAAACAAATAGCACCTCTGAGTAAGAACTACAAGATGACTTCACATACAGTCAATACATGACAATAATACTTATCAATACTTTTCAAATAAACTTGAACAAACCCCTGTGAGAGTTCCGTCACTGAAGAACTTTGGAGATAACACAAATGTTGTTCCAATTCTCTTTCTAACCTGAGGAAGAGATTCTCCCGGCATCAGTGGAAGTTCAGGCGGTACTATGCCAGTTAATTCCTATGAATTATCCACAGTATCTCATTGATACCACAGCAAACTAAGTCATGGTAGTTTAATTACTCTATAATATAAAATACAAGCTTCACAATTTGATAGGAAACATAACATTCCAGGCTTCAATCATTGCCAGACAAATAAAAAATCTCTTTCTACTTTAGCACTTTAATGTTGAAAATGATAATAATCACCATTGTACTGCCAATAAATGGTTAATCGAATTCAATCAAAAGCACCTAAAATTTTCTTGATTATCACTGTACTAAGGAGATTGCAAATGAATACATTAATAAAAAATTTCTGAGCAGCAATGCACCCTGCGATCTCTGTCTGTATGCTAAAGGAACTACGTACAAAAGTATTAGGCATTATTATTATTATTATTATTATTATTATTATTATTATTATTATTATTGAATGCTGAATGTGCTAAATGATGTCAGCCATTTGACCGCGACATTATCAACCGTATGTAGAGTTTATAGTCCACCGTCCTCTAGTCTGGTTATAGGGCAAGAGTCAACTAGGTGCGACATTGTTTGAACGTCACCGCAGGGGCACAGGTTCAAGTCAGTTAGTCCCCATTTCTGATGACATATTTGCAGTGTCCCTGCCCAGTTCAAAAACGATTTAGCAGACACCACAGGAGATAAGGCAGCGTGTCGAAACCTGGATATTGGATAGCAGGATCCTCGACCAGTTGGCATTTCATCATCTGAGCTGACTTCCAGTCAAGTCTCCACTGTTCATCAACATCTGTGGGAGCCTTGTTAAGCTGCAGAGGAGGGCATGATTTCAATTAGAGTCAGACCGAAGCTGCAATTTACAGTTTCGGCCGAAGCCAAACCGAAGCCAAATCTGCGGTCCTTAGCTTTGGCCGAAGCCGAAGCTAAGCCGAAGCTGTCTGTAATAGATTCCGCCGAAGCCGAATCTATTGACATGTAGTCCTAAAAGTTAGTGAACAGTGACGTTTTAAGTCGGAGCTGAAAAATACACACATGATTAATATAAAATATGAGCATACCCGGTAAGTTACTTTCTTACCTGTTAACTTACACTTTGCCTTACTGGCATCAGACTCGATTTAGTTTTTTTTAAAAATCCAAATTACATTTGTTTGTGACATTTCTACTATTGAGTATTACCTCTCGCTACGACTGCAACTGAAATGTAATGCTATTGTTCTGTGGCGACTCCGCCGACTCGCGGTCTCGTAGCGCGGCCGGCGTCGGGCGGCCCCCAACGCCCGCTCGGTCTCCCGATCGCCATCAGCCGCCGACTCTGCCTGATCGGCGGCGTCACGTTCCCTTTCCGGCTCTCCGACATCAGAGGAGGTGTCCGCGGCTGCCGGGCAGGCAGCGCACTGAGGATGGCCGCTCCTCAACGTAGGGTTCTCGTTTTCCTCCTCTGACTCTCTATCCGTTGCGGCCTCGTCCGAGAGACCCTTTAACTCATGCCTCTTATCGCTGGCCACCGCTTGGTCTCGGCGCCTTAAGCGATTACGATAGGTATTCCTGGTCTCTGGCTTCGACTTGGCCCCACGTCTCTTCATTCTCGGCAATCTAGCCGTCTTCCGCTCTCTTATAGACAGGTGGCGTTGTCTCTTGGCTTCCTCACACGCTGGGTAATCTCTGCTCTCGCTTGTAGACGGGCAGCGGCGTCTGTTTGCTTCCTCAGCGCTTTCACCAAACCCGAGGTTATCCGTGCCTGAATGGACGGCGGTCCACTCTTTTCCTGGCCGTCGAGTCACTCAAACTGTCTCCCCGCGCCTTTACAACAGGCGGGCGTCTGTCTCCTCCCTTGGCTCAGAATTGACCTCCTGGGCACTAACGTGACCTCAGGTAGGCGAGGTTCATCACAGCCAAGGCTCACCTTCACGGACAGTGCGCTGAGACTCCGGTGTCACAGCGACTTTCAAAGACATGAACACAACTTGCCTTTATTGGTTTATTCTTATTTATTAATAAACCAAACAACAATGACAACAATGGCTACAGTGGCAACACTGGTCACATGGACAAAGACGCGCTGACTAGACGCAGTCCGGCAGCCACAATAACTAGCGCACAGGAACTGCAATCAATAGTCTTTGATACGTCAGTATGAAACGATAAGCTTTAGCACTTTAAACGGGCTCCAAATACTCGCTTTCAATCGCTGTGCTTTCTTTACTCTATCACCTCACAGTATAAGCGAGCATAGTACGAAAAGAGGATCTCATATTCATGACTGAAATTTTTAGAGTTTTGAAACTTTTTGACGGGCACTTAGGCGGATTTTTCGTCAGTAGTCTGTATTTTCGCGTAGTTGCCGTCAATAGGAAAAAGTAGGGACTTGCTTAAGAATGTTTTCCTTAGCGGTGATCAGGGGCCTAGTCTACGGCTAAGCGACGCGGCAATCGCTCCTGCCAGATGGGCGCGCGTCTCAAGCGGACTTTAGTTCAACAGCCGCCTGCGTCTGCCTACTGACACGGGCTACATAAATTCCCATATTTCGGAGATTTTCGATTTTTAGAACCAGCCCTTGAGGGCGCTCGCTCCCAAATGTCCCTATCTACTCGTTTTATCCGCCAGAAAAGCTTAACTGGACCCACCCTCTAGCGTCGTCGGCAGCGGCGAAGCGCGATCGCCGCCGGCGACGCGCATCGCCGTCAGGACCTGTTCCCCGGCGCCGCTCTTTAGGCGGAATTTTAAACTGTAGGGTCACGTCCGCTTAGATGCCGTCAGGGCAGGGAACTTAGGCAGTGGTGTCGCCGTTATCGGGTGGTAAGCGACCTCGTCTACGGGCCCAGCCCTTCGCTAATCACCCCTGGCAGCCGGGCGCCGGTGTTCAGGCGTACGCATCGACTACGCAGCCGATCGCTGCCGCACGCGTTGAACAGCCAGACGCACGGTTCCCAGCAGAGGCCTCGCATCGCGCGGCCTCCGTCTTACATGCGGCGATCTTTCAGCGGCTAAACTCTACTCGCTGAAGACCGAGGCCCTCCCGGGAACCTATAATCGTTGCCGGTTTTTATAGCCCATCTCTCGGTCTTTGGGCAGCCGTGGCGATTCTAAAATTTTTACCGAAGCCTTAGCGTCTTAGCCTAGCGCGTGCTCTGTCCGTTTTACATGGATTAAAACTCTATTAATTAATCCAAATTAGTACAAAATACATTATTATAATGCTAATTAATTAGATTAAATTATTAACTAACAAGTTTATACAGTTAAGCAATCAATAATAATAATAATAATAATAATAATAATAATAATAATAATAATAATGCTATCTGTGGCACATGGTCGCCACAGTTCAACATGGCCTACAACGGCTATTAGTTAATCAAATGAGGGGTTCTATTCGGGGGCATCGCAAGCCCCTTGGTTCTATTGATTCAGACGCTGTTGTTCCTATAACAAAACATTAAAGTCGTACCTACTTTGACACATAAAACCGTCATCATCAGTTCGCAAAGTCAGTTGTGGCCGTTGCGACCACCCCCACCGTTTTCGATCTTCTGCAGCTTCAAAGTTCAAATGCCTATATAAGATGTTAATCCGCAGTCACGAGATATTTTCTTAAGACCTTTGAAACTAAACGATTCAAAGCATTGGAATCGGAAATCTAAATTGCTGAATGAAAGTTCATTAGTTAGCTTCGGGAAGTCATTTGCAAATATCACCTTCGGTTCCACTTCTATGCTGATGATACTCAGCTTTATCGCAGTTGTCGTCCTGCCGATTTGCCGGAGGTTCTACAGATACTTGCGAGCTGTATTCAGGAAATTGATTCCTGGCTGAGAAGCAGCCGGCTAAAGCTTAATCCGGGAAAAACAGAATTTATCATTCTTGTAAACAAACGGCCAAGGCAGATTCAGTAGCACTTAAACTTTGGAATAATGTTATCAAAAGATCCGAGCAAGTTAAAGATCTTGGAGTTATTCTCAATGAAAATCTTACAATGGCCAACCACATTAGTAAAATAGTGTCAGGATGTTTCTACCAGCTTCGACAACTAAGGGTAGTGATTGACTCTCTGGTGCAGGAATCAGTGCAAGTCTTGTTCCATGCATTCATAGCATTTTGTCTTGATTACTGTAATAGCCTACTTGCATGTACGGCCAGAAACCAAATATATAGACTCCAACTTGTTCAGAAAGCCGCGGCACGACTCGTCACGCGTACCTCAAGGCAGCAACACATCACCCTGTGCTGCAACAACTCCACTGGTTGCCGGTACATAAGCGAATATCGTACAAGCTGCTTTCGCTAGTCAACAGATGTCAAAGAAAAGAAGCTCCGCAGTATCTTATTCGAGACTGTAAACTGCTATCTGATACAACTCTCACTCAAACGATGGTCACACGTTCCAATTCCACCAGGATATTATCTGTGCCACGCACTCGTACCAGAATGGGAGAGCATGTGTTCAGGGTGATTGGTCCATCACTCTGGAATCAGCTTCCGCCTCCTCTCAGAGATGGAATTTTCAACCATGACATTTTTCTCACTCGTCTTAAAACATATATGTTTGACCTGGCAACCGAGGCACATTTGCAATAATTGTGCCTAGTAAATGAACTTTATGTATGTATGCATGTATGTTATTATAGTCACTTGCTTTGAACCATCCTCTGTAAACCCACCACACCCCCTTAATCCTTTATTGCCTCAAATAACATTTATTATCTATGCGAACTCGCAAAGCAAATGCTATAATGCTCTATTGTTCCTTATTTGTTAGGCTACTTAGTCTGCCAACCTTTGAAGCAGAATTCTAGAGAGTATACGTACACATCATAACTCAAAATTCATTACTTGATAACAACGAATGACTTTTACAGTCATCAGTTATATAATTTATATGACAGAAAGATTCGGCTTATGGCCAAAACTCATACTTAGTTAAGGCTGAAGCCGAATATTATGAAAGCAATTAGGCCGTAGCCAAATGTTGGCCGAATCAGGTAGATTCCTTAATAAAGATTCGGCGCCGAAGCCGAACTTCAGTCTCTCTCTAATTTCAATCAGTGATGAAAAGGGTTGGACAGGTCCTCGAAGAGTGGCAGGTCTTCACGGTCTGCTATCTTCGATAGAAATCTGTCCACTGCAGCTTCCCGTCGTAAGTATGGTGGTTGGATGTTTGACAGGACTGACAGCCATTGGGGTGCAGGGTTGTGTAGACAAGTCTCATGGCTGAGTGCAGCTGCATGTCCACCGCCTTTGTGTGCGGGGAGCGATACCGGGTGGGACAGTAGTACGCCAAGTGAAAGTGCAGACTGTTTCATGAATAGAGGCGTTTGCTTCCCAGGAGGAGTCAGCTAATATTGACAAGAGGTTTGTCCGGGCTCTGATTTTGCTGGCCAACTTTGAAAGATGTGTTTTGAAGCTTAGTATTAGGCATGAATCCACATGATAGCATTAGACACAATGCATAATTTCCAAAAATCAGCCAGCCTGATTTTTTGCCTTAATTACTTATTTCTTTTTATTTTTTATATGACTTTTATATTTTTGTAGCTTGACTCTGTTCTGTCCCGTGCTCCTGACATTAAGTATTGCGGTGCATAACAAATTGTCAGTTCAATAATAATAACAATAATAATAATAATAATAATAATAATAATAATAATATAATAAGTAATAACTATGAAATATAAAAGCTGTGAACTAAAAAGCACATTATGCAAGAAGAACAGTAAGCAACAAAGCATGGTTTTAAAAGACAGCAAAGAAGTAGCTAGTTTGAAAAATAAAATAATTAACCAGTGTTCTAAAAGAGATCAAGAGAAGTTGCACATATAAACACATGTTAAAGCAAATCATATGGAAAAGAACATAAAAAAGCAAATTGATCAGTACTATGCTATGTCCGATAGAAGTGTTGCGAGATTACGACTCAAATTAAGCAGCAACCATCAACTTATACCAAGAACATTACTAAATGGCACTATAGAAGTCCAATGATGATGACGATGATGCTGACGATAGTGGTGGTGATGATGATCATGATGAAATCTGTGAATAGCCTGTTGTAATTGATGGTTGTGAAATTTGGCCCATAAAGAAAGAAGAGAGGTATCTAAGCAACTGAAATAAGTGTATCAGGAAACTGTTGAGAATTCTGCGGACTAGAAAGGCCACAAACATGTAATGTAATAAAAATGTAATGTAACAAAATATTTGTATAGCGCCTCTTCTGAAGAATCACTCAGAAGCACTCCCGCTGCAATTACTGTATATTGACAAAGAGATAAGTTTTAAGTCGTTTCAAAAAGAGGGCCATAGAAATAGGAGTTGCTAAGCCACGCATACTGGCATCAAGAGCATTCCAAAGGATAGGGCCAACTGATGTAGGTCTAGAGAATGGCCACTACCAATTGGAAATTACTGAACCATGTTAAAATTCGCATACTGTTGCTACTTTAGCCACAAATCCAGAAACAGCAAAGAGACCATAGATGGATCTGTGATTACAGGACTAGTAGAAGACATAAGAAAGCATGACAAGCCAAAAAATGTCTTGGTTAAATAACAATCACTATGCAGAGTGGCCTTTCTGGACGTGACCTTCTACACAAAGTTGAAAACAATGGAGCTCACTTACCCATCTACACAGCCAACCGCTGCTTTGTGACAATGGCATGTGACATGAGATAGAAATCAAAATATCAAAGAGTAAATCTGGAGTGTATTTACGTTTGAAAATCTCAAAATAAACTAGACAAAATTCTGATTACTGGACATATCAAATCTATTCAGATTGAATTTTAGCAGTACTTCTCTGAGTTAACAGAAGGAGAAGCTACCGTATATACTCGAGATAAAGTCGATCCGAGTATAAGTCGACCCCTAGATTTTGGGTATTTGAAGGTGTCTAAAGTCATTGACCCGGGAATAAGTCGAAGTGACGTCATCGCGGCGAACCCTCTTGAGGTGATAGTGAGAGTCGGAACAATGGCGGACGCGAAGTGGGCATGTGGCGGCAGCGGTGCCATTGTTTTGATTGAAAAACTGCGTTTTAGCTTTGAACTATCGAGAAACTGAATGATTTTCACATTCCCAGATTGATTCCTGACGATTAAGAAAATTTTAAACCTGCTATTCGCTCATTCTTGACAATATAAAAATCTTAATTACCGGTAATCTTGAATTTTTTTATATTTATGTAGCGCCAATATTTAATTAATATTTATGTGGCGCCTATAACTTACCAATCTTAAAAGCGCTGATGTGAACTTTTATTTAGATGTCAGAGGCGTATGTTGAAAATAATTACGCAGTTAGCTAAATTAATTATTTTCGACATGCTATGTATGGAAACTTTACCCAACAGTTAGTGCCTCGAGTATAAGTCGAGGTCAGGATATATAACCTGTGAATTGGTCTTAAATTTCTCGACTTTATCACGAATATATACGGTAATTCTAATTCTGTAAGAAACCATTTCTCGGCCTTGGTGCTGCTTTTGAAAGCTCTTATATAGAAATAAAAGTGTTGCAGGATTACGACTCAAATTAAGGAGCAACAAAGATTTTACTTACTTATTCCTGATGAAGTTCAGGACAAATTCTTGGATCCATACAATAATTCACTAGCATGCACTCTTTTTATGAAAAATCAATTAATCAGTTTTGATGTGCCAATGTATTATGTAAAAATCACATCCTAATGTCACAATATGAGCCTTTCACGTTCTTGTTCCATTTCCTCTACATATCTTTGCCAGGCTGGATTTTCAGCTTGTTAACATCAAATCAAAGGCCAAAAACTGACTTAACTTGAAGATGATATTAGGCTGACCTTGGCAACTACAAAGTTGTGAATATCAAAGTGGGCATCACACATGCAAGCAAATCTGTCACATTAACAATGAAAACTATTTTAAGAATACCGGTAAGAATCAATGCACAATGTATTCATCTTTCTGTTCAAATAGGCCAATATTTCAGTTTTTAAATAGAACTCTTGATGCTTTTCAAAACTTTGATTTCAGTCCAATGACCAGTAACTGCTTGAGTGAATGAAATATTTTATGTATAAAAATAATTTTGTGATTGACTTGCATGTAATTTTCAAACGTTATACAGAAATCTTGCTAATCTAAATCTGACCACATAACTACATTATAGAATCATGGATTATTACCGTAAATGCTCGAGTATAGTGAACACCTTTTTAACTCAGAATTTTCCATAAAGTTAGGGATGCATATTATATTCAAATAATACAAAATTACATAATTTTTCCTAATTTTTCCCAAAGACTTAATTTTACTGGCACTTTCCTTAGCATTTAGTTATCATTTTAACGGCAAAGCAGATGGCATTAATGAGGGAGAAGGAGATGGAGAGAAATTGTGAGAGACAATTTGTAAGGAGAGTAGCAGAGGGGGAAGATGACCTATAGGCAGCTTAGTCTATTGTTGGTACAATATGGTACAATACAAAATTGCTGTCATAGGGAGAGGGAGAAAGATAGAGAGAAACAATTTGCTGGCTACTAGTCAGCTATATAAAGCCAGGTGTCACTGCAGCCCAACTCAGCCTATAATTAATGACAGTCTAACAGCAGAATCTCTGTTTAATCTGATACCAGAGTACACAGTCTCCCATTCACTACAGTAAACACAGACTCAGGAACTTCTACCATTGAATCTCTTGACATTTGTCAATCATTCCACAGAAACTGCTCTTCTTAGCATTCTATCAGATATATTCAAAGCAGCCGACAAAGGGCAAGTCACAAGTCACGGCACTAGTCCTCCTCGATTTAACAGCTGTATTTGATTGCATCGAATATGACATACTTCTCAAGAGATTAGAACATTCATTCGGGATCGAAGGAGCTGCCATAGACTGGATTAAATCATATCTGACACAGACCGGACGATGCAAGTTAGGTTTTGAGGGAAGCTCTCCAGACCGAGACCAGTCACCTGCGGAATTCCACAGGGTTCCATACTAGGGTCAAAGCTCTTCATCCTATTCATCAGTAAGATCAAAGAGATCATCAGTCGTCATCAAGTCCTTTTCCACCTATATGCAGACGACATGCAGTTATACAGCAGTTCCACTCTGGCTAATCTAAAGGGTGTCATTCCAGCATTAGAAAACTGTATCGCCGATATCGAGAAGTGGCTTAAGCTGAATAAACTTAAACTAAATGCCTCAAAGACAGAATTTATAATATTAGGGCTTAGTTGACAACTAGCGAAAACTAATGTCGAAAATATTAATTTCAACCTATGTGGAGCCAACATCAAAAGCTCAAAGACTGTCAGGGATCTTGGATTTATCCTTAACGACAGTCTTACTATGACCGACCATGTCAGCAAAGCAGTCTCAACCAGCTTCTATCAACTACGCCAACTCCGTCCAATAATAGACACTCTAACCACAGAAGTACCACAGGCTATTATACATGCATTTATTTCATCACATCTTGACTGTTGTAATAGTCTCTTCTACCTAGTCCCAGAAAATAAAATCAGGAGACTTCAAGCAATCTAAAACTCAGCGGCACGCCTCTTAAGTCGAACTCCAAGATGCCAGCACATCACGCCCATCTTTCAGACCCTCCTCTGGCTACCAGTTCGAAAACGGATTATATGCAAAATAATCTCGCTCATAGACAAATGCCTAAGATCTGAAGCTCCAGACTACCTTATGAGGGACTGCTAACTACTATGTGATATTGGAAGAAACCGATCGATCAGCACGAGGTCTCTATTTACGCGAATACTATCAGCACCTCGCACAAGAACCAAAATTGGAGAACGCTCCTTTTGAGTAAATGGCCCAGCACTCTGAAACTCATTACTGCCATATCTTAGAGACGTAACACTTTCCCGTGAAACTTTTCTCGCAGCTCTTAAAACATATTTGTTTAACACACAAGCCGAGGCACATTAGGTCTAATTATGCGCCTAGAAATGAGATGATGATGATGATGATGATGATGATTTTGCAACATTCACAGTTCTGTCCAAAATAATAATTAAGCT
This sequence comes from Metaphire vulgaris, assembly GCA_018105865.1. NCBI lineage: Eukaryota > Metazoa > Annelida > Clitellata > Crassiclitellata > Megascolecidae > Metaphire > Metaphire vulgaris. The sequence goes on from CM030856.1 coordinate 3,585,222, forward strand.
TACCAGTGGTCAAATAAAACATTACCAAGTGTTGAGATTTAAGGGTTCACATCATATTCATGAAAAGCAATCTTACCTTTTGACCTGCACACCAGAAAGCCATGCGCATAATAGTCCTGTACACACTATACTTGAGATTTAATGGTATATTGTGTTTGTTAGTATCCAAATGTGGCCTGTCTTCATAACCACAAATTCAAGTCATGACTTTAAAAAGGTTGGGAAGTCCTGCTTTCCTGCTTTGTAATTAGGATGCCTAAGAGCAATGGATAAGATATGGAAGAGCAAGGCGGTAAATATGAAGAAGTGAAAACAGAAGAAACTGAAACATGTACCGTATTTTCGTGCCAAATCGCCGCTTACGTTTATAGGCCGCTCCACGTTTACAGGCCGCAGAAATCCAGTGGCATGTAAATATTTTTCATAGATAAGCGGTACACGAATATAGGTCACGTGCCCTGATGTTACGGTATCATTATATATACACGTGCAGTTATTCCCAATGGAGAAAGAGAGACGTGGAGGGAGAGAGAGACAGGGAGGGCGAGAGAGAGGAGGGAGAGACGGAAAGAGAGAGACAGAGACGAAGGGAGGGAGGAAGGGAGGGAGAGACGGAGAGAGGGAGGGAGGGAGAGACGGAGGGAGAGAAGGAGAAAGAGAGAGAGATGGAAAGAGTTATTAAACATAAATAAATCTTCTATCTTATCAGCATTCATAAGACAAAAGTGTCCATCCATTTAGTACGTACGCACTGAGGGTGAGAGGTTTGGGATTTCGAAAATTTTGTGTAGGGGAGGGTCTTGACTGGATGCATACGTATGCACAAATTTATAAATAACCTATGTGACAATTAAAAAACCGCCGAGGTAGAAGACTGGTAAATTCACAAAAAACATTTGATTTGAAAACAATTACTTTCTCACGGTCAAACGAAGAGTCCCTGCTCCCTGGTAGGCTTATATTGTTCCCACGGTTATTATATAATTGGCCGGCAGACTTGGCGGAGGGGGAGCATCTGTGGATTGTGTGCAGAATGCTCGTATGTAGCCGCCTATTAAAATAAACGTATCCAGTGGTCAGCAAAACATAGTATTAAAAGCGAGTTCTAATATGCCATTTTTGCGTACGTACTATATGGATGGCCAAAGAAGAAATTTAATTTAGATCAAGTATTTTTATAGCCCACAGTGTGAGAAATGCGTTAAATGAATGATCCGAATTATTTACTTTCTAATCTTGCTTAGTAGCTGGATTAATTAAATGGTTCGAGAGGCCGGTTCACAGCACTCCCTGACGATGAAATAGATTTTTCAGTTGCTATAGAATGAATGCTTTACACATTCTCACATAATGAATCTTTTTTTTCTTCGTAGTATTCTGCCCTTAGGCAGGTTTAGTATTCCAATTTCGCCATTCATTCCTGTTCATAGCTTTCTCCTTTAACTCTTTATAGTCCTTTTCCATCATCCAGTCAAGTAGCATCTCTCGTGGTCTTCCTTTGGTCTTTTCCCCCTCTAGTTGTCCTTCTATTACTTCCCTTAGGAGTGAGTCTCCTCTCATTGTATGTCCCATCCAGGTCTTTTGTCTTTTTCTTATTGAGTTGAGAAAAAGACAAAAGACCTGGATGGGACATATCATAGATAGCAAAATGGACTACAATAATTTGCTATTAGTTGGCTTTACTGCTTACACTGAATTCTCACTTGTAACTAAAATGACTTAATTCTTGAGCAATTAGGAAATCATATGAGCAAATCTCGAAAAGACAGAGATAAATAGAGACTGAGAAAGAAGAGGGCAAAAAAGGATAGAAATAAGGAAAACCAGAGCAGAGCTGGTTACAAACAGACAGCTAAAGAGAGACAGACAGTCAAACAAAGAAGAGAAGGGTAAAATAAGGCGAGGCTACAATAATCCTGACCACAAATTCATTTTTCTAGTTTAATGCAACAGTATGAGAAAAACACAGGAAAGTCTTTGACTCTAAATTTTATGAAGAAACTGGATTTAATTGCACTTACAGCCTCCTTCAAACAAAGTTCTCGCAATTTACTGATCCTTGCAAACAGTTCTTGTTGAAGTTCATCCTTTCGAGTCTTTAATTTAAGAAACATTTCCTGACGAGCAATCTTCATTGTTTCTAACTCTTTTGCCTGCAGAACTTGAAAAAAAGAAAAACTTTAATAATGTAGGTAATCATAGTCAAGGATGGCTGCTTTACAGCAAGTGTCATGGTTAATGGATTTATGGATTCTATTTAAATCTGAGAAAGAGCTGGGGCTCCACATACAATGAATTTAGTTATGTAACAGATTTTTATTTTCACAGTGACCTTGCAAAAAGTAAAGAATAGACATATCTGCTTTTCTGAGATCTTGATTTATAAATTTTTACAGATTGAATGAAATAAATGAGAAATAATAAAAGAATAAAAGATACACAATCTTTATGAGATGTCCTTTTCAAACTTTGTAACGTTTGTATGACTTACAATAGGAGACTTGCTCTGGAGTCCGAGTCATGGCAGTTTGGATTATGAGATCTTAGATTCAATTTAAGATTTCCCGTAGTGAGTAATCACGCATTCAGTATCGGTCAGTAATATTTAAACTCACCATCAGCTTTTGAACAGATGAAAGTGGATGATGATCTGATGACATCGGCCTCAACTTCTGACTCAGGCATCTTGTCTGGGTTCTCAAGCATTCTGTTGATGTCATCAGCTATGTCACTCAGACTGCGAACTGGTACTGAAAGAGACTGAAATAACAGCAACAATTGACCAAATTGATACCAACTTAACAATGTCCAAGACACCTTTTGTGTCTTTACAAACAATTTAATTGTTAAAAATGCATTAGAGCAGCGGTTCCCAACCAGTGGTATCGCGTACCCCTATAGGGGTACATCAGCCAAAGGGTAGGTGAAGGAAACAAGAATTAGAAAAAATATTGTAATGTTAAAAGAGATAATTAATGGCACTGTAGGCCTAAGCTGGATATGTGGGTAAAACACAGAGCAAAAGTGTTGAAGTCTTGGAAACTTGAAAACAAAAAACGGTCATCAAGACTTTTTGAAAGAAAACTTTCAAAATTTTCAATAAATGTCTTTATCCTTTCTCTATATTTGCCTATGGGGTACACACGAAGTTCACTTGTTTGCTTTGAGGTACAATTTTAAAAGAGGTAGGGAATCACCACATTACAGCATAACAGATATATTATTTTAGCAAATGGTCATTAAAATGTCAAAACAGTATCCACATTCATTTGTATTTTCATTATTACCTACAATATACACAATCAAAAACATCAATGTCAGTCAGGACCGTTTTAAGGTCTTCGTAGGCCCTGGGCACTCTCATATTCGCAGGCCTTCGTCAACTTAAACCTCCAAGTTGCCAACTACTCGATCAAATGTGGATGAAACAGTTTCTAAAGCCAAGGTATTAATTATGATGTATCCATCAGATCTGGAAGAGGCATTTACTGACGAGTTTCTTCTATTTTCACAAATATTTGGTGAGATTAAAAGTGTGGCTGAAATGCTTAAGGCACACATAGAGAATAGGATGGTGACACCGTGACAAGTTTTCTCAAGGAAAATATTGCTTTCCAAATCTACAGTGTACCTTTCAATTTTTGGAACAAGTTGTGAAGGTGAACATTCATTTTCCAAACTGAAACTTATAAAAACTTATCTTCGGTCAATGATGGGACGAACACGACTATCCTCCCTGGCACTGTATACTTTCAATCAAAAAGGACTTGATGCGGAAAATTACATTTGAAGACGTCATAAGTGACTTTGCTAATGCAAAGAGCCGAAAAGTTTACATATCGTAACACTGCTCAAGTGCTCATATTAATAGATATTATACTGTTTGTGACTGCTAGAGTTAAACTTTATTAAATGTGTATCTGCAAGGCTGCAATTTCTGCCATATTTCTACTTCCTTCATGTTTTCCATACACATCAGACTTTCGTAGGCTCCTGAAAAGTTCGTAGGCCCTGGGCACAGTGCCCACTGGATAAAACAGCCCTGATGTCAGTTTAGCCTTCAAGGGTATTTAGCATATGGGGACACTTTTAAAATCAAATAAAAAAGAAATATAAGAAAAGGAAGACTAAAGGGGCAAATAATTACACAAAAATACCATGAAAACACGACATGACCTTTACCCATATTGCTAATCTGTCTACGAGTTATTCACACTCAACCTCTATTACCCTCTTCACATAACTAACTAAACTAAAACTAAAACAGAGTAAAAAACAGTGATCAATACACTAATGCAATAAAGCAATAAACTACAACACAGCAAATAATGTATTCCTTCTGGCATTTAATGTGAAAGAGAATTTGTTCACCATGTATAAAGAGCTTTAATTCAGTTATTCTGTGTTAGAGAAAAACAGTCACATTATGCTGAGAGGACCTCATGAACCACCACACCACATTACACCACTCTATGCACCACCATACCACCACCACCACCAACCCCCCCCCATGTCTGAAGTTGAGGCAGCAGAATGGATGATATGATTGCAGTTGTCTCTATCTTCAGTTGCTCTTATATCAGGATGTTAGTTTCATTCCAGTCTGCTCTTTGGCCAGCACATCACAGCAACAATAATTATTAATAATTATAATTATAGTGAAGTGCATCTATAGCACCAGTTCTAAATACTATCAGTGGCGTAGCGAGGGTATCCGGCGCCCGGGGGCAAAGTCTACCGGTGGCGCCCCCAACACTGCTGACGAGCAAAAAAAAAGTCGTCACATTGTTCTCCGCACCCCTGAAGTCTTAGAGTCTTACAGGCGCCCCTCTCCATATAGTGGCTGACACGAGCAAAAAAAGTCATCGCGCATATTTCTTCACCTTTATTATGCATTTCACTTGCCCAAATACCCGATTTTGGCGCCCCCCAGCCCGGCGCCCGGGGGCAGCTGCCCCCACCCGACCCCCTCACTACGCCACTGAATACTATAAAGGCACCAAATTCCTTAACCCCTTTACAGTGGTAGTTTTTTTGTGAAAACTGGAAACTAAAAATAATTTATTGGACATTAGTAGCAACTTCCCCTAGTTATCTCGGGCTCCACCTTTTGCAGTAGATTTCTCCTGCCCGAGTTATCCCGGTCCGACCTTAAAGAGGATAAAATAAAAATGACATAAAACTCACAATCAGCTTAGAGGTGTTTTAAGATAATTTTTAAAACCGATTAACATTTATACAGAAACAAAATTTATAGCACAGATTGTTTGAGGAGTAAATATATTTCAACGTAAGGCAGTCACTGTCCTATGGTGACTTGTGCTAAAGGCATGCTCAGCTTGGCCACAAAGTTCATTTACTGGATTATTAATTATGATTAAAATCGGTTCAAAACTTGAATGTGTATTATGCATATGAATAAATTGTTCTGCATTTTTCAGACAGACAATACTAAGTTGATCAGACTACTGCATAGTGCTTTAGGCTGGTGCAAGGAGCTATACAAATTCATTAATTTAAAAAATGTACTGGTACTTGCATCTAATTTATGAAAGTAGCAGGCACTAGTGGACAAAAATAGAAAATAAATTGATTTTTAGACAAAATGACAAAATAGAATAGAGTAGTACACTTTGTCCAGTAGCAGCTAGCAACAGGATTGATTAAAAATTAAACACTACGAAGCTGTAGACCCTAAATAGACACAATACTTTTTAACAGAAATACCTTTGAAAATACAAGATTTGAAGAGATACAAATGCCCAAAGTCTGTCTCACTGCCACAGGCTCTTTTATGCCGAGTAAAATTGGAAAAAGGTGCCAAAAAGGCTATCTAACAATGCTTACTAACTTTGTATATCTAGGAAGTTCTAAGGTCTTTGATACAGTACAATGGTTATATAAATATTCTCAGGTGAAAATTTGCCTGCAGATACATAGGTCTTAACCTTTTTACATTCATTAGTACATAACTGACATAGCTTGCTTGAAATACAAGTCTGATAGCACGAGGGAATATATGTTAAATGTTAATATATACATTTTATAACCACATAACTGCTGTATTTTAGCATTCAATTGGCATACAATGTGAAAATCATTAAATTTATATAGGGTGATTATGTTTGATGGATAATAATTTGTACTAGGCAAACAATATCAACAACATACAATGTGTTTAGTAGAGCCTTGAATATAGAATCCAAAGGTATAAAACACCATTTAATTTCAGCCACTCGGTCAAGATCGATGATGGTGGTAACCACTTCCTTAGAAGAAGTCCTTATGAAAAAAGCTTAGTGGTGCAAGGGTTAATTATCTCAAAATTGCATAACTGCATTTTCAAAGAACATTTGTTTATGCTGGCTTCTTCTGTTATTTAAATCATGTTGTGCTATTTAAGACTTCAAAAATAATCTATTTGCCATTAATTGCCTGCATATTGTCACTAAACCTCCATCAAAATTTAACCTCTTAACTGGGTTCGTCGTATATGTACGACGCGTCCATCATAGTATTATTCGATGGACTGAATGCCATTCCATTTACAACTTCTTCAACTTTATCTTCCTGCTTCCTGTGCCAATCATTCCTCAAATGGGTTCGTCGTGTATATACGGCGCTTAACTTCGGTGTCTGTTCCTCAAATGGGCTCATCACATATGAAGGGTGTAAAAGTAAAAAGTGGACCCCTGTTTGACATTTTATATCTCAGCCGCATGTGTAGTGATTTCAATAAAATTTATAGGTCATATACCTGGGAATGTTTCTGATGTAATTTCCAAATGTCATGCTGATATCTTTAGTGTTTGCTGAAATATGGCCAAAAAAACTGAAGAGACAAATTTTAAAATTAACAACGGAATATAACGTCATAATAAATGTATCATTTTTAAGTCTAAAATAGCGTTGTTGTCATCGCGCCACGCAAGGTCAAGGGTTACTTACGGCCAACAGATAAACACAGCAGCATTATGATTGGCTGCAGGACTGTCATGATTTGCTTGGAGATGATTTTATATTCCAGCAAGACGGAACACCTGCCCACTCTGCTCTCAGGACCCAGGATTTTCAGGAGCAAAATTGTCCCGATTTCATCAAGAAAGATGACTGGCCACCCAACTCCCTAGATATCAAAAGTATCAGCCAAAGCCACAGAACATCATTGGGAGGTGGTCTGATTTTAGGTTGTAGAGTGAACCCTACCCCCAAGAATTTTGGGGGGGCACAGATGGTTAGGAAGAATAAAAATGCTAAACAACAGTGCAAACTCATCTTTTTAGCTTCTATATAGCCTGAAATATACTGAAATGTTCGGTTTTTCACATTGAAATTTTTTTTGCAAAATTTTCATTTCTCCAAGCAATAAGTTCTAGGGTTTGAAATATAATTATGCCAAATTGGGTCCGATATTCAAAATTTTTAAAGTATTCTGTTCCAATTACCACTCCCTACAACTTTGCCGCTCACACAAGGGGGTCACCGCTGAAAATTGTTGCTATTTAGCTTTGAACAAAATCTTTGAGAGGGGGTCCTATTTTAGGCTGTAGAGTGAACCCTACCCCCAATTTTTTTGGGCATGATGGTTAGAAAGAACAATAAAAATGCCAAACAACGGTGCAAACCTCATCTTTTTAGCTTCTATATAGCCTGATATATACTGAAATGTTGGGGTTTTCAGATTGAAAATTTTTTGCAAAATTTTCATTTCTCCAAGCAATGAGTTCTAGGGTTTGAAATATGATAACTACCCCAAATTGGGTCCGATTTTCAAAATTTTTGAACTATTCTGTTCCAATTACCACCCCCTACAACTTTGCTGCTCACACAAGGGGGTCACTGCTGAAAATTTTTGTTATTTAGCTTTGAACAAAATTTTTGAGAGGATGTCCTATTTTAGGCTGTAGAGACCCTACCCTCAAATTTTTTTGCACGATGGTTAGAAAGAACAATAAAAATGCTAAACAACGGTGCAAACCTCATTTTTCTAGCTTCTATATAGCCTGAAATACAGTGTTAGGAGTGATCTTAGATCAAAAGATCAAAGATCACAATCTAAGATCACAATTCATGATCTTTGATCTTTGATCTAGATCACTTTTTACTAGTGATCTTTGACTCTGATTTTAAATCACTTTTTTGGTGATTTTGATCTTTATTATCAACAGAAGATCAAAGATCAAATTATACATATTCTTCCAACTAAGTCAATCAATCAACGAACTTCTATGTGTATTGAGTAAAATGGCAGACAAATCAAGCATTTGGACCTCAATGATCATGTTAGTGCAGCCGGTGCAGATGATGAGGATTATGGGTATGGCCCTGACATTAGTACTGGCACTGCCACTGGGACTCAGAGGGAGGCTTGCTCAGTTGCAACTGGTCGTGAAAATGCAGTCAAGATAGAGGTCATGCACTACCTGAATAACCCAAATAAGGAACTTTCTAGCTTGTTGGCATACCCACATGTCAAGGCAGCAGTTGTGAAATATAACACAACCCTGCCATCTTCTGCACCTGTCGAAAGACTTTTTAGTATTGGAGGTTTGATAGCTACACCGCGAAGAAACAGGTTGTCTGACGCAACGTTTGAGCGTCTGCTCATGCTGAAAATGAACTGCCGTGTTCAACACTGACTGTGAACTGAGTTAGTTGCTAAAATTGTCATGAACTGTTTTCAGTTGTGTTAGTAACTTAGTATTACAAAAGTTTACATGCATCGTACAGTGGACATTTGTATCGTTATCATATGTGACACGTCATACATGATATAATACCTATATTTGTATGATCTTTGATCTTAGATCACTTTTAAGGTGATCTTGATCTTAGATCATTTATACTCTAGTGATCTTTGATCTTGATCTTAGATCAATTTCTCTCTAGTGATCTTGATCTTTGATCAAGATCATTTTACAAGTGATCTTTCCTAACACTGCTGAAATATAGTAAATTTAAAACGTATATGTTCACATTTCATATGAACGCTTTTCCCCAAAATTAATTACCCAGACTGGTAACGTCTTGTAAAATTTAATTCCCCTGGTTAAGAGGTCAATAATGAAGACACATATGTAACGGAAAATTATTTCACAAATTACAATCAAATATTGAGGCTAAAAGTAATAGCTAGTCAAAAAAACTGCAAAGTATTTCATGGCACTACAAGACTTGGCAAATATTATTTTGCATTACATTTATCGACACAATTTAATACTTCAATTCAATCACTTAAGAAATTAGGTTGTTCTTTGCCCAAAGTCACTTCCACTTTTATTTTATTGTCATATCCCATATGTCATATTCAACCCTTTACTAAATAATCCAAGTCAAATTGTTTTAAAACAAAACTTGTGTACCATACGGTTGCACTGCTTGATGATGCAGCTTGTAGCTTCATGACTGGTTGACCGAAATCTCTGAAAATTGTCACACATTATCTGCTTGGTTGAACTACATTGCAATTAATTATTGCAAATTGTAATTGCAATGTCTTAAGATAACTTCTGTGAATCGATTTTATGATTTCTTTTAAGGTTATCTTAGGACATCTTGAGTCTGTGACTTAAGACAAAACTTAGGATCATCTTAAGATTATCTTAAAACATTTTTAAGAGTCTAGTGCAGGCCATTCCATCTGGAAGTCAAGAGTGGGAAACAGCCTCATGATCATGGAGGAAAAGCCAACAATGTCATGAGACACATGGCAATTATTAGCAGAAAACTCATAAAGCCCGTTAGGACCTGAAAACCAGCATCTACTCATTGTAATTTTCAATTTTAAAAATAGGACAAAAGGCAACAGGTACTGCATTCTGCTTTTCTCAACTTGAAATTATTACCATTAATTATACTCTTCCCTTTCCTCGGATTTTCCATTTTACCTTCTTATTGGCTAAGAAAAGAAATAAGAAAATAACCATAATGGTACACTAGGATGCTTGATTACGCCATGATGGCTGTCATAAATGGTGTTTTGTCAGCAGAGCCTTCTGTACTCCATCATATAAGCAATTATTGCTATGGGCTCACAAGGTAAACATTTTGTGGTAAATATGTGAACTGAAATAATCTCTAGAATCCAAAATAAATCTAAACTTGTCCTTTAAGTGCTTATTTGTCAACAGCGTCACCAAGAGGCACATGCTAAGTATCTAACTGAGAGATATCAGCAACATGCAAGCTTCATCCACATACATATGATCATTCACGTGGACCGAGTTCAAATTGCATCTAAATCTATAGTTAATGGGCATGAAGTAAGTGACTTAATTATCAGGTACTACTTTCTAGGTCAACCCTACTTCATGCCACAGGCAATGAACTGTTAAACTGTGCTGATTAAGAAGAGTTAAAACTATAATTCTGACATAACATCATTGCAATTGGATGCCAGATAGATATAACAATTTACCCAAATCAAGAGGAGTGGGATAATCCATAGTTTCACCAAGTAAAGTAGGCTGGCTGTACTTGTACAAACTATCTTAAATGAAGTCATTCAACTATTCATAATTCGGATCATTCATTTAACGTATTTCTAACGCCCTGGGCTATAAAAAGACTTAATCTCAATTAAATTTCTTCTTTTGTCTTATGAATACTGATAAGATAGAAGATTTATTTATGTTTAATAACTCTCTCCATCTCTCTCCCCTCCCTCCGTCTCTTTCTCTCTCCATCTCTCTCTTTCTCCTCTCTCTCTCCATCTCTTTCTCTCTCTGTCTCTCTCTCCGTCTCTCTCTTTCTCCCTCTTTCCCTCCCTCCCTCGCCCTCCAGTCTCTCTCTCCTTCCCCGTCTTCTTCTTTCTCTTTGCCCAACCGACAAACCACCCTGGCTAAAAAGACTAGCTATTTCAAGAAAGATTAGATAGAAGATTAAGAATAAGCAGCTACTGCTGTGCTGCTTTCTCCTCTCGCTGTCCATCTCTTTCTCTCTCTGAAGTTCTACCGTCTTTCTTTTACTTACCCTTACTTAGTCTTACTTCTTCCCTGTTGGGGGAATAACTGCACATGTATATATAAGGATACTGCAACATCAGGGCACACGGCCTATATTCACGTGTGGCTTATCTATGAAAATATTTACATGCTATTGGATTTCTGCGGCCTGTAAACGTGAAGCGGCCTATAAACATAAGCGGCGATTTGGCGTGAAAATACGGTATATATTTTTTGCGGACTATCCACGGGTGCGGACTATCTGCGGGGTGTTGGGCAGTCTGTGCCAAAATACGGTACCTATAGTTCATATGCTAACATATGTTGGTTCATGTACAGGTATCTGAGATTATGAAACAATTTAAATCATCTGATTTCAAGCCCTGTCCGAAAGACCATGGCTCTCAAGACCTTTCATGCCAGGGTGAACAACATTGAAACCCCTCCACTTTAGTGGTAAAGGAGTGAACAGTGGACATTTCAACCCTTCTACTAGCAGCAAACCTGAAAACTGATGCAGGACATGAAGAGGTCAAATGCCAAGGTTGCCGGTAAGTAAAGACACTGAACAATAGTTGCTGGCAGGAAAAGAGATGCTATTTGGCTCAAGTAGGGGCCTACGTTCTTTTTCGATTACAATTGAAGTGGCGCCATTTTAGAATTCAATATAACTTCAACAAACTTTATCTACACTTTATAAAATGTTATTCACATTAAACATCATCTATTCTACACAAAATATGCAATTTCAACTAAATCAGTCATACAGGTTACAAGATATTAATTTTTGAAAATTTGAACTAAAAAATGCAAGTTTCCACAAAGGGAAAATCACCATTGCAATCACATTATTATGTCATTTTAGACTTTTGTGCTGGAAGTGACTACCATTTGCACACTTCAAGCATGTAAAAGGAGATGCCACTGTCGCAGCGCTCTGCCAATAATATCTTGGTCAAGGTCATGCCATTCCTTCAGAAAACACTGTTTCAAATGGTCGACGTCTCGAATCCTGTTGTGATAGATGCATCACTGCAGCACGCCCAACACTTCATAGTCGACTGGAATGAGGTCTGGGTTATTCGGCAGTCACAATAGCAGAGTGATGAAATCAGGTGTGTTTCGTGACAAGGACTCCACTGTTTCACAAACATGGTGAGCCGGAACTTTGTCCTGTTGAAACGTAAAAAAGTCTCTCTTTGCAAATGGAATGAATGAGGGGAAGCAGGTGCTGACTCAGAAGGACATCACAATAATACACTCTGCTGACTTTAACGTAATGACATGATTGCAAAGGTGAATTTCTCATTGTGGAAACTTGCATTTTTCGGCTCAAATGTTTAAAAATTAATATCTTGTAAGCCACACGACTGAATTCGTTGAAATTTGCAAATTTTGCGTAGAATAGATGATATTTAATGTAGATAAAATCTGATAAATTTGGATAAAATCTGTTGAAGTTGAAGTTATATTGATTTCTAAAATGGTGCCACTTCAATTGCAACACAATGTACATGATATAAATATCACCACCTTTTTATAATGAACCTCTACATCTATCCCACATGTCTAAAGCCTCAAAATGGTCAACAACAACCCCTGTGATAAAGTATTTTGCATTCAGCTGTTCAACTACAATGGAAATCAACATTTTGGGGTGGCACTGGTCCTGACCCACTGCTTTATTTTGAAAAGTTGACATCTGCTTTAATGTGAGCAGATTATTTTGGAGATGGTACTTACATGGGACAGATCAAAACTGGGGAGAGTGTTGGGGTGAACAATACAATGAGCAAACCCTCCAGACTACAAGTTTAATGGGCATGAAGTATGTGACTCAGCTATCAGATGCTACTTTTCTAGGTTAACCACACTTCATGCACATCTGATTAACAGTTTAACTGTGCTGCTTAAGAAGAGCTAACGCAACCATTCTGACATAACATCATTGCATTTTGATGCCAGAGATAATTTACAGTACTTAATGTTCTTTGTAAGAACCCTACTGACATAGAACCCTACTGACATCCCTGCCTTGAAGGAAAAGTAACTCAGCCCAACTGAGGCTTCAGCTTTTCTTACTGATATTACACCATCCTGTTATAAAATGTTCAATGAAACTAGGCCAGACAACAAAGGTGGGGGTGTGGCAAAACATTTAACATTCCACCTTAAGGTATCAAGGCATGAGCCAAAATGTGCCTTTATCCAGAGACTTGACTGTGATATCAGCATTGCATCAAATACACATAGATTGAACCCTTTGCATTTGCTGAATTATGACAGGAATCTATTATAACCTTTGCACAAAATGTTACAGATACAGCTCAAATCACAGACACATTTCCCCAAGACACATCTTGAAAGTAGCTGCATAATACATAATTAATTATGAAACCTTGGGAAGATGTGATAGTTGTGATATATGACGAGCAGAAGACACATAACATCTTTAAATGAGAATTACAAGCCCCAACAAAAGAAACTGCCCATCACTTGACTTAATTAAACGCACAGGGCAGAATGATGTGCAAATTTATTTGGATATCATGGACCTATAAATTAAAAGAGCAAAGTAATGGTAAAGCAGGCTGTTCCCTATAGCAGTGTTTCCCAAACTGTAGGTCGAATGGCTCAGTCTAATAGGTCGCAAGGTGGTGCAAAATTAGATTCAATTAGATTAGATTTCACTTTCTGACCAACACCATCATGTCATTAGCCTTGCAAAGTTGCAAGGAGGCTAACTTTTAAGAAATCCATACACCTATATGCCTGCAATCCATACAAGGCACATATTAAAATGAGTAGTTTTATCCACTTTTAGTTGACACTAAGTTTGTTGGGTCATGGCATGTTACAAAACCACTGAAGTGGGTCGGGGTTCCAAAAAGTATGGGAAACTGTGCCCTATTGAAGTGGATGTTCCTCAGTATAAAAGTGGATGTTCCATAGTTCTCACAGCCAAAAGAAAAAAGAAAAAGCAATAAATAATAAAATATTGTAATTAAAATATACACAAAAGCATGGTGAACAAGATGAACTAGCTATTTAAACCTATTAAGAGCTAATATCACATAAAGGGCCATCCATAAATGACGTAACACAATGTTGGCCGTTTTTTTACCCCCTCCCCTACATAACGCGTCGTAACAAAAAGTCAGACTCCCCTAAAATATGACGTAACAACACGTCGACCCCCCCTCTTCTTGCCTTTTGGACAACCTTGACAAGCAAAAAAGGTCATTCTCATCTTTTCCCTTGTAATTTTCCCTTTTTTTCTTTCAAAATCAGCTGACAAGCAAAAAAGGTCGCCACCCAAAAAATTTTTCATTGCGTTACGGCACATTCCCTCGAACCCCCCCTCGCCACACATCGTAACAAATGTTTGCCCTCCCCCTAGGTGCGTTACATCATTTGTGGCTGGCCCTAATTCACAAGAAGTGAAAACATAATTGGCCTTCTGTTGATCACTTATACAAATGAACATCGTCGGTGAATTGCAGGGTTAATCGTGATGATTTCTGGTATTTGCTTTTTCACCTTTTTGAGGACATATTTTATTTCATATTTTATTTTAAATTAGGGGTGGTAACAATTAATTCAATTTTAATATTTAACTTTTGAAAAATTAACAATTAATTAACAGTTAATTTTGATTAAATTACAAAAACTTCTGTAGTTACATTTATTGAGAATTGTGATATTTCAATAAAATTCAGTTAGAAAGAATAAATAGCACAAGCGATTTCTCATTCAAATGTCGCACAGGTTTGGCTTACCGGTAAATCCAAAATGTTTATGTTTAAGTTGTTATTTAATAACTCGATTACTCTAACTCTCCGCCACATTTACTGTAATTATTGCTTTCGGGCTTCTAGTGCATTTGTTGGTGATGGGTGAAAAGATAAATTGTTAATAAAATTTTAATCATTAAAATAAATTAAAAAGCAATCTATTAATTAATCTTTAATTTCTAAAGTCCTATTTTAAATATATTTTGTGTTATTATTTCATGCTTTTCCTTGGTTTTCAGTTGTGGGAACAAGGGAACAACCACTTTTATATTAGATTACGGAACATCCACTTTTATACCTAAAGGGTCTGCTTTACCAAGCTGCATCTTTCCACTTGATCAAAGGCAGTTAGATTAGACAAAAAACAGTGTAATTTAAAGTGGCTTAGGAGGCATTACTGTCTATGTGAAAGCCACTAGAGACACTAATGAAGTTTGAACCCGCTCAGTCAGCCTACCGCTCCAGCACGTAACCCACTCTCCATCTGATATCATGTACAGATTGGCAATTTCTAAACACACATTACTATTAAACAAGCTATGTCATCTGATGCAGAAATTACATAAAGTCCCAAACTTTCATCATCCTCTGTAAAAATACTTTGCTGCGACTGCCTACCTTGACCACCACGAACTACAGATTATGGATTTTACCCAGATTGAGTGCTCATGAATAAGCTGGTGAACTGCACCAAGCAGAGCTATAGAAATTTCGTTTTACTTACTTACTTACTTTCCAACAGGTAAAATAATAAATTCTTACCATCACAATGGCTAGTTGAACATTAATATAAAAAAATTCACATGGGATCAAGTAAAATCAGTGAGAAACTTCCAATAAAGAATACCATGAGCTAAACCATGCAAGTCTCTACACTAGCACTACCCCGGTTCACCACTAAACCAACCAGCCAAACTATGGTTCCAATGCAATAGCCAGTTCAAGCAGTCACCAAAAAGTAGCCAAGTAGCGCTGGCATACCAAAGCCCACCTACTACAGCAACCATAATGGCAGAGTGTTTATGCGAGGTCACCGTCATTACTGAACAACCAATGGAGGACTAGCATTAGAAAAATTAAGGCCATGTTGCCTACTGGTGACTCCACCTACTCCTTTAAGTGGCAGCCACAGCTGAAATTCAGCTGACGGCTACTTTACAATGCAGCTGCCAGCAATGCACAGGCAACTTGGCCCACAACACCAGGTCTAATATATTCTGTATGATATTACAAACAATTTGATGTACTGTTGCATGAATAATGCTGCAAACTACATAATTTAAAATGATCTGCTCAAATACCAGATATGCACTTCAACATAACTTTTACTAAACTAAATATAAACTAAAATGTCCCACAATACACAGTCCAGGAGTCACAAAATACATCATATAACTTGACAGCAAATACAACCCAGATGACAAAGACTGACTTTACAGCCAAAAAGGGAACTATCCCCTTTAGAATCATAAACACTTATTACAGTTGGCTTAAAATCTCCAACCATCAATATGAAATATCACTGCCACAGTTCAGTCTGTATTGTGTTACTATGATCTGTGAGAACTACAAAGTTCCCACCAGCTGCTCTTCTGTCCATTATCAATCAATCAAGAACAGAGAGGCAAACATAAATGGAGAATAGTCAACACTTTATTCATTCTGTAATAGAAATCCGTCAACATTTGCTTATATTACCGGAACTTAATATTTAAAGCATTGCACAATATTGAACACTGTCTGGTTCAAAGGCAGGCAGAAACAAGAACCATAAACAACTGGACAAGCCCCTCAATTGTCAGGTCAGTTGGCACAAATTCAAAACAGCACATTTTAATGACCACCTGCTAGACATTTTTACATCAGTAATTTGGCCAAAGATGTTCCTCATCCTTTAGTTGTAGGGGGGGGGGTCCAACACTTAATTGATACTAGAAAATACTACATGTCATCATTCACTACCAGCCAGCCTTCCTTCTAGTACTTCTCTTAATAGGCAGATTCTTCTCTCAGAACATGCCCTATCCACTTCTTTTGTCTAGTAT
The DNA here is from genome assembly GCA_018105865.1 of Metaphire vulgaris. NCBI lineage: Eukaryota > Metazoa > Annelida > Clitellata > Crassiclitellata > Megascolecidae > Metaphire > Metaphire vulgaris. Next base: position 3,602,004 of record CM030856.1, read on the forward strand.
TTATTAGGCTTTTCTTCTCTTCTATCCTCTTCCAGACTTCAGGGCTAGTGGACCTTGAAAGACAGGTCGACCAGTAGGTAAAGGGTCTAATGCTGCCTTCCTTGCCCATTAAATGGCCTTAATGCTATTAGATAGGCAGACAGTCCTGAACTGACTCATGAATGCCCTATAAGAGGAAATGACAAAGACTTCATCTCTGGCCCATAGCCAAAAGGTACAACATTCACACACAGCTCTGTCATTATAACAGATTTTGCAATGAAGAAATCTATTCTGCAAATTGATAAAAGAAACTGACAATATAAGGCTTTAGGTTTTATTCACAAATCTCTTGCAGCTACAACTCCAGAGCTTTCTCCTCCCCTATAACCATTTAGAATTTCCCTCTAAGGCTCTTGAGAAAGAAAGGAATCAGGAGAACAAATGTTTAATGTTGAATCAGAATTAAGGATAACCTATATCAGTGGTTCTCAACCAAGGGTACTCATACCCCTTGTGGGTACTTGAAGAACGTTGTGGGGGTATGCAGAATTACCCCCAGAAATAAAGTCTGTTTTAAAAGCTTGCTACAATTTACTCTGTGCACTGTACAAATACTATAGAAATTATTTTTATTAAATTATATACCCTAAAGAAAAATCCCACTTTATGGCATGTGCACAATCTGTGACAGATGTTTGCTGCTGTACCCGGTACATAATTTTTTTCAAAATATTGCAGAGAACAAAATTTTGTCCTGGGATAAGGTACGCTGGTAGGGGGTATTTCGTTCTCTTAGACTTGTTTCAGGGTGTGTGATCATAAAAAGGTTAAGAAACACTGACCTATATGTACCTGAAACACTGACCTATATATACATTTATACATATATACATTATACACAGTTTCTGGTTTTGGCACCTTCATGGCGGCCAGCATGTGTTTGTAAGTGCCATGGATTGTCGCCGTTCTCAGCATTTATCGACGTTCGGCACTCGGACTTTGTACCAAGCGCGAGGACTGCATCCTACTAATCATTTATTCGTAGAGTTTCTTGCCACCCTCCACTTTTCTACGACATTCTGGAGGGTTGAAGTCGGTCGCCGCTGCTGTTGAGTAATTGCGCCAAAGTTCGCCATTAAGATGGTGGCTGTGTGGCAACGTGACTGTGATCAACTGGAACTTCTGGATCGAGTAGAACTTCCATCTTCGTCGGATTTGCCGATTTTGGTGACGAAATCTCTTGCGGAATATCGTTTCTTTGGAATTCGCCGCCTGATTTTACCAGGCAGAGAATTCCTGTTACCAATTCACGGACTCTTAACATCATCTTCCGTTCTTCGTTGGCGTGTCAATGTGGCTGCAGTTTTCTCGCAAAGGACCGCTTCTATAGGATTCCGCACCGGATTTCTTCACGACGGTGTGATCCTTCTATCATCTGAGTGTGTTTTTAACATCGCCACCTTCTGACCACCATTGACATGTCAGCGTTGTCAAAGTGCTTTTGATTTTGGTTTTTAACTATGTTACAGCGCTATATAAATCGTTGTGATAATAATAATACATATATCTGAAGAACAAGGTTCTCACTGGCAAGTACCGTAAACTCTTCTAATGACTGGTAACTGAGAGACAAACAAGACAGTTTGATCAGAACATCAGTTCAAATTCTTAGCATGATATTAAGTGGCTTAGGAGGCATTACTGCCTGTGTGAAAGCCACTAGAGGTCTAATGGGGCTTGAATCCTCTCTGTCAGCCTGCCGCTCCAGCACGTAACCCACTCTGCCATCTTTCACCTCCAATTCAATTATTTACACCATATTAATAGGACAATAAAGACGGTTAACCCAAGTCAATGCCCATAACAAAACCGGTGTGGCTGAGTGGCATGATAATGAAGATGATGATGATGATGATGAAGATGATGATGATGATGATGATGATGATGATGATGATGATGATGATGGACTGTGAAGCAACTGAGATATGCCAAATGTTAATGTAAGCAGAAGAAGCATTTTCAACCTAGACAACCTAGACTGTCATGCGTACTGTGCTATATAAGTTGTCAGTTATAAATAAATAGACAGGGGATCCAATAAAGCAAACAGAATCCCAGAGAAAACATTTAATTACTCAAATTCTCAATCTGTTTGAAGTTTGAAAAATCTACCTCTCTGACACTATAATATTATAAGGCACTACAAGTACAAATCATATTCTTCCTTATTTATCAGAATTTCAGAATCCAAACACAATTAATAAAATTGAAACAAGGGTCTACCTTTAAAATTCAAAATACAAAAGTCACATAAGGGCATTTTGTTTTGGCATGTTAGAAATGTTGATAAACATTTGAATATACAAACTTTTTTCATATACATGAGAAACTGTTTCACACACACACACACACACACACACACACACACACACACACACACACACACACACACAAGTTTTTGTATATGAAGCATTTGAAGCATTTCATATATTAAAGCCAAAAACCACAGAAAAAGTAAACCCAAATGAAAAGGGAGATGCCTGTCCTGAAACATTTTATAGAATTTTGAATCTCAGGACTATACATTTAGACTAAAGAGTAATGATCTGAGGGTCAGTGAATATTACAAAATCAAAGTTAGAGTCAGAGCATAATTTGCAACAGTCTTAGAAACTGTACTACATTCCAGGAATTAAAATAATACATAATCATTGTATGTAGTTTCAGATAATGACAAAAACAAATTCATTCAGCCTGTGATCATCTAAGGCTGGAAGAAGCTTTGTCCCTTTGAAGCTCTGTCCAGGACAATAAAGTACTCTGTCTTTACAAGTACTTGGATTGAAGCAGGACAACACTTGGACTAAATGGCCTTTGAAGAAGGCTAGAATCCTCAAAATAAGAATCCTAGGAATGCCAACAGACATCTAAGAGGGACTATTATCAATCATTATCTGTCTAAATGATCAACAAGTCTATTTAGCAACTGAGAAAATTTGAAAAAAAAAAAACAATTGAGACCTTGGAAAGCATCAATTCATCATGACATTTCATTCAGTCACTTAGATAATTAGTCAGAAACATAGATGTAAGAACTGCTTTTAAAGGTTTTTATTTTTCCCATGCTTTTGTGTTTTTTAACATTTTTTATTTTTGCCGTTTTTTTATTATAAAAAATGCTGGCAAAACAAAAGCACAGATATTCTGAAACCAGCTACAACAAGCTAATTAATTAGCTTTCTGCTGTTTAGCTATAGAGTATCATCAATTGCTTATTAGAAGGTCATGCAGCTTTACTTACTTACAACATAAAGTAAGCATTTTATGATGTCATTGTCAGTGGTGGTTCCACGTAGGGGATGAGTGAGGATGCATCCCCCCACCGGACTTACCCAATTTTTTTTGCATTGTGAAACCTAATTTTTTAGTAAAAGTCTAGTAAAATTATGGGTAAAAAACTGCAGATGACTTTTTTCTTTTCTTTGTCAGCCTATTTTTCGGTAAAAGAGTAGTAAAATTATGGATAAAATTTCCTTTTGTCAGCCTTTTTCGGAAAAGTTTATTGATTTTTTCCTTCCATTTTCATCCCTCCACCAACTTCCTATAAATTCATTTCATCCACCCACCAAGAAATCCTGTAACCGCCACTGGTCATTGTTGTACAAGTGTTTAATTACATTTTTATAAATATAGTTACACTGCATTAGTAGTCAGCACAGGCAAAGGTAACCATGCCAAAAGACAAAGGGCTGGAGTGGAATCACTATGCAATTGTTGACAACGTAGCTGGTAAGGGAACTGCAAACATTACAATGCGCTGTCTTTCCTGTGATAAGACTACAGCAGCGGTGTCAACCGCATCAGATCATGATTGACACCAGATCACATCTTGTAGGTGGCACACTCATTAATCTCAATCAGAAAAATGTTGGTAACATTTTTTTATTCAATGTTTTTAAGTTTTTTATTTCTGTAATTTTACGGCAATTCACGGCATTTTGAAAAATTCGTGGAATTCACGGCAAACGACAAAAATCACGAAATTCACGGCTTCTGTGACTTTTTGAATTTATACAGGTCCTATGTATAGATAATAGGCAACCATAGAAGTACACCGGAGCTCGACGCCAATGTATAATTACGTATAAATATGCATATTATATTTTTGGACTTATACGTATGATACGCGTACAATTCTAAGGGGCGTAACGTACAGTCAAATCTTGAGGGTCACTATTGGAAGCTGTATTGCAAAACTTTAAGTAATTGTCTCAGCAAATTAAATCACATTAGCAGCAGCTATTAGTAACATCTGGACATATGAAGTTAAACTTAAGTAACACCAGAAGCATGTTTCTCCCACACAACTTGCAATTATAGTGAATCACTGTTAGTGACTGATTTTATCTGCAATAATTATAAGCCAATTACAAGCAGATCACATGAGCTTGAAATAACAGATGTAATTTGTTAGAAACTTTAATCCATTTTAAAATCCACTTAAATATGAAAATTGTCATCTGTCAGAATGGTGCCATCATGCAAGGACTTATCAATGATATAATCTATAGTGCCAGTAGTCCTTGCATCATGCCTCTTGTGTGCATGCCTCTTGTGTGCCAAAATTTCTCAAAATTCATCACAGCCTCATAAAATGGCATAATTAGTGTTGAATTTATGATAATTGTTTCCTCCACAATGCTCTGCCAGTCTGCCACAATTTATGATGCATAATACAATCGTAGCCACTACACTTATGAACAGGAACACAAATATAGATATAGAATTGCAGAAGGTTAAAAGGATTTGAAAACCAACAAGACAATTCTTCAAAGTAAAAAGCAGCTCTAAATTTATTTCACATTGCCAGGTCACCATAATGGATAAAAGCAGGGTCAAAGAACCCTACTGGAAACAGTTAGAAAAAGAAAGCTAAAATACTGGGGACATATTATTATTATTATTATTATTATTATTATTATTATTATTATTATCCAGGACAATTTATATAGCGCTGTACGCATGGTTTAAAATCCAAAATCAAAATCCAAAATCAAAAGAAGAATATTGTGTGAGCAAAACAGGAATGTCTAGAGAAAGAAATAATACAAGGCACAATGCCAGGATCACGAAAAAGAGGTAGACCAAGAAAAAGTGGGAAGACAACATAAAAGAATGGACAGGACTCACTATAGAGCAGGCAACAAGAACAGCATAAGACCGTAACACATGGAAGAAGACAGTCCTCAATGCAGCCAATCTTCCCAGTGAAGACCATTAAAGACAAGAGTCACAAGACACAGGTCACCATCAGTTTTAATCTCAAGAACTTCTATTATAATCTAGGTTCCTATAAAAGGATGTGTGTATGTGCGTGCGTGTGTGTGTGTGTGCATGTGTGAATGTACACAAACCCTTAGATTTTCTGAGGCAGGAGTGTACACTTCATACTGTAAGAGTCAGATAAGATAGGACAAAAGAGGCAGGATGATTCATCACAGCCATTATAAAATCACATGTCACAAGGATGAAGTTTTGAAATGTGTATTACCCAACAGTAAGCATTCAATTAAAGTAATCCTTCTGAGACCTTTTAACAAAAATTCCAACTCAATGCTCCTAGATTAAATATCACCAGGAGAAGAAAGAAAGCTCTCACTGCAGGATAGAGGTGGGGAAAACCCATTCATCACAGGTTTAAAGCTTGGTAGTACTACCTATGGCAAACCCACTCTAGAAAAATAGGCACATGAAGTAAATGTTCATACAATTATTGTGGATTCCATCCAGAATAATTTAAGAACAAAGATTAAATCAGCTTGTAAATCTGCACAGCGAATACCGTATATCAATAGTCTCATGTTTCAGCAGCAGTTCCTTATTTCAAAAGTTTATTCTCACTAAAATTTCTATTTACAATGAATTCTGATGTACAAACGGAAATGAATAAAATAATGAACAGAATGATTCAATGCAGTGTTTCTCAAACTCTGTGCCACAGCACACTAGTGTGCTGTGTGAGATCATCAGGTGTGCAGTGGATTTTTTGGAAATTTTATTAAATTCAAAATTTCAATGATTTAAATGTCAGATCAATGACTGCTTCAACACTCTATCTTGTATGCATAGCCAGCAAAGGCCGTAGCATCACCAATGAGTCTGATGAATCTAGTCTTGATAATTTGCTCCCTGGGACCTGGGAGGGCTGGAAGTGCAGCACTGCATACCAAACCCTTGGTATAGGAGGTGATACTGGTGTGGGGAGGGGTTGTAACTTTGCAGTTCAGATCATGCAAGGCCAAGTCCGCCTAAGCCACTAAGATACAACCCCTGTCCTGTGACTGGTTTGATAGAGGAGCTTGCTTCTTATAGGTAGCTGGAGATACCCAAGGTTTCCAGTTTCTATGTGTCACCTAAGTAGAGATACCGCAGGGGTCTTAGCTGCAAAGCGGCTGTGTACCAGTAGAGAAAACTTGTGTATTCTGCCCTTGATTTCACCTTCCACGAGACTAACCGGCTGTTCAGTGCCCAAGCTGTCAATCCAGAATATCTTAAAACTTTCAATAATTACATCTATTCTAAAGAAGAAGCACAGTTCACTGATTTTTTTAAACAATAAATTTCTTGTCTACATTTCTGGAAAAGAGCCTTGGGAGTTATGGATTTCACTCAAACATTCTTATCCTGCAGTCTCTTCTAAAGCAATCAAAGTCACTCTGTCATTTGCTACTTCGTCGTTTTGTGAATTCTGATTTTAAGCATTGACTTAAATAAAAGAAAAGACACAGGCTTCTCAAAACAGATGCTGAATTGCAAACTTATTTGTCTATTTTGGAGCCTCGCTTTTAAGGTTGTTAATGGTTAACCGGTCCTAAGAGCAAGGACCGGTCCTTTTAACTTTGACCGGTTAACCATAATTTCAATTTGAAAACATCAAAGCGCTTTGATGTAGCCACGCAGGACGCCGGGATAGGTGCCGGCGGCATCAAAGCGCTTTGGTGTTGGCACACCAGACTGCCGCTAACGAGCGGTTAACCGGTCTTTTTTGAATGGTTAACTGGTCCTTCAAAACCAGCAGTCTTAACAACCTTACTCGCTTTAATCTCATTTGCTCTGAAAGCAGGCACAAACTTTGCATTAAATATTGAAATTATTGTATGTTAAATGTCTAGTAAAAATTTGCTTATCTTCAGCAGCAAAAATTGTGACATCTTTTCATGTATGCCGCCAATGTTTTCACATATTTCTAGTGTGCAGCAAGACGAAAAAGTTTGAGAAACACTGATTTAATGTTACCATAACTGTCAACTCATAAAAGTAACCCTCAACACTGCTACTGTGCTAGGCTTTTCCATAAGGTCTTCTGCTAAGGGGTGGATACCATCATCATGTTCTCTGTCCTGGGACAGGTTCAGGGCTCCATTGTCTCCATTCCTCTCTGCATCTTGCTTCTTCTTTGATTTCTCACAGGTCTTGTGATGCTGTGCATCTGTTTTCATCATCCAGTCCAATAGCATCCTCCTTGGTCTTCCTTTTGCCTTTCTTCCTGATATTTTTCCCTCAATTATTGTTCTGAGTAATGATTATCCTCTTAGTATGTGTCCAATCCAGTTCCTCTGTCTTTTTTTGATTGTGCTGATTATCGATCTTCGTTTGTCCACCATCTGTAGTACTTCATTGTTTGTTTTCTTGTCCGTCCATTTGATATTTTCCATTCTTATCCATATCCACATCTCGAATGCATCTGGCTTTTGTATGTCTTTCTTTTGGAGAGTCCAGGTTTCTGAGGCATATAAAGTGACACTCCATATCAACGTGTCTATAACTAAATAAAACATATTCAGTTCATTTAAACACCATTCTGTCCCGAATAATTCTGAAATCAGCAAGAATTTTTATAGGAACTGGTAGGGGTTCCAAGGCCGAAATACTGGCCTTATAGGGATTTGCAACGGACCAGCAGGCCAAAATATCAGCTTCACAGGGCAATAGGGTTAAAGACACTGCTTATAATTATGAAACACATTCAATAACAGAAAATTCAGGGAGATGGTATCCATATCTGGGTACCTTTGGCAAATGAGCATAGCTTATTCATCACAGTAGCAAAAATAAAACAAAATATGTCAAAATGTGCGTAAATAAACCCATCAGGCACATGAGAATAAATTATCATGTTTCTGGCAAATTTATGAAAAACTGAAGGGGCAACCATCTCTTAGCAGGGTGAAGGTTAAATAAAACTTCAAAACCTACTAAACAATCATAAAACAAATTTTGTTGATTTTCTTATCCTATTAACCCCTGACGGGCGCCGCTCGTCATACATACCATGAGCACTGTACAATGTAAGGCACTGTTGACAGTGGGAATACAGCAATATAGTGACACGTGAGTGCTGCTAGACACTCTTGTAGTCATATTGGCCTGGTTTTTACAAATGTGGATTTGTTGTAACTTAAATGCTACGTTAGTAGATAGTAACAGCCAGCCACGTCCTGGCCATGCCCATGGGCCTTCAGCTCTGGCTTGTGGTAATGCTAGTGACAATTTCGACTAAATTTGGATACAATTTAAAAATAATGAGTACAAAACGATTTAGTAAAACTGATGTGGTGTGAATGTTAGAAGATGGTGATTATCGTGAAGATGCACATGGCTGATAAAATTACCATACATTCACTGGTAGCGAAAGGGATATAATTAAAAAGTGAAAATAAACGATTTACCAATGCTAAAATTCCAAAACTGCACTCTAATAATAATTTTTTTTTGATATTCTGAGATTTCTGTACATGATCATTACCACAGCAGCATAAGGAAAAGGTACAAGGGTTTTAAAGTCCCTAGGAGAGATGAAGAGTTAAGTAATTGATATTTCATGGCTGAATTAAGCAGTTGACAGCCTTTCTCCTGGCCCCATTCCTTTCAGGGAGCAAAGACCAACCCATGAACTCATTCAAAAACCCACCAAAGAATCTGCTGAGCTGACTTAGGTAGAAACAACCACTAATTAGAAAATTCTGCAGTGACGAGGTTTAAACCTGTCTAGTAAATGGCAGGCCAGTTTAAGGCCACCTTAACATACATAATACAAAGTCATTAGGCATGTACAATGACTCGCACATTAAAATTCTCTGTAGTTAGTTAACAGCAGGCTCTGTAAGTTCCGTTAGGAAGGAAATGTGAGATTCAGCTATAGGCTGCAATAAGAATTTCTTTAGCTGCTGAACTGCTCTCAGGAACAAAGGTAAACTATTCTGTACTATGTCTACCTCACCGGCATGGGTACTGCCGCTAGCCTGCCACTGACAGATTCCCAGTATACCCCATGAACGGGCAAATTACTAGCATGGTCAAAGCCAAACAGTGAGATAGTAAGAGTGCACACAGAGAATATCATAAAAGCCACATGTGTGTTCCATTACACAGTCAAAACAAACAGGATATATAGGCAACATGGAAATACCGCTAGCACAGTGCTGCTTGTATCACCACCCACCAGAACTGTTAGCGATAGAAGTGCAAGACAACACTTTCTTTCACTCTTTCTTTAACTGTAAAGTTTATAACTGGGTCATTCACTCTAGAAGACTGGACAAAATGCTAACATTGTGAAAAAGCTAAAGACACATTTCACATATCTTAATATCTGATTACCAGAAAAAAGTATTAATTATAAAAGCTAAGATTCACGCTCAAGTTCAACTCACAAAGATAATTACATGAATGATGGCATGTAAATCCATGCTCACTGCACATGACAGCAAAAGTAAGAGCAGTTGACAAAGTGGTTGACAACTAGTTGACTGATGATAATAATGCAGAAGATTGTCTGACAACTGGGAAAACTTCCCTCCTCTAGAATTTCTATATTCCAATAGTTGTGGTATTCTTAGTTCCTCTACAATGAGCATCGAGCATTTTTTGTAGATTATAATTTTATGGATATGATCATCATATCTGAGAATGACCTTGTGCCAGGTCATCATAATAGGGCTGAAGCTTTTGCATTAATGCCACAATGAATCAAATAAATTAAGTAAATCCAAAAATAAATGGAAATCAAAACCACACAGTAAAACAGCTAAACAAAGTAAACTGATGAAGTATTGAATATTGCTATTGCAACATTTAAAAAATACATTATTGGTATTGCTATTGCAATACAATTTCAGCAAGTATCGATATTGTCATTGCAATAGTTTGTAGTTGCATTTCAAACAACAAGTAGTAGAGTCTAAGTGAACCAGCCATAATCTACATCAGTTCAAACTAAAGAGACAAATGAAACAGTAAATAAACTTGATTAAAAAAGATCCTAATTAAGAAAGAATTGCACAGCATGTATCAATTAGATAATGATTCTGACATCTTAATATTCACCTTCCTACTGACTCATTTTCTTTCAGCTCCACTTTATGCCATTTGTCAACTGTGTGGCTGGCATTCACTCAATATATATCAGCATCATACCTCCCTTCTCACTGTATCTCTTTATCAGGATCCCTCCCCCTCCAAATGCCAGTGATTGCACAATGGTGGAACTCTTTCATCTGTATAATGCCACAATTTCTACGAACATTGACAAAAATGACACTGAGAGTCAGAAATTGGCCATTTACACCCTGGTGTGATGGTGAACATCAAAGCCTTCTTCAGGAAGCACTTCGATCCAAGAGATGCTACAATTGCACTCCAAATCCAAATGATCACAAAGTGTGGATTATTTCCAATCAAAACAGTCACAAAACTTATCACAAAAATAAATCTGGAACTGGGAAGCTCTGTGACAGCTTTGGTCTACATTATCCTCCATCCTTGACAGACAACAAGATGTCTCAGACCTTCCAGCTTCACGGCTACTGATTATCAACATGCAGTATCACCATAAATAGACTAAGTCTGTGCTGATCCTGCAGAACACAAACTTCAAACCATCATTAAAAAAACTCTGAATTAAAGTCAAGTAAATTTGATCCCCTGCCCCTTTTATTCCTATGGAGCTTTTCTTCTTTAATCTTTTCCAAGGGTTAGCCGTTTAAAGACGGCGGCGGAAAACTATGACCAAACGGCGTTAGCCGTCTATAAACGGCGCGCTATATAAGCGACTGTGTACTGCGGACCTGCACGATTTTCAAAATTCCAACGAGGCAACCGAGTTAGCTCACATCCATTCGATAGGCAGCAGCACCGTTTTCGATAATGCTGACTATATATGCAAGAGATATTGGCTGTGTAATAACCAAGGCTGGAAAATGTATAGGAAAAATCTTCAGCCGGAGGCTAGAAAGGCCATAACTATGCCAAATATGGTCCGATCTTCAAAATTTTTGCACTATTCTGTTCCAATTACACATCCCTACAACTTTCCCACTCACAGTTGGGGGGTCACCGCTGAAATTTTTTTATTGAGCTTTGAAAATTTTTTGTCGGACATGGTCCGATTTTGGGGTGTAGAGAGGACCCTATCCCCAAATTTTTTTTTGCACGGATGGTTCGAAAGACCAATAAAAATGCTCAACAATGGTGCAAACCGCATCTTTCTAGCTTCTATATAGCCTGAAATATACTGAGTTGTTCGGTTTTTCACATTGAAAATCCGTTCGCGTAATTGTCATTTCAGCCAGCAATTGGCACTTGGGTATGAAACTTCATAATTACCCCAAATATGGTCCGATCTTCAAAATTTTTGCACCATTCTGTTCCAATTACACTCCTCTAGAACTCTATCGCTCACATTTGGGGGTTTACCGCTGAAGACGTTTTGCTATTGACCTTTGATCAAAATTTGAACAAAATGTTGGGGAGGGGTCCGGTTTGGGGTGTAGAGTGGTCCCTACCCCCAACTTTTTTCTTTTGGCACGGATGGATAGAAAGAGCAATAAAAATGCTCAACAACGGTGCAAACCGCATCTTTCTAGCTTCTATATAGCCTGAAATATAGTAAGGTTATAACGTATATGTTCACGTTTTCATACGAACGCCTTTTCCAAAAATTAATTCCCCCGTCGGGGTATGACTTTAAAAATTTAATTCCCCCTTTAAAAGATTAAGTGTCTTCCTATATCAAAGGGTTGACAGTCATTTTCCTCCAATTCTCTCTATCTTCCGTTGCTCTTTTTAAGTCTCCATAGTTCTTTGTGCTTGTTCAATCAAAGATGTCCGTCTATCCAGCTTCTTCTCGGTCATCGCCTGCCCCTTGTTCCTTCTATTCTACCTTCCATTATTATCAACAGTAGGTCTCCAGCGGAACCTCTCATGATGGAGGTTTTAAATAGGTTTATTCCATTTCTTGTTATTGTGAAACTTCCTGCTTCTGAAAAGAGAGCCATTGTACTGCCTGTGATCAAAAAGCCTGGCCTTGATGTCAATGACCCCTTAACTTCTAATTCTCTCCCTTCTCATAAAAACCATTGAAAGGTAATATTATGACAAATTCTATGGTGCCTAAATGCTGCTAACCTTCTCCCATTTACTCAATTGGGTCACAAGTGGTTTCACTCAACTGAAGCTGTGCTGCTTAGAGTCCTCTCTCTGATGACTGCACTGACATGTCCCAACTAACCTTACTCACTTATTTTGATGTATCAAGTGCTTTTGATATAGATGCTCATGACATCTTACTCCATTTACTCAAACTCTCATTTGGGATCTCAGGTCTAGCACTACAGTCGTGTTTGCCTTTTTTTCCAGTTGTTCTCAAATGATTGCTATTCAAAGTAGTTTCATGTTCTATCTGGTGATCCATTAGGATTGGTATTTGGTCCAGGGACATAGCCAGGCACGGGCAGGATTTTTTGTTTGGGGGGCTCAAGCCCAAGATTCACTCCCGTTTCTTCCTTTTGAACCCGCAACGCCATTTGGGCTTGAATTCAGTTGGGGGGTGGCTAGCTTCAGACTTGGGGGGTTTGAGCCCCCCACAAGCCCATTCCTAGCTACGTCCCCGATATGGTCCTACGCTCTACATATTCTATGCTGTTGACATCTGCTATCTAGTTAGCTCATTTGGCATTAATGTTCATCTATGTCGGTGATTCTTAACCCTTTTGTGATTACGTACCCCTGAAACTAGTATAAGAGAGCGAAGTACCCCCTACAACCCTACAGTACCTTATCTGAGGACAAAAGTTTATGCTCCGCAATATTTTGGAAATAATTATAAACTGCAACAAACATCTATCACAGATTGCGCAGAAGCCAGAAAGTTGGATTGTTCTTTCGAATTTCTAATTTTGTACAAAAATGTCTACAGTTCCAAGTACATTGAAGTGAAAGTCTTTAAACAGACTTTATTTCCGGAACATTTTATGCATGTCCCTCATACCCCCAAGGGGTACAAGTACCCCCGGTTAAGAACCACTGATCTATGTGCTGATGACATTCAAATCCACTGTCATGGTCCTCATTCTTCTCAGACTCACTTAGGTGACAATCTTTTTCTCTTCAAGAAGGGATGTTCTCCAACAGACTTACACTAAATCCTGACAAAATGTATAATAAATGCCTATTACCGGTAAATAGTGCTGCTGCTTCCAAATGTTGGAATATTCACTAGTTCAACTGCCATCTTTATGCAGATGACTCTCAAATATATTTTCTTATATTCAGTTTTTTACGTAATTTTATTAGATATGGTATATTCTTTATATATTGATATTCAAATACTGCTGCTTTCATTTACTTCAAAGCGCCATTATTTTCTGGGCATATACAGACAGCAGATGTGAATTACAGAACGCAACCATTTTCCAACTCTCTCTGCCACACATTCAGTGATTGTGTCAAGTCTTTGTGCTGTCTCTAGGTGTTTGGCTGTCATTGCCATGTCATGTATCACATTTCTGCAAACACTGTAGCATGGCTTCTCCTTGGCTAAGCTCAGTTTACTAGGTCCACACTGTTTATGAAGCAGACAAATATATTTTAAAATTATATACTTAAGTAAGAATGCTTTACAGGAGAACTTCTTTTGTTCAATATAAGGAGGAAAATGATAAATAAAATAAGCATTTTTGTACAGTTATTAGTAAAATATTATGCATCGACATTCAAGCTTATTCTATTTATAACATTTCTGCCTATTCTATTTATAAAATATCTGAAATTTGATAAAAGAGGACTAGTGCTGGTAAAATCGCTGTCAGCTCCACAAGGCCGTATGTTGATAAAAAGTTTATGGCAATGCACTTACAAAGCCTGTAAATGTGCTGAACAATATTCATTTTCACACACTGTAAGAAGTTGCATGACACATCTACTATTTAGCTTATATATTACTTGGAGAAATATGCAATTTTACAGCCATTTTAAAACTGCTGGTGCAAGGGTCTGACAGTTGTGAACTAAATAACAGATAGTCTAGCTAGCCCATAAATGCTTCAATTTGTCGATCGCAAACATGCCCTATAAGGGCGAAAGCCACCATTAAATGCAAAAACCAATACAGTATTCTGATGCAGGAGATGTGTATCACATATGACCTAAATTCTGAGCCTTTCAGTGCATGAAGTCTGTGTGGACTAGAACATATGAATGCAATTGCAGACATTTCCTATGGTATGGGAATCAATAATCATAATAGCATTGATCTCATTTGTGTTTGTCATTAGAATGTAGCTGTGGTATTAATGATGATCATAATGAGATTATGATAAAACATCACAATTCCAAAATGTTTTTGTTCTGTGGTCTTCAATCACTCTGTAAGACAAAACTCATTTGAATGATTCCTATTATTATATAATCAAATTTTATGCAATTTTTAAATCTTCTATCTGCCATCACATGACAAACGGTTTCAAATGTCCTCCCAAAATTATTAAGCCATCAGCAACCATTTAAAATAATTTACATATCCCAAACTCTCACACCAACACCAAGCATTTTAAGAACTTCCCATGTCATAAATTGAGTTACTGTATTTTCAGGCCAAATCGCCACTTACATCTATAGGCCTCTCCATGTTTACAGGTTGCAGAAATCCAGTAGCACGTAAATATTTTCATAGATAAGCCACACACCAATATAGTGCCCTGATGTTGTAGTATCATTATATGTGTGTGCAGTTATTCACACTTAAATCTTAAATAGGAATCTTTCTTAGCCCAGTGCGTAACAGAGAGACGGAGAGAGAGACCAAGAGATGGGGGGAGGGGGGTAGAGAGAGAGAGAGAAAGAGGGAAGGAGGAAGGGAGAGAGCGACAGAGGCAGTTAGTCCAGTGCGTGAGAGAGAGGGACGGAGAGAGACCGAGAGAGAGATACAAAGAGAGGCCGAGAGACGCAGAATGAGAGAGAGACGGAGAGAGCTATTAAACATAAATAAATCTGCTAGCTTATCAGCATTCATAAGACAAAAGGATTCATCCATTTAGTATGTACACACCGAGGGTGAGGGGGTTTGAGATTTAGGAGATTTTGCGTAGGGGAGGAGGAGGGGTCTCGACTGCATGCGTATGTACGCACAAATTTATAAATAACCTAGTGACAATTAAAAAACCGTTGAGGTAGAAGACTGGTAAATTCACAAAAAACATTTGATTTGAAAACAATTACTTTCTCACGGTCAAACGAAGAGTCCCTGCTCCCTGGTAGGCTTATATTGTTCCCACGGTTATTATATAATTGGCCGGCAGACTTGGCGGAGGGGGAGCATCTGTGGATTGTGTGCAGAATGCTCGTATGTAGCCGCCTATTAAAATAAACGTATCCAGTGGTCAGCAAAACATAGTATTAAAAGCGAGTTCTAATATGCCATTTTTGCGTACGTACTATATGGATGGCCAAAGAAGAAATTTAATTTAGATCAAGTATTTTTATAGCCCACAGTGTGAGAAATGCGTTAAATGAATGATCCGAATTATTTACTTTCTAATCTTGCTTAGTAGCTGGATTAATTAAATGGTCAGAGAGGCCGGTTCACAACACTCCCTCAATGTTTCCAGCGACCACGGCCAGCGAAGTGGGTGGGGGAGAATAGGGTCGTCCAGTGAATGCACTGGGCCAACTGCTTCGTGTCTCCCTCTCTCTCTGCCCTCTCTCTCTCTCTCTCCCCCCTCTCTCTCTCTCTCTCTCTCTCTCTCTCTCTCTCTCTCTCTCTCTCTCTCTCTCTCTCTCTCTCTCTCTCTCTCTCTCTCTCTCTCTCTCTCTCTCTCTCTCTCTCTCTCTCTCTCTCAGAGGGCCTCCTGCTATTTGCAAAAATGTATTTGTATAGGCCGCTTACTATTATAGGCTGCATCAAATGGCTTCTTCTTGTAAAATCATCTACAAGCCGTGGCGATTTGGCGTGAAAATACAGTCTATAATACTATATGTTGTGCAGTAGCCATGAGATTTTCTGAAGGTACCAATTTACCAAAATTTCACAAAAATTATTTTTGCTTCTCTGAAAAGTATGTGAATACTACTGCAAGCCAAATGCTGCATACATCTGCATACATCTGTTTTCTTCATTACTGATGAATAAAAAAGCCCATTGGAAATTTTCATGAGAAATGTTTTATTAAAATAATGCATGTGGAATTCTTTCAAAAGCACTGATCTTTTCCTGTGTTTTCAACCCAAGTAACTGCCAACTTAATTATTTTGAATTTTGCAGCTAAAAATGTCTAGTCTTTTATCTTGGACACTGCATAGTAAATAGGAATTGGATCGATATTATCAATAAATGCACTTTATATTATCAAAGGAACTGAATGGATGAAACCACGATCGGTGCTGAAAGACCAGAAAAATTGTGATTCAGCACACACAGCCTTTATAACCAATGAACCAGCAAGGCATAATCCAAATACCATTACCCTCAAACAAATTTGCCCTATCCCTCTCGTTCTCTGGATCTTAATATTCTGCTGATGCAAATGAATTTTTACCACTGCATTTCCATTGCCAGTAGCTACCAAGCAGTCACTGCAAATGCAAGCAGCTTTCAGCAGCTTTCATTTTGCCTGCAATTTATACACATTTCAAAATAATTTTTTAGCTGTATTTAATTCCATTCGTGCAAAATCATTTGAAGTCTTTTGCCCATCTTTGCACTATTCTACTAATTAAATAACATAATTGCTACTCTAACTCTTGCCAAAAATTTCTTTCTAATCTCCTTATATCAGTAATATCAAGTTGATAGTTCACTAATAATTTCATAGAATTATAAATTTATAATTTAACTGGAAAAATAAAAATCTGCTCAGCAACTAATTCAATTAACTAATATTAAAATCTTAATTAGAGCTCATCCATGTAGTACATATGCAAAAAGGCATATTTTCAATTCCCTCCATTCCCCAATTGAAAACACCATACATATGAAAAATCTCCAAAATCTAACCCTCCTCCCCCTCAGTGCGCACGTTCTATATGGATGGATCCTTAAGTAGCTGTTATAGTGATGTATCACAAGTCAGTTTAACTATTTAAGAAACTGCAATTTCCTCAGAAAAGTTTCAAAAACTTGTTTATTCAGAGTTTAAAAAAAGCTAACCGGATTTTAGTTCACAGCATAACAGTCAAGGAACTATCATGGAGTCACACAGTACACTGAGAAGATAATATAGTCAATGCCATCAGGTAATCATAATACACTAATTATCTTGTCTTCAACAATTACTTATTTTATTTACTGAGAGCATTATCAATTATGACCATTCAATGAAAACCACTACAAAAGTTCCTGAACTGAGTACCACTAATAGTCCCATTAGAAAATAATTTGTGGCAACTAGGCAAACAACAGATGACTACTATGTAGCTGTAGTAGCATTTGAATTGTCTGAGAAAAATACTGGTAACTGAACAAATGAATATTACCAGTACTCTATAGCAGGGGTACTCGAACTTTTTTGACGGCGGTCCACATCCAGTCTTCCATCGTTCGTGAGGGTCCACTAGTTACAAGGGAAGTCCAATTATTCCTGTGACAACTACGGCATAGTGGGCAACTGCGAGTTACTGCGGGTCCTCCTAATAGACACACTGTTATAAGTGAGCCATTTAATGCAACATAAAACAAGACTAAATTAAAAATTGCATAGAATGAATTTTAGCTGAATTGAAAAATTTCAATGAAAGCAGATCTTAAAGCACATTTTTGCAGTGCTGCTCAGTGACTAGCATTAAATTGTTTCTTCGACTGCATGATTGAAACATAATCAGGCGAATAACCAGTCAGAGCAATACGCATTGCATTTTGCAGGTGTTGGTCTGTTATAACACTGTGATGTTTCGATTTAATAATGTTCATAACAGAAAATGCTGATTCACATGTATATGTGGAATCCAAACATTGTCAGGGCAGAAATTGCTAACTTCTTGGTTACAGGATACTGAGAATCTGGAACAAAGTTGGCCCAAAAGTTAGTTATTCCAACTTCATTGAGTTTATGTTTCAAAACATCAGATGCTTGCAAATCAGTTGCTTCAGTCTGCAATAATGCCTGATTAACATTTGCAAAAACTGAACTCCCAATATCTGTCCAATCACCATCAGGCTTAACTCAGAAAGGATTGGAGACAAATAAAAACACAGGCTTCAGCCATCTGAAATCAATGAAACGTTCCTCAAACTTGGTTTTCAGCCTACGAAGAAAAATTGACATCTCAGAAACAAGTTGGCCAGGTGAAAGGACAGTTTTTAATTTATCAAAATGAAGCATCTTGCCACTTTCCAAGTCATTTATGAAAATATCGATTTTAGCTGCAAATGAGAATGATTTTTCTTGTAAGTCCACCACTGTTTTCTCTGACCCTTGAAGTTGCAAATTTAATGCATTCAGATGTCCCATGATGTCAACAAGAAATGCTAACTATGCAGTCTTTTCATTATCCTGAATAAAATTCAAAAATTCAGTAGCTTTCTTTGTTTGCAGCGATTGAAGAAACTCTGAAACATTTTCTCTCAGGCTCCATAATCTTTCCAAGACTTTCCCTTTGCTCAACCATCTGACGTCATTGTGAAGCAGTAAATCTCCAAATTCTGCCGAAACACTTTCAAGAAATGAACGCAAAAGACGATGCTGTAGTGCTGAATTGCATCGTAAAAAATTGACCAATTTCACAATAGTGACCATAACTAAATTTAGCTCAGCATAAAGTTTTGAGCACAAAGCTGCTTGATGAATGATGCAGCGATAAGAAATAAGTTTAGGGTTAATTTCTTTCATGCAAGCAACAAGTCCTCTGTCTTTCCCTGTCATTGCAGGTCCCATCTGTTGTAATTGAAACCATTTTTGCAACATCAAGCCCTTCTGATTTCATAAACTGATGTAGGGTAGAAAACACATCCTCACCACGCGTCTGTTTTAGCAGTGGAAGCATTGTCAGAAACTCTTCAACGAATCTATGGCCATCGCAAAATCTTGCAAATACACATAGTTGGGACACATCAGTTCTATCGGTTGATTCGTCACATGCAAGGGCAAAGACGTCAGCCTTTTTAAGCGCTGACAGTAACTGATCACTGATATTTTCTGCAAGATCATCTGCACGATGACTAGCGGTACTGTCTGATAATGGTATTTGTTTAATCTGTTCTACATGTTTTTTGTCACTGAATAAAACAGATGATGCGGCTACCATGCATTCTTTAACAACTTCCGCATCCGTAAATGATTTTTTATGTCTGCCAAGAACCCATGCAATTCTTAATGATGCTTCTATAGAGTTTGCCTGTGCGGCAGTAGCTTTTGCGATCATCGTGGAACTGGCTTCAAACGAGGTCCTAAGGGCATTGATTTTATCACGTTGGAGGGCTGACTTCGCAGGATATTTTTCACTGTAGTGCTCAGAATGTTTCAACTCGAAATGTCTCTTTATATTTGTACTTTTAATTACACTCACGGTCTCGTGACAGATAATGCACACCGGCGTTGCATTGTGTCGGTCAGGCAAAAAAAATCATCTGTCCATGACTCATGAAATAAGCGGTTTTCGACATCTATTTTTCTTCGTTTAATATTATTCACCATAAGAACGATTTCAGTGGATTTAAAACTTTTTAGCAAACGGTTAACCAGGCAGACGGAAATGGAAATGCGTTAACCTATGATTGCAGTGACAACAGTAAGTAAGTAAGGCAGTAAGCCAATATTACAGTATCACTCAGTATCACTCAGCTCTTTCCGGACTCTGACAATCGATGAAGTGATCGCTGGCTAACGCACTCTTAAGCACTGCTCCAGTGATCCACTACCAACTTGGCTACTTAAGGAGTGTTCAGACGTACTGGCACCATACATCACAGAGCTTTTCAATCACTGGGATAGTGCCGTCAACCTTTAAGTCAGCCTTCATTACCCCCATCAAGAAGTCCAACTTGACGCTGCGGATGTTAAATCGACAGACCAATTTCTAATTTATCAGTACTTTCGCACTAGAACGTCTGGTATTGCATCAACTTACTGACTATCTTTCGTCATATGGCTTGCTACCAGAACTGCAATCGAAATCGTGCATTCCACTCCACTGAAACAGCGGTTCTGAAGGTCACCATGGACATCTTACGGGAACTTGATGCTGGTAAAGTGGCGGTGCTGGTACTTCTAGACCTCACTGCTGCATTTGATACGGTAGATCATGCTACACTATTGCAGAGGCTGACGGCATCCTATGGGGTCTGCAACTCGCCCTGCAGTGGTTCTCATCTTACCTTGATCTAGTGCGCTGCGCCAACTCCTCGACGAATATCCTCAGTCAATCGTGGACAGGATCGGTCCTTGGACCCATCCTCTTCGCTCTCTATGTGGCTGACCTGGTTGGCATAGCTCAAAAATACGGACTACGGGCACATCTCTACGCTGATGACACACAGATTTATGGGAGCTGTCGCCAGCCGCCACCCAGCAACTACAGCAATGCGTGACACTGTGCATTGCAGAGATGACAAACTGGCTGAGATCCAATCGACTCCAAATGCTGCCAAGACGGAAGTCCTATGGATCGCTACTGACCGGCAGCAGCACCTCTTACCCACGTGTGTTACGTGATGGACGATCTGGAGCTGCAGCCGACTACCTCGGTTCGAATCTAGGCATCTACTTAGACCGTACTGTATCGATGAAACAACACGTGGCCAATACCGTCGCCGGATGTTTTGCTGCTCTCAATTGATACGGAGTATCCGGCGATCCGCTCTCAGTACAGTTCTTAAGTCGCTGGTCAGTGCTTTAGTGCTGACAAGACTGGACTATGGCAACGCCACTCTCAGGGACTTGTATCTCCTCAATCGTCTTCAGACGGTGCTGAACGCTGCCGCGCGTTTGATTCACCGATCTGGACGGAGCGACCACATAACACCTCTACTGGTAGATCTACACTGGCTTTCAGTGCCAGAACGTATCAAATACAAGCTGGCGTCACTGGTGTTCCGGTGTCTGAATGGCATGGGCCCAGCATACCTAAAGACAGAACTGCAACGCGTGTCTCAGATCTCGATGGTCGACAACGCCTGAGATCGGCCTCCACTGCAGCGCTACTCAGAATCGTCGCTCTCCACCGTGGGTGATCGATGGCAGCACCACGGGTCTGGAATGGTTTACCACTGGCCATTCGACTCTCACCATCACTAGATGCGTTTAAGAAGCACTTAAAGACCTGGCTATTTAGAACTAGTTATCATTCTGTTTTGACATTGTAATGTGTTCACGAAGTCTTTATGGATTAGTTACCACAGTAATCTTAGCTTTAATAATAATAATAATACAGGCTCAAAAAATTTCTCAGACACAGAAAGCTGTGGCGGTCCACAAGAAACGTTCTCGCGGTCCAGATTGTGGGCCGTGGTTTGAGTACCCCTGCTCTATAGTCTATACAAACAGCATTGGAATATCTGGTCTGAAAACTGAAAGCAATAATGAGGGCAACAAATATTGTGTTAACAATAGAGGTGTGCCGATAATCGGTATTGACTGATTAATTCTCAGCCCAGTGGCCAATTAATTGATAATGGCTGTTTAACTATTGTATTGGCCGATAGGTTAGGATAGGTTAATAAGTCCATTTATATAGCGCAGAAACTGAAGGAAATAGGAAATGATGATGCTGACCAGTTATGGTGAGTTACCAGTAGTGGTCCAGTACACTATTAATACTATAAACAGACGACAGGTCGACCATGCCCCAGTTCTTGTACACTGTACACTGTTAGATACCAATGTGCTATAATCCATGTATTATGTAATGTAATGTAATGTAATGTGACATTTGTATAGCGCCTCTTCTATTTCTACTCAGAGGCGCTCCTAGCATTGGAGTCGCAGGGTAAAGTAATGAGACTTCAGCTTTCACATGGAGCAGAGCGAGGGAGTAAGAAGTGATTCCCGAATGGATGGGTTTAAGGCATTCCATAGGGAGGGTCCAGTCACTGCAAAAGCCCGACGCTGTGTAAGAGCAGTGCGTGATCTGGGGACATAAACATTCTTCTGATCAGTGGAGCGGAGCAGGCGATGAGCAGCAGAAGAGGGTGATTTATGATGTATAGTTTAACTTATTTATTTAAGTATTATTTCTTATGAATCTAATCATACATGAAGTTGAGTTCCAGCACCTTTTTTCTAGAAAAAAAGCACTAAGTATAACTAAGATTTGAAATTGTTTGCCCAAAAAATTTACCGTCGCGGTGTTATGCATTTTTTAATAATACCAATGAGACTTCAATGACAAGTTACAGCATTAGTCTGTATGCATTGCCATTCCAAGGGTATGGTGGCATACAATTACACATACTCCTCCCATTTCCCGCGCTTCTTGGCCGGTGGTAAGAAATAACCATCGCTGCACAGGCACTCAGGTTGAGTCAGGTGGCTGCTGCCTGGCATTCTTTAATACCCCTAAGGCTCAAGGATCAGAGGTGGCACTGAGGTGGCCTGCCTTGCAAACAGCAGAGGTTAAGTAAAAAGGAGCTTATGCATTTTGCTTCTTCTCGCTGTAATGCAGCTAGCCCCCTAACCTGCATAAGAATGCAAGAGGCCGGTGCACCCGCTGGTCAGAGTCCAGCCATACCACTAATTTAGGTCAGCTAAACCCGGGTATATGAGATATAGGCATTTTTAACATAGAGCATGCATTTCAATAGTATTTCATGTCCAAACATTACTAAAGTCTAAATGATACAAGCATTCATGTATATCTCCGAAAATAAATTGCCATAAAGAAAGAAATAATTAATACATCTTTTGAAAAATTATTATTAGAAAAGGGAGGCCCCTAAATTTGTATTTTGAAGGGAGGCCCGTACCGATGTACCAGTTGCCACCATGGTAAATCCGCCACTGCCAGGAAACGCATAAGTTCTTATCGATGAGACAGCCACTGACCTGAGGGGAAGTCATCTGCCCGTCACTCATCAAGAAGGTGGCTGCTGCCTGGCATTCTTTAATACCCCTAAGGCTCAAGGATCAGAGGTGGCACTGAGGTGGCCTGCCTTGCAAACAGCAGAGGTTAAGTAAAAAGGAGCTTATGCATTTTGCTTCTTCTCGCTGTAATGCAGCTAGCCCAGCTCTGTTGCCTGTGACAAAGTCACACCAACCAAATTTCGACAGTACAAAATTATTTAGAACACCTCACTCATTTCATGAGATAGGTCAAACACAGTGCCACCTATAGGAGCTACAACTGGTCATTTGACAATATGTTAAACTCAGTACTGAACAAAAGAGTTTTAAAAATCAATTATCAGTAATCGGCTGATAATTGGCCGACCAATAATTGGTCGGAGGCACAACCAGTGCACCTGTAGTTCAGGGATTCCCAAACTTTTTGAAACTGCAACCCACTTAAAGCGGCTTTGTTACATGCCGCAACCCTGTAAACTTATTTTCAACTAAATTTGGATAAAAAAATCATTATAATATAAACCATGCATAGAGTTTTGTTGGCATTATAAATTTCTTAAAACCTAAGCCTATTGGCAACTTTCAAGGCTTGTGACATTGTGGTATTGGTAGAAAATGACATCCATGAATCTAATTTCGCGCTACCCCACAACCCACTAGACTGAACCCTGCAAACCACTTTTGGGTCGCAACCCACAGTTTGGGAAACACTGCTCTAGTTAACAAGAACAGTTGTTCTTCCACTAAAACACTGAAACCAAGATCCAACATGAAACCTATGATACATAAATGATAACATCACAAGATCAAAAACTAAGATAAATCATCATAACCCTACTTTACCAAGTAATCAAGAAGAACTGCAACACTGTCCTGAATAGTTTCTTCATCTATTTTGTTTACAACTTTCTGTTCTCATTTCAACTTCAGGTCATAAATCAATCTTACATCCAAAACAAATAAGTAACGGACAAGCTTTCTCATAATGACAATTTACATGTGTGTAATGTTACAAAGAAATTATGTGACAGCAGTTAATGGCCACCTTCACAAACACCAAAAAAGGATTCCTGCTACTTATAACAATCTCTTCAGTCTTCATGCATGAACAGTCATTTGTTTTTAAAAATTTACACTTATTAACCTGTTTTACTGATAATTATTTTATAATCAGTCAATTCGTTTATAAAAATATAACTGCAAGGTCAATCTCAGTGCTTGACCACTCCAAAATTCCCACTAAATAAGAACCTCTACTCTATTGCCTGTGCCATCAACATCAACAATGACAACAATGATGACAATGACAGCAACAAAGTGCAGTATTTATTAATGAATCTACAACAAAAACCTTTTCAAGTATATTCCTTTTGTCCGACTAAAAATTATTGGCATTCACAGTAGACCTCTGTGATTATAATGAACTCATCCTCTGAACTGACCTTTCGGTGCATTCTGTTTAGGTAGAACTGGTGTTGACTGACAGTCATTTTCCAGATGCATTCAGCCAACTGAGAAGTGGCTGTCAGCCACGAATGAACATTAACTGTCACTGATCCTGATGTATTTCTGAAAATAAATAGCACAACACACAACAGCCATTGAAATTATTGCTGAACTCTTGCTATTATTATAATAAATATAATAATAATGATAAAACTGTATTTTAGCGTTCTAAATTATTTCCGCTTTTTTCCACCCATATTTTAGCATTCTAAATTAATTAAGCCATTGTGAAGTGTATTTTGGCATTCTAAATTATATAACTCATTGTTTTGTCAATTATCATAGCAGGCACGTTTGAATTGCACACCTAAATTATTAAATTGTGTATTTTTATTTAAGTAATTGTGTATTTCAATGATGGCATTCAAGAGCAAATAAAACAGCAATCATTGCCACTTACAAAATTATGGACGGACGTAATGTACGCGGAGAAATTTGGATGACCCCGATATCCATACCCAAAACATAGAAAATTTATGGATGAACTGTGCAGTCAATTTGGAACAGGCTGTGCTTTGTTCCCCTCTTACCTTTTGGAAATTTAATACAGGTGCTCAGTCCCTAATGGCGAAGACACATTCTCGCACTTTTTGGGCGTAGTTTCGCAACTACACAATGTTATGTGAAATTTCTTGACTACTGGATGTTACTATGTTTTAAAAATATTTCTTAGCTTTTTCTTTTGCAGACAGCATAATTTTTTTTTTCTGAATGATTGAAATAATTTAGAACTCTAAAGTTCCGAGTGGTAAGTTAGAAAGCTTAAATACAGTTTTATCCTAATAATTATTACTACAGTTTCTTGAACTCACATAAAGTAAAAATATATAATATACATTAAATTTATTCAAAATTAAATCATTATGCAGTGTTTGACTGATAATCATGGAGATGAAGATTATGACAGTGATAGCAGACTGATTTGTCAACATAATGGATTTTCCCATTATTTCAAATTTAACTCTTAGGCAGCCTGTGCGGTCGTTATCGACCGCACAAGAAATCGCACCCATTTCTATATATAGACCGCTATATTTAGGATTTAGGACTATTCTAACGAAAAGCCAACATAATTTTGCATCTAAAACGTTTAATTTCATGAGTTTGACTGCGAAAATATATCGATTCGTAGGCAAGATTTATGTCCTTCTGGCATTTAAATTTTAAATGCCCTTCTATACACAGGGCAGATGTTTTATTCAACTAAAGAAGGTTTAGAAGCGATTGAAAATGGTAAGTTTGATGACATGGGTATTTCCAGGTCCGATGATAACAAAATCAAATTCTGCTGGAAAGTATAAAAAAACCAAGTTTTTGAACTTTTGTGACATGTGTCAAATATATGTATGTCATAATTGGTTCAATCTTTCACACAAGATCCTTTCTAAACTAAAATATCACATTTTACATAATTTTTAATGTCGATTAAATAGGCAGTGACATTTTATGGGCAGCCTGCAAAATAGCAGCATGTCTTGTTGCTGACAAAATCTTTTAGGAGCATTTGTGACAAGTGCCAAGTGCCAAGTGCCAAAAATACATATGTCATAATTTCTTTGTGACCTTTCACACTAAATTCTCTGTAAACTAAAATATGACATTTTTACATCTATATATAAATTTTTAAATGTCTATTATATATGTGTGCATATTTCAGATAGCTTACTTACACTGTCTTGTTGCTTACACAATTTTTAATGAACTTCAAAGTCCAATTTTAATTTTTAATATTTTTTATTTTTATATATTCTCATGAAATATGAAGAATGTCATTGCAAATGTTATATTTTGCTTTTCATATTCTTGTAGATAATCAAAAGCCCTTTCAATTGATATATACATTGTCAATATTGTTATGATATTCAAATTAAAACATTTTGGGAAACTGTGGAGGGGTAAATTCTCTAAAAACAACATGGCTGCCTAAGAGTTAAAGAGAAAGCCTAAATTACGGTAGGTAACATAAATATACTTAGGACAAGCCATATAGTAAGCATGTCAAAAGGTTGGATTCTGACAAAAACACTTATTGGACTGTCATGAGCAACAGAGAGAAAGATGAAAAAGAAATTACTATGCAAATGAAGTTAGAAAGTAGTATACAAATCCATCAGATATACACAGTGCCTCAAACATGGAGAACAATTTCCCCAAATCTAAGACTTCACATAACCAGATACATATTTTAAAGACAATGTAAATTATCCAAACTTCATGGCACACAATTTATTCAATAATAACAACATTTTATATAATTCTAACTTTTTCAGATCAACCACTTCAATGGAGAATTTCTTTTCACGGAAATAAAGATTCTCAAGCTGCTTCCATGCAAAAATCTATTATAAAAATATCAAAGCATTGTATGTTCATAAATACAAGAAACTAGAAAATTGTGAACAATATTTGACTTTTAGGTGAATTGGGAATTTGATTTAAAAACCCTATTGGTCGAGGCTGACCCCAATGGAGGAAGAAAATCTTGGCTGGACCTTACTTCTTTGAAAAATCGATCACCAATTAAGTATTACCAAATATATCTGCTGTCATTATAATCAGATTCAACAACGTAATGCAGAGGCCTCCAAAGTATGGTTGCCCGAGGTCTGTAATCCGGCCAGAGGCAAGAAATGAGGAACACCGCATGCAAATCTATACTATAAAATTTGACTGGTACCAGGGCAGCTTTTTAAGAAAAATTGACAGCCCTACTGATTAGGTTTACTAGAACTTCTACCTATCTCTTTAATTAATACTTTTTAAAATGATATGCAGCACAAAGAGCAAGACAGATGCAATTTTTTGAGCGGAAGCATTCTACAGAATGTAATGCAACATATATAGGCCTACTTGGTGTTGTGCGACCAGCTCCTGACAAAACACCAAAGTTAAGCACTGTTGAGCATGGTTAGTATTTTGATGAGTGACAACTGGCCATCCAAGATCTAGTCGTGGTGGCTGCGGCCAACTATGCCATTCATCACTTCAACATCATTGTCGTTCACAGTGATTTTAAAAGTTTAATTAGTGTTGGTCATTATTTCAGTATTCTTTATATATATATATTATATATATATATATATATATATATATATATATATATATATACACACACACACACACACATTAATTATTATTATTATTGTCCACGATGATTTTTATAACGCTGTAAGCATAATTCAAATACTAAAATCAAAAGCGCTTTGACAGAGCTAACGTGTCAATGAAGGTAAAAAATGGCGATGTTAAAAATTCATTCAGATGATAAAATGAACTGGCTGCCATGAAAAAACTGGCGCATAGTCCACAAGAAACGATCCTTCAGTAGAAAACACGTTAGTGAGGAGTGTTAAGATGATGTTGTAGATCCGCAAGTTGGAAGAATTCATTCGGTGCACGGTGACATCTGGTGGTGAATTCTGAAAAAGCGGTCTTCCGCAAGAGAATAGTTCACAACCGAAATCAGCAAATCTGACGTAGATGAATATTCAGCGCCCAAACCGAAAACCACTGATTATTATTATTATTATTATTATTATTATTATTATTATTATTATTATTATTATTATATAAAGGAATAAAAAGAATAAGTGATGAATTCCAAATGAAAATTACAACCATCAAAAATAAAGAAGGCATTACACTAACGCAAGATCAGGAAATACAAAAGAGATGGAAAGAACATCTTGAAGAACTGTATAACCTAAATACTGCAGCAGATAAAGACATACTACTTCAAGTGCCAAGTATGAATCTTCATAAAACCCCAGAAAACATACTGAAAGAAGAGGTAGAACAGGCCATAAAAGAACTGAAAAGGAACAAAGCACCAGGAATAGATGGCATACCTGCAGAACTATTGAAAGCAGGTCGAGAAACAATGATAGACCTGCTCCACGACCTTTTCAATAAAATATACAAAGATGAAACAGTCCCAGATGATTGGGGAAAAGGAATGATTGTACCCATCTACAAAAGGAAGGGTGATAAAGAAGACTGCAATAACTACCGGGGAATAATGCTGTTGAGTACACTACCATACAAGGCACTCTACACTCAAATAGAAGGAAACAAAGGAAGAGGAAGTGGATGGACAACATAAGAGAAGACATGAACATGAAAGGAATTACAATAGTAGAAAGAAGACGATTGACAGAAGATAGAACTTCTTGGAAGCATTTTGTGTCTAGCTATTGCCACTGATGAGTTGGCAGAAAGCAAAGATGATGAGATGATGATGATATTTTATATATATATATATATATATATATATATATATATATATATATAAGTATATATTTACTGTGTGCATATACAGTATATACTGTGTGTATATAAATGTGTGTATATATTAGAGATGTGCAGGTACAGCAAAAGGCCTACCCTACCCGTATCCGTGCAAAAACTTCCTTACCCTACCAGTACCCGCAGGTACAAGTACAAGGACCTGTACCCGTACCCTATTCGTTCCTAAACACTATAGAGAGGCAACAACACTAATGTATTAATGAAAGCAGAGTAAATTTTTAAACATGTCATATATTGAAAAGAATTTTTAAAAAAGGAACATGTTTAAATTATGACAGATCCAGTAGCGTCATTTCACATATTTCATGGCGGGGAGGCGAGATAATTTTTGGCAATCTGTGGGCCGATTTTGGTAAATTTCTAAATTTTTGACATTGTTTGACAAATTTTGGCGATTTTTTGCACATTTCACATTTATTTTAATATATTATACATTATTTCTTCATTTCCTTGGGGCCATGCCCCCTGCCCCCCAAATGATGCCCCTGGACAGATCTAAGAATTGGGAATCAGGGTAATCCACTTGGCAAATAGTAGGCCCCTGGGTTCTTTCTAGGGTACTGAACTATTGGTTGGTAACATTGTGTAATACAGCCAGTCAGCTAGCCTAAGCCTACATGAATGTTGGACATGGACTAGAAGACTCGTTGGGCCTGTTTAAAACATTTAGTAGATATAGTTTAGCTATGAGCAGGCATTAGAGCTGAAGTTAAACAACAAAATGATTTACCAAAGGAACATTATCACTGCAGGACGCCATTACAATGATTTTACGTTTGATTATGTTTGCTACTTTACTGATGACGTCAGATAACGTCATTTGTATTTCCTTTATGCTGTCAGTAAGTAATATGCATGCAGTGGCATATAACTGTCTGACAAACTGAATGCAATATACAAGTTACACTAATACACTTTACTCAATAATATTTTTTCTATTACTGCATTGCTAATTTGCTATAGTAGTGAGAACTGAAAATATGTTTTTACGGGTCAAAACGGGTGTACCCGTACCCGTAACGCTATACCTGTAGCAAACTCGTACCCGTAAAATTTGTACCCTACCCTACCCATATATAAATATTATATGTGTGTGTGTGTGTGTGTGTGTGTGTGCAAAGAATTGTGCCAAAAGCAGAGCCACCTAGTAATTAAGGGAATGAACATGGTAAATCACTCAAGATGGCAAAACTGAAATTAGTGTTACTACTAACTAATACTAACTAATATCCATCCCATAGTGATCAAACAGGTTAGAAACTAAAAGTACAAAGAAACTACAATGATATCAGCATATTCAGAACACAAAAAATCAGAAGTTGACATTAGAACCTTCCGAGGTATTCTTCTGTCTGCATGATCATACACAGAAACCCCTCGGAAACTTAAGCCCAACCACCAAGGAATGCCAGCTTTGTCCTACAATTCACAATAGTATGATGACTAACATTATGAAGACAAGACTGAAAAATTATAAATTTACCATATATACTTGTGGATAGGTCGAAAATTAAGCAAATTTGCTATGATACATGTATAAATAAATGAAATTTTAGGAGCCAACAGATTTCTTTAACTGCATAATTATGCCCAATCTACATTGAAATTGGGTAAACAGACGACCGCTCCTTCATCCGGTACGCGGACTATTGACCACAGGACGATTGACCATAGGACGATTGACCATAGGACGATTGACCATAGGACGATTGACCATAGGACGATTGACCACTGGACGATTGACCACAGCGGACTTTTGACCACTGGACGATTGACCACAGCCGTGAGTATCAGGCTTAGCACGCTGTCTGCTGCATGCATGCATGCACGCATACAAAAAAAGGAAACCAAATGCTATTGTATTTGTATGTATATATGTATATATATGTATATATATGCGTATATATATGTATATATATATTTATATGTATATATATGTATATATATATGTATATAATTATATGTATATATATGTATATATACGTATATATATATGTATGTATATGTATGTATATATATATATATATATTTAAATTTTTATATATAATATATATAATATATATATATATATATCGACTCACTATTGTCCTTTTCATCATTCCCAGCATTTGGTTTCCCTTTTTGCATGCGTGTAGGCATGCATGCAGCAGACATGCAGCCTGATACAGCTGTGGTCAATCGTCCAGTGGTCAAAAGTCCGCCGTGGTCAATCGTCCAGTGGTCAATCGTCCTACGGTCAATCGTGGTCAATCGTCCTGTGGTCAATCGTCCAGTGGTCAAAAATCGTCCGCCGGTCAATCGGTGGTCAATCGTCCAGTGGTCAATCGTCCTATGGTCAATCGTCCTATGGTCAATCGTCCTGTGGTCAATAGTCCTAGAACCCTTCATCCAACCCAGTCTCCAAGTTGTTTGCAGACCAAAGGTCAGTGGCTGGAGGTAGTTGTCCAGAGTCCAAATGCTTGATGGTCTGCCATGCAGGGGCAGGGAAAGAGATGGCCAAGGTAGGTACCTGGCCAAGGTATGCTTCTATCACTCTGTAGTAATGACTGTGCCTGAGCAGACCTGGGCATTAGTTATAGCTTTCTGAACTATGGCCTACTAGACGGCCCAGTGTATGAATAGGTGGTCCTGGGATACATAAGATTTTTCATAAACACAAATGGCCAAAGATATGTGTTTCCTTGCAGTCCATGTCTTTTATCCACAGAGAAGCAGTAGCAAAAGGTATCCTTTGTATAAGTAAATTTTGGCATGCAAGAAGATTGCGGAACACCAGATATGATGATCAAGCATCTTCATGCCATTTCCAATCCCAATCTGATCGTCAACAATGCTATAACCAATATGCATTGCAAGGACAGTGTGGGGCATCATGGTTCATCTGGAAAGCCAGCCAATTGTTTACTAGACCAGGATGCATTGCGCATTATGATTGCTGCCTAGAGCTGGGCCACCGGTTGTAAAATTGGGTGGGGTAAAATATTCTGGGTGGTCCTGCCTTATGGGCAAAAACATTAGTTAGCAATATTTTTGAGGGCATATCATTAATTGATAGACCAAAGGAAACTGCCGCTGCACAAACCAAGTTAAGAAATGAAGAGCCATATGGCCACTGTCTTTGGACCAGAGATGTGCGGATCGCAGATAGATCTGCCGGCAGATCCAGATCCGCAAGAATTTAATGGATCCGCAGACCTCTGCAGATCCAAATTCCAAAATTTCTGGCAGATATGGATTGTCCGCAGATTATAACAACTGGCAACATTTTGACAATTATGAAATTTTTCGGCTTAGATCAATTGCCCGTAGATGAAAGGTTTGCAGATTAAAAGTTTGCCTCATTATTTATTTTGTGGAATGCATTTATTGAACTCTTATGCAGCCGTTGTGGTCAATTTCGACCACACAACACAACACACTCGTTTCTTAATATAAACCAAGGGTGTCAAAACCTTGGCCCGCGAGCTCATTTTAGTTGGCCCGCGAAAATATTTAAGTTTTAAAAAAATTCCTAAAAGTTTATGCGTGAAATAGGTTTGATGCAAAATCTTGTTTGCTTTGAGAAATTGATTTGATGTAGAATCTTTTTGGGTTTTAAAAATATTGCTTTTATGCAGAATCGTAGATCCTGTGTTTTGCTGGCGTGACAAATGGAAGAGCACAAATCTTTTTTGGCTTTGAGTTTCATTGGTGATGTTGACTAAATAAGTACATCGACGCGCTACATCAACAATGTTACTACCGTTATATACTTGCCTACCATACTTGCGTTAATTAGCAAAATTAGCAATTTGGACATGGAAGCTTTGGAGGCAATTGAGAATGGGGTGTTTGATGATTTGGATTTTTATGAATTCGACGACAGTGATAACAATGAGCGGATGGATGCCAATTGCATTGTTGATGGTGGAATGTTGGTGGATCTCATGGATGTGGTTGGTCTACCCATCAGGAACAGAGTTGATCCGTGCTATGCTGATTCTCTTCTGCTAGATGATGTCGAGCTACAGAATGAAGGTATTGATTGTATTTCTGACAATGAACTTAATGAAGATGATCAGCTTTTAGTTTCTATTTTAGCAGAGCAAGAGCAGCAAGAGAAATTGGAAAGAACCAGAGTGCAAAAGAAGACGAAGGAAGAGGCTGCTTCAAGGTCAACATGTTCTGCACGGACAAATCGCACAGAACTAACTTGGGATTCTTCATTCCAACAAAGAGCATTGCCAAGTTTAAAAATGCCTTAGCTCGTGCAGTTACCAAATCACCTAAATTCTGCCATATTACACCATTACTCAAATCTCTGCACTGGCTAAATATAACAGAACGTATTAAATTTAAAATAATTTTGATGACCTATAACTCACTTCATACATCAAAACCAGTATACCTACAAAATCTGATAATCCCGCAACATCCTTGATCTACTCGATCATCCTCTTATGTAACTCTCCTTCATCCCCTGAATCAATCATCTCTCAAAATTTGCAACCGTGCTTTTTCATATGCTGCACCAGAACTTTGGAACTCAATTCCAGAATCCCTCCGCTGTTTACACCATGGTCAAATAACAAATTATGAGTCACAATTTCCTTCCATTCTTGCAACATCTCAAGTTTTTCTTTCTAAACTGAAATAATTTCTCTTTAAAAAATCATTTCCTCCATAGCTCTAACCAGTGATGTGATGTCTCGTCTCGAGACTGTATTTTCAATGTCTTGGTCTTGCTGGCCACTGTCTCGGTATTGGCCTTGGTCTCGCCTTTATTGTCTTGGTCTTGCGATTCAAGACCAAGACAGTGGATTTTTTCCACTGTTAGTAATAATGTTTTCTGTGGTAGGCCCCTAGAAGTCTTCCGAATTATTATGGAGCTATACGATATTGTCACTGTTGGAACCCTTCATGAATAATAAATAATATAAAATGTTTGGATAGATATATCTATGCCAATTTTTTGTAATTTTATGGCTGATGTTGATAAAAAATTTATGAATCCTGTTTTGTCTGTTTTCTTGATGTTTAAAATTACTGTCTTGGTCTTGAGCCCTAGTGTCTTGGTCTTGGTATCTAATGTCTTAGTCTCGGTCTTGGTCTTGATGGTTAGTGCCTTGGTCTTGGTCTCGGTCTTGCCACATACTGTCTTGGTCACATCCCTGGCTCTAACGTCCCAACCACTGGCCCTTTGGATTAAATGACCATGCATGAATGTCCCCACCGTTGGCTATAGCTACTTCATTTTAAGATTAAGTGCCTAGGAATAAGGAGCTACTTCGGTGCTGCTTTTGAAAGCGCTATAGAAATTAACGAGATTTTACTTACTTACTTACTGTTTTGAGCCGCCAGACACATTACACCAATAAAGTGTATAGATATATAAGAGATTGCTGCTATCAAACAACTTATTAAATATGTGAATAATATATAACTTATTTGAGATGTGAATAATATATCTTACTTTATCATTTATATATCATATGGTACACTTACTTTGACTTCATAGTAGTGAATGCCATAGGTTGGGATACTTTCAACAATACTCATGTAGCTGTTGAGTTCGAAACAAAAAAAGCAACAACATACTGTTAACTTTCTCTTCATTCATTTCGTTATTGGTAAGCTATGTCAGTTGTGAAGCAATGGAAGTGAATGGCACACTGTGTGTCATGCTTTTAGAACTATTTTCTTTAAATCTCTGAAATTGCTTATGACATCCATCTACATACTACGTCGCACCACATTACAGGTCATATGATTATCTGAAAGAATTTCATTTGCTAATTATTAGTTTAATTCTTTTAACCAAACCCACTACACCTGTACATATTACAAGTAGCCATAGGAGGTAAGAATCCAACTGACTTGACAGTTGCTGAGCCGACTGTGTGGCCTTTAAGGGTCTTGTAAAATCCAATGATCTGATCTTCACTGCAACACAGTCAACATCAAAGTGAATGACACAGGCAATTTATATAATCTAAAGAGCAATTCCTTCAAAACAACTGTGACATCTGCTGAGCATAATGCTAAAGAGAGGGACATGTTGAGGAAGAGCAATACAAATGCTGAGACTATAGTCATCAACTGTTGGTGGCATAAGAATGACATAACATTTTTTCCTAGTCTAGCGACATCAACTGTCTGCGACACAGACTATTTGTTTTGGCTCTAGGGACCAGTATCGGCAAATGAAAATAGTCTGCAGAGTACAAGTTGATCTTTAAACAGGAATACAGACAATGTGCTGCATGAAGTACTACAAGTACAGAGATTTTGTAATAAGATAGGACTGTAATCTGAATCCTACAATACATCACAAAAATTAACAAACTCTTGTAAAATTTCATTTCAACAGATCCTCACAAGGAATGCACTGAAGTAAAAAAAGGATGCATGCATTATAGACAGAGTAATTGCTTAAAAGAGCAAACATTAGGCTAACATACCAATATGCCAGAGATGGATGCTGCTTAAGAACACTAGTTGAAAGTAACGTCAGCTTTTTCATATGCCCCTTTGTTGTTGGATCACTGTTGTTAATAAGAAAACATATGCAAAATATTTTCTATCATGTTCTCTTTCATGAAATAGAATTCTCTATGTATTAAGTTTTAGCCTATAATATACATCTGCATATAATATGCACCTTGAATTTTGAGTTATCAAAATTTAGAAATCTTAATTAAAACTTATGTATAATACACATGAAACATCTTGCCTGAGAATATAACCTTTGCACTGTATCAAAAAACTTAGAACTTCCTAGGTTCACAAAGTCAGTGAGAGCAAATTGTTAGCTAGCCTTTCTAGCACTATTTTGTAATTTAACTCCACATAAAAGAGCCAATTACCAACTTTCTCGCTTAATGCCATACATCTTGAGGGCAGTGAGACAGACTTCAGGCATTTGTATCTCTTCAAATCTTGTACTTTTAAAGGTCGAATTAATATAATTTGTATACTTTTTTTCTTTATGGGCAACCATGGAATTAAGAATCAACGAAGACTTTTTTGAAAAGAAACCACCAGGTTTGGCTCTAAAACATTTTTCAATCCATATTTTCATTACCTCCGAGTCCATCCACCCCACTTCGTTACAGTGAACAACAATACTTCGTGGAAATTTTTTGAGTTGCATGGTTACTCACTTGAAAATAACCAACAGTTTCAATTAAAGCTCACTTGCTGTGCAAGCCAGTACTACAATGAAGCAAGCCTTCTTATATCCAGTTGTTTTTATAGCTACAGTTTTCAAACCCAAAACAGCTACAGCCTTAATTCGGAATTTGGCTATGAGCAGCTCATGTTCAGCATCGTCTTGTGCATTTTGTATGGAGCTTCTCCAGCATTGTTGGCAAAGTGTGAAATCTATTTGATTTCTATACTGTCCGTTTGGTGACGTCCACGTGTATCGTCTTCTTGCTGGCTGCTGGAACAGAGGGTTTGCAACAATCAAGATATTATCTTGGCAAAATTCCACCAGCTGAACGCCTGTCTCGTTGCAGTCTCCGAGGCCAAATTTGCCTACCACTCCAGAAATGTTCTTACATCCTGCCTTAGCATTCCAATCACCCATTACATACACCTTCTTTGGTACAGAGTCTAATAGTTTTTGTAGTTGTTCATAAAATCAGTCAGCATCCTTTTCTCAGCTCCACTAGTTGGGGCATATACCTGAATTACTCTCAAGTTGAGAGGCATGCCATGCATTCTGATTGCAGCCATTCTGTCATTAACCGAGTTTAAACCCATCACCGACCTGTCCATTCTTCTGCCTACTATAATGCTACACCATTGCTTCTGATATTTTCGCACCAGAATAGAATACCTGAAAATCATCCAATGAGAATTGCCCTGTGACTTTCCAATTCAATTCACTTGACCGAGTATCACGCTTTTTGCAAGTATTCGCCTCGGCAAATACTTGGTGTGTGAGGCAAATACTTGGGTGCCAATAGTTGCCAATAATTATAATCATAAGCAGAGTCGGGCTGCAGTGACATCTGGCTTTGTTTAACTGAGCTAGTAGTTAGTTAAGACCACCCACATAGTGGCTTCAAGTCTCATCTCCACCTACCTCTTCCTCTCCTCTCCCTGAAATTGTCTTTCTCTTACTCTTCCTCTACAACTGACATCAGACACTATGACATCAGTCACTGTCCTGGCATAGTACCAAGAATAGGCTAAGCAGCGGTCAATTGAGTAATTAATGGGCTCCAAGTCATTGTCCCCTCTCCTTCTTCCTCTCTCCTCCCTCTCCCTGCAAGTTGTCTCTCTGTCACTATCCATGGACTACTGCACTATCCCTCTACCTCTGCCAGTAAACAAGTTGCTCTTGTCACTGTCCTGGCATTGTACCAACGATAGACTAAACTGTCAATAGAGTCTTTAATGTGGTTTCAAGTCATGGTCCCCTCTTTGTCTCGTCTCTATACAAATTCTCTCTCTCTCTCTCTCTCTCTCTCTCTCTCTCTCTCTCTCTCTCTCTCTCTCTCCTGATTTTAAGTAGTTCAAGACTGTCTCGAACATATTGGAATAAATATGCATATGGAACAAGTGGTACCCGGCTCAGATCCACAATATTTTCATCAAAAATACTCGGATTTAGTACCCGGTGAAAAAAAGTCTATCCGGTTGATCCATAACTTATATCCATACAGGGTGGCACAAAAACACCGGACTAGTCACATTTAGGTTTGCATTTAAAATAGTCTAGGTTTTTTGCACCACTCCTTAGTATCTATTTTTATCATTCTCATTTCCTTCTTGATCACTTTCAATTTGCTTTGATTCATAGTTCGTACATTCTATGTTCCCACGATGTATCGAATCTTCTGTTTCGCAGCTGCAAAAGAACATCCTTCTGGCTTTCGTCCTTCCACTTTATTAGCTCCATCAGTGCTATTGAACATTCTATGCTCTTCCCCAGTAGCTTTTGAGAAACTTTCTGACCCGAGGGGCTCATCGTCCAGCGCCATCATTGTATTATCATGCTTGTCAAAATCCATAATGTTTTCTTAGCAATAGCTATCAGAGTGGGTTGCTGTTTCCTTCTCTGTTACAGTTCCACAGCCAAATGAGATGATGTATCCAGTGTTATCAGCATGCTTTACACTGATAGATATTGCAGGAAGAAGGTTCAAGACTCTCCAGAGTGCAGATTGAATGAATACCTGCAGCTCATAAATGCTGGAGATCCGAAAGAACTCTCTCTGACAGCTGTGACAAACTTAGATAAATTCCATCTCAACTTGAAACTCTTCAGCATAATTCTTTGTTCCCTTGCAACATTGGCACCAGTTGAATGAGTATTCTCACAAAATGGTCTCAAAGATGCACACTATATACGCAAGTATGCATTATATGCGCAAATACATGGTATAGAATATAGATCATGTGACCAATATCAGAATACTAACTCAACATAATCTCCGTGCTGTGCCTGTATAACATATGCAGCCAGTTCAAAAACCACTTCACTATCACATTCTACTTGTCCCTAAAAAGAACACAGAGCATCATCATAACACAGGTATTAAAAATCAGCCTAAAACCAAGAACATACAAAGAATTCATTAATCTAAAACAGTAGTCCACAAACTTTTCCCACAAAAGGTCACATTTTGCAGTAATTTTTCGCAGGCCATAGAAATTCCTGATTGCACATGCCAGTGTACAAAAGATAAAAATAATTTTTAAGTGCAAAGTAATTTTATAGTGATATGCAAATACACAACTCAAACTGGACTGCAACAGAAAAAAGATATACCTTAGTTTCTCACATAATTATAACCTGCAGGTTAAACATGTTTTTATCAACCATGTATCCCTTCGACATGCTATACCTGTAGGCAACCAACTTTAGATGAAGGTTGCATAGCTATCCAGAAGTTAAGGCATGGTCGTGCAGAAGGTCTGGATGGGCTTCTACCAGAGCTGATTAAATGTGCTCTTCTTACAAATATGGTCTTCTGGCAAAGTACCAGCAGAATGGAAATCGGATATCATATTAGCCTTATACAAAGGCAAAGGCCCAAGAAATGAA
This sequence comes from Metaphire vulgaris, assembly GCA_018105865.1. NCBI lineage: Eukaryota > Metazoa > Annelida > Clitellata > Crassiclitellata > Megascolecidae > Metaphire > Metaphire vulgaris. Next base: position 3,641,166 of record CM030856.1, read on the forward strand.
TGCTCAAGACACAGACCTATTACACTGTTATCAGTTCCCAGCAAGGTATTTGCTCACACCCTACTCGCACATTTGAATCCACTACTGGCATCCTACCATTGGCCTCAGCAGTCTGGATTCACCAGAGGCAGATCCATAATGGATGCTATATTGGCTCTTAGACTCCAGTCTGAGATCCACCACGAATTCAACCAGCCACTAGAAGTCACTTATGTGGATCTGAAAGCAGCATTTGACTCTGTCAATCGGCAAGCACTATGGCAGGCCATGAGAGGCATTGGAGCCCTGACATTCTTACTCAATCTGATAAGGGACTTCCATGAAAGCAGCAACGTTAGAACATGCATCAATGGTGTGCACTACGAGGCCTCCATGACATCTGACAGGGATGCATCTTAGCCCCTGACCTCTTCTGCAAAGCTATAGATTGGATAATGTAAAGAGTAACAAACCACCATGGGATTCAACTGCCAGAGCACAGTTTTAATGACCTTATTTATGCTGACGATGTTGCACTTTTAGACACATCCAACACAAATCTTGCAGAAACCCTTGGCCACCTTGAAACAGAAGCATCTCATCTAGGTCTGTACATATCAAGTGTGAAGACGTTTTTCTGGGAAACAATGCAGGATTTTCTGAAACCAATACATATGGTTTCAGGGTTTATTTTCTCCAAAGCGAAAAAACCCATTTGCAAACTTCTGCGCAAGTTGCCCTCCTTAATCTTCTGGTAAAAGTGAATTCATGAATGCCTGAATGCATCCACTCACCCCACTTTCTTAGCACAACGGTTTTGAAAGGGTGATTAACTATATATATATATATATATATATATATATATATATATATATATATATATATATATATATATATATAGAGCTGCAGTTTGCTCAAAAGGCTTCCTGGTATGATGGAAATCTGGGCACCCACCTCGTAAATAAGAGTCCATAACACTCTTATTTGTGAGCAGCCACATCATTGAAAACATAGAGGAAAAAGCCCCTTCTTTGTCCTATAACATCTGTCAACCCAAATTTTCATCACCCTTTTTGTTATGGACCACCACTTTATTCAGAAATTTTTGCAGAGCATGGATGCACACAGCTGTGCGGCCAAGCACTATAGTAAAACAAGACTTCTTGCACCCGGTTGTGGTTATGCCTACTGTTCTAGAAACAGAAGAAGCCACAGCCTGGCTGGCAGAGTGTCAAAAGACATTGGTGCTTCATCCACGCTGACAATGTCCATGGCTGAAATACCAAGTTCAGAAATTTCTTTGTTGACAAAACTGCAAAAGTCAACCATTTTTCATTCCTTCTCTAACAATAATCAATAATCGAAACCTTTCTAGATGAGATCAAAAATTTCAACTGCAATATGTGTAAGACGAAAGTGTTTTTATATGCAAAGAAGCACGTCAATAAGTTGAATGCCAAATGGTCAATCAGTCAATATAAAAACTGATGCGAATAAGATATCAATAACCAATTAAATAAACTATCGTTACTGAATGACTTCATGCAAGACTACTAGGTAAGGAGTGAAATTAGGCTATTCAAGAACAACGTCATTCGACAGCAGGAAAATTTGTTTACACTTCCTATTTAATGTTGGTATACTATTGTGATCGAGGTTACTGAATATGGACCCCCATAATTGATAGTAAAAAAGTTGATTTTACAATAAAATATATGCATGGCATATGCATTATTGTGCTATACAAATTTTAAAATGCAAATTCCTATTCACTGTGCACTGTGTGCATGGGTGCGTCATACACTGCTGCGAGATCTTTATACATTAGAGATCATTATACATTACTGCGAGAATGCCTTCATTGGCTCCGGATCCCTGAACGGATAACTTTCAAACGTTGTTGGCTTACGTTCAAGGCTCTGCACGACCCGTGCTGTCCGCAGTATCTTTCGAGACTGGTACACTGACCCTCACCAACCGACAGACACTCGTGGCTTTGCTCAAGATGTCGAGTTCAGCTCGTTATCTCGCACCCATCTAAGACTGCTAAATTTGGGGACCGATCCGTTTCGAGGGGGAACCCAATATTATGGAACTCCCTCCCTGAGGACATCACGAGGGAGACCACCCCCGACCGATTCTTAGAGAAACTTAAGACGCATCTTTACAACATTTCCTACTAAAGACTATTGTAAAGTGCTCTTGACTATGGCCTTCGCTACGCATATAGCGCTATATAAATCATCATTTATAATAATAATAATACACATGAGTGCATTGTTTATTATTATTATTATTATTATTATTATTATTATTATTATTTCAAGACAATTTCTTGAGCGCAGTAAACATGGCTATCGAAGCAAAGTCAAGAGCGCTTTACAAAAACGAGCTGTTAAACAAATGCGTCTTCAACTGTTTCCGGAACCGATCAGGGAGTGTCTCAGTTGTCACTGTCTTCGGGAGAAAGTTCCACGAAGCAGGGTTTCCGCGTCAGAAGGATCTGTCATTGAAACCCGGCGTTCGATCACCATGGTTCTTGCGATCAGTTCGGTGAGGTATGTCGGACAGTGAGGGTCGTTTAGGATGCGGAATGTAAGCCAATGCTGCTTGAATGCTACCCGTTCTGGGATCCTTAACCAATGCAGTCGGTACCTCAGGAGTGGAGTGATGTGTGCTCCCCATCTGGACCGATCAGTACGCAACAACCGGGTACCGCCGATTGGGCCCCGGACAACTGGGCCCGGCATTTGGGTAATGGGACATTTGGGTAACGGGACATCTGGGTACTGGACATCTCGGCCCGCACCATCGAACTGGACTTAATAATAACTGAGGGTTCGTTGTATAACTTCGGGCGGTCTTCTTTAAGCCCTGACATCTACTAAAAATTGAGTACAAATTCTTAATGGGAAGTGCTATTTCTTTGATTGTACATGCAAAGTATAGTTACTACGGGCTTATATGGACTTAAGAAGAACTGAGGCTTCGCTGTATCCCTGTAGTAGTGAATAACTGCGGGAAGTCTTCTTCAAGCCCTGTCATCGGCTACATATTGAGTACAATTCTTTGAACTCACAGGCATTTATGATGTTAAAGCATAAAACCGGTATACAAGAATAGTCGTTGCCTATTCTGATTTTGATAGCACAACCAGAAGCACCATTCTCTCTTTCCCTATTATACGGGGCCGAGATGTCCAGGGCCTAGATGTCCCGTTACCCAAATGCCGGGCCCAATTGTCCGGGGCCCAATCGGCAGTACCCAGTTGTCCTGATCTGGGACCAATAGATAAGGCGTGTCGAGACGTTCAGTACCGTCTGCAGTTTGTTTGCGGGAAAATAAAGCAGTAATGGATTCTGTTTTGCTATTTTATTATGAAAATCATTAGCTTAGTCATGAGAGGACATTTGGACCTAGACTAGTTGTGAGATTTGTGCAAAACTGATAATTGCTAGGTAGGGTGATCACCAATAGTTGTCATATAGTCTTCAAAACTGTTCCAAATCTCAGGATTTGAATCTAATCGAATATTATCCTAAATTTTCTTGTGGGGGAGAATCCTGAATCTATTAGTTGGACCAAAATAGGACCAAAGCAGGTTGTCCTTTGTAAATGATGGTGCCCCCTTATTCAGAATACCTGGCTTAACCACTAATAATGTAATCTAAATACCAGTTTAATATCCCAAATCTGATGAAACCATATACAAAACTAGTTCAAGGAACAAAAGTTCACCAATGAATCAACTAGGATGCGGGCAGGACTGAGAATATACACTGGAAACAGAGAAAGTGGGTTTCCATTCCCCATGTTCCCCATTTCTATCCCTCTGCATTGATAGCTTTTCATCACTCCAACTTAGTTCTGAAAGGACACTTATCCATTGCCCTCAAAGAGCAATGACTCCTCTCCCAGTCCAAGTTTAATCCACTTTAACTTATTTAGCATAATGAAACAATTAAAAAAAATTCCTCCCACTGATCTGACTCTCAAACACCACTCTCCATGTGTGTACATGAGTAAATAATGTTTGTAGACTGCTGCTTATACTGAATGTACATGAAAAGTGTTAAAAATTTCTTATGGAAAGAAATCTAACCAAAGAAAAAATCAAACTGATAGTCTGAGCAGAGTAGGCATTTCTGGGTATTATAATTGAACAAATTACACATCTATAACAATTCCTATTAAAATGCAATGTTTTCATTTTAAACAAAGTGTTTAGGCTAAACATAATATTCCAAAAAAGCATGAAAATAAACATGCAAAAGAAGAGATATTATAAATGATACTCCCTTACTTTATACATTGATTGAATGGCCTGAAGATAAAACAGTTTCACTGTTATGCTGTCTCTCAAATAAGTTATACTTTCACTATATAATCTAAAATATTCAACCATAACAGAGTTCAGATGATTAAAGAATTTTGCCTCACACAAATTCATATACCAAAACAGTCATTAACAAGACAAGATAATTCAAAATAAATATATTTGCCTTGTAATTGATAATATTCATCAGCAGATTCAGCGCTAATAAAGAATACTGTTTCATGTGCACCTTCTTCTTTAGCCTTTATCACTCCTTATAGAGCATAGATCCTAACAAGGTCATTCCATGCAGTTCGATCTTCAACTAGCAAAACTAAATCGGCCCAGTTGAATTCAACATTATTCTTTAGCTCATGCTTTAAAAGATGCCACTTGAATTAGGTGTTATATCCGAGATAATAGGATAATACATCCTAAAATCATACTCCTCTTACTTCCACAACATTTTTATTCTTTATTACCTTTAATGACATACATTCAACTCAAGTTAATGTCCATTCTGGCTGGTAAAGGTATACTCCATAGACCAGCACAGGTCCATCGGAGAACAGAAGGGTTAGTGCCTTTAGTTTTACTTGGCAATGGCTGAATGAGGGCACATTGCTATCCTTTCCCTCCACTGAGTTAACACGCAGTGTACTCATTCACAGACGAGTCAACTTGGGGCACTTGGGACAGAAACAACCGAAATTTCTGCCATGGCTGGGAGCTGAACCACAGGCCTTAACTCATTAAAGGGGTTCGCCGTAGATATACGCTGCGCGTCAATCGTTTGCAAACGGGGTTCGCTGTAGATATACGGCGTGCCAATTCAGCGTCTGTTCCGCAACGATGAGCGCTGTTTCTAAACGTTCTGATGCAATAATTCGATTTAGTTCAATCCATTCGATAGATGGTAGCTCGCTTTTAGCTAGTGTTGTCGTCCTAAGCAAGGAAAATAGGCCTTATTTGACCAATGGTCGGATTATTGGCTTTGAAAAGAGACCTTGCTAGGGTTTGAAAAATGCCAAATTGGGTCCGATCTTCAAAATTTTTGAACTATTCTGTTCCAATAACACCCTCCTACAACTTTGTCACTCACACTAGAGAGGTCACCGTTGAAAATTTTTTGATATTGAGCTTTGAACAAATTTTAAAATAATGCTGGGGAGGGGTCCTATTTTAGGCTGTAGGGTGGACCCTACCCCAAAAATTTTTTTTGGGCACGGATCGTTAGAAAGAACAATAAAAACGCCAAACAACGGTGCAAACATTATTTTTCTAGCTTCTATATAGCCTGAAATATAGTAAATTTGAAACTTATATGTTCACATTTTCATATGAACGCTTTTACCAAAAATTAATTACCCAGATTGGCGACGGTTTGTAAAATTTAATTCCCTCTTTAACAGGTTAAAATTGGCAGACCAGTGTGCTAACCACTGTTTCACATAAATTTATCAGTTCCTTGAATTCAAAATTATGAAGACAACAAATTCTGTTTTCTATAACAAAGTTTCCATCAACTCAAACTGCATACACATAGTTATCTACAGTGTCTCACCTACCTCACTTGAAAATAAAGCACCAGTGGTCCAGTACGTCGAGGAAACTCATGCTCCAGCACTCTCTTGTCAAGCTTCAGCCAGTGGTAGTGACCCCTGGTGAAAACATTACAAATACAGATATGTTGGTAAACATAATTCCTGTTTCAAACAAATTTTTAACTACAGTATGTATGTAAAATCACTAGGGACCACAGTTCTCCATGGATCATGGAATTTTGAACCAAGCGTGTACCAGTAATTTGCCTGTCTCCACAAAATTTGCCAATTTCCATAGAATTTTCTGGAATTCAGTATGTACTGGAAGATGATTAGAGATACTATCACACACATGACAGATGACATAAATAGCTACACACTTCTTGTTTACTTAATAATAATTGTTGAAACTATTGATGTATTGATTTGTCTTTTGAGTCATTTAAAAATTATTGTCTGATTGACAGACTTAAAAATCTGTATGGTGCAAACAGGCTAAGTAAATGAACTCTCAAATTTAAGAGGAATATGAGTCAGCATTGGAAAACTGTGGTTCATGTGACTGGCCAGTTGTGTATCAGAGAGAGTTCTGTCTTCAGACTGATTGAAAAAAGGTCTGCTGGTGTTTAAAATATGCAATGTAACTATTAATATATTTTGCTGTCAGATTGATAACAGATCATTTACAGGGAAAGTGCAATTTGGAAAAACACAGCAAAGTACAGTATTTTCATGCATATACTGCGCAAACGTGTATACCGCGCACACGCGTATAATGCTCGGTTTTGGACAGTTTGTTTCTAAAAAGTTGTATAGCACGCACAGTCATACATGTATATAGTGCGTGCACGTATATAGCGCGCATGACAGGACATAAGTCGCTGCCGAGTCTAAGATGCGGCCCCAACCGGAAATTTCCGGTAACCTCTTTGTAAAACGGGTTTTAAGTACTTATTGTGCTAACAAAGACACTGTTGAATGCATATAATGCATAACAAATTGCGTAATAACTGAGATACAAAAGTCTGGTGTTTGGTGTTGTTTGTTTTATATTGCGTATGACGCTCTTTCATTAAAAAATCCTAGTTATTTAGCTATTTTGTTAGCGAATTCATTATTTAGCATTCATTAGTTATCAAATTCTAGTTTTTTAGCATTCTTTCGTCAGCGAATTCTAGCTAGACTTAGCATCTAGCTATTTAACACTTTAGTTAGGGAATTCGGTATTTAGCGTTCTTTAGTTAGCGACTTCTAGATATTTAGCGCTCTTTTGTTAGTGAATTCGCTATTTAGCGTATAGCCACTTAACGCTCTTTCGTTATAGCGAATTCTAACTATTTAATGCTCTTTTGTTAGTGAATTCGTTATTTAGTGCTTTCGTTAGCGACTTCTAGCTATTTAGTGCTTTCTTGTTAGAGAATTTGTTATTTAGTGTTCTAGTTATTTACTGCTCTTCGTGAGCAAATTCGTTATTTAGTGTCCTTTCGTTAGCGAATTCTAGTTATTTAGCGTTTTTCTTGGCGAATTCGTTATTTAGCATCTAGCTATTTAATGCTCTTAATTTAAAGAATTCTTGATTTAGCATTCTATTGTTAGACAACTATAGCTATTTAGCTCATTTCCATTAGTGAATTTTCGCTGATCGCGTCAGAGATCAAACGGTAGTAAATAATGGATTATTTACAAATGGCTTACCTGTTATCTCTATGAAAATTCAATAGATAAAACATCGCCTCTTTGTATAAGATGCCACCTGAAAATCTGATGTAAAAAATGAGTGACTTATAAGCCAGTCTATACGGAGAAAGAGCAGAGGGCCACCAAAGACGAGGAGAAGTCAGCACATTTAGCACAAAAACCAAGCGCAAGGTGCAGGCAAACTGCCAAGAACGACGATTTTCCGAGGCACGCTCATGCATGTGCAAGGCTGACAGAAAGTGCCATACCGAAAAATTAACTAAGAAACAATATGAACAATAAATCTTATTCTTTTATTTCAATAATTCGTTTCAATAATCATATAATTAAAAATTCATTCAATAAATCATTATTTAAATGGTGATTATACAATTCTTATTTGAATGTCAGTTCTTTTCCATAAAATAAATTTTACTTACATAGTCTTCGGATGGCTTAGCTATGCGTTATATTGCAGCGATATTATTAAAATAGCCAAGATAGCCTGAGGTCCAACAATAAAGAATAGGTAGAGTATAAAGGTAGAGTATAAAAGTAGTTTTTCCAATAGTCGTTAGGTGGCGCTGACGGTAAGGTAGATAGCTTATAGAATAAATAGATTAATAATAACTGCGTGAGAAGTAAGTAAAAAGTCTAGGGAGGTTAAGTGTAGGGTGTTCAGTAGGGGCCGTCCCTAAATGATGTCATGCGATTTTGGAAGTTTTTTTACCCCTCCCCTCATTACAAGTCGTCAAAAATTTCAGACCCCCTAAAAAAATGACGTCACAACGCATTAACCTCCCTCTTTCTAATGTCAAAATTATTAAAGTTTCAATGCACTTTTTCTTGAATGAAGCGGGTATTGCAATGAATTCGTTTGAAAATACTTATTATAATTATCATAGTTGAAGCGCTATTCAGAAACTTTTTCAGATTATTTTTAAAAAATGAATTATAAGTGTAAAATACATTCAACTTTGAGGTAAAATAGCATTGTGTCATTAATAACAATATTTAGTATTATGTGACATCACATTTCTGGAAACCCCCTCCCCCTGTCGTCACACTTCGTCACAAATGTTTGAACCCTCCCCTAAGTGTGTGACGTCATTTATGGACAGTCCCTAGGTGGCGCTAGTCGTCATTGAGTTAGAGACCAATAGTTAGTTGCAGTTTAGCACACCTCCTTTAAGGTAGTATAGGAGTCCAATAAATAGAGGTCCCACAGGTATATCTTACCTTTACGGTTTTATTCATTCCGTTCTACTTCCGATGACGCTTTGTATACAAATATTGGCAAGGAACTGTATGTGTAAAATAATTTTTATATACTGCGCACTTCAGAGTTGGGCAAAATCAAATTGCGATTCAATTCAATCACGATTTAAATCACCACGGTTGAATTGATTTCAGAGCCAAAGATAATTGAAAGATTTGATTTAAAAATTCAGTGATTTGATTCGATTTGATTTGGGTTAGCTTTGATTTGATTCGATTTGGAAGCCAAATCACCATTATAGTACATATAGATATTCTGAGTTAAACATAGAGTCGACTGAGAACTTACTAACTTAGATTCAATAGTTAAATGCTAATGTGGTTAGAGGCAGTAGTTTTTTTTGTGACAGTCGTAACACTATTATATCAAACAAAACCGGAAGTAGTAGCCATTGTGGTTTGGTTATTTGCTCAGTTATTATTATTTCACGAGAGGCGCATGTCATTTGGTTGCGGAATCCAGGAAAGGTGGCCATTAAATTTCTGCATTCTTGGCAATTGCATTATCACGATGTCAAGTAATTCAGAAGAGAACAGCATTAATGCATTGTTAGGTCGCTTCTTTGATAACAGAAATAAGGGTGACAATGACTGGTCTATGCGGTGCAAGATATGTTGTGTTAGGATGCACTAAAAGCCAGGAGTCACTTCAAATGTCAAGTTACCCGTATTTTCGCGCATATAAGACGCACCCGCGTATAAGACGCACCCGCGTATAATACGCGGGTTTTGATGATTTGTGCTAAAATAATTATGGATAAGACGCACCCGTATATAAGACGCACCAAAAGGCGCCCCGTCGGCGCTCCCGGCGCCCCGTCGGCGCTCTAGGCGACCCGCCGGCGCTTTCGGCGCCCCGTCGGCGCTCGGCCAGCCGCCGGCGCTCTCGGCGCCCGTCGGCGCCCCGTCGGCGCTCTGGGCGAGCCGTCGGCGCTCTGGGCGAGCCGTCGGCGCTCTCGGCGCTCTGGGCGAGCCGCCGGCGCTCTGGGTGACCCGTCGGCGCTCTCGGCGACCCGTCGGCGCTCTCGGCGACCCGTCGGCGCTCCCGGCGACCCGTCGGCGCTCTGGGCGAGCCGTCGGCGTTCTAAGCGAGCCGTCGGCGCTCTGGGCGAGCCGCCGGCGCTCTGGGTGACCCGTCGGCGCTCTCGGCGACCCGTCGGCGCTCCCGGCGCCCCGTCGGCGCTCTGGGCGAGCCGCCGGCGGCGCTCGGCGAGCCGCCGGCGCTCTCGGCGCCCGTCGGCGCTCTGGGCGAGCCGCCGGCGCTCAAGGTGACCCGTCGGCGCTCTCGGCGACCCGTCGGTGCTCCGGCGCCCCGTCGGCGCTCTAGGCGAGTCGCCGGCGCTCTAGGCGACCCGTCGGCGCAGTTATTTATGTTCCAAAAAATTTAGATAAGACACACCCGAGTATAAGACGCACCAAGGGGGATAATTGTGTAAAAATTCGTATAAGCCGCGTTTTATATGCGCGAAAATGTCTGCCTACCCAAATCTAAGACATATCGCACGTCGGTTGCTTAGCATACCGTTTACTTCAGGTTGTGTGGAGAGGCTATTTTCCATCACCGGGGCAATTATATCAGCAAGACGCAATCGGTTATCAGCAACAACTGTTGAATCTTTGTTACCGAGAAAGCACAATGTGATCTAGAACTACAACAAAGTGAGACTGCTGGAAGTGGCAAGTCTAGCATTACCACGCTCAGTGCACAAGCCATGTGTGAAAGGGAAACTTAAATAAAGCCTATTACTGAGTGACTAGTGACTACTGAGTCTTACAGTACGTTGCAACTAATATAATGTTAAAATTAGTGCTGTCCTTTAATCTTGATTAGCTCGCGATTAACGTGTTAATCTGTTAGTTGTAATTAATTTTTTAAATCGCGATTAAAAAAGTAATCGCATCATAATTATTCGTCTCATATTTCTCTAAAGAAACTTGTAAAAACTGAGCTTGAAAGTGATGATGTCACGAGTTTTTGTTTAAAGTTGACTGAAATGGATGAAGCATGTACTATATAATGTTATGCGTGGTCACTAGTTGAAATTCTGAAAGTCTGTTCTGCAAATGGTGCATTGTTTATTTCAATTTAATTACTAATTCGGGACCAGAATAGTATTGCTAAAGAAAATGTGATTAATCGCGATTAATCGAGATTAATAATTTTAATCGCACTATCAATCGTGATTAAATAAATTAATCATTGGGCAGCACTAGTTTAAATGTGTCAAAAGGTCATCTAGTGTTAATGCTGTATTTTGAAAGATTTGCTTTGATTTGCGATTTGATAAAAAGTGATTTTGATTTGATTTGAAACAAAATGATTTTGATTTGAAATTTCACTGATTGATTGAATCACGAACTGCAATTGATTTTGATTTGGAGTATGTGATTTGATTTTTGATTTGCCCAACACTGGCACACTCAAATATGCCGCGCGGGCCGCCTGCACGGTTTGCAAAATCGTTTATACCATGTGCGGTATATGCGTTAAAATATGGTAGAACACTGAAGTCGATTAAGGCACTGTGCCTAAAAAAACACACATCAGCTACAAAAAGGACTTGTAAATCCTGCTCATATGCATAAATAAAGTTCTCAATTTAATTAATATATAGGACATCACAGTGAACCACAGAGCTAGAAAAACTTGCTGCAGGATGCAGAGGAATCAGGCAAACAGGACTGCAGAATTTTTTAAAACTTGCCATGAAAAATTATGGCCTCTAAACATCACTGCCATTGCTATGCACCAAAATACTGGTCATTCCTCGAACTTGCAGTGTGTTTGGAGATCGGTCTTTTCGTGTTCAAGGGCCAAAGCTATGGAATTCTCTTCCACCAGAACTTCGCGATACCACCAGTACTAGACTATCATTCCTGGCTAGGCTAAAGACTTGGTTGTTCGTCAGCAGTGGCGCTTTTGACTAAAAAGCGCAGGCTTTGATTAAAATAAACTTAATCAATCAATCAATTTAACCCTGTTGCCTCGCAAAGCCGCAAAAGCGGCTTTTGCTACTGATACCAGTTCCCGTAAGGCCGCTTTTGGGGTTTTTGCGTCTTTTCCTAATCCCCGTACGGCCGGTTTTCATTTTCTTCATGGTATTAAATAATCTACCGGTATGCTGGAAGTAAACACAGTTCAATTCTGAGGAAACTGGTGAAAACATTTTTGTTTTACGTTAACATTTGTTCAAGATATTTGAGTTTACGTGGAAGCCCCAAACAACCCATAATTTTCCCCAGGAGCCTAGGGGACAGGAAACCCACGCACAGGAGCCGTAGGGGCGAAAGGGTTAAGGTATCAGCATTCAGCTGTTACTGTAACTAACCCCCATGCCACCATACATGACTCATTCGATATAGGACAGCCTTCTGGTCCTCCTAGCATAGTAAAATCCCTCCTGAAGCTGAGGGAGGGCAGCAACAATTAAAAGACTCCTGGGTCTGAGGATAAGAGATTGCCTCTGTGTGTGTGTTTGTGTGTGTGTGCACGTGCACGTTCAAGTGTGTGTTTGAGTGTGTTGTCTAGTCAAAAACTAATATTCTACCTTCCCAGGGATCTTCCACTTTTCCACCTAAACATGCTCACATTTCCGGTCATGAGTCACAGCTCCTCCAGGTTGTGCAAAAAACAGCCATCAAAACTTAAACACACAATAACCAGAGAACCACTTCACCCTAAAAACAAGCCAACCTGCCAGTCATAGTTCACCACCTACAGTACCTGGAATGGCAGAGCCTAAGCTCCCTGCATTCTGCTTACAGCAGCAAGGGGCTATCATTAGCTTCCTTCAATTCTTTCAGAATCTAAAAATCCCACTGGCTGCTGCCTTGCAGATCATGCCTTTCATTCATTGTTGCATTCATTGCCTGTCAAACTGCCTTAGTTGTTTCTCTGAGATCAACAAATTGATAAAGAGATCAAAACACCAGAGTCCACAGCAGTCTGCATATTCAACCCTCAGGAGCCCACTAACATTAACATAAGCAGTTTGACTATAAGTGATGTGTGTTTTCTGCAAAGAAGGAAAGAATTAAACACAAACAGCAGCCAATAGGCCAATAGGCCAACACTTACATCATTCTGTCAATGTATCTTGTAAGAACAAGTCTTCTATTTAAAGTGAAGATGACTATTACTGGTAATTTTGGTCTGCCTAAACACTAAGTCATTTTGAACTTTGAAAGACCATGGGTGGTCTCTTCAACAACCAATGCACTATTAATGAGTGCATTGGTTGTCCAACCATGGTCTTTTGAAGTTCAAAATGACTTAGTGTTTAGGCAGACCAAAATTAATAGTCACTGATGCTGATAACACAAAATTTTAAACAAAAATATATCTAAGTCTATGTTAACAACCACTAGTAGCATTAAAACAGCAGCTTTAATGTGTTGGACCTTGCTTTTATCAATAAACAGATAATGTATAAGGGCAGCAACTGAATTTAGTGTCCTAATGTATCCACTGGTTCAATGCAACTAATGCAATCAATGAACATTATTTAGCCCTTGCAGATCTAAAGGATGTTGGTTACCAACCCCAGGTTTTTCCAACATTTTTCAGTGACCTGACAAGATATTTTCAACCACAATTAGGTAAATGTAAGGGGTCCACTTACACATATTTTGACATTATTTTGCTACAGGGATTGCCCAGTTACACCCATTTCACAAAGTATAATAATGGCACATATGTTTTTGTCAAATTTTAAAATCCTAATGATTTCCGCTGTATATGCTTAGGTGCCAATGATTGATGGCTTATATCCTGTAGTATAAGAACAAAACCAAAAACATGAAATATTAGGTTTCTGTAGAGCCTTGAATGCAGGATCTAATGGAATATAACAATTCTGCAAGAGTTAATGTCGATTGTCAACACGCATGCACACGTGTGCGCGCGCATGCACACACACACACAAATTACAAACCATTTTGAGAAGAGTCCTAAACTTGAAATTTAAATAGAAACTGTATTTTGCAAAGCAACTTGTCTAATCTCTTGTTTAATGTTCAATATTAACCCATTACAGGGGTTCGACGTCTTAAAACGTTGCCCGGAAATCATATGCGAACGGGGGTCGACGTTTTAAAACGTTGCGCAACTGTTTTGCTCTTCCACCACGGTGTTCGCCGTTTAAAAACGTTTTCTTGATTTTATTTGCTTTATCTATTATCCATCCGCTAGATGGAGCTCTCGTTTACCTACTGTGGCCTCTATAAGCAAAGAGAATACATTTTATGAGCCCGGGGGTGTAGAATTTTGTCTTTGTGGGATAGTGAAGATGGCGACACGTAAGCGTGCCCCCGTACTCTCCAACGAAGAAATTCGGAGGATGATGGAGGAGTCGGACGACGATTCGTCGGTGTTCGAAAGCGAGTCCGAGGTTGAAGACTCGGACGCTGAAGAAAGCGATCTTCAGATCGACGATGACAGCGGTGGTATGGTAGCCTCTGATGCTAATGATTTTGCTTTGGGGTGATGTTCCCCACGACCCCTACCACAGTTCCTTTTACAGGTACCCCTGGTAGGGTCGGTGTCATATCAAACACTAAAGATGTCTTGCAGTACTTGAGACTCTTTCTAACTACTTCAATGTTAGAAATGATAGTACTGGAGACCAACAGGCGTGCAGATCAACTGTTGCAGGACCCCCTGAAATCCAGATCTAGAATGAGGCAATGGGGCGGTGTAGATGTAGACGAATTGCTTGTTTTCTTGGCCATGATACTTTACCAAGGAATCCTTCACAAGCCTACCCTGGAAATGTACTGGACAAAAAAACCTCTTTTTCAAACTCCTTATGTGGCCAAAATTATGAGTGAGATGAGGTACAAATTGTTGTCACAATGCTTGCATTTTGTCAACAATTTGACTCTGCCCAGTACATATCCAAGTAAAGGCGAGAAATCCTTTGCCAAAATAAGACCCTTCTATGATTTAGTGATTCAGCAATTTTCTTCAGTCTATATTCCAGAGCAGAGTATAGCAATTGATGAATCACTAATGCTGTGGAAGGGTCGCCTGGCTTTCAAGCAATATATTCCCCTCAAGAGGGCCAGGTTTGGAATAAAGACCTATGCCCTGTGCGAATGTCATTCAGGGTATATTTGGAATGCACTAATCCATACTGGGACTAGTATGGATTTAGTTGACTCCCCTGACAATTTGATCTCCTCTAAAATTGTTTTGACCCTGGCAAAGGATTTGCTTGGTAAAGGCTATACTATTTTCATGGACAACTGGTACTCTTCACCTGCTCTGTACCAACATCTTCGGTCAAAAAATACCGATGCTGTTGGTACGGTGAGGAGGAACCGGAGAAACATGCCACCTAACCTTGGGGAAAAAATCAAGAGGGGGAAACAGTGGCATGTTTTTCTAAAGACCTGATGGCCATGAAATGGATGGACAAGCGTGAGGTTTGCATGCTTTCGACACAACACGATGATGCTATGACTACGGTCAATACACGTCGTGGTGTCGAAATGCAAAAGCCAGTTGTTATTGTACCGTATATATTCGAGATAAAGTCGAGAAATTTAAGGCCAATTCACAGGTTATATATCCTGACCTCGACTTATACTCGAGGCACTAACTGTTGGGTAAAGTTTCCATACATAGCATGTCGAAAATAATTAATTTAGCTAACTGCGTAATTATTTTCAACATACGCTACGGCATCTAAATAAAAGTTCACATCAGCGCTTTTAAGATTGGTAATTTATAGGCGCCACATAAATATTAATTAAATATTGGCGCTACATAAATATAAAAAAATCAAGATTACCGGTAATTAAGACTTTTATATTGTCAAGAATGAGCGAATAGCAGGTTTAAAATTTTCCTAATCGTCAGGAATCAATCTGGGAATGTGAAAATCGTTCAGTTTCTCGATAGTTGAAAGCTAAAACGCAGTTTTTTAATCAAAACAATGGCGCCGCTGCCGCCACATGCCCACTTCGCGTCCGCCATTGTTCCGACTCTCACTATCACCTCAAGAGGGTTCGCCGCGATGACGTCACTTCGACTTATTCTCGGTCAATGACTTTAGACACCTTCAAATACCCAAAATTTTAGAGGTCGACTTATACTCGGATCGACTTTATCTCGAGTATATACGGTAAGTTACAACAACAACATGGGGGCAGTAGACCTCGCGGACCAGATGTTGACCTCTTACCCCACTGAGCGTAAGCGGGTAAAGATCTGGTATAAAAAGCAGTTCGCTCATCTTCTCAGTCAGACTGTCCTCAATTCGTACATATTGTACAGGAAGGACAATCCTGACGAGAAGATGAGCCATCTACAATTCCACATTGCACTGGTCGAACGGTTGCTGGAAGATCACCATAAGCCCGAACAATCCCACTCCCAGCAATCCGGGCGACCATCCCTTGATGATTGCAACCTGCTGCGGTTGACTGCACGCCATTTCCCCCGGCTGATTCCACCGACCGAGGCGAACGAGAAACCCCAACGTCGGTGCAGAGTCTGCTCATCACAAAAAGATGATAATGGTAAGGCATTGAGGAAGGATACTCGGTATCATTGTCCACATTGCGATGTTCCTCTGTGTGTCACACCGTGCTTTGAGATATATCACACCAAGCTGAATTATTAGTACCATAGGTATTGTATCACCGGACTGCGTCACCCAAACGGCACTTTTCAGGGCCACCAAATAAACACCATAACTCCCCCAAATTGGGTCCCATCTTCAAAATTTTTGAACTAATCTGTTCCAAAGACAGCCACCTACAACTTTGCCGCTGAACCTAGGGGGGTCACCACAGAAAAAATTTTTTATTGACCTTTGAACGTATTTTTGGGAGTGGGTCATATTTTGGCCTGTAGGGTGGGCCCAACCCCCGAAATTTCTTTTTTGGCATGGATGGATGGAAAGTACAATAAAAATGCTAAACAATGATGCAAACCACATCTTTGTAGCTTCTATATAGCCTGCAATGTTTTGTGTTTCAGATTTCAAGATTCTCGCAAAAAATTTCACTTCTCCGAGCAACGTGTTTCTGGTGTAGAAACACCATAACTCCCCCAAATTGGGTCCCATCTTCAAAATTTTTGAACTAATCTGTTCCAAAGACACCCACCTACAACTTTGCCGCTGAACCTAGGGGGTCACCACTGAAAAAAATTTTTATTGACCTTTGAACTTATTTTTTGGGAGGGGTCATATTTTGGCCTGTAGGGTGGGCCCAACCCCCGAAATTTTTGGGGGGCACGGATGGATGGTAAATACAATAAAAATGCTAAACAATGATGCAAACCACATCTTTGTAGCTTCTATATAGCCTGAAATATATTAAGTTTAAAAAGTACATGTTCACAGTTCAAACAAACGTTATTTCCCAAAATTAATTACCCAAATTGGTAACGTCTTGTAAAAATTAATTCCCCCCTTCAACAGGTTAAACAGTTAACTGATATACTGCAGTTTGATTTTCATGTGCATTTACATTAATAAATGTAAACTTGCAGATAAAACAGGAAAAATCCATAATAACCTGCATACATTGCTATATGAATGAAATTGTTGCATTACAGGCACAAATCCAAAATATGTGCTGATAATTTATTGGCTTACCATTGATAGGGTTACCATACGTCCGGGTTTCCCCAGACATGTCCTCTTTTTGGACCCATGTCTGGGCATCCAGGCGGCTTTTCAGACAAAGTCCGGGTTTGTCCGGGGTTTGGTCCTCCCGATATTTAGCGCATGGAATATTTTGGATATGGATATTTTGCGCTCGTCTTAGCGCAAAATGTGCGAGTAGTGACCTTCCTGTCATTTTCGGGAGGTCCTCTGCGCTTTTCTCGGGTGGATTAGGACGGTTTTAGTCGCTGATTCGTCACCTGTCTGGTCCGCCATCTTGTTTTGCGATTTTTCTATCAACGCGGCCTAGCAGAACTGCAGACTAGATACCCGTGCGGGAATGCTGCGACATCCGTTCTAATTGTAACCTGGAATTCCATCCAAAGTCGGATTCACATAGCTCGGCGACGGTCTACCCATGGGAGTCTGCATCTCAGAAATTCTCCGTGTGGCTCGCCTCGCGGACAGTTCTTACAACATCTGCGGAATTTTCAACATCTCATCCTGTGTTTTTGTTCCTTTGACCTGCCTGGTGCGGACGGTTCTACAGCGGAAGGCTCCTTTCTACGGGATTCGCTACCGTGGGCGTTTGGGCGGCGATTTCCGTCGTTTCCATCAGGGCTGACTTTACGCTGTCTGTTATCCGACGTTCGCCATCGGCATGCCAAAGTATGTCAAAGTGCCTTTGACTTCAACCTTCGTCGTGCGTACGGCGCTATAGAAGTCGTCAAGATAAAGATAAAGATAAAGATGGAATACTATATATTAACTGTATTAACACTGCATTTTTGTCCGTCGCCATTGTTAACGCGTGGTATACAATCACAATAAGCGATCCAGCTACATTTAGAATTTCCGCTTCCGAGAGCCATTTTTAATTTTCCCACTTACTTAAAGAGATAAGGTATAATTCTAAAAATGCCGAAAGAAAGGTGTTTGTTTACAGACACGATGAAGACCAAATATCCAAGTTTTCCTGCAGGACGAAATGCCTCGGAGGCTGAATGTTTGACATGTGGCGGCGGAACTTATGTCTACATTGCCAATAAGAATGCACTGGATTTAGAGGCACATGTTGAAACGCCAAAGCATGTTCAGAGTGTTAACATGAAAACTTCACATAGGCCTACTGTTACAGTTACTAAATTTCTTGTAAAACTGGTTTCAAAAAGCGAAGAATCTGCTTCAGTATCTGAAGGTACACTGGCGTTTCACGCTGTCGTGAGTTGTCTTAAATCCGTTCAGTCTGTTCTCAGGTACCTCGCACAAGCTGGTATCATGCCACTTAAGGTGAAGGAGTTGCTAGCAAAGTTGCGTTGAGATGGGCTAGATCAGAGGTCGGTAACCTACAGCACGAGTGCCAGACAAGGCATGCGAAAGACCAACAATTTATTTATGTTCTGCTTTTTAATTAAACAGTGATGTAATTAATTAAAGACCAAGTTTCTTTTTATAATAATTGTTGTACGTACAAGTACTCATAAGACTTATAAAAAGGCTTATAACCTTATATTTTTAATATATATATAATTATATATATAAGGTAAGACTGATAGGTTGTTGGCACGTTGAAGGGTCGCGCAAAGAATTTCACACATATATCTGAGCAGCCAGCTTAATTTGTTGAAGGTCATCAGTTCTTAGGGAAAATACACTTGGGCCAGCTTTCCTTCTTTGGACACATAATTAATGAGGAAGGAAGGCCTGGAGCATTTGGCAATAACCAGAAAAGTGGAGGGGAAAAGAGCAAGAGGAAGGCAGAGAAACACCTATGTAGACTGCCTACGAGAAGAAATTGAGGGAGTAAAGAACAACATCGAATTAATAACAGGATGTCAAGATCGAACAAAGTGGAAGTCCATGGTTGCTAACGTAGAAATACACAGCACCTAAAGAAGAAGAATATGCACATCAGCTGCATGGAAGTCCAACTCATCTTCAAGCATAGACACAACTTCATGCACCTTAAATTTTCTGCCTGTGGCCATCTTTAGTAATTCCAACATTGATATTTGCCTAAAGTTTATATGTGATAGTCTAATAAGGCCTAGTTATCAGCCTAAATGTCTAATTTAACCACTTATATAGTGCACAAACTATAATTTAGACAAAAGATACTGCAAATTTTACTTATTTAGTCAAACCTGTACTAAAATTCTGTGTCCATATTATAGTTCTAATATTGCACAAATAGTCCACCTTCTTGTGCCTAGCATCCCATGCAATAGGACACCTATTTCATGACCAATAAAAAAATCACAGAATCACAAAATAACAATTAAAAATACACCAACGACAAGAAAACTGGCTTACCTAACAGGATTACTCACAGATACCAAAAAATGGTCCAAATACCGTATATACTCGCGATAAAGTCGATCCGAGTACCGGTATAAGTCGACCCCTAATTTTTTGGATTTGAAGGTGTCTAAAATCATTGGCCCAGGTATAAGTCGAAGTGACGTCACCGCCGTGCACCCTCTTGAGGTGATTGTGAGAGTCGGAACAGTGGCGGACACGAGCTGGGCACACGGCGCCATTGTTTTGATTGAAAAGCTGCGTTTTAGCTTTTAACTATCGAGAAACTGAATGATTTTGACATTCACAGATTGATTCCTGATGATTAAGAAAACATTAAACCTGCTATTTGCTCATTCTTGACAATATGAAAAATTTAGTTTAAAAAAGTATTGCAATATTTATGTAGCGCCAATATATATATCAAATTAATATTTATGTGGCGCCTATAAATTACAAATCTTAAAATCGCTGATGCTAACTTTTATTTAGATGCTGGAGCGTATGTTGAAAGTGATTAACTACACAAAGTTTTAGCGCAATTGATTATTTTTGACATCCTCTGTGTGAAAACTTTGTCCGACAGTTGGGTAGGTGCCTCTAGTATAAGTTGAGGTCAGGATATAAGGCCTGTGAATTAGCCTTAAATTGCTCGACTTTATCGCGAGTATATACAGTAATTACTGCCGATTTTTTCTTGCCACAAAATTCAAAAATATAATTTTAGTTTGTTGCCTAACAAAAGCGCTTCATGAATCACAATCAGTGGTTTTTAAAATCACCCAAAAGCCCACTCTAAAAATAAAGCATATTAAGAAACATTTGGTGGGATTTTAAATTTAAATTTGCTAAAAAAAGCCTTTTTAATAAATTTTTAGCAAATGTCCCATTTATGTAACACAAGGCACGAATGGGTTAAAATGAACAGGAGGTCATTTAAGTAAAACAAAATAGCTAACAAAGTTTAAACGCAATGCCAATTATCATCCTTAGAAACAAGAATATATACCTTAACATTTTACCAAAGGTTTAAAATCTTAATGCCTTACTGGAAACCATAGATTAGGACCAAGGAAGTATAATGGCAGTATTGTGCTAGTAATAATGGATTAGAATCTTGTTTAAACATGACAAAATAGCTACAAATAGCTGCCTTCCCAACTTCAAAGCTGCCACAGCGCGCATGCCCATTTATGATAACTCAGGCTGGACTTCTCTAGTATATCTGCCACAAAATCCATATTATGTTGAGCAAACATTACAACATGGACAACTAGACTTGAAAGCATGATTCATACTGGTCCACTAGGCAAATACTACAGACACTACTAAAAACAGAGACAATGGAAGTACTTCTTTGCCACACTGACCACTAATAGCACAAGAGCTTTGTCATATCTATGCATTTCAGGTTTTTCTAAAAGAAAAGACATTAATATCTTTTACACCACAACATGTTATGTAACTGAAGAGATCTAAACCTTTGCAGTTGGGTCAGAGAAAACCCAAAACGAGGCAATTGAGTAATTTAATACTACAGATGTCAAAAAGGGTGACATAGGGTTACCAGACGTCCTTAAATGATAAGGACAGTCCTTAAATTCCGTGGCCGTCCTTATAGGCATTTGTCCTTAATAAGGACACAAAATGTCCTTAAATTTCATTAAAAGCAGAGATTAGTTATTTCAGACATTACTTTAGATTAAAAGGACTTTGTAATTGATTGATATTGATTGCTTATATAGGTCACCATTAGTTCTTTGTGCTTTTTTTGCATCTTTAACGTCCTAAAAAGTCCGATAAAGGAAAAAAGGTCATCACTAGTTTTTTGCTTTTTGAGCTATTTTGCATCTTTGGCGTTCTACAAAAATTCCAACAAACAAATAAAGATCATCACTAGTTTTTTTTCTTTAACGTCCTGAAAATTCTGACAAGCCAATGTGTTTTGTGTGTCCTTAAATTCTTTCCAACTGATCTGGTATCCCTAGGGTGACAACTCCAATTAATTTCCACTGACTTGCTTGCTGAGCACTAATTCTCTATAAGAGAATTGTCATTTCTACAAACTGCATTATGATTTTCAACAATGACTGTCCACATTCAAGCAAGCAACACATTATGTCATTGGCACAGACAAGTGAGAGCCCCAGACCCCTTGTTTAAGACTGGAATCAGTCATAAAATTTGCACAAAACTTATGAGGATTTTTTGAGGGGGAGGGTCACTGTCAACTGATGCAAAGTAGTGTTTTACAAAATCTGCACCAGAGCTTGGTGTCTACCAGTAATTCTAAAATTTCTCAACATTTCTGTGACTGGGGCTCAACCCCAGACCCCACTGAACTCACAAGTCACAACACTCCCCCAACCTCCTAGTTGGACTACATCTTGCTAAATCTCATGTGCATGTCAGTCTTCATGTCCATTAGTGCAGCCACACGAGAGGCAGCGATCTGAGAGCCCCTGAAGAAACTTTTCTCTAATGAGAGGTAATGCAATTGCTGAATAGCTGTCATGTAATCTGCAAATTTGCTCCAAAGTTCAATATTTGAATCGAGCATTACCCTAAATCGGGGTGGCTGGGGCTCTGCCTTAGACCCTGCTAGGAAATCTAACGACCTTGAAAACATTTTTCCCCAGGGCAATTGCCGCTATGCTGTCACATGGTCTAAAAACATACATCAAATCTTAAGATTTGAATCTAATATAACCCAAAATTTTTCGTCTGGGGTTCTGTTCCAGATTTAGAAGCTAAAACAGACTGAAACATTGCATCTACAGACTTATGTCATTGCTCTCTTCCTATATTCAATTTGTATTTCATTTCTTAATTGCTCCAGGAAAAGCTACTGTTCTTACATGAGACAGTTTTAAAATCTTCAGTTATCCTGCTTGTTCCTCGAAGATTTGAGATGAACAGTCATGTTCTAGCTCAGAGGTTTTCAAACTTTTACAAGCCGCAGACCCCCTTGGCATGTTGTTGCTATGTGGCAGACACCCCAACCACAGATACAAAATCAATTGATAATTCATGTATGGACTTAGAACAGTGGTTCTTAACTGAGGGTACTTGTACTCCTTGGGGGTACTTAGGGACGTTAGGGAGGTACGTAGAATGATCCGGAAATAAAAGTTTGTTCTAAAGACTTTTACTACAATGTAAGCTGCACAGATACTTTAGAAATGTTTGTAATAAATTAGAAATTGTAAAAGAAAAAATCCACTTTCTGGCTTGTGCACAATCTGTTACAGAAGTACGCTGCAGTTTATAATTTTTCAATAAATTACGGAGCATAAACTTTTGTCCTCAGATAAGGTACTATAGGCTGATAGGGGGTACTTTGCTCTCTTATACTTGTTTCAGAGATATGTAATCACAAAAAGGTTAGGAACCACTGACTTAGAACAAGAGTAGGCCCCTACTACATTGGTACCATACCGTAGCTACATTGACTACATTCTAATCTAGTCGAGTGCATTGCTGCATACATTGATGAAAAGTAACTAGATAATGTAAAATTCAAAATAGTCTTCTTCTTTAGTGTCACAATGATGCTTTCGCATGCTGTGACAGCCCCCACAATTTTTTTTCACTCAGCGGCAGCAGCGACCAACTTAAAACATTCCAGAACGACATGAAAAAGTAGAGGACGGCAAGAGACTCGTCGGAAAACTGACGAGTGGAATGCAGTCCTAGCGACTGGCTCAAAATCCAAGCACAGAACATCGGTAAATGCAGAGAACTGCAACGAAACCGTGGCACATAAACACATGTGCTGGCAGCCGTGAAGACGCCAAACCGGAATTACCCGGAATATGCGGCACTATATAAATTTGATCATTCATCATGATCATAATGAAACAACCACGATTATCGAAACCCCTTACAATCATGGATTTTGAAATGCAACAATTTCATATGGAACTACTTTATCTCTCCCGACTACTCAGCAGCTAATACAGCCGTTTTGAATAACTCCACTGATTGGATGTCATGATTCAAATGAAGCCGATGCATAATTGGCAGACCGTACCTCACCATATATGGACAGCTGACCAATCCCATGACGCTTGCAGAAATGCCAAAGCCAGCCAGCACTGGCTTTGAAATTTGATGAATCACTTGTTTATCTGTCTATCAAAATTTTTGAAAATATGTGAATGTCTTGTGAAGTCGCTACCATGATAGCCAGCTTCACCAGTTGACTGATGCAGTGCCCACTGACTTCAAGTCATCAGGCAAGTGCAGGAACAATGCAATGAGTAAAGAAACTTCAATAAATAAACAGTCGGTAATCTTTGGATCATTCGTGTGAAAAAAATTTCTTAAAATTCAGCTTCTAAGTGGGATCCAAGCCTGTGTCTGCGCTATAACCGAATCCACGCTCAAACGGGGCGCGCTCTAACGGGGGTCCCCTGTATATAAATATTTTGCCACATTCCTATTTACATACCAATAAATTTTGCACTGCATCAAGGGTAGCAGCTAGATAGCATAGCATAGATACAAACAGTTTCTATGCAAAGAATGTAATTACTATAATGAATATTATAACATTCAGCAGTAGGCTGCCTTAACAAATTTAAAATTATATCTAAAGATAAAACTTTCACTGGAAATGAATATCAGCAGCTTTACAAAACCACAGATAATCACAAAATTATAAAATTTGTCAATAACCTCAGGACATTTAAAGAAACGACAATTAAACCAAATTAACATGGACTTCAAGGGCTCAACTTACCATATATACTCACAGATGGGTCGATCTCACAGATAAGTCGACCTCGTTTTTAGGTAAAAAATAAAAATAATTTGCTATAACCCGTGTATAGCTGGTAAGTCAACAAAGAAATTTTAGGAGCCTAAAGACTTCTTGAATTGCATAATTATGCCTGATCTACATTGAAAATGGGTCAACAGACGGCCACTCAATTCACCAAAACCGATGTATCCAAGTTGTTTCCAGGCCAAAGTGGTTGGGGTGTTTGTTGTTCACTTGCTAAGTTGCTATAACCCATAATGCCGGTTTGGAGCCCTCCGGCTGCTTAGTATGCGTATGTGCGTGCCTCGGAAGATCGCCGTTCTTGGCAGTTTGCCGACATCTTGAGCTGGGTTTTAGCGCTAAATTTGTGGAGCGTGGACTCCTCATCGTTTTCGTGGGGTCCTCTGCACTTTCTCCGGGTAGATTTGGACGTTTTTGGTCGTTTGCGTCGAGTGTCTGGACTGCCATCTTGGACCGGCCTTTATTCCATTGACATTAGTTATAGGCTGATTTATATAGCGCTATTGTCCTAGCGGACGTGGCCGGCAGAACTCTATGGTAGACTCTGAGACAGGTGCCTCCAAGACTAGATGGAATGACTGCCATCTGCTGTGAACGTTTCTTTTACGAAAGACCGCTTTCTATAGGATTCACTACCGTATTCGTCAAGGCAGAGAATTCCGTCATTCCATCAAAACGGACTTTCAAGATCGTCATCCTATGTTCGTCATCGACATGTCAACGAAGTCAGAGCGCCTTTGTCTGTGGCTTTGTTATGGGGCTATAGAAGTCGTCTCGGATAATGATAATGATGATGATGATGATGATAATAATAATAATAATAATAATAATAATAATAATAATAATAATGCATTGCGAGTACAGTGGGCGTCATGATTCATCTGGACCGCCGGCACATTGTTTACTAGACCAGAATGCATTGCGTGTCGTGATTGTAGCCTACAGCTGGGTTGCCGACCATAAAACTAAGTCGAAGCGGGACTTTACAAAAGCAACCTGGGTGGTCCCAGCCAAAGCCTGTAAAGCCTTAAGGGCAAAGTATTAGTTAGCAATAGTTTTGTTGGCATGCCATTAATTGTAGAGGCCAGCTGGAATTGCCACGGACATTCGCCACGGCCGAATATTAGTTTTTTGGAAGTATTTCCTCGGCAAATAATATGCACACAATTAGTTAAAAATGGAAAAATTAAATCAAACTCTTAATAGGTCTATAAAAATTCTATTTCATCTAAATATCACAGTCTATGGTTTCCGCCGACCTCTGCCGTTTCTGTTTGCGAATACGGCTGCCATTCGAATTTGTAAAAAATAAAGTTAATAAATATCAATACTCATCCTAGAATGTCTAATCCGAAATTAAGTACAGTAAAACCTCTTTAGCCTGCCACTATTGGTCAAGGGTGAAAGTTTGACGAGGGGTGAGTTTGGCGACTTAACGAATACAATGCTCACTACTGAAACTACAGTAGGCTTGCCCCCCACGGGGGCAGGGATGAGAATTTTGGGTGCCCCGCGGATACCAGTTGGGACGGGTCACAGCTCATGAATAAATGACAGGTTGCTATATATTCACGTATAGACGGCAGGTCGGCCATGAGAAACTGTAAACTTGTAAAGGAAAAGGCTCTAAACTAGTAGGCTGCGTCGGTGTTTTGTATTGTTGATAATGCAGACCAGAGTACCTGCTGCTGGTGTAATACAGCAGCATATAGGCCTACGCCCTACAGGTGAAAAGTTCTGTAACAGTAAAACCGATCCATTGTCTGCTGCCACGGGGACGGCTGGGTTGGAGACAAAAACCACGGGAGTGGGATTGGCCATTGCAGGGTGAGGCGAGAGTGGCGGGAGGGAGGTCAACTGTCGCGGGTCAGATTCTTGCCCCCTCTCCCAGTGCAGACCTCTACCACAATCCCTTCACCAGTCATTAGCTGACAGGTTAATAGCTGATTATCAACACAGATGTATTCACCGGAGAGGGTCATTAATTGTGTAAACAGTCGGTCTGAAGCTTGGCCTCTAAACGGTCAAACAGATAAGTAAAGTTGCTATGGCGAGCAAAAGAGGTAATAATACATAGGCATGGAATTTTGAAAGTTGTGGCGAGGGCGAGGGGCGAGTGTGGTGACTAAATGAGTTATTTTACATGAGTGGAAATCCGTTCTTGACCAATCAATGGCGAGAGGGGAGTTTGGCGACCTAAAGAGTGGCGAGCTAAAGAGGTTTTACTGTAGCAAGATTTGGAAATTTTTAATTTCTCTCTGGACTTGGAGTACTAGTACTACTCGGTTCGTACCCGGTTCCGGCAAATGGCACATCTCGGATTCGGTACTCAGTGGAAATTGTTTACCTGGTTGGTCCCTAATTAATTGATAGACTAAAGCTAACTTGTGTAGAGTGACGGTGCCTACTTAAGAAAAGATCCAAACATCCAGCGTATTTTGATGGAAGCGTCTTTAAATATTGGTAGAAGGAACATGGCTTAACGTTGTAATTCATTAGAAATGCGTTTATTTCCCAATTTTTTTGGCAAATTGCATTGACTCACAGATAAGTCGACTCTGCGTTATAAGCGAATTTTTAGGCATAAATTTCTCGACTTATCCGTGAGTATATACGGTAGATTGGTTGATTTTTGTAGAGCTCCTTATGGATTATGTGGCTTATCTTGAAGTCAAATCCTTTGCTTGATAGGCAGTCATTGAAGTGATTTTAGAAGTTGTGTGACATGCTTATATTTGGCAGAATCATCTGCAAGTGTCAGACAAAATTGATAGTAAGTCTCACTATTTTATCTTACAACTTCCAAGCCGGGAGCACCTCTGAGTATAAATACAAGAGGCTGTATACAAATGCTACATTATATTAACTGAAAGTTCCTGTTAACCAAGACAGATTAAATTTATTGAGCTTTGACCAGTCTACATAATATGGTCTGTGTTATCACACTCTGTGTTATCCAAGCCCAGCTTAGCCCAAATTAATGGGATTTTACTGTATATAACTGAGTAAATAAACAAATACTCAATAAATGCTGGATCTTGCAAAGGTTCTACTGAAAACTAACTCAAAACAAGCTCTTAAATGTAAACTATAATGATTTTCTGGCAGAAAAACTTTCACATTGCAATCATTCTTTTTTCCACTGCCAAATAAAGCCAAGCATCAAACGCTCGATTTTCTTTCAAAGAATAAAACCAATAACCTCTCCATTAACATTGACATCTACAGCTTCATTCCAGCAGGTGGTCCCTTCTTTATGTCCCCCCCCACCAATCCAAGACCACGAAGTTAGGAGAGAGATCTGTTACGCAAGGCAACTCTTTCCTATGTAACTTGCTACCGGACTCAGTGACCATGGTCACCTCATCCGAGCTGTTCGCCAACAACCTTAACACGTACCTATTTAGTATCTCATACGATCGCTTTACGCAAAGAGCTCTTGACTTTGGCCCTCGCTATGTTACTGTGCTGTATAAATTGGTATGAAGAATAGAATAGAATTAACAACTTAACATGAATATAGTACATTAAATATAACCAATGGCTGATTTACTTATAATATCTCAGATATCCACTCACGTTTCATCCCGGAAAGTAAGTCCAAAATAATCTTTCTCCTTTAATTGAAGGTGTGAAGCAGCCATGTCATGTAGCTCTGATGCATAAAGCTTGGGCTGTTCAAAATAACAGCAGACAATTTTATTCTAAACAGCAACTAAACTACTGGTAGATATACTGCTTGTCATCCCATTACAACAGATTACAGAATAGCCTTATAGGCCACTATTAAGAATTGAAATTTTTCTGAAAGAATTCAGTTAGAATTGGAAGAATGAAATCCCTAGAATGAAAACTCAAGCCATGAGACAACCATTAAATTATAATTAGTAATATTTTTATGTTTGCAGAAAGATCATGTAGTGCCTACACACAAGCCCACACATGCATGCACACATAAGCACACACAGTCCACCTGGGTCATATTTTATTTTATTGTGTACTCATGCACTGCATTCCTATATCAAACCCAATAAACCAAAATGTAAAACTTTCATTTTTACATGCATATCAAAGCTTCGATTCCATGCCCAGGGCATATTTTAATGACTACCGTATTTTCGCGCATATAAGCCGCGGCTTATACGAATTTTTACAAAATTAGCCCCCTTGGTGCGTCTTATACCCGGGTGCGTCTTATCTAAATTTTTTGGAACATGAATAACTGCGCCGACGGGTCGCCTAGAGCGCCGGCGGCTCACCTAGAGCGCCAACGGGGCGCCGGGAGCGTCGGCGGGGCGCCGGGAGCGCCGACGGGGCGCTGGGAGCGCCGACGGGGAGCCGGGAGCGCCGACGGGTTGCCGGGAGCGCCGACGGGACGCCGACGGACCCCGGCCTCCGGGTGCGCCGACGGGTCGCTGGGACGCCGACGGGTTGCCGGGAGCGCCGACGGATTGCCGAGAGCGCCGACGGGTCGCCGAGAGCGCCGACGGGTTGCCGGGAGTGCCGACGGGTCGCCGAGAGCGCCGACGGGTTGCCGAGAGCGCCGACGGGTCGCCGGGAGCGCCGACGGGGCGCCGGGACGCCGACGGGACCCCGGCGGGACTCCGGTGCGCCGACGGGTCGCTGGGACGCCGACGGGTTGCCGGGAGCGCCGACGGATTGCCGGGAGCGCCGACGGGTCCCCTAGAGCGCCGACGGGTTGCCCCGCCGAGAGCGCCGACGGGTTGCCGGGAGTGCCGACGGGTCGCCGAGAGCGCCGACGGGTCGCCGGGAGCGCCGACGGGACGCCGGGAGCGCCGACGGGACGCCGACGGGACGCCAAGGGACTCCGGGCGCCGACGGGTCGCTGGGACGCCGACCGGGAGCGCCGACGGGTTGCCCGACGGGTCCCCAGAGCGCCGACGGGTTGCCGAGAGCGCCGACGGGTTGCCGGGAGTGCCGACGGGTCGCCGGGAGCGCCGACGGGACGCCGGGAGCGCCGACGGGTCGCCAA
The DNA here is from genome assembly GCA_018105865.1 of Metaphire vulgaris. NCBI lineage: Eukaryota > Metazoa > Annelida > Clitellata > Crassiclitellata > Megascolecidae > Metaphire > Metaphire vulgaris. Next base: position 3,670,654 of record CM030856.1, read on the forward strand.
GAGCGCCGACGGGTCGCTGGGACGCTGCCGAGGCGCCGACGGGGCGCCGACGGGTCGAGAGCGCCGACGGGTCGCCGGGAGCGCCGACGGGTCGCCGGGAGCGCCGAGAGCCGCCGCGCCGACGGGTTGCCGGGACGCCGACGGGTCGCCGCGCCGACGGGTCGCTGGCCGACGCCGACGGGTGACGCCGACGGCGCCGACGGGTCGCCGGGAGCGCCGAGGGGTCGCCGACGGGTTGCCGGGAGCGCCTTTTGGTGCGTCTTATATGTGGGTGCGTCTTATCCATAATTATTTTAACACAAATCAACAAAACCCGCGTCTTATACGTGGGTGCGTCTTATACGCGGGTGCATCTTATATGCGCGAAAATACGGTACTTCTAATTGGTTTGAAGATTAATTATAGAAGTACCTGAATGAGTCATGGACACAGTTAAACAGTCAAAGATACATCAAACAGGTAACCTAATTTACCCCTTAAGATGTCTTTAAGCTAAATCCAGTTAACCATGCATGCTACACAGAATGCAGGAACATACTGGAGACTTTCTGGTAAAAGACAGTACATGTTACATAAAAAGGCAAAATATTGGCTATATTATTATTATTATTATTATTATTATTATTATTATTATTATTATTATTATACAGGACGAATTCTGGAGCGCCGTAAGCAAAGCTAAAAGGGCCTAAGTCAAAAGCGCTTTACAAAATGATATGTTAAACAAGTGTGTTTTCAATTGTTTTCGAAACCTATCCGGCAGTGTCTCGACTGTGAGCGACTTCGGAAGCAAGTTCCACGAGGTGGGGGCCCCCTCGTCAAAAAGACCTGTCCCCAAATCCTGCTGTCTTAAGCGGCGGAGGGATGATCAGATGATTGGTCACTCCCGAGCGTTGCTGAGAGCGTCGTTCAACTGTCGAGGATCTTTCGAACAATTCGGACAGGTAGGTCGGACAGAATGGGTCGTTAAGCGCTTGGTGCATAAGCCAAAGACGTTTGAACATCATTTATATATATATATATATATATATATATATATATATATATATATATACACACACACAGTATATATATATATATATATATATTATATGACAGTGCAGACAAGGCTGCTGAGAGCAGATATCCAATTTAACGGGATATTGCAGTCACTTCAATATACCGTAAAGTCCCGCCCAGTACACGAAGAATATGAGCTCGTGGAAGGACATGAAACAAGGATAATGAACACAGTAAAAATCAATGGAAATAGACTAACAACGGAGAAAGATAAATGGAGAAGTTTCATGTCTAGCTATTGCGGTTAATGAGATGGCAGAAAGCAATTATGAAGATGATGATGAAAAAGAATAAATGAAATTGTGCATTCATCCTAGATTATAAAAAGAATTACCGTCTTTTCGCTCACATTGCTCACATTCGCGGACAAAGGCATAGTGGGCCAATGGCTAGCATGGCTTTAGCCATGGGTGGTATACAACTAGGTGCAGGAATTTTGAGAAATACATGAAATGAAAGGCAAACGTTAACCAAATACGGTAAGCAAAGGAAATACGTGACGACCCTTTTTTGCTTGTCAGGGGATTTTCGGGAGTTAGTTTTAAGGGGCGCATGCCACCAGTATCTTTTGTTGTCCCTGGGGCCTCGTACATAATCACGAGCCAAGAACGGCAAAACTGCACGCTACGCTACACTACCCATGGATAGTCCGCAACTGCCTATGGCCTGCAAAAAATATGAATCAGAAAGCCAGCGTCCTCTCAATGTCCACATCCTCCCATTCACGGTGAAAGGCAGGAGTTGGAGACAAAAGCATCAGGAGGAGATGATATTGGCCATTTAAACAAATTCAAATTTTAAAAACTTAGGCCTACAATCTGCCTCACAGCCTCAGCTGGCTTCTGCAAAACTAAGGGAGTTATTATTATATAGAGAGAGTTATTAATATATATATATATATATATATATATATATATAAAAATGATGGGGAGTTATTATTATATATATATAATAATGAGGGGGAGTTATTATTATATAGGAGTCAATATAATATGCTACACCCGTCTTCTCAACAAGCTGGGGGTAAAAGTTATTTGTTTTGATAGAATCTGGGTTTCCAATACAAGCTAGGTCTGTCAAACAAGCCCAATACAACATCTCTAAAAGTCTCTAAATCAGTGATTACAAATTCGGACTAACAGATAAGTTTAGAAACTGTCAAAATAAAAAAACTATTCTGTGTTTATAAGGCAATAACAATAACAAAATATGCACAAACAAGAAAGTGAAATATGGCAATTTGAAAATGTTCTAATGCAAGTCAGGTCTCCAACACAAAACATGGGTAAATGTCACTTGCTTTAGTAGAACCCAGAGGTTTCTATTAGGGAAGATGATTTATATTTTATATCTAGTTACTTACTCATTTATTTTATTTAATACTCATTTAAATTGTACAGGTTGCTTTTTAGCAGACATGGGTCAATTACGTTTTAAGCAATTACAATTACATTACAATTATACGGATTTTTGTCAATTACAATTACAATTACAGCCAATTACATTGGGATCAATTACAATTACAATTACAAATGCCAATTACAATTACAATTACTTTTCATTACTCTTTCTGCTTCTTTTAATAAACTTAAGTGTCTAAAATAATTAACATAAATTAGTTCAACAAAGTCATGTGCTACGGCCTATTTAAAAAAAACCGTAACAAAGTTTCACAAACCTACAAATGAGTCAACAAATTCGAAGTAACCTTTTTCGAGCATGACACTAATTCACCACACAACCGGCACTTCACTTTAACATTTGCATTGGAAACAGCATTATTAAAGTCATCAGACTTTTCAGAATAATTCCATAATACTCCTGCTTGATTTACGCTCATCTTTACTGGCATTAAACTTTCATTCACAAAAAGCGCAGCCGCAGAACACAGGAAGTAGACAAATGATAAGCTGGTTCCCTTCCAATTTGAAAGGCAGTAAAAAGTAAATAAGTAAATTTTTGCATGGCAACTGACCAGAGCAGTGAGTCCATTTACCAATAACCGTTGTGCTTTGACAATTCACTAACCATCCAATGTATTCACTGCCATACATTCATAGACTGACAAGACTTTGGCTCATAGTCCCATACATGCTAATACGCTATTAGAACTTATAAAACTCACATTCCTGTAATTGGGTAAATCAATTACAATAGCTCAATTACAATTACAATTACACAAATGACAATTACAATTACAATTACATGTAATTGAACTTTCTACAGATCAATTACAATTACATTGGCAAAATGTAATTAATTACAATTGAATTACAATTACAATTGTAATTGACCCATGTCTGCTTTTTAGGAATCTGTTCTGTATTATGAAGCTCTAGCAAACCTCAATATTTGATCAGTACTCTGTAAAAGACTTCAGAAACCTCCAATATATATTCTTGCATCTATGCAGCTTGCATAGTTTTGTGGATGCAAACTAAAAGGTTCCTATTAAGGAGGGCAAATTGGGAGACATGTTTAATATCTTTAAGACTTTCCAATTTGGCCTCCATCCCTTTAATCTGCTGAAATGAAGTTAATGCATGGGTGCATAAAAGCTCATTAGACAGTGTCATAAAAATATGTCCTTATGCAATTGAAGTATGGAATAATGCTTTAAAAAGTGGAATATTTACCTGTGGGTTTTTTGCAGGCATATACATAATGTTGCTGAATGTCTTTCTTATTTTTTATTATTCTAATTTCCAACTTGTCCATCTTTGTTATACTTTGTTTTATTATGTATCATCATCACCATAATGATACATAATGATGATACATCATCACCATGATGATGATGATGATACATAATAAAACAAAATATAACAAAGATGGACAAGTTGGAAATTAGAATAATAAAAAATAAGAAAGACATTCAGCAACACCATCATATCTACAAAGAACCCGCTCTACTTTTCTAGTGAATAGTACTATTGAACAGAGATGAGTAATTGCATCTGCAGTTCTGCACCTCTTACTAAAAAATTTTTCCAACGTGACCGATCAACCAAACTGCTTAGAATATCATTAAGAGATAAATAAAGCAGAATTAAGTTCAGTTTTTAATGCAAAAGATGTGAAAGGTGGCTACTTCAACTTAATGTAATCCCAAGAAGAAATGCTACAACTATTGAAATTGATAGTCTAAATATATTAGAAATGCATGTAATAGTGTGCCAAATGGATTACGAATTGTCATTTTCAATTAGAATTAGCTTGGTTATAAACTGAATTAGCAAAAATATGTAAAGTAATTCATTAGAATTAGATAGTCACCTAATTCAAAAATCATTATTATGGATCTGCACTGTAATGATGTACAGATTTTTTAAAAATTGGGCACCAGAAGAATGAGACTTTTGCATCATAAGGTCAACCTAAATATATTTTTCAAACTTACCTGCACCAGAATCTCTAACTTCTGGTCATCCAAAAGTAAAACATGCATCAGACGACCTTCAGACATCTAAAAATTAAATTCAACTAAAGAAATCAAATACTAAATAAGTAGTAAATATTATTGATATTAGCTTAAATAACAGCAGACTCATTTGAAATTCATACATAGCTCCAACATTAAATCAAATAGTAAAAAAGCTTCTGTCCACTGAAAAAGAAAACAATTCAAGAATCAATAACAATGAATAGAATTATAGGTTTTTCAGCAGCTCCTTCTGGGGTCCTAAAATCCATGCACAAATGTACAGAGACAGACAGACAGACAGACAGACAAGACAAATGGATGGACATGACTACTGGTAGTAGCACACAGCAGTATCCTTAAATTAGAACCAAGGGGCTGTCCATTAATTACTTCAACAAAATAGGGGGGAAGGGTCTGAAAACGTTTGAAAATTGCTGACAGGGGGAAGGGTCAAGAGAAGTTGACATTAACAATTTCATTTTTTACAACTAATCAAAAAGTAGGAAATTTCATGGAACACTACTATTTATTACAATGGAGAAAAGCCTGACAAGTAAAAAAGGTCATCACATATTTACAGAGGCAGATCGAGGGGGCAGGGGAGGACATATGTCCCCAGGTGCCGAGGTGAGGGGGCGCCAAAATCGAGTATTTGGGTAAGTGAAACTCACAATAAAGAAGAAGAAACACGTGACGACTTTTTTTTGCTTGTCAGCACTAAATGAAGAGGGGTGCTGTAAGAGCTGAGGGGCGCCGAAAATGATGTGACGACCTTTTCTTTCTTGCTCGTCAGCAATGTTAGGGGCGCCAATGGTGCACTTTGCCCCTGGGCTGTTAGGGGCACCAACGATGCACTTTGCCCCTGGGCACCGCATACCCTCGCTCCGCCTCTGCATATTTACACTCGATGAGCAAAATAGGGGGAAAAGGTCATCAACTAAAAGGGGACCCATCACTGATCTTAGGGGCCAAAAGTTTATAAAATAATTATAGCGGGTGAGTCATTGAAAGTTTGACAGTTGTTGACAAGGGGAGGGAGTCAAAAATTGCCCTAAAATTGTTGATGCAATTAATCTGTCCATCATGTCCTACTGCTCGTCCCACCTCCATCTCACACCCCGAAGTTCGGGGACAGGTCCTTCACACGCGGAAACCGTTGCTCTGGAACACCTTGCCGACCACAGTGACTGAGGCCAACTCGGCTTGGCTGTTTTTTCTGAGAGAACTAAAGATGCACCTTTTTAGTTTAGGATATGGCTGATTGTGTGTGCAGCACCCTTGTCATAGGCCTTAGCCTAGTGCACGGCGCTCTAGAAGTTGTCTTGAAATAAATAAATAAAAGGACAGCCCTCAAGATCAGCTTCAAACATAGAGTCAGTATACAAGTTGCTCTTCTCTGCATGACATCATTCTCAAATACAAACACAACAGGCACACCTGGTATCTAGAAATGTCTAAAGTGGAGATAGCCAATCAAGTAAGACATAATGTGAATTATACAGGAATTAAGGTCACATAATGCCAACTGACAGACTTTTACAAAATATCATTAATTGTATGCATTATGTTCAATGACAGGATGACAATACATTATACTTACTGTAATACACATAGGCTTTCCATTTCACTAAATGTAATATAAGCCACACTATAAATTAATTAAATAATCAGGGTTACAAATATGCTTCTTCATGTCAAGTAAAAATTTTCCAATTCACATTTCACACAGGCATCTAAAATAATTCTATGAAGCCAATTTCGCCATCTTTTGATAATCAGTATGACAGCATAAATGATCCACCAATGAAACTATGTCAAAAGTCAGAACAGATCATATCAAAACTGAACAGAGCATATATTACAAAAAGCCATTTCAAGTGACCACAGTCACTTCACTGGCCATAGTCTGGTCAATTATATAGCAAGAAAGAACTACAAAGGAAGCAGAGACTGGTTGAAGAGGATCTAAAACAGCAAAACACAAAGAGCCAAAATTCTGTGCAGTTTTTTGTTGGTCATAATTACAAAATGCCTTAATTTGTGAAAATCAGTGTCATCTATTATACAGGGTGTGCAAAATATCCTGCTCAATTTTGAAGCGATGGAACTTTCTTAATATTTAAAGTATGAAGGAAATAAAAATACGAAAGTTGAGAAGATTTACTTGTGAATTTGAAAAATCCAAGGTAATTAACATTGCTCTAACACATGACGAAGAAACGGTAACAAACAGGTAGACCCGAAATTGACGTCACTACAACATTAACATACAATGAGTCACATAATTGCTTAAAACAAAGTTTGCTACAAAACTATGTTCAATGAGTCCCCCTTTAGCCCGAATAATCAGTAAAATTCTGTCCAACCACAACAAAACAAAAGATTCATGACGTGGACCAACTGCAAGAAGTGATAACATTGTGTTGGGATCAGATAGGACAGGATTTGATAGACAAAGCAATTGACCAGTGTTGTTGTGGTTGGACAGAATTTTACCGGTTATTCGGGCTAAAGGGAGACACATTGAACATCACTTGAACTAATTTTTCTTTGTGGTGTGTTAGAGCAATATTAATTACCTTAGATTTGTCAAATTCTCAAGCAAATCTTCTCAACTTTTGTATTTTTATTTCCTTTGTATCTTAAATATTAAGAAAGTTCCATCGCTTCAAAATCAAGCGGCATTTATTGGCACACCCTGCAGCTATAGGCCTATAATATAGATACAGTGTCTCCAGATAAAAAGTATGCCAACTCCTTTTTCACTATAACTTTAAGAAAACTTGGCCAATTTTCAGAAAAATTTGCAGTTTGAAACCCGAATGAATTGGCTTCAGATAGATGCAAACACTGTCTGAAAAAGTTTACAATGAATATTCAAAATGTCCACCTCCAGAATTGACACATGATTTCAGCATCAATTTTCATATTTAAATTCCTCAACAAACTCCTACCTCTGTTCTTCTACTCAAGCTATTTTCTTGACAAAACCAATATATCTTATGTAAAATCAATTAGAAACAATAATAACCTCCATATCCCCTTTGCCTCATCAACAACTAGACTATTTACTATTAAAAAATTCCTTATACTAAATCAAGTATGATAACTTAAACCAAATTAACTGATTTAACTCTAACTAATCTAAATGGATTTTTATTTACACTTCTATTAATAAATAAATAAATATATATATATATATATATATATATCTAGCACATTACTTTCAACATCACTTCTACATCTAACTTACACTTACCTACACATACACTATAGTAACTCATAATTATTTTTCTGCCATTCAACTATAACTTCAAAGTGAGATAACCACCTTACGGGATTCTTTTCCCTTGGGTTATCCATCACTCATTTTATTATAATCAACACCTGATCTGCTTTTGCTGTTATCACATCTATGTTGTCTGCAAACCTTAAATTATTTGTTTGTCCATATACCCATCATTCAGACCCATCGTCCAACCCAATACTACACTGATGACGTTCAGGTTTATGCCTCCTGCCCTCCATCTGAGGTAGAATGCTTGCGGTCCCGCATTACAGGCTGCATCTCCTTAGTCCAGAGGTGGACTGATGAAAATCGACTCTCGCTGAACCCGGGGAAGACAGAACTCCTCTGGTTAAGCACTCCTCGAAGGAGGAATCTCATATGCCAGAATACGCTTCTGATTGGTGATGTTGATGTCACTCCGAGCACAGAACTGTGTCTCCTTGGAGTTCTTTTTGACGAGACACTCTCATTTGTCGGACATTTTGACGTCATTCGCACCTGTTTCTTTCAGCTGCGAAGGATCAGGGAGATCCGTCGATACCTGCCGGTGCCTGTCGTCATCAATCTCGTCCGTGCCCTCGTCTTAGCTCGAGTAGATTATTGTAATAGCGTTCTGCTCGGACTTCCTGCCAATCAACTACATCGTCTTCAGTCGGTGCTAAACGTCTCAGCTCGTCTGATTTTTGGCTCGAGTTGGAACGAGCACGTGACACCATTTCTACGTGATAATCTTCACTGGCTCAGGATCCCAGAGCGCATAGCCTTCAAGCGCTGATGGCTAACATTTCGGGTGCTGTATGATCCTTTTTGCCCCTGCTACTTATCGGGCCTGGTCATCAAGTCTACGACGGTCGACCGGCGATCGCGGCTTCGCTCAAGCAACTGTCGTCAATTGGTGGTTCCTCCTCCGTCCAAGACGGCTGTCTTCGGTGACAGATCCTTCCGGAGGGGCAATCCAAGTCTGTGGAACTCTCTGCCGAAGAACGTGACAATTGTGACCTCCCCTGATTTGTTTATCAAGTGCCTTAAGACGCATAGCATATGTTTAATATCTCTTATAGTGTTCATTGCTAAGCGCTTTTGACTTTAGTCTTCACTATGCTTACTGTGCTCTATAAATTGTCTTAATAATAATAATAATAATAATAATAATAATAATAATAATAATAGGGAAAGACGGAAGGAAAGAAAGAAGAACATCTGATCAGCTAATTACTTTCTATCGCTAAATTATAAACACAACTATTTAGGTACTAAATAATCTGTATTCTAGTTTTAATTTTGATTTTTTCTAGTATAAGTTAGTTAAGTTTCTTGCGTCTCTATGTATTTTCATTTATGATGCTGGTCGTGAATAAATAAAATGTCTATGTCTATAGAACAAACACAACACACACACACACACACAGACCATATGCAAATTTTGAACGTCACGTTACCACTATTTGTATTCGTTTTGACCAGCACTATTCGGACAAATACAAAAATATAAATAGACTACTCATCGCACTATTCAGCACTGAAGCGAATACGAAGCAAATATTTGGCCCAACCTTATATATATATATATATATATATATATATATATATATATATATATATATATGCTGTCCTTTAATCGTGATTAACGCGTTAATCTGTTAATCGCGATTAATTTTTTATTCGTGATTACAAAATTAATCTCATAATTAATCACCTCATATTTCTCTAAAGAAACTTTAAAAAACTGAGCTTGAAAGTGATAACGTCACGAGATTTTGTTTAAAGTTGACTGAAATGGATGACGCAATTGACGCATGTGCTATATAATGTTATGCATGGTCACATGAATGTGGTGTGGTCATGTGTCTTCCATGTGTACAATTAGTGATGCTGTCGGAGTTTTCATTCCGAGTTTAAAATTTCAACTATAAAAATTATTACTGCATATTTGTTTTTGAAATCAATGATGGACTGGGGTGGGGCCCCATGTACAATTAGTGATGCCGCAGGAGTTTTCATTCGAGAGTTTAAAATTTCAACTATAAAAATTCGAGTTTATATTTGTTTATTAACAGCAACAAAATATTAATGTTCTATTGACAATTTACAAATCAACTGATAAGAAAAAATTTTAAAAATATAATTTATGTTATTTGATTTTGAGTTTACAAACGATATTGTATTTAATATCGTGTTAGCAGATTATACTTTTATCAAAACTACGGGGCGGGCGGGCCTCAAAGCTCGGGCCTCGGCTCGGGCTCGGGCCGGGCCCCACCCCAGATGATGGACAAAAGTGAAGCTCAAAACGGAGCAACTGGTGCATTGTTTATTTCAATTTAATTACTACTTCGGGACCAGAATAACATTACTAAAGAAAATTAATCGTGATTAATAATTTTAATTGCACAGTTAATTGCAATTAAATAAATTAATAGTTGAACAGCACTAATATATATATATATATATATATATATATATACCGGGTATGTGTATGTATATTATATATATGTGTATATATATATATATACACACACACACACATACACACACTTGTAATCAACTAAAAAATGTGCTTGCCACATATAGCTATGATTCTCCTGCAGAAGAAAGTTTGCCTCCTAGAACAGTTTCTGTGAGGTAGTTTTTAATTTATAAAGGGCTTATGAGGATTTTATCTGTGTTACAGATCAAGGTTAATTCTCTAGTAGTGGTAAAAAATTTGAGATTTTCATCTCTTCTACACATCAATTTTGTGGCAAATTTTTGATCTGGTGTAATCAGATTCACTGCTGCTACCTGAGAAAACTCGAACACTAATGTTTTGCACAGACACATTTCTTTACCGCAGAAGCCAATTTTTGCAAATTACACTGACATACAATAACCCAATAAAGCTGTGTAAACAGAAGTTAGGGTACCCCATGAACTTTGAACTGTGGTACAGCATATGTTTAAGAGAGTGCCTGGAAACTGAGAAACAAGATGTTTGCTGTTCCAAACTGCCTCATTTTCATCTGTGGTTGCATCCATCACCTTTTATCACAGCAGTTTAGCCCTATTTGTAGGGCTGTGCCGAGTAACTCGAGTAATGCAAGTACTCGACTCCAAACTGGAGTCGAGTAATTTTTTTTGAGTCGAGTACTTGCATAGAATATCTAACTAAAGAATAACCAAAAATTTGAATTAAAATTTGGCCTACCATTATTTGTTACAAATTATTATTCAGCCCTATTTAAGTCGAATTGATTATATTAGGCTATTTGAGAACTGAGACTTAAAATGCATTGTAAAGACTAAAGAGACATTAACCAAAAATGCCCTAGTTAGTTAAGGTGTTGCCCAATGTCCATAGTGGATCAAGTCGAATGTGGACCTCACATTTTTTGTAAGTACTGGTAAAATAGTTTCTGTTCTGTAACTTCTGCTATACTACAGTATACTTGAATACATTTGAATATCCGAAAAAACTTGATTTGTAACTGTATTTAGTGTACTGCTTTGGTTAAATGAGGGCCGTGAGGCAAATAATACGCTTTATGTGATGTGAAACCTTTACTAAATTACGTATTTCCGGTTTTACACGAGTACTAGAGTACTCGGTTAAGCTACTCGTCAACTACTTGAGTAACAAACTACTCAGTTAGCGCAGCCCTACCTATTTGGTAGAGCAAAGCATGGACTATACTCTGCTACAGTGCAGGTCATTCCACAGTTCAATGTACTATTAATCTTAACCTGACCACTGAAACAGATCTGCCACCTCTAATTCATCTTCAACAGCTGTCAATTAGCAAAAGTCCATGTGAGCAATAATTATTGTCCCATGAGCAAAAGTCCACATGAGAAATTTTCCCATGAGCAAAAGTTCATGTGAGAAATTGTCCTATGAACAAAAGTCCATGTCAGAAATTGTCCTGTGAGCAAAAGTCCATGTCAGAAATTGTCCTATGAGTGAGTGTCCATGTGAGCAAAATGCACGAAGAACTTGTGAGCGATCTTCCCATGAGCAATTGTCCTTTATAAGCAATTGTCCTAATGGAAAAAGTCCTAGATCCAAAAGAACTTCTGCAATTAATAAACAATTTACAAAGTCACACTCTGAATAATGACCCATTCTGGTTTTATTTTATCTGAGAATGCTGCACAGATCTCTTAAAAGAGCAGCCAAACAGTCATATAAAGCAAAACAGATTCATGTTTCATAATGCTGGTTCCAAACAGCTAAACTAATATTCTGTATTTTAGCATTACTGAAAATCATCAGATGGTCTTTTTCTTACATTCAACATTATTGCATTCAAGATAAGGAATTGCTTAATACAAGCAAACATATGAAGTGATCATTATCTCAGGCAATATGAAATCAAGAAGCGGATCAGAAAGAAATACTCTCTCAAAAGACAGGAATATTACCAGATCCATAACATCACTGTAAAAATAAAATCCAATTTTTGACAGAAACTTCATAACTAATGGCATAAGCATGACCAAAAATAAACACATAGCATCTAATAACAATATTTATATTGGCTAATTATACTCAGATAGCGGGGAAACGAATAAAAATGTGAATTAATAAAAAAGTTTTAACTTTCATAAAAAACTAGAGATGAAAAAATATATTAGTAATTCACAGTATCCAAATAAAAATTAGCATAACAGTGATGATAGTCCTCATAACAACGAAAAAGCCCATGAGTCAATTGAAACAAAAATAAGCAGTAATCAAACAGTGCAAAAGCAGTTACTGATCAATAAAGCCATTTAAAAGAAATCAAGATAAAGATATAATAAAACACAACTTTCATAAGTGCATACCTTACAGTGTAATGAATCAATTTACACAATATATTTTGAAGGGAAATCTCAGGTATCTTGAAATTGCTTCAATTTCATGAAAATGTGTTTGTAAATCAGACATCCTTTAAGCATTAGTACTGTTGTCTTTCGTGGTTTCTACAACTACTACTAACTGAAGCAAAACACAGGATGACTCCAACTGAAGAACAACCTCACACAGATGCAACAACCTTCTGGGCACTGTTGCATCAACTATGACTGCATAGGCAGAGGTCAAGTAAAAGGTTACTGTTATGAGTCACTGAAGTCTGACAAAACAAAGCAAACAGTGTTTAATAAAACCATAGGATTTAAAAGCAGTAATTTATTCTGTGATGCAAAACAAGGAAGAAACTGATTCCAACCTGTTAAGAATGGTTGGCTGAGGCAACAAAGATTTGTATAAATATCCTAACCAATTTTCTAAATTGATTTAAAAATCATAAATACAATCAGCAATAAAATCATTATTAAAATTATATAATGGCATTTGTGACCACAAACACAAATTCAATTCAGATAACATAAGACAAAAAGCCTGATGCACTGAAATTCAATATTTTCTGTCGGTATTTAGTATTTATCTGGTCAATTCTGCATGTTACAGCGAGATACAGTACAGTTGCTTGCAGCAAATAATGTTCATCCTATGCTCCACATTATATGATGACCTACCAGAAAAAAGCATGTACCCAAGATTCAAGGAAACTGACAACAATGAATATGAAACAGGAATGAATTTGACCACAAAGCAACTTTCACCAACATTTCCAGGCTAGAAATCCACATATCATCACTTAAATGTTCATATTCATGGCAAATCTACCTTCAATGAAAGGTGAAGCCACTGCACTGGCAGAAATAACCTGTGGACCATTTTTAAAAAGACAGTTTCTTCAGATGGCAGTTGTTCTACAGGGTGTAAAAGTAAAAAGTGGACCCCTGTTTAACATTTAATATCTCGGCCGCGTGTGTAGCGATTTCAATAAAATTTATAAGCCATATACCTGGGAATGTTTCTGATGTAACTGCCAAATTTCATGCTGATATCTTTAAAATTTGCTGAAATATGGCCAAAAAGCTAAAGAGACCCAAATTTTTAAATTGACAACGGAATATAACGTCATAATAAAGTGATAAAAAAATATTTGTTTATTTTTGGCCCTGAAAAGGGCCATTTTAAAGGGGGTTTCAGACGATTTGTTGCGGGAGCAGGTGCTCAAAATGCCCACCCTTAGCCTTCACACATGCCGACAAGCACTTCCTCACTGACAGTATCAACTTCTTGATCTGGTCCTCAGGTAAACTCTCCCAGATATTCTCCAGCACAGTCTTCAACTCCGTGATGTTCTGTGGCTTTGGCTGATACTTTTGATATCTATCGAGCATGATTCCACAGACGTGGAAGTCAAGTGGATTGATATCTGGGGAGTTGGGTGGCCAGTCATCTTTCTTTATGAAATCTGGAAAATTTCGCTCCAGAAAATCCTGGGTCTTGAGAGCAGAGTGGGCAGGTGCTCGGTCTTGCTGGAATATAAAATCTAGCAAATCATGACAGTCCTGCAGCCAATCATAATGCTGCTGTGTTTATATGTTGGCAGAAGTAACCCTTGACCTTACCTGGCGTGATGACAACGATGCTATTTTTAGAGTTAAAAACGATACATTTTATTATGACGTTATATTGTGTTGTCAATTTTAAAATTTGGGTATCTTTAGTTTTTGGCCATATTTCAGCGAGGCACCTACCGTAGATTTACCTTTGAAAGAATGAGTCGACTGATCATTGAACCCAAGCGTCAAAAAGGAAATCAAATTTTTTATCAGGCAAGACAGGCATTCGGTTTCCAAGTCCTCTTGTTCCAAACTTTGTAGCAATCTACAGAGAGAGGCTGAGAAAATACACATGAGAAGCACTTTCTGTGGCACCTTCTTGGTCACAATTCAAACTATCAGAGCTGCTTTTTGAAGCAAACACTTGTGGAAAAGTGGTTCCACCTAACCGATTAAGAGGCACAATTCTCCAGTTATTATGCATCTAACTTTTTCCAAAAGTTTTTCCTCCCTGTGACAGTTGATTAATTACTAGCCAAATATCAAACACATGCATGGCCTCAAAAGGCTCTCTTCTGCTTTGTCAAGAGCTGAGTCAGAATTTTTCCAGGTTCTCTGGTGTACATACTAAGATGGCTACTGGATAATAGATATGTTGTGATTTTCTTCTGTCATCCCATATGGAAACCATTTTCTCAATCATCAGATAACTTTGTTATAACCACGAGCTATAAATCATTTAAACTTGGCCGGCAAACACATTGCTCTTCTGAAGGCAAATCTAGGGTGTAAGACTAACATATTGATCCACAACAGACCTCAGATGAACCAGCCAAGTGTCTGCTAACCAATGATGCCTTAAATGAGGCACATAACATCCAATGAACACATGGAGGCTAAAGCAGACACCCATTAGGCTTACTGACATCAAGATAAATGACATACCTATCTACAGTAATAATTCCCCTATCTAATAGCATTGGTTGAACTGGGTTAGAAAAACTTAGTTGACTACATGATTTGTTTGAATAGTCAAGTCCATCAATAAAACATCTTAAGCACATACTTAAACCACTTATTTACATATTACCGGTACAGCAAGATTCCCCATAATCTCATAAATAAAGATCTTATTAATAGTCAAATAAAAAAGAGGTTGTCACACTAGAAGCAAAACTGACAAACATTAAGTTGAGAATTCCAGCCACATAACTACCCATTTACAAAGGCACTAGATAAAGATAAACTCAACAGTTGATCGTCTATAATTATTGTCCATTTTATTAGAAGAATCTCATATTCCTGCATGTATATGTAACTAGTAATTCTTTAACACCAAAACCCTGTATTGATCCAACAACATGTCAACACGGAATGTAAAACTCAGAATAATTAATGTTTTCTTTTCATTTCAGAAACCTAATAAATAATTATATAAACAACAATACCAGTAATTAAACATCCAGAGATCTTTCAGCTTTAGAGAACTGTTCTCAGGATCCATTCTGCCAAACAATTTTCAACACCACATCTCTCTGATACAACCAGACAGCAGCAACAGAGCACACACTGAACTGCCCTACATTTTCAGACTTACTGGTACTCTGGTTAACAGGAGTAGCATACCTAGTAAGTACCAGAATCTCACAATCCAAACAATTCTTTCCTAGAAGGCATACAGCCTTATACAGGTATTGCAGAAGCCTAAAGAAACAGCAAACTAGCCATAATCTATGATCAGGCCCACCGAGAGGGGGCAAATGCCCAAGGGCCTGGTGATTTATAGGGGGCCCCAGCAAGTCCACAGGTAGGATTCGGTTAGGGTTGAAGACAGGAGTGTTTGGGGCGCCCATCAACAAGGCACAAGACAGGCTTTAAGTTTTAACTGCTTCCTGAAAATACTGACAAGCAAAAAAACAAGGTCATCACCACTTTAGGGGCCCCGCGACTGTTCTGCCCAGGGGCCCGGAATTTATCTCGGGGGGGGGGGGGAGCTATGAGCATAGATCTTGTAGTGTCACTTTCTTCTCTCAATTTCACAAACAGCCATTTAATAATAAACCCTCATCCATGAAACTTTGAGGAGAGTGCCCACAAATTAGGAGCAGCTATTCACAACACAAGAGCTCAACCATCTGCCAACACCAATGCCCATATGCAGGCACCCACACACAAACACTCTCACACACAAACACTCTTACACACAGATATAATGTGGCTCTCATATTTCACTTGCTACAAAACTCCATTTCACTGATGTAAGAACAGCTTAATGGCAGTGCAAACCAGAGATATCTCCATAATAGATACAAACTCATAACCTCCAGTAAAGCCATTCTGAAAACCAAAGAAAGCAAAAAGCTGTTTCTTGTTGACACTTTCCACGATAAATTATTAAATTATAAAATTAAATATAACAGTGTACAAACTAAAGTACAAGATATAAAAAAATCAACCCGCAAGAACACATCAGAAACAAAGGCCTTATTATGCATAAAACATGGAAGACTGTAAGACTTCAAAGCCATCTACCAAATATGTGTATATCTTAATATGGCTACAAAATCGTAAATGAACTACGATTGTAATTCAAACACCAACTGAACCACCACAATATTATTTTTGGTTCCCAAATCCATTACCCAAATCTCAGCATTACTTTGAAAAAAAATTTAGCTGCCAAAAAACTAAGAAACTGAGGCTCAAGTTCAAAATATTGATAAAGGATGAATGAGAGATCAGAAAAGGCAAAAATAAAAAACATGAAAACACTGAAAAGATCCAGTAACAACATATCACACCCATTATAATGGGTGTGATATGTTGCTACCGATACTGATACCGTATATACTCGAGATAAAGTCGATCCGAGTATAAGTCGACCCCTAGATTTTGGGTATTTGAAGGAGGTATCTAAAGTCATTGACCCGGGAATAAGTCGAAGTGACGTCATCGCGGCGAACCCTCTTGAGGTGATAGTGAGAGTCGGAACAATGGCGGGCGCAACATGGGCGCAGCGCGCCATTGTTTTGATTGAAAAACTGCGTTTTAGCTTTGAACTATCGAGAAACTGAACGATTTTCACATTCCCAGATTGATTCCTGACGATTAAGAAAATTTTAAACCTGCTATTCGCTCATTCTTGACAATATAAAAGTCTTAATTACCGGTAATCTTGAATTTTTTTGTATTTATGTAGCGCCAATATTTAATTAATATTTATGTGGCGCCTATAAATTACCAATCTTAAAAGCGCTGATGTGAACTTTTATTTAGATGCCGTAGCGTATGTTGAAAATAATTACGCAGTTAGCTAAATTAATTATTTTCGACATGCTATGTATGGAAACTTTACCCAACAGTTAGTGCCTCGAGTATAAGTCGAGGTCAGGATATATAACCTGTGAATTGGCCTTAAATTTCTCGACTTTATCACGAATATATACGGTAATTATCATTGATACTTCTTAAGGTTGTTAAGACCGCTGGTTTTGAAGGACCGGTTAACCGTTCAAAAAAAAGACTGGTTAACCGGTTAACTGCTCGCTAGCGGCAGTCTGGTGTGGAGAATTTGAGATTTTGCATTGGCGTTTACTATTATCAGCTACTGAAATCTACCGCGTTCAGCGCGCTGTAGCTACCGGAAAATATGCTATTATATTTAATCTCACTATTGCCAATTCAAACTTCACCATTTTGCTATTTAAGTTCAGTTTTTAGTGAATTTCAATCACATGTATCGATTCAAGATTATTTTAGCTAACTTTTTTGTTGTAGGAATTAATTTTATGTCGATTACTTATGCAGTTAGAGAGCGTTTTGTCGGAAGCGTCCGTCTGGGCATATACTTTAACATTACGGATTTAAAATGCTCCACTTGTCCTTTTAACCTTATGTTTCACGAATTCCACTCTTATAAATTGATTACCTAATAATTGTATAATAATCGTATTGTAAAAGTAGAATTTTAGCACGATTATTAATTAAGTTTGAGTTAGTTTTGTGCAGTGGTGATTGGAGCGACTAGGCCCATTGACGCTATGCTAAACTTTTTGGTATAGTCAACGGGCCAGAGCTCGATGGTTATAAGCGCTACAGAAGTCATGTTTAGCTTCGCTCAAAGGTATTTTTTGTGCATCCAAAGGTATTAGTGTTATAAGCAGTTGTTATTTAATTCGGTTGCAAGAACTCGGCGAATATTTAACATTGAGCGAATAGGGAAGGTCAGTGACCTATTTTTATTATTACGCCATTGTTGATTGGCTGTAGAGACAAATTTAGTCGATAGGACGATTTCTATTGGTTGGGGGAGATTCACCTTCTAAGCGCTCTGATGCCGCCGGCGCCTATCCCGGCGTCCTGCGCAACTACAACAAAGCATTTTGATGTTTACAAATTGAAATTACAGTTAACCGGTCAAAGTTAAAAGGACCGGTCCTTTTCTTAGGACTGGTTAACCGGTTAACCGTTAACAACCTTAATACTTCTGCTAAATCATAGTCATAATCACTTTTGGACTGTCTATGGATCTTCACACAGAATGACACAATGACATCATCATCTTCACTCTCTGCCTGTGTGGCAGCAATAGTTAGATACAAAACATTTCCACCTTGCTCTGAATTTGCACAGAATTATGCAATGTATATGCAATCAATTGCATATACATTTCATAATTCGGTGATTGATCAAAAATTAAGAACAACACAAAAATCATGGTATTGAATGGTAACCCAGTATGAATATCTGTAGGAGGAGAACAAATAGAAGAAGTCAAAGAATTTCCATATCTGGGACTTAGAATTACAGAGGATGGTAACCAAGGTTCCCTCTGAGCTGCGCGCTGCACAATTGCGCAATATTTTTAGGGCCAGCGCGCAAAAGTTTTTGAGTAGCGCGCAGTGATTTTTGAGTGGCATTTATAAGATAGTAAATTAGTCAAAGCTGAAACATTACAACAAAAATTTGACTTGAAGCACAATCACAGAACATGCAGTATTGCCAGTAATAGTCGTAGCGAAAATGAGTTTTGTTACATGGCCCAATGATAGTTCGTAGTCTAAACAAAATCAAGAACTATAAAACAATTTCGTGAATGGCGCCAAAGCCTTCTGACCTTGGCTTCTGATGGTGCATCCAACTTCCACACGTTATTATGTAGCTCAAATTTCAAATAGCGTACACAGAAAAATCCGCGTTGGAGCTAAATATTCGTAAAATTTCTGAAATATTTTAGTCGAATAATCGTCGTAATGTCTAAACGGCATCAGTCCACGACAACTGGGTACCGCCGATTGGGCCCCGGACAACTGGGCCCGGCAACTGGGTAACGGGACATCTGGGTAACAGGACATCTCGGCCCTGGACATATCGGCCCCGCACCATCGAACTGGACTTAGGCCAAATAATAACTGAGGGTTTGTTGTAAAACTTTGGGCGCTCTTCTTTAAGCCTATCATCGGCTACAAATTGAGTACAAATTCTTAATGGAAAGCGCTATTTCTATGATTGTAAATGCAACGTATAGTTACTACGGGCTTACATGGACTTAAGAAGAACTGAGACTTCGCTGTATCCCTGTAGTAGTGAATAAATGCGGGAAGTCTTCTTCAACCTCTGTCATCAGCTAAAAATTGAGTACTGTTCTTTGTATGTGCAAACATTTATGATGTTACGCTCATTATCATGTTTTCAAATTGCAAAGTACGCCTATCAGGATGCATATATATATACATACATACATATATATATATATATATATATATATATATATATATATATATATATATATATATATATATAACACCATTCTCTCTTTCCCTATTGTACAGGGCCGAGATGTCCCATTACCCAGAGGTCCCATTACGCAGATGTCCCGTTACCCAGTTGCCGGGCCCAGTTGTCCGGGGCCCAATCGGCGGTACTCAGTTGTCGTGACCCGAAACGCAATAGCGAAGCGGAGTCGGGAACATCTGCAGCTTCAAAAAATAAATGTATAACAAAATTTAAGACTGAATGGCTAAACGAACACGTTAACACGGAACTACCTAACTCTGTCTCGGAACATAGCGTGCAGCTTAAACGCATCCTCACGTATAGTGAAACCGAGGAATTTGTTTTTTGCAAAATATGTCAGCAAGCTGTTGCCTTTACGTTAGAATTTCGATGACAATGAATGATGTGATGTTTTGTCAATAAGACTTACTTATAACGACTTTAAGAAATTTCAAGTTCATTTTATTAATTAGGTCTTATTGCAATTTTTGGAAAAGCTTACCGTATTATCTCTGGTACCCAAAAAAATGCTAAAAAGTCTGGAAAAGCGTATTATGCATAGGAATAAATTTTTTTCACTCTTCAGTCAAATGCAAAGCAACGCTATGGTACATTCCCGTTATTGTTAGATATGTAGTATTAAGTATACCGTATTTTCGCGCATATAAGACGCACCATCGTATAAGATCGGGTTTTGTGATTGTGTTTAAAAATTATGGATAAGACGCACCCATATATAAGATGTTGGAGGTGAGTATTGACATCAGGGCTAAAGACCAAAATATCGTCCAGGTAGCATAGAACATATTGATAAGTCATGCCTTTGAAAACGTGGGCCATCATGCTCATGAATGAAGCAAGTGCATTACACAAGCCAAAAGGTAATCACAAAAATTGGTACTGACCAGAATGTGTCAGGAATATTGTTTTCTCTTTTGTACTTGGGTCCAATGGAACTTGCTCATACCCTTTCTGCAAGTCAAGGACAATAAAATTGTAGGCTTTTACACTCTTTGTGTGGACGACTGCTCCCACAGAGGATCACCACAGCGAAATGTGGGCTATCATGCTCATGAATGAAGCAGGTGCATTACAAGCCAAAAAGGTAATCACAAAATTGGTACTGACCAGAATGTGTCAGGAATATTGTTTTCTTTTTGTACTTGGGTCCAATGGAACTTGCTCATACCCTTTCTGCAAGTCAAGGACAATAAAATTGTAGGCTTTTACACTTTTTGTGTGGACTACTTGAGGATCACCACAGCGAAATGTGGGCTATCATGCTCATGAATGAAGCAGGTGCATTACACAAGCCAAAAGGTAATCACAAAAATTGGTACTGTCCAGAATGTGTCAGGAATATTGTTTTCTCTTTTGTACTTGGGTCCAATGGAACTTGCTCATACCCTTTCTGCAAGTCAAGGACAATAAAATTGTAGGCTTCTACACTTTTTGTGTGGACGACTGCTCCTGTTGACCTGGCATAGTTATGCATTTTAAAAACCTGTAAATCCCTAAATTTTCCACGTTGACTTATACACAGGTCATAGCAAATTTCTTAGATTTTGGCCTAAAACTGGGGGTCGACTTATCTGTGAGATTGACTTATATTTATATGATTAAAGGTGGTCCGTTTTGCCTCTTTCAAACTGGAAAGTTGACCGCTGGTTCTCAAAATTTCAGGTGCGTATTATACATAGGTGTAAAGATTTTTGCATTATGATAAATTTCGAAACTCAGGGTGCGTATTATACACGGCTGCGTATTATACCCGAGATAATACGGTATTTTGTTGGACATCAGTCTTTACTTGACTAGCGTATGGGACAAGGCAATACAATTTTCAAAAATCTTTCAAATCTCATATATACCTTGCAAGGCAGCATTTTTGAGTTGCTCAGACCAACTAAAACTTTGCACAGCACCCAAAAAAATTAGAGGGAACGTTGATGGTAACTATGTACCATATTTTCGCACACATTGCCTGCACCCGCAGATAGTCCGCATCTGCCTATAGCATCTGCCTACATGCCTATAGTTTTAAATAAACAAAAAGGTTAGTTCTCGTACAAATATCTATCCTGTAAAATTTGAATCAGAAAGACAGCACCCTCACATTTCCCACACCCTCCAATGCCCGCATCATCCCATTCACGATGACATGAGGCATTTGGAGACAAAACCATCGGGACATGGATGGGATCAGCTGTCAGTGGCAAGAGCAGGTTGACTGGGGCGAGGAAGTGGGTGGGGAGGGACAGTCGGTCCCGTGAAGCACATTCCTAAGGGCAGCATTTTAAGGGGTAAAAATTTGTAGGCTGAGGCGGAAATTCTAAGTAGAGGAAAGAGCAATAGCCTCCTCCCATAGTGCTGACAAAGCAAAGGTATGAAGGAGAAGCACTAGTGTCGAAGACCTTTTGTTTTTCTCCCAACAAGGCTCTTCCACCCCAGGCCACGCCAACCCATGCTACGCCACTGGGTCATGCTGGTAGAAGGCTGTAGACAGCTCCAAGCACTCCTGACAGCTGTGCCAACCAATGCAATTTGATACAGCTGCACCTTCATGGAGTTCTCAAAGAACAATGGCCCAAATCTGTGTGTCTTACCTTTTAAATGGGAACTTCACATAAAGGAAGTTTTAAATAAACAAATCAGGTTAGTTACATGAAAGGTGAACAGAACACCTGCTGTGACCCATCTGCCCAAGCCCCTTCCCACCTGGAAGGGGCTTGTTGGGGCTTGCTTCCAATAAAGAGAATCAGCCATGCATGATACTGCTGCATCATACAACAATGCCTTCTTTAGTGTCTTTGCCTGTTAAGCACCTCAAGTAGAGTAATTGGGGAAAAAGGGGAAAAATGGGTGGAAGGTATGAAGCATTGCGGTGGAAATAGCTGCACAGTCTGTTGATACAATTTCTGTAGAATTTGATCCAGATTGCCTGCATCTCCACATTGCCAGCATCTAGCGTTTTTGCTTGTAAAAATTTGTATAGCCTGCGGGCAATGTGCACGAAAATACAGTAAACGAAATCAGAAGCAGATTGGGCCTGGGAATGACAATACTGAGAAAACTACAGAGAATCAGGAAAAATAAAAACATCAGTATGTACGACTGCTACATGCCTTGGTTTGGCCATTTGCCACTTATAGATGTGAAGCATGGATGCTGAAGATGGATGAAAACAGAAGAACAAAAGCCTTTGAAATGAAATGCCTTCGAAAAATATTAGGCATCACATACCTAGAAAGAACTAACGATGAAGTAAGTACTCCAAAAAGCATGAATGGAAAGACTACTACGCGCCAAAATGAAAGAAAGAAAATTTAAAAATTTCGGCCATATAGCATGACATATAGCATGACAGGAAAACACCGCATAAAAGTTCATAATGCTAGGAATCACAGAAGGACGAAGCAGAGGAAGACCAAGAACGATTTGAATGAATAACATCACAGAATGGACCTTTATGACAGTACCAGAAGCACACTGAGCCGCACAAAACAGGACTTTGTGGAAGTAGTTAACCCAAGTCATCGCCCAGCGCCAGTGTGGCAGGATGACGGTGACATGCAATCGATTGCAAATAAATTTGATTGCATTAATTATAATCAAAAATTAATCATTAATTCGAATTCTTTATGGCATGCACATAATTAAACCAAAAATTAGAAACATACAGTGAGTAGTGACAGTATCTGCATGATCAGTAGGCCTATAGCACCCTATACAATCTGATCTGACAGTATGCTAAACAGCATGGACAGCATGATATCTCAGGTGAAAGCTAACATTTTTGCAATTTTTGGCAGATTCTGTCCATGTTAGTCATCTGCCGTCTGTGTATTGCGTAAATAACAAGTTCAAAGAGAAAGAGCAAAATTATCATTAATTGATATATGCAATCTATATACAGGATGAACTAGCCATTGAGCTGCTATAACAGAATGTGGCAGTCAGTGTTGTAAAGTATTTAAATACTTTCAGTATTTAAATACTATTTAAATACTTTGTCCAGTATTTAAGAAAGTATTTAAATACTCATCCAAAATTAAGTATTTAAATAGTATTTAAATACCATAGAGTATTTAGATGTATTTAAGAAATTTAAATACGTTGGATTTATTGTAATTTTCACATAATTATAAAGTTTCTTATAGACTGTTCATTTTTACATTTTCTTTACTGATGGTTTTAGACAGTTGAACAGTTAAGTAGGTCTACATTGACATTGTTAGAAATAATTTTAATTAACATTTCTTTACACAAAAATACGGTTGTGGCGAATCGTGTCAAATACATTATCAAGTATTTAAAAAAGTATTTAAAACTTATTTGCCAGTATTTAAATACTTACCCTGGTATTTGGGTATTTAAATACTATTTAAATACTTCTTGAGAACCAAGTATTTATGAAAGTATTTAAATACTTTCAGTGAAGTATTTATTACAACACTGGTGGCAGTTCATAAACATCTTTATGAATATGTAAAAATCTCGCTCCATTTCCAAGTTTTTGGCTCTTTTAGAGTGGATTGACAGCATTAGATAGGCAATCGTCACTCATTGCGGTACTCAAGTAAGTCTTAACTCGTTTTAAAGTGCTGAACAAGCACTCAACAGCAGCTGTAATAATTGGAATCCTGCAAGCAAGCTATTCTTGCCAAGCGGCACAATTCATAAAAGACATCTTGTAAAAGACATCTCTGTATCCACCAGCAAAATTTATAAATTGAAGAAGATATTGGCCTGGAGTTGTGATTTTGGGGCATCTTTCCGCTGCAATTCATCCACAATAGAAGCATGCAGTTCACTTGCCTTGATTCTAATGACAAATCTTCATCAGCTTTTTAGTGCTCAGAAAAAGGCCTTTACAGCATCAATGTTTAGTGCCCTTTTTCAGTGGAAATTGGTGCCAGAAAAATTGTGCAGCACTGTAAATACATAGGCTCACACATCGGTAATCTTGTCAACAGCGGTCCAAAATTCAAAAAACATCTAATTGAAAATATTGCATTGTTTTCAAAGTCGCATCTCATAGTTTTCATTGTAAAAAAAGTAAATATTGTCTGAAAACATGTGTTTTGTGAGAAAAACACCCAAGGAAAGTGGACAAATAGCTTGGAAACAAATTCCTACTTATCCTGCTTTAGAGTTGTAATTTCATTATGTATAACAAGCATCAGTAACAATAACAGTACCGTGAAGAACATGATCAGAAATAACCCTTTCCAGGGTCTGTGCGTCTCTTTGTGCAATGATTTGTAGCGAACATTTTCTGCTTCCTCGTTCAAATAATCCGACCACCTAACTGCTCCATCGACGACGGCCACGGTCAAGCTTTCAGTGAAAGAATTAAGTTTCATCAGTTTCACCATATAATGGTTGGCCGCTGGTGTCAAAGCCCCCGAAAACAATACGCTGATCTGTCGCCCACTCATCACACTCTGCACATTGCATCTCGTGATCTAGACTGGCTATGAGGACCGTGGTCGCTGAATTTACACCTTTGGATGCTTTTTTAATTTGGGACCACCTTTGACAAGATGCCCACATATCTGCATGGAAATCGTTAAAACAGCGAAAACAGACAAACTAAGAAAACGATTAAAATTAAAATTGATGATTTGAAAATGTGCATAACAAACTATTATTCACTTTAAAATCATAGTCATAACAGTAGCAGCACAAGGGATCTAAACCAGTGCTTCCCATACATGTAAGGTTTGTGGACCAGTATAAAATTTCCCTATTGCAACTGGGACTGGTGCCATTCTTAAAGTTCTTCCTATAATATCACAGCTCCGGTCGGGAAGAAGAACGAGACTGACCCCGCCGTCAAAGACCCCTATGTTCGGTGGGAGGTCATTTTCCAAAGCTAACCCGATCCTATGGAACGAGTTACCTGACGTCGTGACCGAGGCAGCCTCAGCCAAATCTTTCCACAAGAACCTAAAAACATAATAATAATAATAATAATAATAATAATAATAAATAATAATATGGTTAGGTTGTGCAGGGAGAACATGGCAGTAGAGGCTAGGGTGATGCATCTGGTCAGATCTTGATGACAGTGTCCATTGGAGGACTGCACGCTACCAAGGTATGTGAAACTGTCTACTGACTCAACACACTCCCCATCAACCACGATAGAGGGGGGCTGTGATCCACATCCTAGGTTCTGTAACTTGGTTTTAGTCCAGGAAACCTTCATATCAAGAGGAGCAGAAGCATGGCTGAAACTAGAGAGGTATTCAGAGGCATTGGTAGCAGAAGGTAGAAACAGAGTTGTATCGTCTGCGTAGACCAGGTCTGTGAAGCGGTGTGACCCGACGCTAATGCCATGGTTCACAGACATGTGATCTAAGATCCAGTCAATGGCAATGCAGAAGAGGATTGGTGCGAGTATACAGCCCTGTCTCACACCAGATGTAGTTGAGAATCGAGCAGAGATTTTGACCGACCCGGATGCTAGCTCCCGTATTCTGGTGCAAATCTTCTATCAGACAGAGCAAAATATCTGGAATTCCTTTGGCACGCAATGCTTTCCATAAAGCGGTCCGATCCACCGAATCGAATGCAGCCTTAATATCCAGGTAGGCTACATTCAGAGGGCGGTCAGCCGGTCAAACTCCCGGTGTAACTCGGAAAGCAGTCTTAACACTAGGATGGCATCTATGGTGGATCTGCCGGGCATACCTTTACTGCCATGTTCACCTTCATAATATCTGGCGGGACAGATGTCTCTCTCTGGCCATCAAGCTCCGTCTGTACCAGACACTTGTTCTGTCTGTCCTACTTTACGCGGCCGAGACCTGGACCTTGCTCGCCTCGGAAGTAAGGAAGTTGGAAGCCTTCCATATGAGGTGCCAACGTCAGATCCTTGAAGTACGCTGGTATGACTTCATTACCAACGCGGAGATATCCTCGCGGACTGGATTACCATCACTCAATTAACTGATAAGTAGGCGCCGCCTTGCCATTTTTGGACATGCAGCCCGCCTCGAAGAGACAGTTCCTGTTCATCAAGCCCTCCGCTGCCACGTCGACCTATCCATCGGTCGTCCACCTGATCGATCATGGAAGCGCTGTCCTGGTCGTCCCAGGAAAAGATGGATCGACCACATCCGTTCCCAGACCAGCAAGATTCCATCTACTCTCTGGAGTCGTGCCATTCGGCGGGGTCATGGTCAAGGGGTGACGCAACGGCCCCCGCCGGCCACGCGCTTCTGATGATGATGATGGTTAGGTTAAAAAGTCAATTTATATAGCACAAAAACATGAACAAAGAGTCAAAGGCTAGAGCACTTTACACTAAAACTAGGAAACTAGGAAAAACTAGTAAACTAGAAAAACTAAGAAATGCGTTTTAAGTTTTCCTTGCGAACGAATCAAGATTGGACTCTCTAGTCACGTGATCCGGTATATGACCCCAAATAAGCTGTAAAATGCAATTCTATGTTGTTCAATTGGTTCTATATGCGCGGAAATATTACAATGTTAGAAAATTACTAATAATAAAATAACATTTAAACAGCTAACAGTAACTGCGCAGGGTGGGCCTGTTTGTTTTTTACAAGTTTATCAAATTTGCTCAGTTGTTTCGACTCATGCCGCGGACCACCACTTCGGGAAGCGCGGACCGGCGCCGGTCCGCAGACCACCAATCTGGGAAGCACTGGTCTACACGACTTGCGCAAATATAACTGCCACTGTTCAAACATCAGTTTAGTGCAATTAAAATAATAAAATCAAATTAATTTAGAGCGAATAATTCAAAACCAATGCATACCTTACGACAACGCAGAGAGCGTTTACAAGAATCACAGGGAGAAATACTTTATCATATCGCCATGAATGATGTAAAATAATAATAATTATTATTATTATAAATTATTATTATTATTAATCAAACTTCGGCTCGGAATCAAAGACAGAAAAAGCTGGCTTTTATAGCGCGACGATTTTCTACGAGACTACATTATAAGTTCACATTTCCACTAGCAACACAGCAAATGATTCACCACAGACACATCAAAACTATATGAGACGGTTCATGCTGTTAGCCACATTGATGGTTAGTCACAATTCTGTTGGCTTTTCTATATTGCTCGTGGAGCTGGATTTCTTACGAATTACCTTTTCCCAGCGCTTTTTTTCATCCACATTCCGTTCTCTCATGTACTTTGTGCCTATGACCAACCAACGGTGCGTCTTTGGTCGTTGTGTGCAGCTGCTTTGTCGCGTATTTATTATAGCGGCTCTTCTTGGTAGATAACTATTAGACTATTACAGTTTCTATTTTTATATTTTTATTTTTATATTTATTATTATATTATTTTTTTTTTATTTATGAAGTTTATATATTTCCAATCTAACTCAAATGAGAAAAACTTTGAACATGCAAGCCTAAATCACAATAAAATAATGTTATAAATTCTTAAATAACGAAAACCAATGAATAATGAATAAAATAGGAACAAAAAATACATTTTTTATCAAATTAGGATCATATTAGGAATTTAGGATCATATTCCTGGATTATTTAGATATCAAAGTTAAGGAGTCATTATTCACTATTTGCAGGGTTTGGTTGAAATAATACACCAAAATGGAATGAAATTACCCCCAAGTAGGTATTTAGAGTAGCAATCAAAAAAGAGCAATAAAACTTAATCGAAAAAATCGTTATCGTAATCGGCAAAAATAATCGTAATCTACCCAGCTGGCCAGCTCTAATGGATAACAATCATAACATCAAGGAAGATTTGGAAGCAAAGAACATGTCGATTGTTGAAGGATTCAGATTAGCGCAAGATCGAGCGAAGTGGAAATGTTTCGTATCTAACTATTGCCGCCATGCAGGCAGAAAGTGAAGTTGATGATGACTTACATTCTGTCATCTCGCTGCAAGTCTTGTTCTCGCTCAGTTAAAATTTGACGCCGTTTTGAGCAGTTTGTTAATGTTGAAACGGCACACCGTGTTTCATGGCGCTAGATAAATGCTGCCCTCACTGGGGCTATAGTGTTGTTTTAGTTATTCGTTTGGTTTCAGTTACAGTTATAATTAGTTAATGCCAACCTAGTTTTAGTTACTATTAGTTATAGTTACAGTCATAGTGCATAGATATTACCATGGAGTTATTATTAGAGGAGACGGCATTACGTCATTTGGCTGAAGCCAACTATTTGGGAAATTCCCAAACGGCAGCCACATTGGTAGACCCAAAAATCATCAGCTGAGCCATGGGGAATAGCTGCGGATATGTTTTATCGATGATCTAAGAACTTTTTATTAGTATGTAATGAAAATGGAGATTCAGATCAGTGGAGGCTCCAGGGTTTGGCAAGTGGGGGGGAGGCGTTGGGGTGGCAACTTCTAATCAGCGGGTCCTACCGCTTGTTAGGTATGTAGTATTAAGTATAGGGTCCAAACAGGGGGGCCAGGCACTCAATAGGGGGCACGGATCCCCCATGGGCCCAGTGCCGAATCCAAAATTTGACAAGTGGAGGGGGCGTTGGGGTGGCAACTTAATTCTAATCATGAAGGGCCTGCCTATTTTTGTTAGGTATGTGGAGGGGCAAGTGTAGGGGGCATTGGGGTGGCAACTTAATTCTAATCATGAAGGGCCTACCTATTTTTGTTAGGTATGTAGCATTAAGTATAGCTTCCCAACAGGGAAGTACTGGGGGGCAGGCACTCAATAGGGGCACGGACCCCCTGGCCCCAGTGGCGGATCCAGGATTTGGCAAGTGGGGGCCGTTGGGGTGGCAACTTCTAATCATGGGGGCCTACCGTTTGTTGTTAGGTATGTAGTATTAAGTATAGGGTTCCAACAGGGTGGCCACTGGGGGCCAGGCACTCAATAGGAGCACGGACCCACCCTGGGCCCAGTGGCGGCTCCAGAATTTGGCAAGTGGGGGGCCGTTGGGGTGGCAACTTCTAATCATGGGGGCTTACCGTTTGTTGTTAGGTATGTAGTATTAAGTATAGGGTCCCAGCAGGGGGCCACTGGGAGGCTAGGCACTCAATATGGGCACGCCCCCCCCGGGGCCCATGTGGAGCCGCCACTGATTAAGATGCTATTGTTCGACATTTGTGTTTGAAAAATAGCAAGTGGACAGTCTATAGGATGACATCAATCGTGTTTTCATAAGGCATAGGGGCTGTCCATTAATTGTCAATTTTTGGGCAATTTTCGCCCCCTTCCCAGGGATATTTTTACACCCTCCTAACACCCCCAACACCACCACCCCATTTGAGGTCGACACCCCCAAATTTTGGTAATGTGACAATGCAAAATGGATACTAATTAGCTCTGAACACCCCCTCAATGGAGGACACCCCTCCCCCAAACTTTTATTGTCAGATGACCTTTTTTGTCAGCCTTTTTCCGGGGAGAGACTTAAAAATTCCGACACCCTCCCCCCCGATTTTCCCGACACCCCCAAATTCAAAATCCTAGAAATAACACTGCCCCTCCCCCTTGTCATCAACTGTCAACTTTCAGTTACCCCACCCCAATAATTATGTCAAAAAGTCCCCCCCAGATGAATGACAGGTCCCAATAACAAAGTTACTATTTATTAAAAAAATTAAAAGGGAATGATATAACTCTGACTTAATACTTCTGTATTCGTCCGATTCAACGACAATGGCCACTAACAATGTAGGTACCGGTACTATTTTTAGCCTACGCGCTACTGGCTTCCCGCAGCCTGGTTAGAAATGACGTAATGCCGTCTCCTCTAATAATAACTCCATGGATATTACAGTTATAGTTAACTAGATATAACTTTAGGGGCTGTCCATTAATTACGTCAGCAATTTAAAGGGAGGGGGTTTGGAAAAGTTTGACAGTTGTTGACAGAGGGTCAGTGTGGTTTCAGTTCTTGCTTATTTTTCAGTTTCAGTTACAGTTAAAGTTATTTGAATTATTATTCAGTTATAGTTTCAGTTCAAGTTCTTGTCATTTTTCAGTTTCAGTTATTTTTCAGTTATTTCCATTGAACACATTAATGAAATTTCGATGTTTTTTCTTATTATGCAGTAACTCTACTCTTTAATTTTAACTTTTCTTTTAAGCTATCGTTGCATGGTGTTATCGCTACAACATTGCAAATATCCCGCATCCCTAGCTAAACTGCGCAGATTACCCCTAATTTTGGAAGATCGAGAGCTTCAATGTGTTCACTAGAAGATCTTTTCTTTGGGTGTTTGACCTCTTAAGTTTGTCATTTATTTTTCACTTATTTTAACTATTTCAGTTCTTTATTTTTATTTTTCAGTTCCAGTTACAGTTATAGTTATTGGTATTTTTCAATTTCAGTTTCAGTTACAGTTAACTGATTGGTTATTTTTCAGTTAACTGATGTTTCAGTTACAGTTAACTGAAACCACACTGCAGAGGGGAGGGGGCGGGGGTCAAGAGAAGTTGATGTCAACAATTTCACTTTTTGAAATAATCAAAAAACAGGACATTTCATAGAATACTACTTATTACAATGGAAAAAAGCATTAGAAAAAAGGTCATCACCACCACATTTTGACACTTGATGAGGAAAAAGGGAAAAATGGTCATTACCACAAAAATAATAACCTTGTTATCGGGACCTGTCATTGATCTTTGGGGGGTGTCAAGAGTTGCTGACGTAATTACAGGGGGTTAAGTGAAAGTTGACAGTTGTTGACAAGGGAGAGGAGGTCAAAAAGGTCAAAAATTGCCCAAAAATTGTTGACATAATTAATGGACAGCCCCTTAGAACGTTTTAGTTATAGTTATAGTTATTGATAAAACAAAATGTACAGTACACTTGATTTCAAAGAAAGGCACAATAGTACTATAGGAACTGCCATTAAGTGCGGAAACAATTGGCATACACCTTGGCATGATGTGCTTACAGAAGATTTTTGAGGTTGGTAGGATTTCTCCCACTCAAAAGAGCAACACAACGTTTTCGCTTCCCGTGCGCTTCTACATCTACTGTACATTCGCTACTGTTCTCGCCCACTGTATATTGAAAAAGTCCCAAATCACGCTAGATTTCGGCCGCCCACCGCTTATTTCTGTAGGAACCTTAAACTACGGTAAATCAGGTACATCATGAACTGTACACCTAAAGTATTTAGAATTTCGACTGTTGCACAGTGCACACAGGCCACATCATCCCACATGTACAGTTGGCCGCAGACGGACCAGACGACCAGTCAGCCAATGCAGCTGGCTGCTAGTCATTGTCAATGACTCATTGCCTAATTCGCCCTATGCAATCTGCATTAAATGTTGCTGCTGCAGCCTGCAAGGCATGCACTGCTGCCACTGCAGCTGTACACTAAACTGAACTAGCCAACTAGAGCACCGAGCCGAGCGCAGGAGATATCGAAGGCAACAAGGGGGTTGGGTTTGCAGCAGCCCGATTACTTAACTTACGAAAAGCAACGATGCCGCCGTCGCTGCCGGCGGCAATGTGATTCTGTTGAGACAGATGCAACGAAGCATTCACGTTTAATTCGTTACTTATCGTTATTAGGTTTCAGTTATTATTAGTTAGACAGGTTTTAGTTATCATTATTCGTTAGTTATTGTTCCAAGCATTTCAGTTATTATTAGTTACAGTTGTTTTGTGGTGTTTTACGGGAAAATACAGCAACTATCAGGAAAAAAAAAACTAGTAGCAATCAGTGCATCAAGACAAAAACTGGAGAAATAGTGATGGAGGAAAACCAGATATTAGACAGATGGCATGAATATATTACACTGGTCAACAAGGTTTTTGTTTCCTGTGCAATTTCTGGTGTTCCAAAGTAGATTTTGTCATGCTGATTACAGGAATAATTTTGAAATTTTCCTATCACGTAAGTTTTTTGAGAAAAAGCTGATTTTAAATTTTAAAATTATAACCAGACAAAATAGTAACTGAGTTTCGAGTTA
The DNA here is from genome assembly GCA_018105865.1 of Metaphire vulgaris. Taxonomy (NCBI): domain Eukaryota; kingdom Metazoa; phylum Annelida; class Clitellata; order Crassiclitellata; family Megascolecidae; genus Metaphire; species Metaphire vulgaris. The sequence continues at coordinate 3,703,511 of CM030856.1, forward strand.
TCTGAGTTATGGGTATTCAGGTTAAAAGAATCTTATCTGAAATGCCATACCAGATGTAATATGCACTGCTGGCTCACTTAACTACATGGATTTTGAAAATTAGTATAATTAGGCATGTCCAGATGCCAAAAAACCTGTCTTCAAGACTACATGCCTAGCATGTATTGTTGCTAGTCTTATAAGTCCTATATAAATACCAAGCAGCACTAGGAAGCAAGCTGCAGTCTTTCTATTTGATGAGATATAACTGTTTAGTTAAAGGTTGTGAATTGAATAAATTAACTAATTTAATTAAATGTTTCTGAAATGTGCATTGATGTGCAAAAAGAGTTGTATCTATGTTTTATTGACATCTGTGGAAAGTTTTTGTTGAAATCACAGAAGCGGATTATGACAGCAATCATAAAGAGTCTATGAGTTATACTTTGATGCAAAATTGGCGACCAGGACAAAGTATGGGCACCTCATATATAATGTTCATCTTGTGCTACCAGTCTGCGTAGCTTGGCTTAACGGTAACTCCATCCATGTCATAGGCCATACCAATGATATGGAGGAGCAGAATAATCATGTAACGGATTGCTATTTCTGCATGACTTTGTTACAGGATTTTCTTCAAAGAATAGGAAGTCTATTGAGTATCCTAACCTTGCCTCGAAGGTGAGACCAGTTCCACACGGCGAAAGTCTTCCTGTTCCAACCCCCAGTTTTGGACACTGGAGGACGAATAGCGAGCATGCAGAGACAGATGAAATGCTGCAGATAGTTGATGATTCAGCTACGGAAGACCCATAGTTTGAACCATCAATCCAGCAATCCTCATTTGATTTCTCAGGCAGAGCTCAATGATCTGGTCAGAGACTTAGATTTGTCGAAAAAATCAAACAGAATTGCTTGGATCTTGGTTTAGCAAGGATGGAATCTGCTCTGGAAATGTGAGGTACAAAAATTTCAGTATTTTGGCCAAAAACGGCATGAAGACTTGACTCGATTCTTCAAAAAAATAACGACAGGCTTACTTTTTACATTGACATTGATGGATTGCTTTTAAAGGCTGTAAGCACAATCCATCAAATGGCGACTTTTGTTGACTCTTCGCTGCAGAAGTTTAAAAGCTGTTTTGCTGCACAATGGCAACTCATACCCTTCAATACCCATTGGACATGCTGCTTACAAGAAGGAAACATATGAGAACATGCAGCTGCTATTGAAACACATAAATACTCGAGATACAACTGGAATATATGTGGAGATCTGAAAGTTGTTGCAATTCTACTGGTCTGCAGCTAGGCTACACCAAGTACTGCTGCTTTCATTGGACAGTGGGACAGCCGAGCTAGAGATTCACATTATGTGAGAAAGGTCTGGCCACCTCGGAGGGACTTGGTTCCAGGACAGAAGAACGTTAAACATGATCCTCTCGTGATCCGAAGAACATTTATCTCCCCACCTTTGCACATCAAACTTGGGTTAATGAAAAACTTTGTCAAAGCAATGAACAAAGAAAGTGAAGCCTTTACATACTTACGACAGAGGTTTCCACGCACCAGTGATGCTAAAATAAAAGGCGTTTTTGTTGGCCCACAGATTCGAGATGCTCAAGGACAGTCACTTTGAGGGCCTTCTGCAGGGTGCCGAGCATGTTGCCTGGACAGCCTTCAGGGATGTTGTTGCTAACTTTCTGGGCAACTACAAGGCGCCAAACTATGTTGAACAAGTTGGAAATCTGCTACAAGCCTACAAGGCAATGAAATGCAACATGTCACTGAAGATACACTTCCTTCATTCTCACTTGGACTTCTTCCTCACAATCTCGGCGCCGTCAGTGATGAACATGGTGAAAGATTTCACAAAGACATTGCCAGCATCGAGAAACGCTACCAGGGAAAGTGGAGTCCGCTCTATGCTCGGAGACTACTGTTGGTCACTGATACGTGAAGCACAGGACAGTGACTACAAACGAAAATCTACAGCAAAACATTTCTAATTTTCTCATGTCTTGTCATTATTGCCTGGATCCTTCTGTAGTATTATGTTGCAGAAGACGTTACAATACTAAATGCTAAATTGTCGATTTCTTAAAAACCTTACGTGATACAGAAATTCTAATTACATATTTGTGTTCAGCAAGTCAAAATCTATTGGTTTCACCAAAATTTGTAGAGGAAACAAAAACTTGCATAAAATTTGTTGACCAGTGTTACAGAAGTGTACAATGACAAGAGAGGGGATAAGCCTATTACCAAAGAGGTAGATGGAGCTCCAATATTAGAAGAAGAAATTGTAGGGGCTTTGAAGAAGATGAAGAAAAACAAGTCAGCGGGACCAGACAACATAGTAACTGAGATGGTACTTACAGCCGGGGAAATAGCAGTAAAGAAATTGACAGAAATGGCTAACATCATGTATGAAACAGGGTACTTGCCACTGGAAATGTGCCAGTCAATATTCATTGCAATACCCAAAAAACCAGGAGCAACAGAGTGTGGAGATCACAGAACGATAAGTCTTATAAGTCATATAATGAAGATAGTTCTAAGAGTACTGCTTGAAAGAGCAAGGAGCAGGACTAGAAATGCAATAGCAGAAGAACAATATGGCTTCAAAAAAGACTGTGGATGCCAAAATGCAATTTTTGTACTAAGAATGATTGGGGAAAGATGCATTGAGATGCAAAAAGAGTTGTATCTATGTTTTATTGATTATGAAAAAGCCTTTGATAGTGTGGTGCATGAAACTCTATTTACAGTCTTGGAGAATTCAGGAATTGATGAAAAGGACTTAAGACTGCTGCAGGATTTGTAATGGGAACAGGAAGCTGCAATCAGGATTAACGGAACTATAGGAAAATAGATAAAGATACGGAAAAGGGCAAGACAGGGATGTGGAATGTCGCCAGACTTTTTCAACTTATATGGAGAGGAAGTCATAAAAGCAATTGAAGATCTAGAAGGTGTCACACTTGGAGGAAGAAACATAAATAATCTTAGATTTACAGACAATGCAACTCTAATAGCTGATTCAGAGGAGAACTACAGGAACTTATAAATAAATTAGCAATAGAAGGAGAAAGAAAAGGTTTAAAGATCAATATAAAAAAGACCTTCTGCATGGTGATTACCAAGAACAAAGTAACACCCACATGCAAAATAAGACTAAACGGCAATGAAATCAAACAAGTGGCACACTTCAAATACTTAGGCAGTATGATAGCCAGCGATGGGAAATGTGAGAAAGACATAACATCAAGGATAGGATTGGCCAAAGCAGCCTTCTGGGAACTTAAAACGATACTTACAAATAGGCATCTCTTACGAGACACGATTAAGTGTGCTCAAAAGCTATATTTGGTCAGTATTATTGTATGGAGCAGAGACATGGAGTATATCCAAGGCCATGGAGAAGAAACTGGAAGCCACAGAAATGTGGTTTCTGCGAAGGATGCTGAAGATTTCATGGACGGAAAAGAAAACCAATGAAGAGATTTTGAATGAAATGGGAATAGAAAGAAGTCTGATGGCAACCATCAAAAAAGGCAGCTTTCCTTTTTCGGACATGTAATGAGGAAAAAAGGACTGGAGCATTTGACAATAACCAGAAAAGTGGAGGAAAAGAGCCAGAGGAAGGCAGAGAAACACATATGTAGACTGCCTACGACAAGGAATCGAGGGAATAATGAATAACATCGAACTAATAAGAGGATGTTAAGATAGAACAAAGTGGAAGTCCATGGTCGCTAACGTAGAAATACACAGCACCTAAAGAAGAAGAAGTGGTGTTTTAGTTATAGTTACAGTTATCGTTAACAAAAATCTTTAGTTTACGTTAACGATTATTTTCGTTATCGTTAACGAGATCAACACTAACTGGGGCTCGCTGGTTATAAAAAGATCAACACTAACTGGGGCTCTTCTTCGGCTGCTGCTTGTTTTGGTTGCTCTGTTACTTGTCATTTTGGCCGGGCCTTGGGGGAAGCTCATTTCGAGGCGATAGGGCTGTGTAGAATAGGGCAGTTCGAATATTATTTGATTATGATTATTTAGCCACTGATTTGAGTTAACATGTCATGTCATGAAGCCGTTTTTCGCTATGCGAAGGTTGGCTGCAACACTGAACAATAATTCTCCACTGCTCCTTTTTTAGCTGCTTCCATTAGTGGAGCACCTTTCATATTAGTCCATGTCGTAATGTTATCCTACCAGCTGGTGTCCCGTCACTTCCTGGACCGTCACTTTGCTCTGTGGACTTGTCATTTTATGGTATGGGCCTTGATATACAAATCGGAAGCTCAATTTAAATATTTTACGAGATGGGTTTAAGCGACTTCGATACAATGGGTTGAGTGTAGAATAGGGCAGTTCGAATATTATTTGATTATGATTATTTAGCCACTGATTTGAGTTAACATGTCATGTCAAACCCGTTAAGCCGTTTTTGGCGCTAAGAAATTTCGCTCGAAGGTTGGCTGCAACACTGAACAATAATCCATCTCCACAACATCCGAGCGATTTTTTGAGCTTGCTTCAACACCGTTAACTGGAGTCACCGTTGTTCATATTAGTTTGTATGATCGTTTTGTTATCCTACCATCCGATCTGGTCGACATCCGTTTTACTGTACGTCAAACTTCCTGGACCGTCACTTCAATCTGGACCGTCAGGACTGAGGGCAGCAGCCCTGGACCGTTCATCAGTGGCTGGCTCTACAGGACCAGGATCCTTCGCTACTGCGCTTCCCATCGCCCCGGCCCCAAGGCGATGAAGTACATAGGGGCAACCAATCTCGATTAAAACATGACTGATTACGTCACGGTCGCGCAGCTGGTCCAGATGGGATACCACCAGAGCTACTGAAGTGTGCAATTGACCCAGTTAGCATTGCTCTCCAATCATCTCAAGGGGCCAACCAGCTTGGAAAGAGGGAATTGTTTAATGTACAAAGGCCGAGCATTAAGTAAGGTGTTTGCCCAGGGTCCCTCAATCTGGCGAAACGTCGCCACTGCAGTCCGGATTCAGGCTCTCAATTCTCGCACTCAGGTCCGAAATCCACCGGGCCCGTTGCAGGTGGCTTACGTCGATCTGAAATCAGCCTTCCCCGTCAGGCACTTTGGATGGACTCAGCCGACGTTCTTATTGACTGCCGTTCATAATGTTCTATATGTTATGTGTATGTAAACAAGTGTATAGTGTATACACTATGATATACAAATCGTTGTGATCTGCAATAATACTTAGAATTACTTACTTAGAATATATAATATATAAATTCTGAAACGATATTTTTGAGTCGACTTACTTCCTGGACAATGGGTTGAGGAGTAAGACATATACGTGGACCAGTGAAAATGTGTCAGAAGACTAGAACTATTCAAATTCTGAATCGTTGGATTACGCCAAAGTTAGCTCGGTTATTTTTACCACCCTGCCACTGGGCGGAGGGGACTCAAAAACTGCCCCAAAAGATTGTTGACACAAAGGAAACAGCCCCAACCTTACCTACCTACCTACCTGGCTCGCCATACACCTATTTACTTTCATTTACAATGACGGCCAGGAAGTGACGGTCCGTTAAACCCGTTATCATTGAGTTTTCAATTGAGTCTTCTGTTTTTCTGGTAACATGTCCAAAATATCTCATTTTTCTTGATTTGATATGTTTCAGGAATTCCTGATCTACTCCAGCCATTTTGTATAGTATCTCATAGGATATGAAATCCGTATAACGGATCCTCAACATTTTTCTCATGCATTTGTTTTCAAATGCTCGAATTCGATTTCATCTTCTTTATTTAGTGTCCATGACTCACAGCCGTACGAGGCAACAGGCCAAACCAGTGCCCTGATCAATCTTAGCTTTGTAAGTTTACTGACCGATTTGTTCTTCCAAACTTTTAGTCATTTGATCATTATATTCATTCCCATGGCCAATCTTGTTTTGATGTCATTTTTGCATCTTGCATTTTTTAACATTGTTTGTAATAATAAGCGTAATTAGCGTATACTGAAGATCTACACCGTTGTTCGCGTTCGATCATTGTCGTATCGGCCTACTTTGGACTCAAGTCCTCGTCCTCCTCAGACGAGGCCGAACCAGACGCGAGACGCCTTTTGCCATCCTGGCAGTGGCGGCCGGTGACCATGTCGCTGGATTGCGCAACCCCCAGCTCATCCCCCAATTGTTCGCTGCACAATATGCCAATAGCAATAACAATTTCATATGGAAGTGTTTAACTGCGCTTCGGCTGCAGTGTGCAATGTGCTGTGTGTTGCGGTTGTAGACGGACTGCGACACAGGTATAATTTCCATGCTGCGTATATACTACATAGGCCGTAATGGAGCATTACAGGACGCATTTTGCATTGCAGAAGTGGGCGTGGTTTGTGTCGCTCTTCAGTTGCAACCGGAGCCGAACTATAAATAGCTGGCTCTGCACACACTCGCCGCCATAGCCGGTGGCAAGCCCTGGTTGAGAAAGGAAGAACCAAACACACACACAAACACACACAAACACACACATAGACGCCCATCGTCTTTTAGACGGACGCGTCTATAAACAAACACAACACACACACTCGCCGAGGCTTAGCGGGGCTCCCGAATAGTCCCGATACACTGGCTGAATACCGGGGGGAGATGTTGGCGCGTTGCTAGCATGCCTTAACTGGCTCTGTCCTTCGCTTTCGACGTCCATTATTATATATTCTTAAATTTTGTTTAAATCATGATTTTAAAAAAATTAAATAGTCCTATACAGTATAGTTTCGACTGTTACCTAACAGAGCTTAAGCTAGCTAGAATAATAAGGAATAATTATATTCGTGCTGAGGCAATATCCTGCGGAAAACAATCACTATCCACATAATAGGGCCATATTGGAACCGAAGTATCCCAGCCTAATTTTAAGGGTGAACTTTTACTCACTAACATTGCAACCCCCACTTCTTATAGCCACCGGCCGCCATTGCATCTTGGGTGGGCCACTCCCCCTCTTTCTTTGCAAATGCAAATAAAACAAATTCGTGTATAAGTATTAGAATAGAAGTTGTGTGGAACCGAGAATCGTACTTGCTAATGTACGCCGAAAATGATGTAACTTAGTGGTTCTCAACCCTCTTTGCCTCGCGGACCACTTTTGCAGTTCAAAAATTTACGTGGACCACCAGATAAATTGAGCAGTCACCTGCTCCTAAAAAGCGGAGATGGGCCGATGGCCTTCTGTTCCTTTTTGCTTGTCAGATTTTCACGTTGAAGATGCACAAAATACACACAAAATATGCCAATAACCTTTTTGTGCTGATGACCTTGTTTTGCTCGTCTCACTTTTCAGATGTTTCACATGTAAAATATATTATGTCTAATGTTTATTGACGTTTTTCTGACTTCGCTGGGGACCACTAGAGCCCCTCTCGCGGACCACTTTTGGTCCGAAGACCACGGGTTGAGAACCATTGATGTAGCTCACTTTGTTTTGAACTTAGTTCTGAACTTAGTAAAGTGATTGAGCGTGATTTCTGTTGTTATGCAGAAATCTTTCGTACATTAATCGCAGTGGCGGCCGGTGATCATGTCGCTGGGTTGCGCAACCCCAACGCAACCGCCAATTTTTCGCTACACAATTTGTCAATAACATTAATAATTTCACATACAATTTTGTCTGGTACAGCAAGCCAATTCCCGATCAGGGAAATTAATAGGGCTGAGTGTTTGACTGCGCTCCGGGCCTCCGGTGGTGGCTCGGTGTGTTGTGAAATGTGAACCATGTGTGTCGCTGGAGAACTGCGACATACGTACAATTTCCACAATAGCGTATTCTACATAGTTTGTAAGGGGCTGTTCATTAATTATGTCAACAATTTTTGGGCAATTTTTGACCCCTCCCCCTTGTCAACAACTGTCAACTTTCAGTTACCCTCTATAATTATATCAAAAACTTTTGACCCCCTCCCCGATCAATGACAGGTTTACGGTTGCAGATTTTGAGTGAGATTTAACGGACATACAGTACGTAAAAGCGAGATGAGGATCAGAGGCGTAGCGTGCCAATGGCGTGGTTTTAGCCATGGGCGGCACACATGACGTCCGGGGACGGCAAATTTTGCAAGCGACGACCTTAACCTTTTTTTCTTGTCAGAAGATTTTCAGTGAAGGCAGCAAATTTTAGAAGGGACGGCAAATTTCAAATTTTGGAAGCGACGACTTTTTTGCTTGTCAGGAGATTTTTCAGGGAGGGGACAACAAATGTTGGAAGCGACATGGGCCATGGGCGGCATGAGTGCACGCTACGCCACTCATGAGGATCGCCACGTTTTCGCAGGTAGACGGACTTTGATGAAGTGAACTGTATGTAGGCGGCAGTAGGCTTAATCATTACACTGGTAAACAAATTTTATGCAAGTTTTTGTTTCCTCTACAAATTTTGGTGAAACTAATAGATTTTGACTTGCTGAACACAAATATGTAATTGGAATTTCTGTATCACGTAAGGTTTTTAAGAAATCGACAATTTAGCATTTAGTATTGTAACGTCTTCTGCAACATAATCCTACAGAAGGATCTAGGCAATAATGACAAGACATGAGAAAATTAGAAATGTTTTGCTGTAGATTTTCGTTTGTAGTCACTGTCCTGTGCTTCACGTATCAGTGACCAACAGTAGTCTCCGAGCACAGACGGACTCCACTTTCCCTGGTAGCGTTTCTCGATGCTGGCAATGTCTTTGTGAAATCTTTCACCATGTTCATCACTGACGGCGCCGAGATTGTCCGGGAAGAAGTCCAAGTGAGAATGAAGGAAGTGTATCTTCAGTGACATGTTGCATTTCATTGCCTTGTAAGCTTGTAGCAGATTTCCAACTTGTTCAACATAGTTTGGCGCCTTGTAGTTGCCCAGAAAGTTAGCAACAACATCCCTGAAGGCTGTCCAGGTAACATGCTCGGCACCATGCAGAAGGCCCTCAAAGTGACTGTCCTTGAGCATCTCTCGAATCTGTGGGCCAACAAAAACGCCTTTTTTATTTTAGCATCACTGGTGCGTGGAAACCTCTGTCGTAAGTATGTAAAGGCTTCACTTTCTTTGTTCATTGCTTTGACAAAGTTTTTCATTAACCCAAGTTTGATGTGCAAAGGTGGGAGATAAATGTTCTTCGGATCAACGAGAGGATCATATTTAACGTTCTTCTGTCCTGGAACCAAGTCCCTGCGAGGTGGCCAGACCTCTCACATAATGTGGATCTCTAGCTCGGCTGTCCCACTCGCAAAGAAAGCAGCAGTACTTGGTGTAGCCTAGCTGCAGACCGAGTAGAATTGCAACAACTTTCAGATCTCCACATATATTCCAGTTGTATCTCGAGTATTCTATGTGTTTCAATAGCAGCTGCATGTTCTCATATGTTTCCTTCATGTAAGCAGCATGTCCAATCGGTACTGAAGGGTATGAATTGCCATTGTGCAGCAAAACAGCCTTTAAACTTAACAGCGAAGAGTCAACAAAAAGTCGCCATTCGGATGGATTGTGCTTACAGCCGAAAGCAGAAAGCAATCCATCAATGTCAATGCAAAAAGTAAGACTGTCGAATTTTTGAAGAATCTAGTCAAGTCTTCATGCCGTTTACAAAATACTGAAATTTTTGTACCTGGAGAGAGCAGATTCCATCCTTGCAACCTAGATCCAAGCAATTCTGCTTGATTTTTTGACAAATCTAAGTCTCTGACCAGATCATTGAGCTCTGCCTGAGAAATCAAATGAGGATTGCTGGATGTCGATGGCTCAAACTCTGGGTCTTCCGTAGCTGAATCATCAACTATCTGCAGCATTTCACCTGTCTCTGCATGCTCGTCCTCGTCCTCCAGTGTCCAAAACTCGGGGGGGTTGGAACAGGAAGACTCTCGTCGTGTGGAACTGGTCTCATTGCCGAGGCAAGGTTAGGATACTCAACAGACTTCCTATTCTTTGAAGAAAATCCTGTAACATTCGTCATGCAGAAATAGTAATCCGTTACATGATTATTCTGCTCCCTCCATATCATTGGTATGGCGAATGGCATGGATGGACGCTTACCTGCAAGCCAAGCTCGCAGACTGGTAGCACAAGATGAACAACATATATGAGGTGCCCATACTTTGTCCTGGTCGCCAATTTTGCATCCAAAGTATAACTCATATCCATTCTTTATGAATGCTGTCATACTCCGCTTCTGTGATTTCAACGTAAACTCTCCACATATGTAGCAGAACGTGTCACTGCTATTGCGACATCGACGCGACATTTCAGAAACTTTAATTAAATTAGTTAATATATTCAATTCACAGCCTTTAACTAAACAGTTATATCTCATCAAATAGAAAGACTGCAGCTGCTTTCTAGTGCTGCTTGGTATTTATATAGAACTGCGTAACCATAGCAACAATACATGCTAGGCATGTAGTCTTGAAGACAGGTTTGGGCGCGTCTGGGCATGTCTGATTATACTAATTTTCAAAATCCATGTAGTTAAGTGAGCCAGCAGTGCATATTACATCTGTTATGGCGGTCACATAAGATTCTTGCCTAACCTGAATACCCATAACTCAGATCACTCTCGAAAACCACGATTTTAAAATTCTTATAATTTTAAAATTTAAAATCAGTTTTTTCTCAAAAAACTTACGTGATAGGAAAATTTCAAAATTATTCCTGTAATCAGCATGACAAAATCTACCTAGAACACCAGAAATTGCACAGGAATCAAAAACCTTGTTGACCAGTGTTATCTATGTATGCGTTGAGATATTTTAAGCCAGACTAGCCAGTGCAGATTTCAATATACAGTAGGGGAAATATGGCAGGAATTTGGCAACTCAGTTGCAGCTCGGGCTAGTGCATTTTTAATAGATTGCAATTTAGATGGAGGCTCTCCTAGAAATAACCCTGATCAGATACTTCAGTGTTTATTCTAGCCACCTTGACATGGGGAGGTTTGTCTGCCCAAAAACCTTGACGAGCAAAAAAGGTCATCCTGATATTAGATTTGTTCTCGGAAGTGGTGACAAACAAAAAAAGGTCATCACATCCTTCCTTATCTTTCTTCCCCCCTTCTTATTCACATGCTCTAATGCTCTTCTGAATGTGGTCATATCTTTATATCCTTATGTTTTTCCCCTCTCCTAAATAAAAACCCCCTCGTCACACTTGGGGGAATTTCCATCCCCAATGCAACATATAGAAAGTTTTGGGGTGAATTTTCAAACTTTGGGAGAGGGGAATCGCCCCCCCCAAAGGGCCTAGAATAAACACTGGATCCTCCGTGATTCTATCACCTTTCACTTGGCATACATCAAAGAGGTTTCATATGTTTTCACCTATCAGACCCAGGTTCATTTGTTTTCACCTATCGGACCCAGGTTTCACAAGCATTTCTTGTAGGCCCTAACAATAGTTCGTTGTTCCTGACCACCATTTTGACCCTGGCCTTGACATCCAGTGATGGGCAACTAGCTAAGGGGTCGTCCATAAATTACGTACGCGATTTTGGCACTTTTTGACCCTCCACGTAACGCGACGTAACAAAACGTCAGACCCAGTGGCGTAGCGTGACTTTTGGGGGCCGGGGCATCTTTGACATGGGGGCTCCAGAGTTTCGAGCTGACGAGCAAAAAACGTTATCGTCTCCACCTTTTTAACCCTGACGAGCAAAAAAAACACGTTATCATCTCCACCTTTTTCCTCTTCTAACCCTGACGAGCAAAAAAAGGTCCTCACCACATCATTTCTAGGGTTAACCCTAACCTAACCCTAGCTTAGACCCCTCTTCAGGGGCCCCCCGCCCGGAGGCAGTCGACAAAGTGCCCCCTATTTACGCCACTGGTCAGACCCCTAAAATATGACGTGGCAACGGGCCGACCCCATTTTCGTCTTCCGAAAAGTCTTGACAAGCAAAAAAGGTAATCCTTGTAGTTTTTCCTCTTCAAAATCCATGACAAGCGAAAAAACGTAAAAAAGGTCAAAGGTCATCACTTAATTTTTTGCGTTACGTTACATTTACGGAACCCCCTCGTCACACTCCGTAACAAATGGCCGGACCCCGCCCTAACCGCTTTACGTAATTTATGGACGACCCCTAATTAGTTACTTTTGGCGCTTTTCTCCTTAAATGAAAACTTCTGGCTCCTGTAGAGGCAGATACTGCAAATTTTGACGTGGAATACTCAGTGGCGGCTCTAGGATTTGGCAAGTGGGGGGCCCGCTGGGAGGCCAACCATTTGTTTAATGTATGTAGCATTAAGTATAGGGTCCCAACTGGGGGGCGCCAGGCTCTCAATAGGGGGGCACGGGCCCCCTGGCTCCTCCGGTGGAGCCACCATTATTGTGACAATTTTTGAAAGGTATTCGATTTCATAATTCGAACATTCATATTTTCACTCCACCCTAATATATATATATATATATAAATATATATATATATATATATATATAGGCCTATTAGGCCCCGACATATATAATATATATAACAATTTATACCCCCCAATCAAATTCCTGGCTATGCCCCTACTTAGATCATGTGGTATTTAAGGGGCCGTCCATATAGTACGTACGCAGTCATATTTTCAACCCCCTTTTGCACCCCCTATGCATACGTACAAATTAGCAACCCCCGCACAGTGAAAATTAATTTGTAGCCATAGCCAAAAAGCATTTGTTTGCTACTGTATTAAATTAAAGGGTTTAAATATTGAAATAATCGTGGGAACAATAGTCGGGACCCTTTGTTTGATCGTCAGAAAGTAATTTTGTTCAAATCAAATGTTTGTGAATATACCAGCCTTCTAACTATTTATAAATTTGAAAATGCGTACGTACAAATTCAGCCGTGACCCCCTCACCCTGTACGCAAATCGCCTAAATCTCAAACCCCCTCCGTGCGTACGTACTACATGGACGGCCCCTAATTAGTATTAGACTGCAGTTCAATGAATATCATAAATAAGCATTAAAAACAATAATAATGCCTGGCCTGGAATTACATGATTACTGATAGCTTTATGAATTCAATTAGCATTCACTACTAAGAGCACCAGTTATTCGCTTTGATAGTCTGCTGGAAATCAGAATTATAATTATGGTTATACAAACTAAGACCACATTCAATGCAAATATCAAACACAAAAATTACAAATTCACAATCAATCAATACAGAGCAACATTTTATGCCTTAAGAAAAGCACAATCAATCTACCTTGCCACAGTCAATCTACTGCATTGTAATGCATAATAAAGAACCATTAATGATATCAATTCTTAAACTATAATTTGAATAACATAATTCTTAAACTATAATTTGAATAACATCACTTGTAACTAAATAAAAGTGTCTTTAAAATCTGAAGAGAAACAGATCAACTCCAAGGTAAAATAATTCAAACACTGAAACAGTTTTTAAATTATTTTTTTAAACATGCAAAAGGTGAAAATACTGCTATCAAAAATCCTAATTAGACAATCTAAATTATCTCATTGACATAACCAGTGCAGCATCCTACCTCTGGATAACTTTATTTCATATTTGCTAACAAAAACATTTGTTTTTGCAACTAGCAATTTACACAATGAGTATAAAAATGTCAACTTTTTGGAGATTCTCAAAAGTTAATTCATCAGATAAACCTGATTCATGCCTGTAGCATGCTCAGTTCCACCAGACATAATTACAATTTATGAATATACTTCAATCTCAACAACTTGAGATTTGTGAGCACTGCGTTCATGGCGGCTCAATTCTCCTCCCCGAGCGAAACTCTTATTGCAAAACTGACAAGCATATGGACGATCATCTTTGTGCAGACGTCGATGATATCGAAGTCCACTTGAATAAGCAAAGCATTTGCCACAAATGCTACATGTGTAACGTCTCAGTCCTGTGTGTGCACTATTCATATGTTCTTTCATGTTGTGCTGACGTGTAAATTCCTTTCCACAGATTGGACAGATATTCTCTCCTGCATGCAGCCGTCGATGATCAGCACTCTCTCCGCATCGGCTGAATGTCTTACCACAGATATTGCATTGATATGGCTTCTCTCCAGTATGAAATCGCCGATGCTTAACCAGCTCACCTGAAGTGGCAAATCGCTTGTCACATATTTCACAAAGAAATGGCCGTTCACCAGTGTGAAGTCGTCTATGATCTATCATAGTACGACGTCTACCAAAAGACTTTCCACAAAGGTCACACATATAAGGCTTTTCTCCAGTGTGAGTACGCCTGTGCTCTGCATACTCTTTAGTGCGCAGAAATGTCTTGCTACAGATATCACAGAAAAGAATGACCCGTTGCTTTGTTCCATGTCCAAACCCTCGACGAGGTCTCGAAAACTTCATAGTTTTTTTGGCAACAGTTGCTTGTGTCAATGGCAGAGCATCTACTATAAAGTTCTCCAATTTGCTTTCACTAACTTTGTTGTTTGCTTGAGCACAATGCTCTACTGAAATGCCTGAAATTTGCCTTTCTTCTTTCAACCTCAATAATTTTTCATCATCAAATATTGTAGACAGCATTTTCACTTCATTGCTGCTGACTGGTATTGTGTCAAGTTCTGGTTCAAGCACTTGTACTGCAACATTTTCAATGCAACACTCCTCCTCTGGTTTTGCAAATGACTGATTGCCCTGGAAAGGACCAGAATCTTCCACTACCATGTTATGGTCAGGCACTGTTGTAGCCGAGTTAATAGCCGCAATATCCACATCAACAGATGGGTCCTCAGCGTTTACAGCCACTTGATAGTCAGTATGAGAAAGCAGGCTGACAGCACTAGACAGTTTCTCTGCATACTGAGTGTATGAGTGATCGGGAACATTACCAGCCAATTTCTCATTGTTGGAGGCCACTTTTGATGTCAGTTTGATCACTTCATTGGCAACAGCAGTTGCAGGTGAGGCATCTGGAATACATAGAATGATAAGCTGATTGATTGTAAGAAAAAGGCAATCAAAACTGTCTGATTTCTATGCCATAGATAGTAGTAAAACAGGCCACAGTCAAACTCACATCCAGTGGCGTAGCAAGCACTTTGCCGCCTCTGGCTCATGGCTAATCCGCTGCCATAAATTCATTCATATCAGAGGCAGATCTAGGGTCTTTGGTGCCAGAGGCGTAGCATGCACTCATGCCACCCATGGCACATGTCATCGCTTTCAAAAACTTTAAATTTAAAATTTGCCGCCCCTTCCAAAATTTCCCTCCTTCACCGAAAATCCGCTGACAAGCAAAAAATAATGGTCGTTGATTCCAAAATTTGCCGCCCTCTCATGTGTGCCGTCCCTGGCTAAATCCACAATAGCCATTGGAATGCTACACCTCTGCTCACATCTAGTCAGGATCTTTAATGAAAACAAAAACAGCAGTAACAGATAACTTATATCACAGCTTTAAGAATTCTGTTAATATCAACTCTAAAATTGCATACTTCAAAACAGACAGACTTGTTTGAAACCTCACATACAATTTGCAAGTGCTTTTTAATACTTTTGAGGTGGACGTTGACAAAAGCTGACTTCTAGGCAGAGAGCGGATGTTGACCAAAGTCGACATCGAGGGATAGAGGGCTGACAACAACATATCTGTCGATAAAAGTCTACATATTGCACACAGAGCACTTAGATGTTCCTATATTCAATCGGAGGTGCCAGTGTCGGTGCATTTGTGGCTGTGCCTCTTGCTAGGGAGGACTAATCAAATGGTTAATAATTTGTGTAGTAAAAAAATATTCCGTTATCTTAGGGTAGTAAAAAAATAATTGCTCCTCAAAACCAGGGCCGTCTTTAACCAGTGCGGAGCCCCGGGCACTTGGCGACCTACGGGGCCCCCAATGGGCTGAATCCGTCAAAATTGTCCCTTGAGTTCATGATGTATGACATACATATAATTACATTTTTCTGTAAATGGGCTGAAAATCAACCACAAACCAAGTGCAAAATTGTCCCTTGAGTTTCATGATTTCAAGTTTTCAACCGTCACCAGATAAGTTTGATGCTTTTGTTCTGTTTTAAATATAATATCAGAATGATTTGTTAACGTAGGTTTATTGCAAATGTACAGCGAGCAGGGTTACATGGCGTCAATTTTTGAAATAAAGCTGTTGGGGCCCAACTTTCCAGGAGCAAAATTTCTCTTTAGTGATCTGTAGTGATATTAAAGGCAATTCAGTTGTTGAATTAAAACGTTGGCTCGACTCCCGCTCAAGTGCAGAGCATTGTTAACGGCATGAATTTAGTATTTTCTAAAATACCGCTGGCATTCAACCGTTTACTGTCCACATTTGCATGCGCAGTGCGCGTGACCTGATTCCTGATTCTAATAATTTTAACTACAACGCGGTTAGTCGATAAGCGCTATTAAACAGGCTAAACTTAATACTTATTTCAAATGGCTGACTATTGCTAGCGTAGCGTAAGTTATGGGAAGCAGACTATGATAGCCTAAGTCTGGTTCCCAGTCTACCGTCTACCGTTCAGGAACACCGAACAAGCTGAACGAAGGATCAAAACATTTAGAAATCACTTATAAAAACTTAACGAGTGTAAAAGAAAAATACAAAGAAATTTTTAAGAAATAGCTTGAAACTACGATAAGGTTAAAGAAATAAAATAATTAAAAAATAATTGACAGGAGCGCAGGGGCCCCTAAGAGGCGCGGGGCCCCTAAGAGGCGCGGGGCCCCGGGCACTGTGCCTGAATTTTAACATGTAAAGACGCTCCTGCTCAAACCAGTTAATGTGAATAATCAAGCAATCAATTAATTCATCAATCAATCAAGGGAAGCAGAAAATTTAATTATGTACTCAACAGAAGCAAAATTACAAATTAACATGACATGCGGCAATCCAAGGCTGAAATCCTGAAAGTAGGGAAAACTCAATTGGCCAATATAGTCCCGTTTTCTAGTGCAGGGGTCTCCAAAATACGGCCCGCCAAGGTCATTAATCCAGCCCGTGCCAAGAAAAAAGGAACATGTGCATGTGCAAATCCATTATAGGAATCTCTTTCTCGCCATCTGTGTCAATTATGTCACAAAGTGATGTTTAGGTGACAATCATGACAATCCCACCACTGCCACCAAATTGTCACAAAGTCGTGGGATTTTTAATTCTCTGAATGATCTTTATAAGTTCGTCATCTTAATGTATGTGAGTAACTGGCCAAATTAATGTAAATCAAGCAATGAAAGAAGAACAAAATCTTCTCTTTAACTCAAAAAATTCTTAAAACAATGAGGAAATAATTCAACATGAAAACTTCATCTTTACTTTTCTATCGAACATATTTCGTTATTTGTTCCTATCGAATAGTTTTTCGTATCATTCGTATTCCTAAAGTTTTCTTTACACCGATTTCAAACACATTTTCATTACGCCTATTTCAAAACATTTTCTCTAACTTTCTCTTTCACTTCCACACATTCCTTTTCTTACACTGAGTCGGACAAGTCCCTCTTCGCTCGTGTCTTCTACCCGACTCCCTCGTTTTTCTCATGCACTCCTTCATACACTCACACACCCAAAACCACAACAATGCACACATCCATGCACTCTTTCATACTTCAACACATACATTAACACACATCTCAAGCACACCCAAACATACCTAAACATCACTTTGTGACATATAGAGACATAAATTTTAATTATAACTTGCTTCAACTTTCAGTTGACTTATTCTTTATCATAGATATATGCTATCTCGTGGACTCAGTCATTGCCAATTTTGTGATTTCCTGATCAAAATTGAATCTGAGTTTCCAGACCTACATTACCACACATACTTCAGTGAGATGGCTTAGTTGTGGGAAAATCCTGACTCATTTTTTTAAATCTTTGAAGTGAGATTGAAATATTCATAAATGACAGGAACTGTCCACTGGTGATGCTCACAGAAAGTGAATCATCATCATCAGCAGCTCAAAGTCATCTCAGGAACCGTCAAGACCAGCAGCTTACCGAACGATCCTTTTCCAATTTTGCTGGCCTTGTGCTGCATGAATCGCATTCCCAAGATTTAATCCCGTCCACTCTCTGATGTTGGCAAACCATCATCTTCTAGGCCTTCTCGGAGGGCAGGTTCCCTCCATTGCTCCCTCCATTGTAACGTTCGGAATTCTCTTCCATACAACTGATGTTACCATACACCCAAAGCTTCCTTTGTCTAATCGTGGTAATCACATCGCTGTCAATCCAGATTCTGCTCTTTACTTCATCATTAATGATTTTCATTGCCCATCATATCTTTAGAAGCCATAAGTAGCATTGCAATTTGAAAGCCAAGAGTCGTCTACAGTCATCCTTTTTCAATGTCCAGGTATCATCTCCGTAAAGGAGCACAGAGAAAACACAGACTCATAAAAGCTGGAGCCTTGTTTTGAGAAAGATCTTTCCAGAGCTCCATAATTTGCCAAGTCGGCCCAGTGCTGAGCTGGTCAGACCAATACTCCTGTTTTGGTCCTGACTACAATTCCCATCTGCTTACACCCTGCTTCCAAGATATACAAATTGTTCTACAGTTTCCAGCTGTGTGCTGTGCTGCCTAAGATAATAACTACCAGCTACTCCACTCTACCTGCCACCATGACCTTTGTCTTTTTGACATTGATTTCCAGACATAACCTTTTGCTCTCTTCAATTAATGTATCCAACATCTTTTGATTTCCACTTTGTGTGAATAACATGAGATCGATGCCATCAGCAAATCTCAAATCCTTCAACGTCTTCCAATGGATGTTGATTCCTCCCTCCTCTTCCTCCTCTAGTCACTCCATTGCTCACTCTAGCACAAGTAAGAATAGCAGCAGTGATATTGGGTCTTTCTGTCATGAGCCCACTGTCGGCCTGAACCAGTCTCAGATTTTTCCGTTGACCCTGACTGCATTGCCGAATTATACGGTACAGGCTTTAGATGATCCTCAGTGAATGGCTTTGGAAATTAGCATTTTCAGCAGATCTATGCATGCATCTGAATGGTTTTAATATTCGAAAACAAGGTGAAATAGCGCTCATCTTTACTTGTACCTCAAGGTTAAAGCGTTCCTTCAGAAACTGACACTTTTTTGAGAATCAGTTATCAAGAAGCTGCTTTAGTCACTTTTCATGTTGACTATCATACCCAAAAAGCTGTGACTCCATTTCCATGTTTGTTTGCTCAAGATATTTCAAATTTGTGAAAACAGTTCCAGCAACATTCTCTAATTTGGATACATGTTTGTCAAAAATAAGACTCTGAAAATCCTTTTGTCTCTGTCATTGAAGACTTGCCTTCTGATTTGCATAAGAAATTGTTAATTTGCAATCCAGTGACATTCTGAAGGACAAACTTAAGGAAAGAAATTTGATAGATTTCTATCAATACCTTCCATGTGATCAGTTTATTCATTTAAATGTTTGCTCGTGAATTAATTTCTGCTTCTGGAACTACATATTTGCATGAAAAGACATTTTATAAGATGAAGTAAGTTAAATCCTGCTACAGATCAGCATTATCTTATGAACACTTAAAATCCTTACTTATTATAGGCCTAGGGACTACAGACCTTGAACCACTATTTGATGCAATTACATCAAAAATGCATCAGTTTCATTTATCTCACAGTAGTTAAAAAGCATTTAAATGAAAACTGATATTCTGCAGTCTGCAATTATGCACTGCATCATAATTCAACAATAAATATTCTGTTATTGTCAGTTATTCATCTGCTATATCACTTAGTGTGTGTTACTAAAATTTAATTTTTTGTGCATGTGGCCCGCAGAGCCGTCAGCAATCAGCAATGTGGCCTGAGGCTGAAAAACTCATGAGACCCTGTTCTAGTGACTAAAGAGAATCACGTGAATAATGAACATCACATTGAAGCCATCTCACGCCAAGTGCTGCAGGGTGCACAGGCAATGCTAAGGACAACATTCTTCTCTTTGAATCTGACTTTATATTCATGCATGGCAGCTGGAAATCATATGTGAGGTTTCCAAGTAGTGCTCACAAACCACATCATTTTCGTCCAAGAGAATACCAATTACTCACTTATGACACCCTTGACATCCAGTCCTCTTTATCGATTACACAATATAAAACTGGCAAATTAACTAGTTTAGAATTGAAAGTCACAAAACAAATGCCAGAATGAAACTAGTCAGTAAGTATTCCAATGTTTAATTTCAGAGATTAAATATCATAAAATCAATATAAAATCTAATTCCAATGAAATCTCTATAAGTTATAGAATATAGTCTACACCATTTGCAAAAAACACCACAGCAAATATAATTTACATGAATCAGTTGTTGCCATGTAACCATTACACAAAATAAAAACCAAATCTATAACCCCTTAACTGGACATGACGTATCGGGATATGTCTGCCACCATCTTTCCTTAATTCAGGCATGACGTATGGGATACGTCCAGTCACTTTTGTAGCGGTTTGCAGAACGGGTGCATCGTATCAGATACGTCATATGCTATAAATCACATTAGTATCTATCCATTCGCTAGATGGCACCTTTTTTTAGCTATTTTCGCTCTATGTAAGAGGGAATATATATTCTTTGGACAAAGGGGTCAGAAACTGGGCTATGCTGCATTGAAAATGGTGTCGATAAAACGACTTGTTCGGGTTAGATTTGATAGATATTTACCAAATGTTGACTGATTATCAAACTTATTGATTTATTTTTTTCTACTGACATTCCCCCACAACTTTGCCACTCATTCAATTGGGGTTACCACTGAAAATTTTTTGCTACAGAGCTTCTAAAAAATTTGTTGGGAGGGGTTCTATTTTAGGCCGTAGACTGGATCCTACACCCAAATTTCTTTGTTTGACATGGGTGGTTAGAAAGAGGAGTAAAAAGGCTAAACAGTGGTGTATACCTCATCTTCTTAGCTCTTATATAGCCTGAGATATAACAAATTCAAAAAATTTCATTTTTAAAGAGTGTTTTTCCAAAAAATAATTCCCTGGTACGGTGACGACATCTAAAAAAATCCCTGGTAAAGGGGTTAATGCATTTCTATATTATATATGTCGATATTCTACAAGTAAACAATTTATATTCCTACTACTGCTGGCATAAGGAAACTGTCATAAGCAACTGCTTTTTACAGAAATTAGTCTTGTTTTGTGTTCCATCAGATTTCATTTATATGTATAATTTGTTACAAATCATTAAGGCTAACAAGAATTCCCAAACAATTTAAGTCATACCTTTGTCAACTAGTTCTAGGTAAATATCTTCATCAGTAAGAACAAATGAAGAAACTGACTGAAAATAACTACAAGATGAACATAAAGAGCAAATGAAACTGGTTATGCAGACTTATAATTAATAAGGTAATGTTTAGCAGTTTAAAAAAGCCTTACTGTAATCCTTTCTTGGAGTAAAAGATTCAGAGATAAATGGACAGAAATAAAAATTAGAATGAGTGCTGGAAAAGTCACTGTTTTATCAAACATTCATAAATAGATATAGCACATTTTGTACAATGTCTTGCATAATGATCTTTGTACCTATTGAAGTTACATAGTTATTTTTTTACTGGACTATTTGGGATTATATTTTTAAAATCGGAGAAATCTACAATGGACATAAATACTAATTCTAAAGACCATTCAGAACCTTTCTAAAGTTAACCTTTTGAACACCAGTGGTCGGTTTTCTGCCCAGACATAGAATATGCAATAACCTGGCTGGCAGTTTTCCAGCCAATGCATCTATCACTATAAATTTTTTTGATGACTTATTTTATTCATTTCTATTGGACTCCTTAACCCCTTAACCGTGTATTTAACTGTAACTCAATGTAAATTGGACGGATATATCCGGGGTTCCCAGTTAAGGGGTTAATGTGCCCTTGCTCCTGACATTTTGGTAATATGGCACACAAGAAATTGTCAGTTTAATAATAATAATAATAATAATAATAATAATAATAATAATAATAATAATAATAATAATAACCGGATGGCCTGTAATGCGACCAGTACTTTATATTGGCTGGCTGGCGTATAGGATTTGATAGTTTAGGGTTTTCCCTTCTAAATATAGCCATTTGTTTGAATCTGGTAGTGATTTAGAAGGGGCTTTATTTATTAGACAAAATAAGTGTCTTTTCGCGACATTTATTCAGTAAGTTTGCGATTATTCACATCATGCCAAAATGTAAAACTAGAGTAGAGAGTGATAAAAGTAAGAGGAAAAAGTGATGTACAGATCAATCCAGAAATAATTTGCCTGGTACTAGTGGACTAAATGAGGTAGGAGCCAGCAACAAAAATCAGCCAAAGAAGCACATTTTCTCTGCAACAGAAGCAAAGAGGTTGTTGATGGACTCTGACTCAGAGGATGTATTATCCAGCGAATATACCGGTGATGACTTTGTCAGCAAACACAGTGATGTGGAAGATTCTGATAATGACTCATCTTCAAAATTTCCCAGGAAGGCCAGAGTTATAGTGCCGAATTGCTCAGGAGTGTACAGAGCCGTAGCTAGGGTTTTCGGCGCCCGGGGCAAGATTTATATTTTGCGCCCCTAAATTACGGCGGTGACCTTTTTTAGTCATCATCACAGACTTTACTTATTATCTCTCATTTTCGGGCTCATAACCTTTTTTGTTTAGTCGTCACAAAAGACCTTTTTTTTATTCAGCACAGCTATTCTGTATTTATTTTTTTCACATCCAAAATGCGCCCCCCACCGGTCGGCGCTCGGGGCGGCTTGCCCCCACCCCTTAGTTACGGCTCTGGGAGTGTAGGGTTCAAAAGGTTAATGTTAAAAAAATTCACTCAATATTTCTAAAATCTAGCTTAGCACAAAATAAGTTAAGATTTATCAGGAAAAAGCAAAAGTTTACATTGTACATTAAGTGATTCAAACTATTGGTTAAACTCTGTGCTAAAAAGTAAGTAAGCAAATCAGAGCTAAAATATTCAATTCAGATGGGTTCAATGAAACAGAGTTGTGGAGAATTTGCGCAGTTTGTATGATTATTGTAATGAATAGTTGAATGGTGCTTTACATTATCGACTTTAGTATGGCTACGAGATTTTACAATTAATAACGCTGCATATCTAATGAATATAATGTGACACGCACGCAAAGAATATCTTTACCATTATGGTTTTAAAATGTTCCGTTTTGCTACTAAACCATACTTTTGTCCAATTCTGTTCGTAATTATTGAGTCACAAATAGTAATACTGTGAGCGTATTGTAAAACTAGAATTTTAGGACGATTATTAGTTAAGTTTGAAGCAGTTTTGTACGACGCTGATTCTTGCGTCTGCGTCCATAGGCTCCATGTTAAATTTTAGGCCTATTCGACGGCGCATATCTCCATAATTATAGGCGCCACAGAAGCCTGGTTTAGTTTCGCTTGAAGCTTATTTTTAATGCATCGATAGGCATAATCTATTAAAGTATAAATTAATAGTTAAGCGCCTTTGAAGTTAGCATGGAAAGAATAGAAGTAACGTAGGTTATTATTGGTTAGGGAAGCCTAAGTTTTCACTACGAGGATTTTGATTGGTTGAACCTCCCCTTCCTCCAGCTCTCCTTTCAGAAAGCTATATAAAGGCGAGAGCGCGCCTTGTTAATCGGTCCAATACTGGGCTCCTGCTGCGATAGCACATACTCCTAGAACACTACGGTTTATGGAGCCTTGTAGCATCGTAGTAGTCTGTCTTGAGCTAACTGGTTTGGTTGTAGACGACATTACAGTTGCTGCAACTCGACTAAGTGGCTGCTAGGATAAGTTGGAGAGATCCGATACTGGGGCTCTTCAATGACTCTTGGCCATAGCGAAATTACTTTTGCCGTAGAATTTATTCGGCGTTCGGTTGTCTTGTATATCTGTTACGATTGTATAATACACTGTTGATATACTGTGTAGTTGATGTAAGATTGTAGCATTATTTAATGGCTATGACATTTTTGCATTGCTAGATATTGGTTTAGATAAGATTTAACCTGTATTGTTAATTGTATAAATAAGTGAACTCTAGCTTTGATTGTAGTTCGCGCTCATATGAAGAAAGACGAAGAATGTTTATTCTGCTATGTGTGACAATTAACTAGCGGCCATTAATGACAGTGAAGAATGCTCATTGTTAATTGAAGATATATCTAATCTTAAACTTCTATAGCGCCACTTTCATAATGCACAGGAGCATCAACCGATGGCACAGATATGTGATGATATGTTGCGGGAATGTTTCATACTAGTTACTTGTGATTGCATAATTGTTCGATGTTGTTGTTGAGGTTTATGTTATAATAAAGAATGGTAAAATCATATGAGTTGTCTTCTCACAAGCAAGGCCACGCCAGAACCGGGTGGGGACCTAGTTTGCGACAGCCTAAATTCTAAGTAACTCCCTGGGGTTTTGGAATTTCGCTACAGAATTTTTCCATTCCATTAACTTTTTGATCTCTAAATAGGTCAAAGCCCTGATGTTAGGAATAATGGATGGTTCTAACAAGAGAGGCCACACAGAGAATGGTGTGACAACATTATAGAATTGTGGGAAAGCAGCCTGCAAGAACTAAGTCACAGAGCTCTAAATAGAAGGCACTGGGAACAGACAATAAGATGGCGACACCAACCAGCCTGTGGTTATTGATGACGATGATCATGATCATTATCATGAACATCATGATCATGATCATATTAATACAACTGTTATTTCTGCATTATTTCTGCATTATTTCTGCATTCTGTTTTACCAGTGACAGTTCTAGAAACAAATGGTTCTATAAGACTAAATTTATAATAAATTATCATAACAAATTAATAAATTATTGGAAGTAAACAGAAAGCAGAAGGTTCAAAGAAACATTTTTAAGCTACCTTGAATCTGCATACGAAATTAAGATAGTAAGACCAATGCCAAGCTTTGCTGGATCAATTCCAAGCTTTTGAGCAGTAACTAAAAATCTATTGATGTCATCTGGCTGATAGATTCCTTGCATTGTCAGAGTTCCTGTGTAGATAAACTGCATAACAGCTTCAACCATTAAACAACTGCAATCAGACAAATTAAGCCTAAAAGCAAAAACAAACATTGCATATACAAAACACACATTTTATATGAAACATTCAGACAAGGAGTGAATATACATTCTTGCTATTGCACTGTGCCACTGTGGTCCAATAAACTCTGCACTCGTTTTAATTTGGCTATAACTTTGTCAAATTTTGACCAATCTTGATAAAATTTGGTAGGAATGTAGCTGAAAGAACCCCAACACATCAATTTTCTATATGTTCACATCAATTTTCTATATGTTTGCAACAAATTTTATGTATATATATAGAGAGAGTTATTATTATTATATATAATAATGACAGGGGAGTTATTATTATATGTATAATAATGACGGGGAGTTATTATTATATATATAATAATGAGGGGGAGTTATTATTATATGGGAGTCAAATTCAGTCAATATAATATGCTACACCGGCTCAATGAAGATGAGACTGATTCAGCCCAGTTTGGATACAACAGAAACCATTACTAACTTCCTGAATGTTGGGCATGAGTAAAGCAGTCTCTTGTTTGTAATGTCACGTTTCTTGACTGCAATCAGTGTAGATTCGGTTATTTTGTAGGTTAACTGGTGGTGCCATAGTGAAGAATTCTGTCTGGCACATTAGCTATTCACAATGATCTGCATTTGAAGTGCCATACGAAGTGCCAGGCACAGGAGTTGACTGCAGCCAATTGCCTAGCTTGTTTCACGCAATCAACAGTTGCTGTGCAACTTCTCATCAGCAGAAGTTGACTTTACCTTCTTTACTGATGAAAGGGTCAGGCCTTCACGTGAAGTGCTGCAGGATATACTTCATGCCTTCCACTCACTATGGTCCAGAGGCACCCACACAAGGGAGAAAGGAAGCAAATGCTTCCTAGAAAACTTAGGGGGGAGGAAATTCCCCCCCCTGAGTTTTGGTATTACGTTAGAGTAGCATATTAATTTGATAAGCCCCTAAATGCCTGTGCAAGTAAATTACTGGTTTTACTACAGTGCAATTTTGTAACTTGATATAAGTTTACTGGTACTCAATTCAAGTTAATTATTATCAGGCATTCATAAAATTTTATTATTATTGTCACTTTTACATACAGTCATTCTAATGATGCAGAATATAAACTTAAAGTGAAATATAAATAACTTATAACAAACCAATAGACTCACATGAAGTTTACATTCCAAATTAGACTACTTCAAATACCTCCACTATAGCCTTCCAAAGACCTCCATCAACAAATTACAATCCATTCAAGACTGTGAAACAGTGCAATTAGATATTGTTAATAGCTTGTTTCAGTCAGATGCATTAAGTCTAGTTATCCCTTTTGCAGTTGTTGCAGCTTTAATGCCTCTAAAAAATGATGTAGGCCTAGGTGTGGTTGTTGGAGAAATCTAATTTTTAAACTAAATACTAAACAAAATAGACAATTTGCAGGTAATTTTGAATAGTTTGCCAGTGCAATTACTGTGATATCTCTCTTTAGTTTCAACTTACATCTATTAGTGCTTTGTGGCTGTTGAAATTTTCCAAAAATTGAGAATTAGAAGTTACTGATATGAGACCTATCCTGGCGCACCAAAGTGTGCAATGTAATGTCCAAAATGCACTGAAACTCACTACGAGCATCTATTGATTGATTGGGTGCCAATGTCCAGTGTTAGACGGCTAGTTTTTCGTATAATAATAATAATAATAATAATAATACTGGGTAATGTGATGTAGATAAATCCATGCTGGATCCCCGTTTAGGTGTAGGAGAGGGAAGGGAGGACAGGGAAGGGGTAAGCTGCTTCCAGCAGTCAGGGGAGATGGGCACCCCTGCTATGGTCACTGCTGCCAAATTTATATCATGTAAATGAATAATTACATCTTGCTATGTTTCATGACATCAGTTGCTACAAATAAAACATGCTGTGAACAACCTGAACATAGGTGTGTTTGGGGTTCTTTCAGCTACATTCCTGCCAAGTTTTATCAAGATTGGTCAAAATTTGACCAAGTTATAGTCAAAATAAAAAGGGTGCAGAATTTATTGGACCACAGTGCATATATGTGATTGTGTGCATAATACATACATATATTGTAGCAACAGTCTATCATCTTATACACATTTGCATACTAATTATTTTTTTATGATGCGGTTGCCTAACTTGTATTTTATTTTAAACAACCAATCAGAAATCGTTGGTCTAACACAGAGGTGTCAAAACCTTGGCCCGCGGGCTGATTTTATTTGGCCCGCAAAAATATTTACGCTTTTAAAATTTTTGCTAAAGTTTATGTGTGAAATTTGTTTGATGTAAAATCTTGTTTGGTTTAAGAAATTGGTTTGAAGTAGAATCTTTTTGAGTTTTAAAAATTGCTTTGATGTAGATTCGTAGATCCTGTGTTTTGCTGGTGTGACAAATGAAAGAACATAAATCGTTTTATGGTTTTGAATTTCGTTGGTGTTGTTGACTGAACCAGTATATCGACACGCTACATCAACAGCGGAAGATTACTACCCTTATATACTCGCCTAGCATACTTGCATTAATTAGTAAAACCCTCAGCAAATTTGCGAGTAGCTTTGACAGTGGTGGTTCCACCATGTTTTTTTGGGTCTCATCTCCCCCACAAAGAATTCCTGGAACCGCCACTGAGCTTTGGCTGCAGATTTAAGACCAGACATTGCTAAACTAGTGAAAATAAGCAATGTCACGTCTCATCCACAGTTGCATCGACCGTCATCTAACTTTATATGTTTTCAATATGATCTTCAGTTCTTCGCCATTACCATTAGGCCTAACAGATTTTGAAATTTAACTGTTTCTGTTAGACATGACTACAATACGGTTTGTTATAGTTGCAACAATAGGTTGTAATCAATGTAAATAATGTAATAATTGAATGGCCTTTCCATTATTTTTGTCATTTTACTTAAGATTTTTGGATAGCTCAGATTTTTGGAATATAATATTGACAAGCATTTATTCATTTGGCCCGCGAGGACATGGAAGACATGTCATTTGCCCGCCGCCCAAAAAGTCTTGACACCCCTGGTCTAGCATATTGAAGGTTTCTATGCAAATGAACTGACAGAGCCAATAAAGTTAGAGTAGAACATGTCTTGGCCAGAGAATGTGATGCCAATTCAAAACAAAATGCTTCTTGTTGCTTAAAAATTGATAAATTATAAAAATTATTATTGAACTGGTGAATCAATAACCTCTGGTTTATAGTTTAAGTTGATGGCAGGTGATTCATCTTTGTATTATTATTATTATTATTATTACTATTATCATTACTATTACCTATTATAATCAAGACAACTTCTATAGCACTGTGGGCATGGTGGTCAAGTCTAGGGCACTTTAACAAATGTCACTTGAATGATGCTTTGATGCTCTGGAATGATATGACAGAGTTGGCTTTGATTGACTAACTCTAGTGCTGTGGAGTTATAAAAAACTCTTTGAGATGCATTCCACATTATATTGTCAACTCAGTACAATTAATGCCAGATGTCTAACTACTTATAAAAAATACTAAGAACTAATATGAGCAGTGATTAAAGCTATTGTAATTCTAGATATTAATAAGAGTTGTTATCAAAACTATTATATCTTTACACTCTCACTTTAATTTTAACCTTTGTGGAGGTGTGCTATTGTAGCAGCTAATTAGGGTTTTGTTTTAAATTTAGACTGCCCCTAGTTTCTTAGACATGAGCCATAAAGCCTAGTGCTGAAAATATTTACATAACTTCATAATTACAGCTCTTTTATAGAGTGCACATTTCAACACACACACACACACGCACTCACACAGAGAAAAGGGAACGGGAAAGAGAGAAAAGGGAACCCTTTGAAAATTTTGAAAACCAATGCCAAATATTTATTATCATTTTTTATTCCAGACATCATTTCAATACTAATATAAAATTAAATTGAATATGGTCTTCATTTTAAAATATTTTGTTTGTTTGTCAACATACTCAATGATGTAGAAAATGTCAGCCAATAAATAGGCAGAAAACTGTAATCGGTGGCAGTTGACCACAAAAGTTTCAAACCACTCAAATGAGTAATGGATTCTAATGAAATTTTGTGCTAATGACACATATAGATGCGTCTTTTGTGTTTAAAATGTTGTCTAAATCAGTGCTGAATCAAGGTAGTTATTGCGATACAGTGATATTTAACTTATAAAAATAATTCTTAATTCAATTTCTATTTCAGTTATGAAGGGGCAATATCTACCAGAAGGCTGAGTCATGCTCTGTTTGTGGTGGGAGATGCATCCATTGCTCCCTCCGAGAGCTTACATCTTTTGGGAGTGCTCCTAGACGAGACTCTATCTTTTGATTCGCACGTTAGCAACCTCATACGCTCCTGCCGCCACCGACTGCGGAGAGTGAGGTCAATTCGACGGTATTTGCCAGTGAGCGCGGCTATCAAGCTAGTGCGGGCCCTGGTACTGGCACGAATTGATTACTGTAACAGTGTGCTTCTTGGACTTTCGGATACTAGACTGAACCACCTACAATCAGTGCTGAACCAGGCTGCACGAGTGATTTTCGGCTGTCGCTGGGGTGACCACGTCACTCCTCTCCTTAGAGATCGACTCCACTGACTCCGTGTTCCACAGCACATTATCTAAAAGCGCTGTTGGCTTACGTTTCAGGCTTTACACGATCCACTCTGTCCCGATTATCTAACTGTGCTTGTACAAAGATCGAGTGTGATCGAAAGATCGGTTCTCAGGTCCCGTCGGAGTGCAGTTGTTGGTCCCTCCCCCGTCAAAGACCCATAATTTTGGAGAAATATCATTCTCGCGGGGGAATCCCACCCTGTGAAACTCTTTTCCAGGCAATGTGACTGGGGCAGTCTCAGCTGGACTATTCATTAGAAATTTGAAGACACATTTATTTAATATTGGATATGAACTGTGTTAAGCGCTCTTGTTGTAGGCCTTAGCCTTGTCTACTGCGCTATATAAATCATCAATAAATAAATAAATATCTAATTCAATCTCAGTTATCTTTGTTGCTTTAATTTCAGTTCAATTTCTAATTAAGTTCAACAATAAATTCAATTTCAGTTTCAAATTCAGTTCAGTAACATGTCGCTAATTTCAGTTCGTACTCGATGTTTTAGTTTGCATCTCGCAAACAGTGCAAACTTCTGCAGAGTCCTTGAAGTAACGACATAGCTAGTCAATAAATGATGCATTGAGCTTAAAGAATGCTCGCATTTCCAGTGAACGGTGCATGCGGTTTCTTCTACCAGCAGATAGCAGACATACAAACTATCAATGTACTGCACATCAAAAAATGTATTCCATCTGTTTAACCTGACATTCGTAAACAATAAAGCTCTTAATAGCTCTTTGTTTATTTAATAAACATAGAGATATTACGAGTTGATGCCTGCTGGAGTTAAGTGTAGTGCACTGACAAAAATAATGAAACAAAGTGTTGCAATGGACAATGGTCCAACCTGGATGACCGGCCGTCACATACATGAATCCCTTCTATATGGTAAATTGTAATAATAAAAGTTCAAAAATAATTTCTATTTCAATTTCTAATATTGTTTTCAAGACTGAATTCCTATTTCTATTTCAGTTATTAAACTAATTTCTAATTTCAATGACTATTTCAGTTAATGAAAATCGTTAATTTTCGTTCCTATTTTAATTACAGTTAACAATAAAATCACTGTTGTGATATGTTTAGGGATTCCCTTTTTTCCAGACACAGTGTGTATATATTTTTTTATGCCCTTGGTACTTAGTTCCTGAGGGACTTTTGACAAAAAAATGTCCGGAGACAGATAAATTTATACTTTTCAACTCCCATCAAGATCCGAATAAGAGAAAGTCCCTTGGAAGGTAGTCGCATTGAAACTATGGTTTCACTGCGACTGCCTTCCAAGAGACTTTCTCTGACTGCGATGTGGATTATAATGCGATGAATAAAATATTTATATGTTGGTGTGATGGAAGAGACCTCGAAGCTGTCCAAAGAAAACCTGGTTGGACCAGCTGAAGCAAGACTTCGCTGAACCACCACCAGATCTCTTGACAGCACTTAAGTTGGAGATATTTGGCAACATCAGCTTTAGGAGGCAGAAAGAAGGCAGTATCATTGGTGTAGACTAGGTTTGAGAAGCGATGAAGGCCGACGTTGACTCCTGGAGCAGATGACATGTGGTCCAGGATCCAATCGATGGTGACACAAAACAGACCAGGAACTAGGACACACCCGATGGTCCCTGTTTTAAATACCTGGTAGAAAAGTTTCCTACATTGTCTGAAGCGAAATTGAAGGAAGGAGTTTTTGTAGGTCCGGATATTCGCAAGATGATGAGAGATGATATGTTTGAGGCTCGAATGAATATTGCAGAAAAAGAGGCTTGGTTATCTTTTAAAGAAGTGGTAACGAAATTTCTTGGAAATCATAAGGATCCGAACTTCAGATACTGTATATCGTTGCAAACATGCTCACCAAACTAAAAACCTTAGGTTGCTCGATGAGTTTGAAACTCCACTTTCTGAACTCCCATGTTGACTACTTCCCAGAAAACCTAGGAGCAGTAAGCGAAGAACAAGGTGAAAGATTTCACCAGGATGTCAAGGAAATGGAAAGGAGATATCAAGGGCGTTGGAATGTTAACATGATTGCTGACTACTGTTGGATGCTACGGAGGGAGTTCCCAGAAAAGGTCTACAAACGGAAGTTTCAAAAAAGAAGCTTTGAAAAGAAGAAAACGAGGCATAATGAAAAAAACTAAAGATCATATTGAACTTTATTATAGTGTTAATTGTTCATTTTACATTAAGTGACATTTGTATACTTTGAATGGAGTAAAAACCAGGATCAAGTACATACGCTTGTACTGCTATATATGCTAATGTTTTCGCTTATCGTATCAGTCTCATTTCGTGTTTTGTTAAAAATTCTTACGTGATGGAGGAAAACGGTTTTCATTTATGAAATTAGCACATTAAACTATATACAATTCAGCCTTTGAAATTAAAACAATTTTCAAAAAGGTAAAAAATGCAGGCCTGTGTAATCAGTCAAGTATGATGTCAGGCATGCCCTTTGAGCAAAGTGCCTTGTATAGTGCTTTGTGATCAACTAGTCAAATGCTGCTTTCATACTGAGATAGGCACACACAGTATTATACAGTATGCACAAAAGAGATAGAGTTAATATGCATGTCTACATTTTCTGAAAATTAAACTTTTGGTTTAAATACCTGAATATGGAATTGCGCTTTGCCCCTCCATAATGTTCAAATGCAACTCGTAACTTGGAGCTAACAGCTGCCAAAATGACACTATGAGCAAACACTTCTCGTCCTTCTGTCAAGATGATGAGATCACAGAGCAGTTTATTCTTGCTACAGTTGAACAAGGTAGTGCCAAGTTCTTTCAAATATTCAAACTGCTGCTCCCCCATGTCCTGTTATATTAAATGAAAGAGATGTTAAGGTCCATATTATAATCACTCTAGCTTGCACACATTACTCATATTTCCAACTAAAAAGACTTTATTCATCTTTATCACCAAATTTCATTTGTCCCAATTAAATTAGGGAATGACTGAAAACCACTCAGGACATTCGCTCTGGCCAGATAAATGCGTGTTGCAAAAATGTTGACCATGAGAGAAAGAATCGATTTAATTCAAAAAAATCTGATTAAAATAAAAATCCAATTTTTTAATTTTTCTTTTAAAAAAATCATGTTTTTGTAAACCCTGCTATTCACTAGATAGCCAGTGAGAACAGGTCAATGAATCTTTAGGAGTTATGGTAATGAGCTAATGGCCTAATAACCTTGTCTTGAATTCTGTAAAGCTTTTTCACATTGGTTTTGGCATACTATTATTCAAAGAATTACCATATAATAATAAAAATTAAGAAAATTATATCTACATATTTAATGATGAAAAGGCATTCAAAGAAGAAGAAACTCGGTTAAATTGATCCGGGGTAAATTTAATTCTTGTCATATATGAACAAATTAATACCATATTTTGAAGTCATGACAATAGGTTTCCATTAATGTCTATATTCTCATCATTAAAAAAATTAATAGTTAAACATCATCGATATGAGTCTCTAATTTGATTGATTTAAGTGAAACCCAAGTTAAGGACGTGAAAAATGTTAAAGTTCATGTCATTTGTTAACGAAAGTATTATACCCTACCAACTGTGGATTATTTCAAAGATATCTCAACTAATCCTATACAATATCACTATTATCGATATCTGACCGTTGACGGGAGGTGTGCCTGTTTGTATTACTTTTCGATGAAACGCTGTTGTTCGCTGGCCATTTCAACAACGTGACCCATGCGTGCTTCCGGCAACTCAAACGATCAGAGAGGTCCGTCGGTACATTTCGATTGCAGTGGCCATACAACTGGTTCACACCTTCGTCGTAACACGGATTGACTACTGCAACGGGTTACTTCTGGGCATTCCCGACCGTCAGCTCGACAGGCTACAGTGAATCCTCAACACTGCAGCTCAGTTGATCTTCAGGGTGCATTGGCATGACCACGTGACCTCTCTACTTCGGGACAAACTGCATTGGCTATGGGTCCCAGAGCATATCGTGTTCAAGTGCTGTTTGTTGACATTCCGGGTTCTACATGATCCATTCTGCCAGGAATATCTCACGACACTCGTTCAAAGGCCGGTGCGGAGTGATCGACGGCTCCACCTTCGTTCCAGTAGGAGAATCCAACTGTACGTTACACCTGAAGTTCGGAGAACGCTAATTCTCGCGCGGAAATCCCTCCTCAGGAATTCATTATTATTATTATAACGTTCTGATTATTTGATTATTAGGGTAACTCGTACTAAAAGAACTGCGTAAACACATTACAAAAACACAAGATATTATGAGTAGCTCCTGAGGAATAGCCAGGTTTTAAGTTTCTCTTTGAAGGCATTGAGAAATGGAGAGTTGTACAAATGGAGGTAGACAGTTCCACACTCTCGACGCAGCCACAGGGAACTGTCTGTGATCACGCGATCACCGACAGTTTGAAGGCACATCATCGGGACAACCAGTGAGGTGGAATGGGCAGATCTCAGGCGTTGCCTACATTCCAAGTCAGCCGCACGTAACAGTTCAGTTGCCAGGTATACAGGGCCATTCAGGAGTCATTCAGGTATGCAGGCATCGGCAGGGCTTTTTTCTAGGAAAAAAGATTTGGGAACTCATCCTTTTTTACTCGTCAACAAAACAGGTATGGGAACGCCGTACCTGTACGTTCCCAAATGCATTTATTACATATCCATAATTATATATACAGCCTGGCAAAAAAGGGTGTGGGAATGCCGTTCCCGTGCGTTCCCACTGAAAAAAGCCCTGGGCATCGGAGGCTAATAAAGCGAGCTTGAGGTGGATTCTTTCTGGCGCTGATAGCCAGTGCAAATCACGAAGCGATGGAGTTACATGTTCATCTGATGGAAAATGGTAGATCATACGAGCAGCAGCGTTCAGAACGAACTGAAGACGGTTGAGAATGTTTTTCCGTATTCCGGCGAGGGTAGCATTGCCATAATCTAATTTTGTCAACACCAGAGTGGAAAACAGTGTTTTGAGTGCAGTGGCTGACACTGAGCGACGAATACTTCTAATCAACCTGAGGGCATTGATGCAACCAGCCACAGTCTTCGCCACATGTGTCTTCATTGAAAGGCTTATTTTATCACAAATGTTACACTATCTGATACTGAAAATCTTCTTCCATCCACACAATCTGGTTTCAGACGGTTTCACTCAACTGAAACGACTCTTCTTAGAATTCTTTCTGATGTCTACTCTGCCACTGACTTGTCTGAACTTACACTGCTTGCCTGTTTTGATGTCTCGGGCGCCTTTGATACGGTTGATCATGATATATTGTTGAAACGTCTCAAACTCTCATTTGGGATTTCTGATCAAGCCCTTCTGTGGTTTACATCCTATCTCTCTAACCGTTCTCAAATGATTGTTATGGAGAATTCCCGCTCAAACTGGTTTCATGTTCCTTTTGGTCTTCCCCAAGGTTCGGTGCTTGGTCCTCTGCTGTACATACTCTATACTGCTGACCTTTGCTCTTTAATTAGCTCGTTTGGTTTCACTGTGCACCTCTATGCTGATGACATTCAAATTTACCGGCATTGCCCTTACTCTTCTTATACTGAGCTCACTCAATCTGTAGACAATGTAATTCCAACTCTTCGGGATTGGATGTTTTCCAATAGACTTCGACTGAACCCTGATAAAACTCAACTTATCTGGCTTGGTACTAAACATCTGCATTCAAAAATTGATTATGACTTACTGAACTCTCTCTTTCCTAATCTATCTTTCTCAAATTGTATCAAAAACCTTGGTATTTACTTTGACAGTAATTTGACCTTCAAAGAGCACTTTGCTAGACTCTCTCGATCCTGCTTTTACCAACTTAGGCAAATTAGGGTTATTCGTTCTTCGCTTTCTTTATCTGCAGCCAAATCTCTGGTTCATGCTTTTGTGGCTAGTAGGTTAGACTATTGCAATTCTCTTTATCTTGGCCTGCCCAAAAGCTTACTTTCCACTCTGCAATCTGTCCTAAATGCTGCGGCTTGTCTCGTGGCTAAAGCTCCTCGCTACTCTAGCATCTCAGACTTTATGCTTAACACCCTCCACTGGCTTCCAATTTCTGACCGCATTAAATTCAAACAAGTAATTATTGTTTCCACAGCTCTTCGAGGTCAGGCACCATCTTACATTACTGAGCTTTTCAAATCACCCTCTTCTGCTGCCCATCGCCTGCTCCGCTCCACTGATCAGAAGAATGTTTATGTCCCCAGATCACGCACTGCTCTTACCCAGCGTCGGGCTTTTGCAGTGACTGGACCCTCCCTATGGAATGCCTTAAACCCATCCATTCGGGAATCACTTCTTACTCCCTCGCTCTGCTCAATGCGAAAGCTGAAGTCTCATTACTTTACCCTGCGACTCCAATGCTAGGAGCGCCTCTGAGTAGAAATAGAAGAGGCGCTATACAAATGTCACATCACATTACATTACATTGATACGGTACTATCCAGGAATATCCCCGAGGTTCCTTACCAACGACACCGGCTGCACATCAATTCCATTGATACGTATGCAGGTTGATGGTATCAAATGCTTCTGCCTCTCACCAGCCATCCAAAGGACCTCAGTCTTAGCAGCATTGAGCTGTAGCCAATGTGACCTCAGCCACTTGCACAACTCTGTCAAGCACAGCGTGATTCTCTGCTGGAGCAGTTCGGCCGTCACAGGGTAACAGCTCCCGTAGACCTGTGTATTGTCTGCATAGAGATGTGCATGCAGTCCAAACTGCTGAACGATGCTCACTATGTCAGCAATGTAGAGCATGAAGAGAATAGGTCCCAGGATGGACCCCTGCGCAATACCTGTGTCGGTGGCGTAGCGGAGTTGGCGCAGCTTAAGTGTTGCGTGTGATTCAATCGGTAGGCAGAGAAGCACTGGCGCACTAAGCCGCCCACCCCAAATGAAGCTTCCATAAAGCTGGCTGGCAGAGTCTGGAGGTCGCGAGCTCCTGCCGGAATGTGAGGGTGTCTAGCTTTCACCAGGTGCGTTGTGTGACGGAGGCGTAGACCGGGCACGGTTTAGTGAGTGGCACTGTCCATCGGACAAGATGGTGGTCAGACAGCCCCATATCTGCAACGCTCATCTGGGGCGGCACAATGTCATTGTGATATGCCACGACATCCAGCAGACCCCCCTAACGTGCGTGGCCTCAGTTTTTTGAAACGCGAAGTTGTAGGTTGTGAAAAGCAAGGCAATTGGTTCCCACGCTTGTCGCTTGGACCACCCACGGCCAGTTCCCCCCACCCACTGATGCTAGCTCACATGCATGCATATCCATTATCTACTATAGGCCTACTGAATAATACCATAATAATGAATCTAACGACTCGCGCAGACTAAAGAATTAGCTGAATTATTCATTAACGGTTCAGATCTAATGATTTGCTGAAGTTTGAATAAATATACTGTAGCTGTCGAATATCTTTTGTGTCGTTCACTATAGGGCCTATACTGCTACGTAGTGTACGTTATTGTATGTTTTAATAATTACCGGTAATAATTATTAAAGCATATATATTACGTACTGAAACTGTACTATTTTGTGTGTTAATAGTGTATAGATTCATAAAGTTTATATAGTTATATAGTTAGCGTCCGTGGCGGTTCCACGTGATGTGGGAGATGAGTGGGGTGATTGGGGATGCATCCCCACCGGACTTTTTTGTTTGTGAAACCGATTTTTTTGGCAAAGTCAAGTAAAATTACGGGGAAAACTGTGGATGACCTTTTTGCTTGTTGACCTATCTTTTTCGCAAAAGTCTAATAAAATTAGAGAAAAAAAATTGTAAAATTGGGGAGAAAATTTGCCTGTTTTCAGCCTTTTCGGCAACGTTTATTGATTTATTCCTTCTTTTTTCATCCCCACCAACTTCCTATAGATCCATTTCAACCCCACCCCACTAAGAAATCCTGGAACCGGCTAATTAATTTTTTTTAATGAATATTTTCTCATTAGCGTCGCCACAGGGTGGGCAAATGGGGGCAGCTGCCCCCCAACCTGCCCCAGACCACCTACCAGATTCGCGCAAATCCGGTGAGAAAGTTTTCTGTGGAGGGGGGGGGTGAGGGGTGGGTAAGGAATCTGACACGCTAGCCCCTTTTGCCCCCCTAACCAAAAATTCCTGGCGACGCCACTGTATTTTCTAACGAATATTATCTAACGAATATATGAAATGAATATATTCAGATTAACGAATATTCATTTCTAACGATATTTGCCATCTCTAAGTGACTAAGTCGAAATGATAGTGGGGACGCTCCAAATGTAGACTGAAAAGAAAAACAGAAAGAGACGCTATTTAACCCTAGATTTAACTTATTGACCCCCTGATTTTCTCGTATAGCCTACGAATAGATGAGGCAACGATGAAAACTACGACATTGGAGCTAATAGTAAAGCTACCAAAGTCAGATGCTTTGGTACGAAATACAGTCTCTTTGGCCGCAAATGCCGACGCCACCGAATCGCTGTTAACTTCAAACGAGCAGCGTTGACGCGATCGTACGATCTCTTGCTCCTCTGCGCAGTCAGCCCAACATGGCCGCCATTCATTTCACAGACATCTAACAACACACTAGATGATCTCAATGGTATCGGGATCACAAATTCGCAATGATAATTGCGACAATGATTGATTCTCAATATTTTCAATATTTATGTCTGTATATATTATGCATCAAGCAGCATTAATAATAATAATAATTATGCACTTCTATAGCACCATTTCTAATACTCAAGGGTGTCAATCGATGGTACTTCAAAATTCAAATCCATCAGCAAAAGACCATGCAGGTCATTCCAAAGATCAGTCAGAGGGAAACAGCAAGACAGACTATGGAGGAAATGCTAGTTGGAAGAGATGTGTTTTAAGCCTAGATCTGAAAATACTCAGTTTATTGGAAGATCTGACAACCAGAGGGAGAGAGTTTCAGATTTTTGGCCCAGAAATAGAAAAAGCTCTCTTAATTACCAATTTCAGTGTTTGTTTGTTTATTATTGTTGTTGTGCATTATGCATTATGCATTATGTTCTTACCTCGCGTTTTGCCTAAGTTAGCATGATTTAAAGTGGCTTAGGAGGCATTACTGCCTGTGTGAAAGCCTCTAGGCACTAACGGGGATTGAACCCGCTCCGTCAGTCTGACGCTCCAGCACGTAACCTACTCTGCCATCTTCCGCCCCCAAGTTAACTTAATAAAGATTTTTTTGATTCACTGATTGATGATTCATCACCGTTACGGTAATCATAATTGCAGATTAATCCAATTGCCTGTTGTTGACCAACAACATATCTGTTAATTCTTTGTATCGCTAGTACTCTGGGCAGTTGACAAAGATCATATTCTGACCAGTTTCAATTTTCATTATTGTCTATTGTCAAATCTAGACCTATATGTTTGACTTTTTACTTAACCATGTTTCATTTAGAAGACTGCTTTGCAATTGTTTTAACAACAACAACAATACTAATAATAATAACAATAACAATAACAACAACAATAATAATAATAATAATAATAATAATAATAATAATAATAATAATAATAATAATGTAATGGTCTATTTAAGTGGCTATTAGGAAGTTATAAGTAAGTTGTTTGTGTGAAAACCACTGTAGTAACTCTCCACATCTCCATAATAATAATAATAATAATAATAATAATAATAATAATAATAATAATAATAATAATAATAATAATAATAATAATAATAATAATAATAATATATTTATTTAAAGACAATTTATATAGCGCGTGCACTAGGCTAAGGCCTACGACAATTAAGGGCGCTGCACACGCAAAGTCAACCATATCCTGAACCTTGGAGCATGCAAGTCCTGAACTAAAAAGGTGCGTCTTTAGCTCTCTCAGGAACAGGGGCGTAAACCTGGCTTCAACATTGGGGGGATAGAATAATTTTTTTAAATGTTGACCCCAGAAATATAGGTCCAATCATCCCCATTTTTGGGAAAAGAAATGATTAGAATTGCAAATATTATGGTGGGGACTTAAAATCGTCCATGAAATACGTCTTGACAAGCCAAAAAGAAGGTCATCCTGATATTGTTATATTTTTCCCTCTCCAAATACCCTGACAAGCAAAAAAAGGTCATCCGAAATGAGAGAATGTGGATTTGGCGTAATTGTGGCGAACCAGGCCTTCACTACTTAACTATAGCGTTCCCAGGTTACAAAAACTACGGTTATCAATATTCATATAGGACGCGTGGGAGTCGACGCTAGCTCTTTGGCATAGGCTTTTCTTTCTCTAACAACACACTAGATATATATATATATATATATATATATATATATATATATATATATATATATATATATATATATATATACTCAAGGGCTGACTACTCATCAGTCTCTCCCAAGACTCTTCTCTCAATATGCCTCTTACTCTTTACGGTTCTCGTGTACCTTCCTATCTCTGTGTACCCGTGTACCCTCTCTCTTCGTGTACCTTCCTATCTCTCGTGTACCCGTGTACCACTCTTTGTGTACCGTGTACCATGTACCATGTACCATGTACCATGTACCATGTACCATGTACCTTTCGCAGGACCCTTCCTTCACCACACACGCCGCCTCGGCAATCGGTCCTGACTACTGTTC
The DNA here is from genome assembly GCA_018105865.1 of Metaphire vulgaris. Classification (NCBI taxonomy): domain Eukaryota; kingdom Metazoa; phylum Annelida; class Clitellata; order Crassiclitellata; family Megascolecidae; genus Metaphire; species Metaphire vulgaris. The sequence goes on from CM030856.1 coordinate 3,743,827, forward strand.
GGATCGCTATTTATACGGTTCTGGACAGGCTTGAGTGGGGTATGCTAACCTCGCCAGCCAATCACATCCGTCCTTCTCCTGGCTCTTGGCTCCATCCATCCAACCTTCGCCTTCTAGCCTTCCTACACTATTAAGCCACCGACCTCCCACGTATTATTATTATAGGGCCTCAGGCTATTTGCATTATTATGGTTCTACCTAATGATCTACTTATTATTATTATTATATGGCATTAATGATTTCGCTACATAATTCTGGCATCAACATCATAGGGTAGGATAGAATTTTTTACCATATAGGCCAAAACATTGGGGGGATAATTGATACTCTGTCCCCCGCCAACTAATTATTCGGGGGGACCGTCCCCCGCCGTCCCCCCGTGTTTTACGCCCATGCTCAGGAACTGTCCAGCAGAGTTGGCCTCAGTCACTGCAGTCGGCAAGGCATTCCAAAGCAATGGGTTCCCGCCTGAGAGGGACCTATCTCCGAACTTCGGAGTCTGTGACGGAGGCGGAACGAGCAGTATGACACGTACGATGGTCGGAGCGAAGTGCCGACCTCCGTGCGTTCGACCATGGACTACTACTCTACTAGTCTATCAACAAATTACAATCAATTCAAAATGCACTACCCCGAGCAGTAACCAAATCACCAAAGTTCTGCCATAATTTCACCCATACCCCGTGTTTTACGCCCATGCTCAGGAAGTCACTACACTGGCAAGGCATTAAAAATATCCGAACGTATACAGTCAAGATAATAACGATTACTTACCTACAGTTCACTTCATTCGTCAAAACCGGTTTATCTTCGCAAACTCTTAACGCCTTAGCCTCCCCGACCTACACGATCATCATTTCATCTCATTTCATCCGTGCAATTTCACGCCCGTTAAATCAGTCATCACTCAAAATCTGCAACCGCGCTTTCTCATACACCGCACCAGAACTTTGGAACTCAATTCCAGCCTCCCTCCTCAGCCTACGACATGCTCAAACGATAAGCTCCGAATCCTCATTTCCTTTAATTCCTTCACTGTCTCCTCAAGCCTTTAGGTCTAAACTTAAAACCTTCCTATTCGAAAAGTCATTTCCCCATAGCAACAACAACCTGACCAGCCGCCTCATAGATACACTGACCTTTGCCCGGCCGACAAACCACCCTGCCTATAGCTATTTCAAGAAAGATTAAGCGCATAAGAATAAGCAGCTACAGCTGTGCTGCTTTCCGGAGCGCCCGGCGCTGAATTTAAGATGATCTGGACGGCCAACCATGCGTCCAGCATAAGTCTTTATGTTGAAGCCAGCTGTGGACGCCATATTTGTAAACGCACATGAATATTCATGAGACTTTTTTCATTGGTCGTCGCTATTGCAGTAGGCCTACACGGACAAATATAGGCTAAGTATAAGCTCAGTTTATTACGGTTCCATAAATATTTAGGTAGGTAGATGTGGGCTATTCGGATCTAGTCTGGGGAGCTGGGCCTTTTTACGGAAACTGTTTTTTTAATTTCCTAAAAATTGATTATTTTTGCAATAGTTGTCATTTGGAATATGAAATTCGACCGTTTTCAAATCCGGGCTTTTCTGGGCTTTTTTAAAAACGCAATCTCGGCTTTTTCCTATGTTTTGCGTAAAAACATATGGCGGATAGGCTCCGCCCACATGCCCATAGTTGGCTTCAGCCGTTAAGCAGGCCTGCATAGGCTCATATTCTCTCCTGTGTATTATTGCTCCAAGCGGCCAACTGAAAAAGGTGCCTTACAGCAGAGGGCTGAAAAAAATGCAGCGTTCTATGTATTTGCATGTAATTTTGGACTTTTTAAACTTGCTCGGATTCTGTGAAAGCTAAAATGATGAGGTATACACTAATTTTTGCATTTTTATCCCTCTTTCAAACCATCCGTGCAAAATTTAATAAAAATTGGGGGTGCGGAGAATCGGCGGGGCGGATCAGCGGGGCGCGTGAAAATTGTTGTGTGAATCGGCGGGGCGGGCGTAATATTGACCAGAATCGGCGGGGCGAGGCGGATGATAAGGCTGGCATTGATCGGCGGGGCGGACGGATTATGTAGTAGGTTCGGCGGGGCGGATCAGCTTGGCGGATGGAAAAGCGGGTGGGTGTAATTTTGGCGGGTGTGTAATATTTGTTTGATTTTGCGGGTGTGTGGAGGGCGATCAAATGAAAACGCTGGTGTTGAAGTGGCCCAAATATTCACTACAATCGTCGGGAAGGGGCTGGCGTCGATCGGCGGGGCGGGCGGGCGGGTTATTTAGTTGGTTGAGGCGGGGCGGATCAACTTGGCGGATGAAAATTTGGGTGTGTGTATATATTAGTTGGGGGTGCCATATTTGTTTGAATTGGCGGGTGTGGTGGCGGTCACATGAAAAAGCTGGTGCTTAAGGGGGCCCAAATATTCACTACATTTGGCGGGGAGGGGCTGGTGTCGATCGGCGTGGCGGGCGGGCGGGTTATTTAGTTGGTTGAGGCGAGGCGGATCAACTTGGCAGATGAAAATGCGGGTGTGTGTATATCATGGCGGGGTTGCCATATTTTGTTTGATTTGGCGGGTGTGGGTTGGAGGGCGGTCAGATGAAAACGCTGGTGTTGAGGGGGGCCCAAAAATTCACTGCATTCGGCGGGGGAGGGCTGGCGTCGATCGGCGGGGCGGGAGGGTTATTTATTTGTTTTAGGCGGGCGGATCAACTTGGCGGATGAAAATGCGGGTGTGTGTCTCTTGGCGGGGGTGCCATATTTGTTTTATTTGGCGGGTGTGGGGGTGCGGTCGGATGAAAAGGCTGTTGTGAATGGGAGGCCAAAATATTCACCAGTGGCGTCATTTCACACTTTTCTTGGGGAGCGAGAAATTTTTTTGCAATTTTTCAATTTTTTGCATTTTTTTGAATTTTTGCAATTTTTCGACCTGACGAGTTTGCAAAAAAGTTGACGACCTTTTATTTTGCTTGTCAGTCCTTGTTTTACGATTAGTTACATCAAAGACATCAAGCACTCCTTTAGGGCTTTAAGGGCTGCTGACCTTCCCCTAATTCAAATGACGTCCCTGTTTTTCTGTTTTTAGCACATTAATACATTATAAATTAATATTTTCATTTCCTGCCTCTGATATTCACCACATTGGGGCTGGCCAGCGTTATGACCGCCCCCACACCCGCCAAATAAAACAAATATGGCACCCCCGCCAAGATATACACACACCCGCATTTTCATCCGCCAAGTTGATCCGCCCCGCCTCAACCAACTAAATAACCCGCCCGCCCCGTCGATCAACGCCAGCCCCTCCCCGCCGAATGAAGTGAATATTTGGGTCACCCCGCAACATCAGCGTTTTCATCTGACCTCCCTCCACCCCACACCCGCCAAATCAAACAAAAATATGGCACCCCCGCCAAAATAAACACACACCCGCATTTTCATCCGCCAAGTTGATCCGCCCCGCCTCAACCAACTAAATAACTCGCCCGCCTGGCGTCTACATTCGGATAAACGGTGGATGAAGTGACGTGTCTAACTGACCAATGAAAATTACACCCGCCCATCCGCCCCGCCCGCCGATTCACCCGACCCAAAATTGGGATAAGGGTCCACAATCTGGCCTGAAACAGAACCTCCTCCAAACAAATATTTTTTTCTGTTCCAATTAGCCGTGCTGCTAAAATTTTTGAGTGCCAACCTAACTTTCGTTAACAGCAAAGTTGTAGGGGAATGTAATTGGAACGAAAAAAAAATCAAAAATTTTGAAATTTGGACAATATTTGGTCGAGATATAGCAAATTATAAAAGAAATACAAGCATTGTTCTAAACTGATCGAAACGACAATTTATCGGAAGGAGAGTGCTCGGGGTAGGAAGAATATATCTCGCGGGTACGGGTAAGGTAGGGTACAAATTTTTCGGGTACGGGTCGGGTACGGGTATAGCGCTACGGGTACGGGTATACCCGTTTTTACCCGAAAAATTATATTTTCATTATGTTATTTTCTCACTACTATAGCAAATTAACAATGCAGTAATAATATAATAATATAGATAATATAACAAGGTTTAAAGTGGTTCAATAGGGACTGCCCTGTGTGAGAACCACTGTTGTTCCCGTCCAATCTAATACCCTAGACTACTGAGGTTTATTTTGAACTCGTTTACAGTTGTAGCCATTACTATCTCCTCATCCAGGTCATTCCATCTGTCCACCACTCTTGCACTAAAAAATGCTGTTTATGTCTCCCAACCCGTTTCTTGAAGAGTTTCATGTTGTGTCCTCTGGTTCGATCATACTGCTTCATTGTAAAAAATCTTTCTCTTGGCATTTCCACTTTGTTTGTTAGTATTTTGTATGTCTCGATCAAATCCCCTTTCTCTCTTCTTTTTTCCAGGGTTGTCAATCCACAGTGATTTAGCCTTTCCTCATAGGTTAGTTTATGATATCCCTTGATCATTTTTGTTGCTCTGTGTTGCACTCTTTCTAAGGTCTCTATGTCTTTCTTCAGGAATGGACACCATGCTTGAACACAATACTCTAAATGTGGACGTACCAATGTCTTGTAAAGTCTTATTATTACATCCTTCTCTCTGCTCACTTTTGTTCTTTTGATCATACCTAGAATTTTGTTGGCCTTATTAGCTGCCTCTGCACATTGCCTAGATGGCTTTAAGCTGTTATGCATGATGACCCCTAGATCTTTCTCCTCGTTTGTAACTTTTAGTCCCTTCCCACATAACTAATACAATAAATAATAATATAATAATATAATAATATAATAATACCTAAAACACACTTATTTAACATCGCATATAAGTGACACGTGTCAAAGCGCTCTTGTTTTTAGCCTAAGCTATGCTTACTGCGCTATAGAAGTTGTCTGATAATAATAATAATAATAATAACTTAAATTCTTCCCAATGTGCATCACCGAGCATTTATCTGTATTAAAAAGCATTTGCCAATCTGCCGACCACTGGGATAGTCTATTAAGGTCTTGTTGTAAAATTTTTGCTTCTGCTTCAATATCACTCTGTCCACACAGTTTTGTGTCATCAGCGAATTTTGAAATTTTTGACATTATGTCATCATCGATGTCGTTGATGTATATTAAAAACAATAGAGGTCCCAACACTGAACCTTGTGGCACCCCACTTATGACCTCAGCCCAATCTGAATACTTGCCTCTTATACCTACCTTCTGTCTTCTGCTCTGAAGCCAATTTTTTATCCATCCAAGAACTTTACCTCTAATTCCACTGGCCTGAAGCTTGACTGCCAGTCTTGAATGAGGTACTTTATCGAATGCTTTTGCAAAGTCCAGGTATATTACATCAACTGCTTTTCCCTTGTCTAGCTTGTCATGAATCTCCTCTAAAAAGTCTAGTATGTTTGTTAAGCAAGATCGTCCTTTAATAAACCCATGCTGGCTATCCTTTAAAATCTTGTGCCTCATAAGATGGTCCAATATATTTGCTTTTATTATTTTTTCCAGAACTTTGCCTATTATACAGGTTAGGCTCACTGGTCAGTATGTCATGATCCACCGTGTCGAAAGCCGAGCTGAGGTCAAGTAGTACAAGTGCAGTGACCTTGCCATCATCTATGGCGCGCACGAGGTCGTTGTGAACTTTAATTACCGCTGTTTCTGTTGAGTGAAATCGCCGATATGCAGATTGATGAACTGGTAAAAGGCGATTGCGCTCAGAAAACTCAGCGAATCGAGCAACGACTGTTCGCTCCACAAGCTTCGACACAAAGCTCAAGTTGGAAATTGGTCGAAAAGATTTCAGATCTCCTGGATCCAACGTTGGCTTCTTCAGGCGGGGAAGGACGATAGCCGATTTGCAGGCATCGGCACAGTTTCCAGTGTCCAACGAAGTGTTGCACATCAGACTAAGCAGAGGAGCGATGACATCAGCAACCTCACGTAACAGCCAGGTAGGGATCGGATCAAGCGAGCATTGCTTGTTTGGCAACTTTGATAACAGAGCTGTTGTTTCAAACTTGTTTAACTTGAGCTCTAATGCCTGCTCATAGATAAATTATATCTACTAAATATTTTAAACAAGCCCATCGAGTCTTCTAGAAGTTCTAATCCATGTCCGACATTGATGTAGGCTTAGGCTAGCTGACTAGTTGTATTACGCAATGTTACCAACCAGTAGTCCAGACTCCAGAAATCAGAACCCGGGCCTACTATTTGCCAAGTGGATTATCCTGATTCCTAAGTAGTAGAATTTATTTTTACTATTACTATTTCATTGTTGCCTCTCTATAGTCTCTAGGAACGGATACGGGTCCGTGTACAAGTCCTTGTAGGCTTGTACCCGTACACGCACCCGCAGATACGGGTCCAACTCCCAAAAAACTTTAAATTCCAACCAATGTCGGGTACGGGTATGGATAGGGTAGGGTACACAGCTTACGGGTACGGGTCGGGTAGGGTATAGTGCTAGCGGGTACGGGTAGGGTAAAAAAGTTTTTTCACGGGTACGGGTAGGGTAGACATTTTGCTGCACCCGCACATCGCTAAAAGCTACCTCTCGCGGACTATTTTATTGAGAATTCGGACATCAACTAAAAAGTTTTAGTTAAATTATTTAGTTATTAACTAAAATTGTACAGTTAAACAATCATTTTAACTAAACTATTTATATTTAATTAAACTATGAAGATAACTCTCAGAATTGGATGGGTTGAAAAGATCAGCAACCAAGAACTATACAAGAAAATCCAGCCAAAAGAAACCTTGATGCAAAAAGTTATACAGAGGAAATTGCGTCTCTTTGGACATATTTGTCGTATGAAAGGTGATAGAGAGATTAAGAGGGAATAATGCTGGGAATAATGGATGGTTCCAACAAGAAAGGAAGGCCACACAGGGAATGGTGTGATGACATTTGTGATTGGTGTGGAAAATGTCTACAAGAACCATTTCACGTTGCTGCCAACAGAAAAGATTGGGACAAAACTGTAATGATTGCATCAGACACCAACAGGCACTGAGCCCAAGGTTATTGATGATGGATGATGATGATGATGATGATGATGATGATGATAACTTTTACAGCGCCTTTGACTTTGGTAGACGCCATGCGTACGGCGCTATATAAATTGTCTGAATAACATAACATAACTAAAAAAATGTAGTTAAACTTTTAGTTAGTAACTAATTAGTTAACTAGTTGCCCATCACTGATGACTACATCCAAACACAAATAAAATAAAATGTTACTTCTAGTATTTATTTTAAAAATTAGATTTCTCCAACAACCACACCTACTGGGTACATTATTTCTATAGAGGCATTAAAGCTGCAACAACTGCAAAATGGGTAACTAAACTTAAAGCAGCTGATTGAAACAGGCAAATTATTAACAGTATCTAATTGCAGTTTCACAGACTAGTTCAATGAAGTATTATGCATCTGCACCAGCATAAACGAAGCAATAACAATGAAAATGAGCAAGTCTCATCACTGACATCTTGTGTACCACCAAATATTAGGCACTTTTTGCTGTTCCTTAATTCTGATCATGGCTTATGGAGAGGAAATCATGGAAAAAATAGAGAACATGGAAGGAATCATAATTGGAGAGCAGAACATTAACAACCTGAGATTCGCGCTACAGGAATTAGTGGACGAAGTAGTTAAGGAAGGCGAAAGAAAGGGACTAAAAATAAATACAAAAAAGCATACTGCAAGGTGATCTCCAAGCAAAAAGATACACCAAGATGCCAACTATACATAAATGGACAACTAATAGAACAAGTAAATGACTTCAAATATTTAGGAAGCTGGATATCCAGCAATGGGAAATGTGAAAAGGATATAATAACAAGGATTGCCATGACAAAATCAGCATTCGTGGAATTAAAACACATCTTAACAAATAAGAGAATATCAATGGAAACAAGGATAAGGGTCTTGGAAACTTATGTATGGTCGGTATTGCTATACGGCGGAGAAAAGCGGATAATGACCACTCCACACTCGTCAGATATCACTCGGATGAATTGGCCTTTGACGGCAAGCAATGACTTGTGAAGAGAATGCAGAATATCCACGGTCTCTTCCTGAATTCCTGCCTTTAAAGCAAATATCAACAACTACCACTGAAGCAAGCAAGTAAGTAAAACGACATTTCTACAGCGCTGCTTGAAAGCTTGGCACAGTGCACCAGCTTATTCACAAGCACTCAATCTCGGTAAAATCCAAAGTCCATAATCTGTGGTGGTCAAGGTTGTAGATCAAGGTATGCAGTTGCAGCAAAGTATTTTTTGCGGAGGATGCTAACAAAATTTGCAGTGGATAGAATGCAGGCCTATAGTAAGGATTTTCAAGTCAATGTTTCACATCACTACAAATTTATAAAATACCTTAACCATTTTTGAAACGGCAATTCATAAAACCAAAGGGTTAAATTCAATACGACTCAATGTACATGAATGCAAAGAGAAGAACCAATAGGAGTGCAGTAAATACATCCCAAACCTGCTCCTTAATCTGTGTTTCAAGCATTTCTCTGGCTCGTTCAATGCCTTCTTTACGCCCCCAAGCATTTCTCTGGCTCGTTCAATGCCTTCTTTACGCCCCATTATTGTAATTGTGTTACTGTCTCTAATCTCGTATGGAAGATCAATTCTTGCCTCTGTTTCATCTCGAATCTGTAATATTTGAAAAAATTAATCAGCCATGCGCAAACAAAACAGTAAACTCCCCTCAATCAGTAAAATGTAAAACTTTAAATTTTCCAAACTGAGACCACCTTCTAAAGTCAGTCTCAATTGAGACAGTTAGACCAGGTCAATACTGCATTTAAGACAGGGGTGTCAAAACCTTGGCCCTCGGGCCAAACTTGGTCCATAAGCTCAATTTAGTTGGCCCGCGAAAATATTTAAGTTTAAAAAATGTTTCCTAAAGTTTATGCTTAAAATTGGTTTGATGTAAAATCTTATTTGGTTTGAGAAATTGGTTTTATGTAGAATCATACATCCTGTGTTTTGCTGGCATGACAAATGGGAGAGCATAGATCTTTTTTTGGCTTTGAGTTTCGTTGATGATGTTGACTGAACAAGTATATATCGACATGCTAAATCAACAGCGGGAGATTACTACCACTATATACTCTGATATTATCCCGACTACCGTCATTAGTTGTGTCCGGCGTTGTTTGCTTACCTCATTGCTCACCTCGCTTCACTGTCATTCAGCGAAGGAATATTTCCTGAGGGTTACAAGAGATCCATTGTAACGCCACTCGTCAAGAAACAGGGCCTAGGTCGATCAGAGTTCTGCAACTACAGGCCAATCTCAAACCTGAACACCATTTCAAAAATAGTCGAAAGGCTCTTTCTGACCCGACATTCACCACACCCAACAATCGCCAAGCTTCAGTAAGTTCCAGTCAGCCTACCGACGCCATCACTCAACAGAAACGGCATTGCTGAAAATGCTGAATGACTTGTACAGCGCAGCCGATGCTGGCCATCAAACTGCCATACTGCAACTGGACCTGTCAACTAGGGACCCGTGAAGCTTCGATATTCGATTCGAAAACGAATAGTAAGATGTATTCGATTCGATTCGGAAGTGAGCCGATCGATTCAAAAGTTTTCGAATCAGTATTCTTGCTCATTCATCAAAAAGGGGTAATTCTGTTGGCGGACAAATAATGACAGACCTTCGCCACAACCTCTCCAGAACTAGGCTAATGCAGAAACTCTGATTTGGGCTCGGCATAACAAAGATTTGTTATTTTCACAATTGCCACGTAGACTAAACAGTAAAACGTAGCCTACACAGTAAACTTCTTGAACTTGGTTAGTGCTTAAAACAAATCTAGTGCAAGTAGTCTAGTAATATTACAATGATTTTCTTGATTAACATGTGTACTTAGATATAGGCTATTCTATTAGTCCTATCTGTCAGATTGCATTTGTAATGTCTACTGAACTGTCCTGTATTACACACACCTATCCCAGCCGGAGAATGCACTCACTGATTCGATTCGACATTCGATTCGACTGCAAATTTGTGATTCGCAGGTCCCTACTGTCAACTGCCTTCGACACAGTTAATACTTTGCTGTGCAGGCTTCAGAGGCGTCATTTGGGGGGGACTGGGGGGACACGGCCCCAAGGAAATGAAAATATTAATTTATAATGTATTAATGTGCAAAAAACAGGGGTGTCATTTGCATTTGGGGGGGACAACAAAAAAGGTCAGCAGCCCCTAAAGCCCTAAAGGAGTGCTTGATATCGAGTAATCTGAAGTAACTAATCGTAAAAAAGGACTGACAAGCAAAAAAAAGGTCGTCAACTTTTTTGCAAACTCGTCAGGTCGAAAATTTGAAAAAAATTTCTCGCCCACCCCAAGAAAAGTGTGAAATGATGCCACTGGCAGGCTTCACTACATGTTTGGCATCTCCGGACGGCCTCTCAATTGGATTGCGTCGTACCTCACTTGCCGCACTCAGACAGTACGTGTTGGCAGCAAACAGTCATCGACAGAGAGCTGTGAATTTGGAGTCCCACAAGGTTTAGTACTCGGACCGCTGTTATTCACACTGTATGTTGCGCCAGTGACACAAATTGCTGCTTCATCCGGAGTGAATATAGCACAGTGTGCTGATGACACACAATTATACATTGTGCTCAATAACAACAAAGCAATGTCAACACTGGACTATTCTTTTCAAGCTGTTCACCTCTGGCTTGATGTCAATGGATTGTCACTGAATCCAGACAAGACGGAAGCCATTGTCGTCGGAACTTGCTCACGGCAGCGCACAGACGGCAGGATTTCATCCGTTGTGATAGGCACCCATTGTATTCAAACAAAAAGCAACATCTGCAGTCTGGGTGCAATCATCGACGACACATTGTCATTTGATGCCCATGTTGATGCAATTTGCAAGTCAACATACTTTCACATGCGGGCACATCCGTAACAGCATCGATTTTGACACAGCCGCCTCAATAGCCTGTTCCGTGGTTAGCAGTAGACTGGACTACTGCAACTCTGTACTTCACAGCACCTCGGGAAAAACTTACAGAAGTTGCAACGGGTACAGAACTCACTGGCCAGGACTGTTTGTAAAGTGCGCCGAATAGAACATATTACACCGATCCTTGCTCGACTCCATTGGCTACCAATACGATGCCGCATTCAGTACAAGATAGTGCTAATTACCTTCAAGACAATAACAACACAACAGCCCAGCTACTTGGCAGACGTCATTCAATTGCAGGGACAGTCTCACCTACTGACGTCACGTGGTGCTAATAAACTGATAAAGCGGCGCACTCGCCTTTCTCTCACCGACTGTTCCTTCGCAATCGCTGCTCTGTCTGTTTGGAACAATCTACCTAAATCTGTCACTTTGGACTTAACTGTTTTGTTGATTGTTTTTAAACGCCGACTGAAAACTGCACTCTGCAGTTTGGCCTACACTGTTTAGGTCACGTGACTAACCCCATACTTATGATTCTTCACTTGTGAATGACTTAATTTAAGTGAACAACCATGTAATAATAATAATAATACTCGCCTATCTTACTTGCGTTAATTAGTAAAACCCTCAGCAAATTTACGAGTAGCTTTGGCTGCAGATTTAAAACCAGACATTGTTAAACTAGCGAAAAAATAAACAATGACACGTCTCATCAGCTTCCACATCTACAGCGACCGTCATCTAACTTTATATGTCTTCAATTTGGTCTTCAGTTCTTTGCCATTAGCAGAGTTTGAAATTTAACTGTGTCTGTTTGACATGACTAGAATACGGCCTGTCATAGTTAAAACAATAGGTTGTAACAAATGTAAATAATGTAATGATTGAATGGCCTTTCATGTTTTCGTCACTTTACTTTAGGTTTTTAGATAGCTCAGATTCTGGAATATAATATTGACAAGCATTTTTGCATTTGGCCCGCGAGGACATGGGAGACATGTCATTTGGTCCGCCGCCCAAAAAGTCGTGACACCCCTGATTTAAGACAATTAAAGATTGGACAATACACAGAACTGTTGTTGCATGCTTGTTTGCGCCTTTTAATTTAAAAACACATATGTACGTTGATGATATTCAGGCCTATTCGCATTCCAGCCCCACTAATGCACTGCAGATCACTCGTGAATTTGTTGAAGCCTCTGACTTACTTCGTTCATGGATGCACTCAAATCGTCTTTTACTTAATCCAGCTAAAACTCAGCTCATCTGGTTTGGTACTCGAGGTCAGCTCTTAAAAATTGATCATATGTCTGTGCAGTCTGCCTTCCCTGGCCTCTCTTTCTCCTCCTCTGTCCGTGATCTTGGTATAATTCTTGACTCTGAGTTAACCTTTATGGATCATATTAACTCACTTTGTCGCAGTGATTTCGACGACGAAATTACGGCAGCATGTTTTGTAATGTGATGCAAAAGTTTGATTTAAAATTTCAGAGCTTAACCATTCTTTTTAGCTGTGGATATTTCTCTGTGAGGTGATGGTTAAAGAGCGTTAAGTTGTGCTAAATGCTTCTTTTCTGATTTAAAAGAACGTGAAGAAGATTATATATTATATGTTAACAGATTATGAAACATTTTGGGAGTGTTAAGGCCAAAATTTTCCTCCTAAAATATAATTTACTGCTTTAAGCCGAGGGCTTAGAGCAACACCGATTGTTGTTTATTTTTGATATTTTATCATGATGAAATTTGTTTATTTTGCTAGACTTTTGGACTTATTTTGCCAGATAAAAAGCTGAGAATTTTGCATTGTTTGAATTGGAATTCATTCGAATGCAGGTGCTCAGATGAGGTTTAAATTGTCTCGGTTGAAGATGTGCAGTCTGTTGAAAAATGTTGAGATGTGTTTTTGTTTCGGTTTATAAGAGAAAGACGACGACGGTCTTCGTTGAAGTCAAAAAGTCTCAGCACAGATACATAATCGGGTCAAAGGAAGTGAACTCAACGATGTCCTTCTGCAGACCGGGGTCTTCGTTGAGGTCCTGCTGGCTGACGACCCTTCTGAGACAATCACCCTTCGCGGAGACCCAGAGAAGCTCGGCCAGGCATTGACTCTTGTCTATTCAAAGGTCAGGGATTGTGCAACCAGATTTTAAGATTTTAAGAGGGACGTTTTTTTATGTTTTATCAGAGCATTTGAGCGTGGCATTCTGACTGTTTTGTTCAATTTGTGGTTTTGTGTTCGACAGGTGAACAGTATCATGATACAGGAAGTGGAGGCGCCTGCGTGGCTGCATCGCTTCATCATTGGACGCCAGGAGTCGAATCCGAGATACATCACGCAGAACTTCCCGAGGGTCAGTCTGGGTCGATCACTCTTTCAGATTCTCGATTTGCTTCTTCAATATATTTTTTGAAAACGTCAAACCGAGTTTTACATGAGCACGTGTTGAACGATGTTGTTGCTCTTTTGATTATTATTTTTAATGATTTGAGTTTATTAATTAGTTCAACTTTGCTGTTGATGGTAGATTAGCAGTGTTGTAGGAAGTACTCAGTTTGAGTACTCAAGTAAAAGTAAAAGTATTATGTCATTTATTTACTTAAGTAAAAGTAAAAAGTACCTATGAAAATAGTTACTCAAGTAAAAGTAAAAAAGTACTCCCCAAAAAGTTAAAAAGTACTCCCCAAAAAGTTAAAAAGTACTCCCCAAAAAGTTACTTTTTAAGTAAAAAGTAAAAAGTACCGCGATAGACGGAATCGTCAACAGCTCCACATTATCATGTTAAATCACATTTTTATTAGGGCCTAATCTTTTAAACAACATGCAGTAGCTTCAACAGTCAACACGTACATATATCAGGGCTGAAAATGTGGTTTAAAAACCTAGGTTTTTTAGGGTTTGAAAAAAACAACTGAAAAAGTCAAAATTTAGGCTTTTAGGGTTTTGTTCTATAAAAAGAAAAATTAAAACTCATATTTAATGTCCTTAACCCTTAACTGGGTGCCCCGAGTAACGCTCGTCCATTTTACATTGAGTTACAAATAGTTGCCCAGTTAAGGGGTTAAAGTTTTTTACTCTCTGCAGACAGAGAAACATACGTGTGGCACGAATTTAGAGAAAGGTTTATACTTTATTGGCTTTGACATGTGAGAAGAGTATAGCAAATGGTTAACCTAAAAATCTAAATTTTATCTTTATAAACCTAGGTTTTTTCCAGCCTTGACACATAGGCCCTATACACCATTAACTTCTACATTAGCAGCGTCAAAAGTAGCCGGAGCTTGTTGTTCATTTTAACAACCTTGCTTTGGGACTAAGTAAGTACGGGAAGCTGGGAATATTTAAATACCGTGTTTGAACAGCAACACAAGTAAATGCAATGAAAGTTGGCGATGAGAAATTTTACTTGTAATGAGACGTGAAAGACATAATGTAACGAAGTAAAAGTACTAATATTTGAATAAAAACTTACTTTGTTACAAGTAAAAAGTACTCTGCAAATTGTGTACTTCGTTACAGTGCGAAGTACTCAGAATTGTACTTAAGTATTGTAACGCGTTACTTCTACTTCGTTACCGCGCAACACTGTAGATTAGTTGATGTAATTGGAGTTTTCTTGGGAAGTGGGGTTAATGGACTCAGCTGCCGTTTTTGTTTTGTGTAGGTGCACATTGAGTTTACAGATGAGAAGGACCACATTCGTCTTGTTTGTCCACCTGACGACATCGAAACCGCTAGAGTCGAATGGGAAACCATCGCCAAAGACCTTGTGAGCATTTCTCATTTCTCCTTTTGTGGTGTGATCAGCAGAAAGTGTGGTTCAGTGCTGACTTTGCAATCGAAATGTTTTTTAGGGTAAAAAATCTGAATAGGCCTGAATATCATCAGCATACATATGTGTTTTAAAATTATATGGTGCAAACAAGCGTGCAACATCAGCAGTATAAAGTATATACAGAAGCGGCCCAAGGACCGAACCCTGAGGGACTCCACAAGTGACTGGCACTTCACGGAAGTAGGTTGAACCAAGTGATGCAATCATGCGGCGTTCAGAGAGATAGGATTTTAACCAGGCCAGAGGAACACCAGAGACACCAAATGAGACAGAGAGGCGCTGTAGAAGATATCATGGTCAACAGTGTCAAAAGCAGCACTGACATCAAATAGGGCAAGAAGAGTGACTTCTGACCGATCGATGGTCCTATAGAAATCTGAGAGAAGATGCAAGAGAAGCGTTTCAGTGGAGTGTGAGGCACGGAAACCAGACTGGTATTTCGGCAGCAAATCATTAGTCTCAAGATATGGAAGCAGCTGACATTACCTTATTGGAATTCTTATATCATTTGTCAGTTATGATCTAATTATGTTATTTTTATTGTATTATATTTCTTTTTTACTTTATTAATTAAGGTCGTACCTTGTTTGTTACTTATATGTACTCTTAGTTTGTTTATGCACCTGATTTGAGTTGAGTAGAAATAAATCATCTTCAATCAATCAATAAAAATCCACTCCCAAGTGGATTTACCATCTCCATATCGGCATATTCATCCTGCCCCTGGAATTTCGCCACAATAACATAACATAACAAGGTTTAAAGTGGTTCAGAAGGGACTGCCCTGTGTGAGAACCACGTGTTTACATACACTTAAAAGACAGAACAGTAGGAACGGTCCACCATGCAACTAACGGTCCAGGAAGTGACGGCCAGGAACTGACGGTCCAGGAACTGACGGGACACCGTTGTGGCCTGGCCGCCTGAGTTTTATTGTTCGGATGTTCTCGAGCCAATCTGATGGGGATCAGGAGTGCTGAGAGACGCCCAGGTGACCGAGATCGAAGTTCAAGGAGCACAGCTCTAGTATTAGTTAGTTAGTATTAATCATTGTCCGACAGTCCATATTGCAACGTTACCTGGAGGCAAAGGTCAGGAGTTGAGTCAAAAGCAACAAAAACAGCGCTAAGACCGTCAACCACTCCGATCGAAACTGCAGCCTCTTAGTGAGTAACGTAGTAACGAGAGGGACTGTGCTGTTAGAGGCCGAGAATGTAGGGTTATTTTATAATTCATTCTAAAGGGGATTTAAATTACAATATAGGAAGAGCTTTGTTAAAGATAATCATAAAAATTGTGTCGTTGTTATTGCCGGGTCTCCAAGACTAGACGGACAAACATCAATAGAGTTGGTCAGTGGAAATTTAAAAAGAGCAATAATAATGGACTGCAAAATCATTAAATATGTATCGTATAATCTGCACGGATTAAATCAGGGATTGCCTTACTTGACTGAGCTTCTGCAAAATAATGACATTATATGCATTCAAGAACACTGGTTAAGCAGTGAAGATATATAAAAGTTAAGAACACTAAATGATAAGTTTATTGTTTTTGGATCTTCTGCCATGGATAAAGCACTAGGTCAAGGGATTCTTAGAGGAAGACCGTTTGGAGGTGTTGCTATATTTGTGGCTGATTGGTTGGCTGGGCAAGTTCAGCTAATAAGTTCTGAAGAACGCTTTATAGTATTAATGTTTGGTAACACTTTAGTAATCAATGTCTATATGCCTTGTAATAATGATGATGAGTTTGTTGACACCCTAGCAATGTTGTCCAATTGTATAGATGACACTATTCATGATTCTATTGTGATGTGCGGAGGCTTTAACTTAGAATTCAATGTTAAATCGAAATTATGGGACGTGTTTTCAACATGTATGGTTGAGGCTAACCTGCATTATACTGATAATAGACTGCCTAAAGAGTGTTAACTCGTTTAGGAACAGTACCTCCACAGCTTGTTCATTGATTGATCATTTTGTAGTTAGTGAGAATTTGTCTAACAATATTATGTCTTTGGATATTGTGGACTCTGGCATTAATCTCTCTGATCATATTCCTGTGCTTATGGAGATGGAAATGCAGCTTAGCAATGGCACTGGACAAGTCTTGGCGCACAGTAAAAGTGGTGCTAGGACCTCATCTGGTGCTAGATCATATAATCTGAGGTGGGATAAAATGGTTTCCAACATCTATTATGAGCAGACTCATTTACTCTTTGAACCGGTTAAGACGCTGTCAAATTTCTTTGTTAAATCCAATGAAAACTCAGGCTCATCAATAGAATTTGTATATGATAACATTGTAAATAGTTTAAAGCTTGCAGATCAAGTAGTGCCTAGGGCTCCAGTCAATTTTTACAAATTTTGGTGGGATGCCACTCTGAATGATTTAAAAAGAAAATCTATTGAAAACTTTAAGCTTTGGACAGCTGTGGGCAAGCCTCGACAAGGGGAAATTTTTATGAAAATGAAGAAGGCTAAAGCAGAATGTAACTTTGTATAAAAGAGAAAGAAAGTCATAGTCGAAACTTCTTCAGTGATGAGCTGAACGACGCATTGATGCGTAAAGATATGGAGACCTTCTGGAAATCGTGGAACAGCAAGTTCAAACACAGGGGAGGTAAAGGGTCTAGCCAAATTGTGGAGGGTGCCAATATCGAAGCTGATATTGCTGATGTTTTTGCCAGTTTCTTTAAAACTGCTTGTACTAGCAACAATGCTAATGCCCATCTAGATTCGAAATTGAAATTTGAAGAAAGTTATAAGGGGCATTTGAAAAGTAGTTCCCACTGTCCTATGCTCATGGTTGAAGATGTTGAAACTGCTTTATGCAAATTAAAGAGGGGGAAAGCCTCAGGTTTTGACAATGTAACGTGTGAACACATTTTATATGCACACCCAATTGTTTTATCGTGCATTACTGATCTTTTCAATATGATAATGCAAGTTGGTTGTGTACCAAAGGGGTTCGGTAGAGGGATTATGATCCCCTTGCTGAAAAATGGATGCTCAGATCCTACGAAATGTGAAAATTATAGAGGAATCACCGTAAGTCCAGTAATTTCGAAAATTTTTGAACATTGTCTCCTGGAAAAATTTGGGTTATACCTTATTACTTCAGATTTACAGTTTGGGTTTAAGTCTGGGATCGGATGTGCAGATGCTCTATACACCCTACTACTTTCCCGGAAGTACAACTGAACCGCCTGCAGATGATTCTGAACGCGTCTGCTCGTATGATCTACGGAGCTCGATGGGGTGACCATGTCACCCCCTTGCTAAAAGACAAGCTCCACTGGTTACGTGTTACAGAGCGAATCACCTACAAACGATGTTGGATGACTTTTCGCGTACTCAACGACCATACTTGCCCGGGCTATTTAACCGAACTTCTCCATAGGATCATGCTAACAGAGCGTCGCCTTCAGCTGAGGTCAAGTACTCGGGTCCACCTGGCGGTTCCTCCCCCGTCAAAGACGGCCAAATTTGGAGAAAGATCCGTCACTCGTGGGAATCCAATTTTATGGAACTTGTTACCAGACGAAGTAACTAAAGAAACGAAGCCTGATTCGTTTGCAACGAGACTAAAGACACACTTATTTAAGATCTCGTATAAGTGTAATGTGTGAAGCGCTTCGCTAAGCCTGACTTTAAATAAGCGCTATATAAGTTGACATATTGACATTGACATTGACATTGACCCTGAGGGGAGCTATAAAATATTTGAACCAGAACAATTCTACAGCTGTTATTTCTGCCCTGGATGTATCTAAGGCATTTGAAAAAGTTTGTCATTATGCGTTATTTCTTAACCTTCCTAGCGTTAACAACGAGTTGCGGTCGTCGAGAATTCTGAAACTAAAAGCGTTAAGGACGTCTCACGGTCGTCTATTGTCTACGTCTCCAGTGGAGCAGGTGCAGCTGCAGGAGCAGGAGGTGACCACCCACTTAATTGCCTTGGTGACACGCCCAACCAAATGGAGCCGCGGTCTGTGTCACACGAGGTATTCTTAGTGGACACTCTGAGCCAATTATTGGCATTCCAATATCCAATGCAATTCGCCCAAAAGGAGCGAACCATTGTTTGCCGCTGATTAGTGTGACAGATGGGATGTTCCTTCGGAAGCATTGTAAGGAATGCACGGAACGCTTTATGCATGGAAAAGTGCCAGAGAATGTAATGTCAAGGAGGTTAAGCTGGCACAGAGAGGGGCACAACGATGCTTTATTGATATCCTTTTGGATTGGTACTCTAAATGTTACGTCAATGTTCGATGGGGGAATGCTCTCTCAGAGTCATTCAATCTCATGGCTGGGGTGCGTCAAGGTGGGGTCCTCTCCCCTGTGCTTTTTTCTGTATATATTAATGATCTAATTATTGCACTGCAGAATTCTGGCTATGGTTGTCATATTGATGGACTGTTTTTGGGGCGTCTAATGTAAGCAGGTGACATCTTGTTAATTTCGCATTCTATTACTGGGATGCAACATATGTTAGATATATGTACCGCTTAGTCTTGTGATCTGGATCTTAAATTTAACACTAAGAAATCAATGGTTATGCGAGTCGGTAAACGTCATGCATGTCTGTGTGCGCCTCTGATTTTGGATGGTGTTGCTTTGCCATATGTACAGGAGATTAGATATTTGGGTGTTGTGTTAAAGGCAGGTCGTTACTTCAGAACTTCTATTACGGGAGTTAAATTGAAATTCTATAGAAATTTTAACAGCATATATCATCATTTAAAATCAGCTTCTTCAGAACTAATCTGTGTTAATCTAGTTAGGTCATATTGTTTGCCTTTGGTTTTGTATGGCACTGAAGCAACATATCCTAACAAAAGCACGTTAAATGCTTTGGATAGACTTATCCAGCAGGCTGTTTGCAAAATATTTAACGTTCATTGTAAAGATACAATCGAGTGTATAAGGGATATGGTTGGTTTGCAGCTGACACATGATGCAGTAAAATACCGACAGCAATCCTTTTTACTGAAGTATAAGGGGAAATCGCTATTTTTCTCTGACTGTATAGTAAATGTGTGCTTGAGGTCTGAGGTTATGGATATGATGCAATGAATGTTATGTTAGTTGAATAGGTATTTGAGATTTGTCTGTTTGCTTTACTTCAAGTGTGTGTTTTATTAGTTTATTATTAGTTTATTATTGTTTTTTGTTCTATTTGATGCTGTGCTTGTCACGAAATAAAGATTATTATTTTATATAATCTTCTAATCCTTGAATGTCGCAAGCAATTTTAAATCATTAACTGCGAACAACGCCAAATTATATTTAATTTTATTGGCCCAGACGAAAAGAAACCAAACTAAATTTTGTTACCGACTATATTAGATACGTTAAATTTAGTTCAAATTCATATAAATTATATTCGAATTTAACAACTTAACAATGACAATAATCTGTAAAATTATGTTTTTCTGCAACTCTGGTTAACAAGTTACTTTAAGTATTTGCCAAGTGCTAATATAATCCATAATTTAATTTTAAACAGAGAATTTGAAGGGCATACGAGTTGTCCAGAGGAGACGGCGTTTTAACTTAAGAGAACAACAATGCCATGAAAGTGTTGCTACTTTTATAAACTACGTTTGAAACTCAGTCATCATACAGCCTACATATGATTCAAAAGAATAATCTGAACAGCCGCCTTCCTATCATAGTCAACATGGTCGCAATGGCATTGTTCACACACCTTCCTTACTTTGCAAATACAATGACCTTCTCCACACTCAGCCTGGCGCTTACGGCATGCGACTAAAATGACTGGGATCTGCTGAACCATTTTTCCAAAAACAGGTAGACTGTAGTTTGCTCCATTTTGAGGCGTCAACTGCCATCCGGGAACCTGAGCAGTGCCGCCATTTTGCTGAGTCATCTTCCATCCGATAGGTATAAAGTTGCTTGTTCCGTTTTGTTGCATCAAATACCATAAAGGAAGTTGATCAATGCCGCCATTTTGTTGATTCATCTGCCCAGCAACAGGCACACAGTTGTTGGCTCCGTTTTGTGGCATCAACTGCCATCCGGGAAGTTGATTCAACTGCCCAGCAACAAGTAGACCGTTGTTGGCTCCGCTTTGTGGCATCAAGAGCCCTCCTGCGAGTTGACAATTTCCGTCATTTTGTTGATTCATCTGCCCTGCAACAGGTAGACCATTGTGGGCTGCGCTTTGTGGCATAAGCTGCCCCCATGGAAGTTGACCAATTCCACCATTTTGTAGATTCATTTGCCCTGCAACAGTTAGACCGTTGTTGGCACCGTTTTGTGGCATCTGCTGCCATCCTGTAAGTTGACCATTTCCGCCATTTTGCTGATTCATGTGCCCTACAACAGGTAGACCATTGTAGGCACCGTTTAGTGCCATCTGCTGCCCTCCTGGAAGTTGTCCATATCCGCCATTTTGCAGACTTGGAGTCCTCGAGGCCGTGGCCTTGGCCTCGAGGCGCCTCGAGGCCAAGTGACGCTGGCCTTGGCCTTGGCCTCGGGATACAAGTCCTCGGCCTTGGCCTCGGGATACAAGTCCTCGGCCTTGGCCTTGGCCTTGGCCTCGGGTACAAGTCCTCGGCCTTGGCCTTGGCCTCGGGATACAAGTCCTCGGCCTTGTGTACTCGAGGCCAAGCCCTCACACCATGGAATTAAACAAGAAAATCGTGCATTCAAAATGTTGGAAGTGACGAATAATATCTGAACAAAACGTCCTCTGTTCAATCCAAACGGTAGACCCTGAGAATTCCTGCTAGCTCTAGTAGCTTGTAATTATGTTGCTTGCATTGACAAGGCTGCCATTGTTTGAAGCGAACATTGCCTCAGGGATTGAAGTAGGCATTTGGACCAGATAATTGGGTTTCTTGCTAATAAAAGTATTAAAAGGCTTGAACCTAAATGGATATATGGCGTCTATTTTAGAGTGGTAATTGCATTCTTGACAGCGGCGGCTTCACAGGGGGCCGGGGTTTATTGTCTCTAAAGTATAACAGAGACACCTGCGAGGCTGCATCTGCTTAGGCTAAGGAGGTTGTAGACTGGTCGCACTTGGAAAAGAAAAGGCGCCGTAGTGACAGCAATCTCTGCTGTACCTATTGCTATTAAAGTTTGTAAGTAAAAATACGCAAGCAAAGAATATGGCCACAAATGAGCCTAGCATGTTGAAGTTTGCTTTCACCGATTTCAAAATAATAAATGAAAGAAAGTGGTCCGCGAAATGCAAGCATTGTCGCGAAATAATAAGTGAAACTCGAGGAACTTCAAGTGGGTTCAAGAAACATCTGGATATAAAACACGAGACTGGCAAACAGCTACAAAACATCAAAAGGTATTTTAATTTTATTTTTAAAACATGGTTGGTAGTAGGTACTGGACCTTACTGCCATGGACGCCAATCCATAAGGAGCCAGGGCACCCAATAATTCGGGTAGGGGTCCAGCACTTGTTTGGCCCCCAAAATTTCATTATTTTGACGTTGAATCTGCCCAAATCGAGTGTTGACCCTGATCAGCGCGCAATTTGCAGGGAAAGGGGGGATTGTACCCCACTCTCCATGTACATCCCTTCCACTGAGGTGGCTACTACAGGGCCGTTTTAAGGTCTTCGTAGGCCTTGGGCACTCTCATCTTCGTAGGCCCTCCTCAACTTAAACCTCCAAGTTGCCAACTACGCAACCAACTGTGGATTAAACTGTAGAGTTTAACACTTCTGCGTTTTTCATGACTTCGTGTTTAACGCGGGGCGTTATTTGGGGGCAGGGGCGTGGCTCCAAAAAAAATGAAGAAATAATGTAACAAATAAATAAATAAATGTAAAATGTGCAAAAAATTTGGCAAAAATTTGGCAAAATGTACCTAAAATTTGGCCAAAAACGCCAAATATCTGCTGGCCTTGGCCTTGACTTTGGACCTGCTGGCCTTGGCCTTGGCCTCGGACCTGCTGGCCTTGGCCTTGGCCTCGGACCTCCTGGCCTTGGCCTTGGCCTTGGCCTCGGACCTCCTGGCCTTGGCCTCGCCTTGGCCTCGGCAGTTGTGGCCTCGACTCCAAGTCTGCCATTTTGCTGATTCATCTGCCCTGCAAAAGGTAGACCGTTGTTAGCTGCGTTTTGTGGCATCTGCTGCCCAGTGGCGGCTCTAGGGTTTGGCAAGTGGGGGGGCCGTTGGGGTGGCAACTTCTAATCATGCCCAACCATTTGTTGTTTCATCTGCCCTGCAAAAGTATAGGTCCCAACTGACCACTGGGGGCCAGGCTCTCAATCAATAGGGGCACGGGCCCCCTGGCCCCCCCGGTGGAGCCGCCACTGCTGCTGCCCTCCTGGAAGTTGACCATTTAAACCATTTTGCTGATTCATCTGCCCTGCAACAGGTAGACCGTAGTTGGCTCCATTTTGTGGCATTAGCTGCCATCCTGGAAGTTGAATTCCGCCATTTTGTTGATTCATTTGCCATGCAACAGGTAGACCATTTCCGCCATTTTGCTGATTCATCTGTCCTGCAAAAGGTATACCGTTGTTGGCAACGTTTTGTGGCATCTGCTGCCCTCCTGGAAGTTGACGATTTCCGCCATTTTGCTGATTCATCTGCCCTGCAACATGTAGACCGTTGTTAGCTGCGTTTTGTGCTATCTGCTGCCCTCCTGGAAGTTGACCAATTCCGTCATTTTGTGATTCATTTGACCTGCAACTGGTAGACCGTTGTTGGCACCGTTTTGTGTCATAAACTGCCCTCCTAGATGTTGACCATTTCCACCATTTTGCTGATTCATCTGCCCTGCAACAGGTAGGCCGTTGTTGACACCGATTTGTAGCATCAACTGCCCTCCTGGAAGTTGACTAATTCCGCCATTTTGATGATTCATCTGCCCTGCAACAGGCAGACCGTTGTTGGCTGCGTTTTGTGGCATCTGCTGACCTCCTTGAAGTTGAACATTTCCACCATTTTTCTGATTCATCTGCCCTGCAACAGGTGGACCGTTGTTGGCTGCATTTTGTGGCATCTGCTGCCCTCCTAGATGTTGACCATTTCCACCATTTTGCTGGTTCATCTGCCATGCAACAGGTAGACCGTTGATGGCACCGTTTTGTAGCATTTGCTGCCCTCCTAGAAGTTGACCATTTCCGCCATTTTGTTGATTCATTTGCCCTGCAACAGGCAGACCGTTGTTGACTGCATTTTGTGGCATCTGCTGCCCTCTTACTAAAGAAGATCAAATGCCAATCTGTTAAACTTTGTCGATTGAAAAAGAAATTTGACCGCAAAACTCTTCAAAGACCTAAAGAGAAAATTGATTTTTTAGTAGGTCAACTGTCAGAGTTTCTAACCGATGTGCTGTTGCAGTTTGTGTCAGCACAGCTACGTTGCTTAAGGCAAAAAGGCAAAAGAAATCGGGAAACAGATGGACAGATAATGATAAGCTACTGGCATTGTCTATTTATTATCACAGCGCAAAGGCATATAGATTTTTATTAAAGCTATTTGCTCTTCCATCTGTTTGCTCTTTACGAAGGTGGATTCATGACTTTCATCTGATTCCTGGACACAATGATCGGGTCTTTGACGTCCTTGGAATGAAACTTTCTCAGATGAAAGAGAATGACCGCCTATGTGTTGTTACTTTTGATGAAATGTCGTTGAAGGTTGGACTGCATTATGATGCATCAAAAGACTATATCAGTGGATTTGAGGATTTTGGACAATTCCTTGGCAAGACCCACAAAATTGCAGATCAAGCTCTTGTATTTATGGTAAGGGGCCTGATGAGTAAATGGAAACAGCCAATTGGATATTTTTTGTCTAACAGTATTACCAAATCTGATATTTTGCATTCTTTGATGCTTAATATTGTTGCCAGAGTTTTTGAGAGTGGTGGCATTGTAAAAGCCATTGTATGTGATCAGATTTCTTCCAATCGAGCACTGTATTCTAATCTTGATGCGAGTCCGATTAAACCATATTTTTAATTTAGACATGAAAGCAGAAACCACATGGTCTATTGCTTTTTTGATCCACCACATCTTCTGAAGAGCTTGAGAAATAATTTCATGAAATATAATATTGAAATTGAAGATGCCACAATAAAATTTTCTTATGTGAAGGAGTTTGTGAATAGAGATTTAGCTCAGAACATTCGCATGTGTCCGAGACTATCAGAAAGGCATATCCAACTGACAAATTTCTCTAAAATGAAGGTACGATTAGCAGCACAACTCTTCAGCCATGGTGTTGCAGCCGGACATATGACATATGTCTCTCTTGGAGCATTGGAATCTTCTGCTCAACAAACAGCTGAATTTATTGAAATTATTGATCATTTATTTTGACACATTCAATTCCAAAACTTTATACTGCAAGCTTAAGCCACACAAAGCAGCCATAACCTCTGAATCTATTCATCTGGAATTTTTAAGTAGTTGCTTAGACTTATTCTCAAAACTTAAATTTGTCAATTCCAAAGGCACTATACCATACGTTGAAGGTTGGAAACTGTCAATTTCAGCTTTGATGGCACTGTGGAATGAATGTCATTGCAATTGGAACATTTCATTCCTTCTCACCAACAGGATTAATCAAGACTGTCTTGAAAATCTGTTTGCAATTATTAGACAGTCTGGCATTTGTCGTGACAATCCAAATCCTGATCAGTTTTCATCAGCTCTTAGCCATGCAATGGTTAATGTTTTACTTCATCCCCCACCAAATTTCAATTGTGCTTATGACGGTGATGCAGTCGTTATGTCTTTGAAGAACTTTGCAGCTGAGAAAAAAGTTGAATACTCGTTGGCAGCAATTCATGAACCGCCTTTTGCAATATCAGCATCATCTGCAGTACTTGAGATCAACTCTTCATTAGTACCAAGCTTGCCAGAACAGAATACACTACATTATATTGCCGGATGTGTTGCGCATAAAATATACAAATCTGGACATCTGTGCATTAATTCTGATGTTTGTAGTGTTCAGTCATTGTTTGACATTGATAGAAGCACTGTGTCAAAAACACAATACCTGTTGCATTATAAAGCTTTGGCTAGCAGTGATGACGAGTTCGGACATTTATCTTTACCAAGTGATGAGCTGTTTAACTTTCTTTCTAAGTGTGAAGAGGCATTTCTTCTGAATTTTGAAAGCATTGCCAACATGCCAATGGTTTGTTGCAAATTAAACAATAAGATGACTCTAATTGAAACTCAGTTGCCTGTTTGTAGTGATATGTTGGCTGAAATACTAAATTTGTATAATACAATTTGTATATATGCAGCTGTCAAATTTGCTAATAAACGATTGTCTTCTCCTGGATCTAAACAGAGTCGAGAAATTCTCAAACTGTTGCATCTGTGAATATGTTATAATTGTTGTTATTCTTTTGTGGTGATCTTTTGTCAGCCGATTTTATTTCATTGTATACTTGTATTTACCGTAGTCTAAACAGAGTAATTTAACTTTTCTTTAAATTAATGCAAGATGGTGAATTACAATCAGTTTTCCAGTCATCATCATCATCATTCATCTCCATTTGGTGCAATACCTGTTGGTGTCTATTGCAATTTCAGTTTTCCTCCTCCATTCATCTCTCTTGTATGGCTTTGTTAACTTTCTTATATGTCCAAGTTGCACCTCTTTAATGTTGTCTATCCAATCTTTTCATGGTCTTTGGACCGTCTTCCTCTGGTTTTCGCCTTCCATTACTCCAAACATGATTCTTTTTATCAGTCTTTTAATTTAGTCTTGTTGGTTATCTTCATATTTTCCAGAAAGTCTTCATTTTGTAGAAAGCCCTGTGGGCCTTTCCAATTCTATTCTTGATTTCTTCATTGCAGTCATTGCTCCAGGTCAGACTTCCCAGATAGTTGAATTTTTGTACAATTTTGATGTTTTGTTTATCTGTTTCTATTGGGTTTTCTACAGTATTGGTGTTGTGAAATTTGAGCTGGAAGGGGGGGGTTGTGAACTGAAATTCAACGAAAGACAGAAGCTGCATGTACCCGATATGTGATTTTTGGGAAGGTTGCAAAATTAGCTGGGGGGTTCAAACCCCCCTGGCAACTCCAACACTGGTTTTCTATTGAGAATTTTTAAAGGCCAAATGCCATTATTTCAGGTTTGTTGGAATTAATATTCATTCCCATTATCTCTCCTTTTCTTTTGAGTGTTTATTACATTTTCTCTTAGGTGTCTGTATTTGTGGTCTATTATGTCATCTGCCAATTTCTAGTCATATATTTTGTAAATTTAGCTAATCTACTACCATATTACACACTTAATGGATTTAGTTGCATAGCATTTGTTGAAATCACTCATCCAGTGGTCAATCCTAGTTGCATAATGTTTTCATCTGCTCAGTATATCTAATGACATACTGCATTTGATTACCGGTATTTGGGGCTGTCCATTTCCTATTTTTTGATTATTTGTATGAATTATTTGAAATTGTTGATGGCAACTTCACTTGACCCCCTCCCCCTGTCAACAACTGTCAAACTTCTTCAAACCCCCTAAATTGTTGATGTAATTAATGTACAGTCTAGTTAGCATCATGAGCAGCTACAGTGTATTTAGCCGGATTGCATTTGAAATTATTCTGCATTACTTTCATATGACATTCAAATTTAAATATCAGTTGTATTATTGCAGAGATGTAATAATAAGAAATTGTAGAGTGAAAAATTAAGTGGAAAGTATTGTACACAGTATCTGTTATGCTTATGGCTTTCAAAAATTATAATTTGCTCACTGATTTCACTATTTCAAGCTAAGAATTAAAGCTTTTACTATCTTTTCATATTAACTCCGACTGGTCTTCTTTGTTTTTTTAACCTATGAGACAAACACATATACTGTACATTATTATATGAGAGTCATATCATTAGCAGTCTGACTCCCTGTCATTGGGGAGAGATTGTCACTGCCCATTCCATTTGCTATTTAAAGAGTAGACAAGTCAGCAAGCAGTGACTATACAGTTTGCGATTCCCACCACAACGATCAAGCACTGAGTAAAAGTCAAATAACCTCTCTTATGTGTGTTGCAACACAGTGGCGGCTCCAGGATTAGGCAAGTGGGGGCCGTTGGGATGGCAACTTCTAATCATGGGGCCAACCATTTGTTGTTAGGTATTAAGTATAGGGTCCCAACTGGAATGGGCAGGCACTCAATAGGGGGGCATGGGCCCCCCTGTGGAGCCGCCACTGTTGCAACGGCAAACAGTGGACTTTACATGTGGTTTTGAACACAGAAGAAATCCTACCAGGGTTATTTCTTCTTTTACTTAATCCAGCTAAAACTCAGCTCATCTGGTTTGGTACTCGAGGTCAGCTCTCTAAAATTGATAATCTGTCTATGCAGTCTGCCTTCTCTGGCCTCAGTGGCCTCTCTTTCTCCTCTTCTGTCCGTGATCTTGGTATAAATCTTGACTCCGAGTTAACCTTTATGGATCATATTAACTCACTTTGTCGCAGTTGCTTCTATCATCTCCGCCAGCTTAGAGTGATTCGACGTACACTAGACATGCCATCTGCTTCTACTTTGATTCATGCATTTATTTGCTCAAGGCTTGACTACTGTGGTTCACTTTTTGCTGGTCTTCCATCGGTGCGACTTGTTTATGTGTCCGACGAACGTCAGCGACTCCTCCAAGAGGATGCTGAGGAGGCGCAGTTCGGTCGTCAGGGCGATGTCGATGCTGTCGATTGAGAACAGTAATCGGCTGATCAGGTGGTTACTCCTGGGGCACTGATCCAGAGGAACTCTTTCTTGCCAGGATTTAAGGCTAACCGGTTTGCCACCGTCCACTGTTTGATCGTAGAAATGCAGTCGAGTATACTGGTCCACAGTCGCTCGATATCGTCTAGTGGACAGAGGGAATAGACCTGCCCATCATCTGCATAGGCATGTGAAGCCAGTCCAAACGAGCTGATGATGTCCCCTATATCTGCCACATATAGGACGAACAGGAGAGTATCAAGAACCGATCGATGCGGCACTCCACAGCGAACGAGACAAGTAGAAGACATCCAGTCATTCCAAAAGACCGACTGCGTTCTGTCAAACAGATAGTCTCAGACCCATGCTAGGGTTTGTTCCTTGGCTCCGAAGGAAAGTTCGAGACGGCGATTAAGGATGTCATGGTCAACCATATCGAATGCGGCTGAGAGATCTAATAGAGAGAGGAGGGCTATTTGTCCATTGGCTATCGCGCCTGCAATGTCGCTGTAGATTTTCAAGATAGCTGTTTTGGTAGAATATCCTTGTCGGTAAGCTGGCTCATTTTTTGTTATATGTGTGTGGGGGGGGGGTCAAAGGATAAATTCACTTGTCATCGTTCTATAATTCTGATTATAGTATGATGACATGTATAGTATGATGGTGATGACTTTTTTTATATTATTCCTTCATGGCCTTCCTGCATGCCAGCTAGACAAACTGCAGATGGTCATCAAATGCCCCGGCACATCTGATCTTCAAAGCCAAATGGGAAGCACATGTGTCGCTCCTTGCTTAAGGATATGTTCCATTGGCTGAGAGTCCCAAAACGAATTGTATATAAGGGATGTTGGATTATGTTCTGTGCCTTGTATGACCCTGACTTTCCTGCCTACTTAATCAGCTGATACACAAGCTTCCATTCACGGAACGGCATCTTCAGCTTCGCTCTGGACACTGTCAAGCTAGTCGTTCCGCCAGGACAGTGAAATTCGGTGATAGGTCCCTCATGCGGGGCAATCCTGTACTCTGGAACTCATTACCTAGCACTGTGACAAATGAGTCAAATATTGACCTATTCGCCAAGAAACTACTAAACACGCACTTATCTAACATCTTGTGTGAAGTGTAAAGTGCTCTTGACTTTAGCTTTTAGCTTTGATTATTGCACTGCATAAATTGTCTGAATAACATAACATAACACAGAGTGGTTTCATATCGCCCATGGTCATAAATTCCAGAGTATTCTTGATGACACCACATAGAAAATTAAATATTCAGAAACATATGTAGTTAAAGGCAATAAGATGATAAGATGGCAGATTGATGACATGCTATAGCATGACCCTGACGGAGCAGGATTAGCCTAATATACCAGTAGACATTTAATTAAAACCCTCCTGCCAATTTCTATAGCCAGGGCTAACCCTTTCGACCACAAAACTAAAATGTTATGATATTATCTCTTATATTTCATTTAAAAGGTAAGAGGTAGTGAAAACAATGTTCCACGTTTTGTTTGTTCCCAGTAGACCTACTTGTAATTAATTCATGCAGGCCTACTGATAATTACATGTAACTGAACTTTAATTGTTTTACTTTATGCTTGGATTGAAAACACGAGTGGATTGGGAACATCTCTAAAGCCAGGAAATATAGATGATGCTGAATATGCTGATGATACATGTCTAATAGCAGAATGCCTCTTAAGGATTGTAGAATTAACAATGGCCTTAACAACAGAGTGTGGAAATTTGGACTAAAAATAAACAATAATAAAACAAAAATTATGCCAATTACAAAAAAAGTTGGAGTTTGGCCAATAGTATCACACAACAGAAAAGAAATTGAAATAGTGAAGAATTTCGTTTACTTGGGAAGTGAATTGGAAGCAAAAGGAGGCTCAGACTTGGAGACTAAACGAAGAATAGCAATGGCAGGATCAACCTTCAGCAGGCTACATACCAAATTTTCAAAAGACATGATGTTGGGATGAAAACAAAACTAAGAATTCTCAACACTTGTGTAATACCAATACTAATATATGGATGTGAATCTTGGACCATAAAAAAGAACTGGAGAAAAAAATGATAGCAACAGAAAATAAATGGCTTAGAAAATACTAATGATTGGATACAAAGAACATATAAGAAGCGGGCAGGTGTAGATGAAACCGATGTCATTCTTCCAGCGTCGGGTTGGAGAAAGCAGTGAGACGTGGACTGTTATAGTTAGAGAAAGATGCCGACCCCGCACTCGCAGTCTTATCTCGTATTCCTCTGATCTTGTGATCAATATAGCGGTGATAATCCTCAGCATTGAATTCGGGGCATAGAGCTGAGCCCTCTCTACTCTCACCAAGGAGCGAATTGAGAGCCTTCCAAGTTCCCTTCGTATCGTCATGTGCTGACTGCAGCAACCCCTTCCAGTATCTCCGGCCTTTTTGTTTCACCAGGAACCTTCTTGATTTAAGAGTGGAGGTCAGAGATTTTCGCGCTTCATCTTCCATAGCAGTACCTTTGGATCTTCTATAAGCCCGCTCTGCACGCCGCACTGTTCTGTGCACCTATCTGCACTCATCATAAAACGGGCAGTGAGGGCGAACACGAACCCTCATCTCAGTCACTGGGGCTAATTCATCGAGTAATTGCACTATAACAGAGTGATAAAGTTCCGCCAGCTGCGATGCCGTCTTCTCATGTCCGATTGATAAACAGAGCTCAGATTCTTTAAGCCGCAATATGAAGAGGTTCTGATCGAATTTCTTCCAGTTCCTCCGCTTGACTACTTTGAACTCCGGGGCAGGCTGCACAGTACGTGCTGACCAACATACGAGCTTATGATCAGATAAGCCCATTTCCTCTACTACAGTCTTGAGCGGCGCCAAGTCACACGGTCCAATCACAACATCCAGCAGTCCACCCATTTCGTGAGTAGGTTCATCAACATATTGCCGCAGATTGAATTCTCCCAAGATCTGGTTTAATCTTTGACAGGCACTGTCCGCAGGCTTCTCCAGATGTATATTAAGATCCCCAGCGACATAAAACACACAATTGTACGTCACAAGAGACTCGAGAAGTAGCGTAAATCCTTCATAAAATCGCTCACAGACACGTTGAGACCCTGGTCTGTAGATTGCAACCAGGACTACAGTCGCCTTTGTGCTACCAACCCGGCAGCACAAGTACTCAAATGTAGTTGGCTTGAGTGTAGTCTTCAGTTTCGTGATATTAATTCCATGTTTCGAAATCACAGCTAATCCACCATGGTTAGTCCAGTTCACTTCAGTCTGTCGAGCGTCTGCAGCAATGGGTCGGGCTGCTTCAATAACGTTCAGACCCAGACCCCATAGCCTCTTGATGGGGACAGCGTCTGAGTCTTCGTGCCAGGTCTCTGATAAGATAAGTAGGTCAAGACGAAAATCCTCCATAAGGTCAACTACATTGTCCACCTTGCTACCTACAGAACGGATGTTCTGAAGTCAAAAGCCAAGTTCTCGCGCTTGATAATTAAGGTGGCGCTCGATTTTAGGATACAATAACGACGGACGAACTCTTGGACTTTCAAGGTCAGACAGCAGGTGTGTCTCCTTGCTGGAATGTCGATTACCGATAACAATCGGTATCAGCTGATGATCGCAAGATCGGCGATAGCGACTGTTGTCACAGGTGCAGGCGACCAGTTGGTTGAGATGACCAGTTGGTTGAGGTCACATCGACTGCAGCTCAATGCTGCTAAGACGGTAGTGCTCTGGATGGCTGCTGAGAGACAGAAACACTGGATAACATCGTCTTGCATCTACATCGATGGAACTGAGGTGCAACCGGTGTCGATCGTGCGGAATTTAGGGATATATCTTGACAGTACATTATCAATGAAGTCACATGTGGCAAATGTAGTGGCAGGGTGCTTCAAAGCTCTGCGGCTGATCAGGAGTATCCGTCGATCAGTGTATGCCAATGGTCTCGAAACACTGGTCTCCATAATGATGTCGACCAAATTAGACTACGGCAATGCAACTCTCTCTGGGCTACAGAAATACCTACTCAGCCATCTCCAGTCCATCCTGAATGCTGCTGCGCGAGTGATATGCCAGGCCTTATTAGGCAGTCACATTACTCCATTGCTACGTGATCTGCACCGGTTGTCTGTTCCAGAGCGGATCCATTTCAAGCTGGCAATGTTGACCCTTCGTTGCCTGAATGGAGCCAGTCCAGAGTCTCTTGCATCCGAGTAACAACGAGTGGCTGACCACGCGGGCCGGCAAAGATTGAGATCAGCTGGATCCACTTTATTGGTGGTCCTGAGGACACGCCTCCAAACCGTCGGAGATCGAGCACTTCCCGCGGTCGCGGCTCGGGTATGGCATTTTCTACGTCCATCAATACAGCTCTCTCTGACTTTGGATACTTTTAAGGAGAGACTTAAAACATGGTTATATCGCACGAGTTATTTGTAACTTTGTAATGTGTTCACGCAGTTCGTTTGAACGAGTTACCAAATTAATCAGTACATTAATAATAATAATAATAATAATAATAATAATAAGAGGTGTAAAAACTAGGAATCATTCAGAAATTGCCTTGGACAATCCCCTCGGCAAAGTATCATCGTTTTTGCCTCGGCAAATACTTGACCTGCCAGACAAATATTGGCATGCAAATAGTTGCCAATAATCATAAGCAGAGTTGGGCTACAGTGACACTTGGCTTTGTTTAACTGAGCTAGTAGCCCCCATTAATGTCACGAAGACCACCCACAGTCCCACATTGTGGCTTCAAGTTGTCATCTCCGTCTTCCTCTCCTCTCCATGAAAATTGTCTCTCTTCATCTCTTTCCTTCTTTCTCATAATCGGAACCGCAAATATTTTCATTAAGATACTTGGATTTGGTACTCGGTGAAAAAAGTGTACCCGGTTGATCCCTAGTAAAAACTGTCAAAACAAATAGGGTGATGTGCTCTATGGGCAGCCCCTTGAGACTTTGCTGATCAGTGTAAACAATCTTGCCTAACCATGAACTCTGTCCATTTTTGCTGCAAACTCGTATTCAGAGACATTCTATCACTTGATTTCTGTTCCTTTAATTTCTATCAATATTTTGAATCATATGCTTTGTGCAAATCATTAACCTCTTTACTGTTTAACCCAAGCCTGACTTGGGTTACATTATCGGCGCTCAACTGTTTATCCAGAGTCCCACTTGTGTAGTACTTTGCAAGACAAATGCTAACCATTTCACCCGAGCCTGGCTCATTATAATATATATGGGTATAGTATCCATTTATTTGCCAGATGGTGCTTATTTTTCGAATATTTACTATGTTAGAGTGAAGAAATTGATAATTTTTGGATCACATCCCGTTATTCTCAAAGCTGAGATTTGCCTTTATCCAAGATGGTGGCAAATAGACGAAAGTCAGCGCGTGAAGCTAGGGAAATGTTGTTAGAAAGCAGCCATGATTTGTTGGTGGTGGACAGCAAAAGCAAGTTAGAGTCAAGTCTGAGTGATTTCAAGGTTACAGATGACGACGACAAATGCACAGGAACGATGATCTATGATGTCAGATTGGGTTTGCTTGGCGTGATAAACAGTTTAGTCAACCCTAAGACTCTACTTCACTTGATTTATTCTGTTCCACTGACATTCCATACAACTTTTCTGCTCTTTTCTGGATTTGGTAGGTGGCACTGTGTGTGGCTGCAGTAAATTTGGATCGTGCGATATAATGTTTTTAGCAGACTTTACTCGTTCTGCGTCTAGTGATGCACTAAAATCTGTACTGGTCGACAGTTCATCCATAGATAGTGCCAGTTTATTCAACATTTGCGCGACTTCGGCGAAATTAAGCACAAAGGGATCTATTTAAATATCAACACCGTTACCATTTTGAAAATCGACGTTATTCAAGATGGCCGCCGCATGATCGTTTATATTGCTACGTTTCGGCTTTCAAGTCATTTTGTGTCTAATCCGCTTGTGAAATAGTCATTTAACCGATCGCACTATGTCTCACCATGCACAATAGCCGATCATAGACCTATCTGTGTACTGACTGTAGAAGTCTGGTCACTACTGCCACTATCATGGACACTACTGATCGACGAAACATCAGACCTGAGCTGAATAACCCAGTAAATATGCCTCCACTATCGACAAGGATATGAAGTATTCAGGGGCATCCAGTCTTTGCCACGTCATGGAAAACACAATAATCAGCACCATGGTTAAAGCCCCTGCTAATCACTGTGTTCGCACCCAACAAGCGTATCCACACGCTATCATGAAGAAAGAGCGTCAAGCCCATCACGGGACGGGTCGTCCCGTGATGGGCTTGGATTCCATCAGGACAGCAGGCACTCCCAACCAATTTGAAGACGCCATGAACGACACCAGCTATCAAGTCGCTCTCATGGCCATACTACCAGTACACAAATTCGATCCAAGGTAACAAAACTGTCAACTGAGTCCACAGTTTCGGAACCAATAGTTCCCCGCAAGATCAGATCCAAGGTTTTGAACTTTGGTCTTCATCCATGAAACATGAAAACCAAATTTGGAGGCCTCACATTCCATTTTCTCCAGAGTATTGCTAAATTTATCATGAATTTCTTCAAATAGGATTGAATCATCTATCAAGAACATTTTCTCTCTCCTTTTTTCACCTCTAAATTCCCTCTCTCTCAACTTAAAGTATCAATACAATCACTTTATGACACTTATTACCTGCATCGAGTTAATTGAGCTATGAATACTGGATAGTAATAACTTTTCTAGCCTATATGAATGATATAAATAGGGCTGTACCGGATTTCAATTTAAGCTGGAGTCGGATTTACAAAGTAAAACCCGACCAGAGCCGGAATCTTAATAATAAATAAAAATCAAATGTGTCTGTTTTTTTGCAACTCTATATAAAAGCTCAGAAAGTTCTTGACATATTTCTTTGAAACTTTTTAAACACCTTCCATTCTAATAGGAGGGCGTTTATAGGTTAACATGCAAAACTTTTCAGGACCACCTGCATAACAAACTTCCTACAATGCAACAGTATAAAATATCTCAAAATTCTTCTTATAGAAATTTTTATTACACAAAGAACATCAGCAGCAGCACAATCACTGCATACTAGAAGTCCATAATGCCCAAAGAGATGGCAAAATTCACAACAGCAAATAATTCTACTAAATTGCTTTGCCAAAATGTCAAGGTATAGAAAGGACAAGTCGTGGCATTTGCTCAAAACTAATGAGAAACTGTTTGTGGCTGGGTGATTGCCGACAGAAATGTCGATATACCTATGGTAGTAAAAGTACAGCATTTGGCCATTCACTAACTAAAACCACAATTCAAGTATTTAAAGAATGCACCAGACCACACAGTCTAACTCTAATGTTACTCAAGAGCTTCGGCGGTTGGGGCAAAGAGTCAGAATAAATTGGACATGCATGTCTTTCTGAACCACAAGAAGGGCAGGGTTTCGAACCCTATCAATTCAGGCAGCTGTGAGATTGCAGAAACATAAAGAAATTGTTATCTAATGGTGTGGTGTTAATAAAGTAGTTGTTTCTCATATAGTCTGCAAATATGCTCATAACTTAAAGATTTGAATCTAGTATTACCCTACATTTTGCGGCAACTCGGGTGGAGCCCAGACCCTGCTAGAGAGCAAATGACTGTTAGTATAGTCACAAGAAGGGCACAGGGGATTTGGGCTTCCAATCAGTTGTGGCCGGTGACCATGTCGCTGGGTTGCGCAACCCCCAGCGAAACTCCCAATTTTTTGCTGCACAATTTGTCAATAACAATAATAATTTCATATGGAATTTTGCTTGGTGCAGCAAGCCAATTCCCGATCAGAAAACTTAATAGGTTTGAATGTTTCACTGCGCACTGGCGGTTACGGCGTGCTGTTAACTGTATGTTAACCTTAACCTTAACTTAACCTTAGCCTTAACTAACAATACGATTTCCACGCTGCGTATGGACCACATAGGCGTAATACAGTATTACAGGAGGGACTTTGCCTTGCTGAAGTAGGCGTGGCTGGGTCGCTCGAGGGTAGCGACCGGGGCTACCAATACTAGTACATAGTAGGTCTTGGTTGCGACAGCAGCGACACGCACCAGACTGAGACATCCTCTGTGGGAGAGGGTGCTGGCTTGTTGCCAACATGCCTTAACTGGCTTAAGGCAAATCGTCTGCCTCTGCCCTTCGCTGTATGAAGCTGAGGCGACAGAACAGAGAATAGATGAGTTTTACTTTAAAAAGTCAATCTGTGGCGGTAAATTCTAATAAAATGAATTCCCAGCCTAATTTTAAAGGTGAAATTTTTCTCACCAACATTGCAATCCCCACTTCTTAGGCCCACCGGCCGCCACTGCTTCCAATTAGACTGGTAGTGAAATTCATGCAAAACTGATGAAATATTTTATCAGCTAAGGGGCAGGGGATTTCCAATATGGTACTAAAAATATGAAATATGCTCAAATGCTCAAGATTGGAATCAAATATTACTTTAAATTCTTTGGCTGAGGCTCTGCCCCAAACCCGTTATAGAAGCTCATG
The DNA here is from genome assembly GCA_018105865.1 of Metaphire vulgaris. Lineage (NCBI taxonomy): Eukaryota > Metazoa > Annelida > Clitellata > Crassiclitellata > Megascolecidae > Metaphire > Metaphire vulgaris. Next base: position 3,780,902 of record CM030856.1, read on the forward strand.
ACACTCCTTCAAACCCGCCTAATCACAACTGGAAATGTTGGTTTGCTAAAGCTTTGGTGCTCCCTCCATTCCAGAGCCTTGGCAAAGCCCGTAGGCAGACAGCAAAATTACCAAGGTAGAACAAAATTGGTGGCATCAAGTGAAAATTTATAGAAATTGAGCTAAGGTTTATCTACAACAAACATCTACAAAATAGAGCTAAGGTTTATCTACAACAAAAACATTTCAATTTTAATCTTTTACAGTAAACTGATTAAATCAGTCCAATGAAATCAAGTACTAGATAGAGATTGGAGTTTTCTTTACACTTTAACATTAGCCTTTAGCAACCTAGCATTACATTCCACAGACCTCAACTGCATTTTTAGATCATTGCTAAATTTGAACACTAGAAAGTTCAAATAAAAAACATTTTAAATCTCTAATCACTTTCTATGCACAAAATAATTCAAAAATTTTATGAACTTAAAATGAGATTTTTGAATTTTGAATTTCAAATCATATGTTAACCCATTCAGTTGGGATTAAATTTTCAGACGTCGTCACCGTTTTGGGGATTTAATTTTATGAAAAACGTTCATCAGAAATAAACACTGTAACTTTTTAAATTTGCTTTATCTCAGGCTATATAAGAGCTAAGAACATGATGTAAACACCATTGTTTAGCTTTTTTATTCCTCTTTCTAACCATCTGCGCAGAAAAAAATTTGGGGGTAGAGTCCACTCTACGGCCAAAAATAGCATCTACCCCCAAAAAATGTTCAAAGCCCCGTAGCAAAAAATTTTCAGCAGTAACCCCACTTTGGTCAGTGGCAAAGTTGTAAATGGATGTAAGTGGAACAAAATAAACAAAAGTTTGAAAATCGGTCCACATTTGGTAAAGATAGATAAATTCTTACGCGAAAAAGTTGCAAATGTCGATTTCTTGAAGTTATTAGTTGGACCCGTCTCTCCAAAGAATATATATTTTCTCTTTCAAGGAGGATATATAGCTGAAAAATAGGTGCCATCCATCAAATGGATGGGTACTAAAGCGATTTATAGTGGAAAATGTATAGGTTATGTCACGTGGCGTTAACGAAACGCTATGGAACTTCATGATGAGCGCAACGGGTGCCCATTTAGTGAATGCTGGCGGATGACGAGTTGCGCTCGGGATGCCCAGGCTAGGGGTTAATAAAGCATATGCAACTGAGCACCTTAATTCTTTCAACTTTACAAAATTGCAGATGATAGCTTTCGGTGATTAGACTAAATATCCATTTCAAGTTAGATTATTATAAGTACAATGGACACAATATCTATTGTTCTCATCTGATCATTAATTTGGACAACTCATTCTGGAGTGAATGAAGATGTGTAAGTAGCAGGTGGAAAATTTCTCTCGGCAACACCATCCTGAAAAAATTCATAACTTATTATTCTTCAAAAACTCATTAAAAATTTTAAAATATTTTTAATTAAAACTTCATACTTCAAACTTCTATTATCAAAGTGACAGCACATTAATACAATAAATACATCAATTATCACTAATATTTCAACAAAAACACACTTGAGCAAACTTTACAAGGACAAAAGATTAGATTGCATTCCACATGGTTCTTTAAAATCTATAATTTTTCTCTTTTGAGCAAATTGATTATTCAAGATTAATTATAACACTTAAAATATACTTTGTAAATTCCAAAATTTATCAGTAACTTGGTTGAGTAAAACTTAACAACTCAAAAGCAATTAACTAGAAAAGAGTTGCTTAGATTTGAAACAAAATTATGATGCTCAAATGCAGGGGTGGCCAACCTTTTATTACAAGAGGCCATTATAAATATTGATATAGCATGCAGATGGCCACATTTTTTGTTGCCCAGTGTACATTGTTATATATATTATATAACCCTATTGGAGACAGTAAAGAAAAGAAAACTGGATTACTGGGGACATATTTTGTGAACAAAACAGGACGGTCTAGAGCAGGGCTTTTTTGTAAAAAAATACTTTCCAGAACGCAATAGTCAGAAGTCAATTGTCAACATGACTTAGCGGCCAAACAGAACTTTACTATAATGATTATTATCAATACAACATTAAATTCAAGCATAGAAAATTTAGAACTATATCGGTTATCTATTTTCTATTTATGAATTTAACGTTGCAAAAAATACCAGTCTTCAGATTTTCCGGAACGCCGTTTATATTTTCCGGAACGCCGTTCCGGCACAAAAAAGCCCTGGTCTAGAGAAAGAAATAATACAAGGCACAATGCCAGGATCACGAAAAAGAAGTAGACCAAGAAAAAAGTGGAAAGACAACATAAAAGAATGGACAGGACTCACTATAGAGCAGGCGACAAGAACAGCAGAAGACCGCAACACTTGGAAGAAGGCAGTCCACAATGCAGCCAATCTTCGGAGCAAAGACGGTTAAAGACGAGACAAGACAAGTGTACATTGGTAGTGTTTTAGCAGTAGTGACAATCACTGCAGTCACAAAGCAGTAGTAACTGGTAACAGTTACAATTAAACAGCAGTTTACATTTACTATCTTATTAAACTAAGCACAGGAAGTAAGTAAGTAAAATCTCATAAATTTATATAGCGTTTTGGAAAGCAGTACAGCAGTAGCTGCTCATTCTTTTACGCTTAATCTTTCTTGAAATAGCTATGGGCAAGGCGGTTTGTTGGCCGGCCAAAGGTCAGTGTATCCATGAGGCGGGGGTTGTTATAGCTACAGAAGAAATGGCCTTTGGAATAGGAAGACTTTAAGTTTAGACCTAAACGCTTGAGAAGATAGTGAAGGAATTAAAGAAAATGAGGATTCAGAGCTTATTGTTTGACCATGTTGTAGGCTGCGGATGGAAACTGAAATTGAGTTCCAAAGTTCTGGTGCAGCGTATGAGAAAGGAACTAAAAGTCTTACTCATGACTCAATATTGTATACAATAAATAGGAACAATTAAATTTATTTAGAAAGATGCCCTGCAGATCTGCCAATTAGCAGAGTCATAGCAAGAGTATTTGACGCCCAGGGCAAGGTGTACATTTTTTCCCTCCCCCAATATAGTTTGAAAACTGAAAAACTTGTAAAAATTTTTGCTTTTCTGACTTTTCACCACTTTGAGGAGTAAATACTATTGCTTGTCATACAGCTGGCAATGTCTTCAACTTGCATTTTTAAAATTCTTAACTGTGAAGCTCTGATCATAAAAAATCATGGCATGGATTCTGCCCCCCCCAGACTGCACCCAGGGCAGCTTGCCCCCTGCCCCACCTAGTTACGGCTCTGCCAATTAGCAGCTGGTGGGCCGCATGCGGCCCGCCGGTTGGCCACCCCTGCCCAAATGGAATAAAAAAATCATGTTGGAATCCTCAAGACTTTTCCCCAAAATTTTACATCATACAGAAAACTACATTTAATTTTTTTGTTCAAGAGTTTCAAATTCCCCAAAGCTAACTTTCAACATCAATGTTAAAAGCTAAGTACTGTAAATCACCCAGCGAATCCTCATCCTCCAAATATTATTTAAAAAATGTAAAAATAACTGTTGCAACCAGCTTCAACATTACCTTAAAGCAGCAAAAGTGGTCAAAAGTGAAATTCCTAGCCAAAGAGTTTTAACAAACATACCATTTTATACAATTTTATTCAAATAACAAAAAGAAATCAACCACATCATGAGAAATACAAATTATGCAAGATCAAAAACTTTGTAACCAAATGATGTCTAAGTAAAACAAATACATGCATAGTATTTGTTAATTATATATTCCAAATATAAAATTCACTGCAACTACAAAACTATTGTTATTGCTCACAGTAGTGCAACCAACAAAATTAGTAACAACAACAATAACAGTAATTAAATGAATGACCAATAAATGATTACAAGATAAAAATGTCAGTAACAGTCTATAGCCACAAGGCAACATATCTAAAGTTTTTCAAACAAAAATAAAAAAAGTTTCCATCAGTTAATCAATACAAAAAAATTAATTAAAAATGCAATTCCACATATATCATCATTCCACATGATATTCAAGAACAGTCATTTCCTAATTTTCTATTTTGTCATGTTTTACTAGCAATAAGTTTAAAATGCAAATAACAAACGACGCTAAGCCTCACATAATAACATGTTGTTAAATCAAGGTTGAAATGATGTACAGTATATTTATAAGAAAATGATGTACAGGCTACAGTATACACACACACACACACATATATATATATGTATATATATACACACACAAACACACACACACAAAACGGTGATTCATAGACTTATATAGTGCCGTATATACTCGCATATAAGTCGAGAAACTTATGCTGTAAAATTCACTTAAAAACGCTGAGTCAATTTATCTGCAAGTCAATGCAATTTTACAAAGAATTTTTGTAAATTAACACATTGCCTAATGCATTACAGTGTTAAGTCATGTTGTGTCTATTTAAAGATGCATCAGTCAAAAGAGGGTGGGCGTCTGGCTCCTCCTTTCTCAACTTGGCTGGACCACCCAGGTTTCGTTCGGAAGTCACGCTTTAACCCAGTTTCACGGCCGCCAGCCCAGATCTATAGGCAACAATCACGCCGTGCAATGCATTGTGGTCTAATAAACAGATGAATCATGATGCCCACTGTTCTCGGCCCGCGGCAATGTCGCGTGTTGCATTATGGATCATAGCCTGGATGATCTGATTGGAAACTGAAAACGTTTGCATTCTGGCGTTCCTCAATCTCATTGTACACTAAAATTTGCCTATACAAGCAGCTTTTCTAACATATCCCGTAAGCCATAGACGAAAATTTCTATTAGGCCGCAAGGCTCGAGCCCTCACCCACGTTTTGAGAGGTCACCATTGGGGGAAGGCCTAATGGTTGGGCAACAGACCAAGAATTTGAACTCTGTGGACAACAAATACCTCAAGCCAATGACCTTTGGCCTGTAAACAGCCTGGAGATGTCGGGTTGGGGTATGGCATGGCCGTCTGTTTGACCATGCGTCGATCTTCAGGCACTTGGACTCAGTGTACCACAAATACCTTTGACTGTTGACCCATAAACAGCTTGGAGATGTCGGGTTGGAGGATGGAGCTGCCGTCTGTTAACTCAAATTCAGTGTAGATCGGGCATAATTAGACAAGTCAAGAAATCTCTAAGCTCCTAAATTTCCTTGTCGACTTATACACGGGTCATAGCAAATTACATAATTTTTTACCTAAAAACGGGGTCGACCTATCTATGAGATCAACTTGTCCGCGAGTATGTACGGTAATTTGCACTGTCACTTTAAGTCATTCAAAAGCATGTCTGAAAAGCAACATGCAAACAGCAAATGTATAGTTCTGTTTTAAGATATTTAGTTAGGAGATAAATGAAAAAAGAATCAGCTGTCAATTATGGGTGTAATCGCGACAACGATATTGCGATATTATCGTGGAGTTGGTCTTATCGCGATATCGCGATGTTTTTCGCTGCCGCGATATTTTAATAGCGCTATAAAAGTTATGGGTTCATTCGGTTGCTACTGAAACTATGCTCATGAATATTAATGGCACCATCTTCCAAAGTTCCGGTTTGAGACTTTGTGTTAAAAATATCCTATTGCGCTATATAAAGTTATTATTATTATTATTATTAATATTTGCGCTATATAAGTTACGGGTTCATTCGGTTGCAACAGAAACTATTCTCATTAATATTAATGTGCCATCTTTTTAGGTTCCGGTTTGAGACTTTGTGTTAAAAATATCCTATTGTGCTATATAAAGTTATTATTATTATTGTTATTATTATTATTATATTATTATTATTATGGTACAGGAAAGAAGAACACAGCGCCATTTTCTTTTTCTCCCTATGACCAAAGATCATATACACGCGATCTTTGCCTACGACGATATCGCGATATCGTCGTAGAAATAACCACGATATCGCGACAGAAAAATTTCCTACGATTACAGCCCTACTGTCAATTATAGATTTCTGTTTATTAAAGAAAGCATTAAAAGACTGTAAGGCCAAGTTGTAAAAAATTCAAAAGTACGCAAACAGTTTAAATAATTAAAACTGAGACATCAAACTAATATATATTATATGTTATATATTATAATCATAAATTAAGCAACTTCAATAACAAAGACTTTTAAAACAAAAGACTTGTAACAAAATCAGAAAAGTCATTCCACAAAAATCCACAGATAATTAGCAGATAACTGCATAAACAGTTAAACAAGATTAAAGTCAAGATAACCAAAACCAAATATTAATTTAAGAAAAACTGGTTGGCATAAATCAATAACCAATGTTGAAAACGTGCTTCATGATAATCAACTACACAAAAGCAACCACCACAATTTACAACTAATGTCCAAAGGTTCTTTATTTTACATGAGTTATCATAAGAGAAAATATCTTTTCAGCTCAAGATATTTTTCAATACAATTCATCTAATAATATTATGAAAATTAGGGTAAAACAAGAAAAACACATGCAGAAACACACACACACATTTAAAAACGTTCATTATCATTATGAGAGATTGTCATAAATCATAAAACTACTACTTATGCATTTAGTCAGCTTCTGTCCAAAATGCAACTTCCATAAATATTTCAACTGCAGTGGTAGGTGTTCAGTGAAGGTTGCAGACAGCTGGTAGCAAGGCAATGCCTGATATCATATCAGAGGCTACTAGGTCATGCAACAGTTCACAACACCCTATATGCTGGCATTCTAAAGATCACAGATGTATTATTTCACTGCTCAGCTGCTGGTCATAAGAAAGTTAGAAGCACAGATAAATAGGCATAGCAGATGCAACACATCAAAACAACTTAACAGACAAAAGGCATCACATATTGGGAAAATGTAATAAACGTAAGACAAACTTCAACAATATTATGTTCTGAAAGTAAAATAAAGTTGCAAAAACTATTCAAATTGATTCATCATTAAACTTCCACAATAGAAACCAGGCATAAATCTTAAAACTAACAGAAAATAATTATTCTATTCAAGGCACAATTTCTATTTGCAAACAATAAGGCATTGATTGGTTCATAATTTGCTACATACTAGTAATTAACATATTAAAATAATCTTTCACATTTTATGTAATACAAAATGTAGAAAATACAAATTCACTTTGCCAAGCATAGATAGACATGACCTCTTGTGCATTAAACAAATGATCTTACTCATAACAGAGCTTTTGTAATATACATGAGATCAAGCTTTAAAATTCCATAATAAAAACACTAAGCATTTTAATTCAATAATCATGTAAATGTAGGCCCAAGTTTCAGTTTGTCCACAGTATTATTAATCTAGAAATGAACAAAATGAAACAGATATGCCAACTGGAACAACCAGCCAAATGAGCAATGCAACAGGCCAAACCAGCACAACTGTCACGTAGGCTTACACATGATTATTTTTTAAAGAATGACAGAAATAATTCTGTATCAATTAGTGAGACATTTCATAACTGATTACAAGACCAGTTTGACAGAATGTGACTAAACACAACATGGGACATCTACTAGACAAGACAAGACACTGTCATAATCCCTAATCACAGCACAGAACATAAAAACAAAAAGTAAATAGCATCACTGTCTTCACAAAAATCAGTTCATTGAGTCCAATGCCAAAAAGTGAGTTAATTAAATTATCAATTGTATTATAATACAGCAAAGTTTACCATAATGTTTTACCATTTACAAACTACCAGTAAAAATAAGTTAATGTGCTGCTCATTTTCTATTTTGCATGATTCATGAAGAATCAACTAACACTAAGAATAACCTGCATGTTCTGATTCCCTGATTTCCTTTAGTTTTTCAACGACACAATCTATGGCTTCGACAATGCTGTCTAAAACTGGCACGCCATCACGATTGGCGAGGTCAGCAAGGTATGTTCTGGCACGATTATAGTCGTTGATTGCATTCCTTGTCAGCTTAAAATTTAAAAAAATCAATATGCATAGTCAAGGAAACCATTAACAAAATTATGTCAAATTGAATGTGCACACATTACATACCAAAGCAACAATAAAAAGCTTAACAAATATTCATTCAACTTTAAACAGTGGCCTTGCAATTTTAACAGCCACATGATCCAAACATTGTGAACAAAATAATACTGATTATTGGTCCAGCCATGAGGGGTGTCCAGGGGCTGCCATATTTGGGCTGATATCAGTCATGGGATCTGCTCAACCCCAGGCCCCCACTGGACTAACAATGCTCCTGCAAGCCCCTTAGTCAGACTAAATCTCATGTGCATGTCTGTCTTCATGTCCATTAGTGAAGCCACATGAAAGACAGTGATCTGAGAGCCCTCTGAGCAGGTTGACACAAGTGTGGAGGTTCTCCCAAAAACATTAAGAAAATTTTATCTAGGGGTAAGGCAATTGCCATACAGCCCTGCAATTTGCTCCAAAGTTCAAGATTTGAATCTATCATTGGGGTGGCTAGGGCTCTGCCCCACATTGGCATATCCATGAGGGGGTCCGAGCCCCCTATTTGGATTCGTATCAGAGATGTGTGGATCCAAAAATTTCGAGATTGAAGATAATCCGCATCTGCCAGGTTTGGATCTGTGGAGGACCCACATCTGTGAGCATTTCCACTGTCAGGATCCATGGACGATCCTCATTCATGGATAGCAAATACAGTGGGTCTATTGTTTTACTATCTGTCCCCATTACTGATAACAAATTCATTATGCCAGGCAAGGCAGACAACCTGAAACTCTGCAAGTCTATGTTGACATAGTGCATTTGAAAGGCTTGGAATCTTTTTGGTAAATAAGTAAGTAATGTACATCAAGTTGCAACACGTAATTTGTGTGTGTGCGTGTGTAAGTGTGCGCATGTGCATGTGTGTGAATAAGTAAAGACAGTACACAGTATGTCCAAATAATAAGCCAGTAATTGGAGACTTGGATCTGTGGAGGTCCGTGAATTCATTAAATTCTTGTGGATCTGAATCTGATGTCCAGGAGGTTACGCAAAGCTGGGAAGTGCAACGTAAAGAATATAGACGACTTCTCCGACGAAAAAAAAGAATTATTCTGGAATGAAAAAGTGGAAGCTGGGCAATCTGCACAGCAATGGCGGACTCTAGATGCGCATCTTGGATGTGGACGTACACAAGTGTCCTACTCGATTAAAGCTGAGCTCTTCGCCGAGTGTATCGGGGAAAAAAGTGCGGGAATATGGTGACCGGAAGATTCGGCACCGGAAGATTCGGGACGGAAGATTCGGGACGGAAGATTCGGTACCGGAAAATTCGGTACTGGTCATGGAAGATTCAGTACCGATGGGTGCGCGGGGCCCGCTGGGGCTCATGCCACCTTATTGCCCCCCGTGGGGTGGGCGGATAAGACCGTTCTAACGCGGGGGAGGGAAATAACGGCGAGCTACGATAGTAATTGCACGGCAGGTGGGAGCGGTCCGGGAGCCGTTGAATCGGGTCAATTTTCCCTCTGGAAACAGCCTAGCTTAAACCCTGCCTTGCTTTATATGTAAAACGTACTACCGTAGCATATCTATCTATTTTGGGCCTTTTCTAGAAGGTCACATTAAACAGCTCAAGTTCCCTGCACGTATTGCAGATTATTAAGATTATTATTAAATGTGCGGATTATTTAGTGGATATCCTTTCTGATATTATTAACTCATCTTTTAGATCTGGATTCTTTCCAAATGAATTAAAAATTGCCAAAGTAACCCCAATTTTCAAATCGGGAAATAGATCACTTGAATCTAACTATAGGCCCATATCAAATCTTCCTGTATTTTCCAAAGTTTTTGAAAAAATAATGTTCAATAGAATTTTGAAATATCTTGATAAATTTGAAATGTTATCTATCTATCAATTTGGTTTTAGGCCTATGAATTCTACTTATATGCCTATTCAATATTTAATTGATAAAGTTTCAGCTAATCTTGAATCCAAATCTCACGCCATTGGTATTTTTCTAGACCTCACTAAAGCATTTGATGTTATCAACCATGATATTTTACTGAAAAAAATTAAACTATTATGGGTTCAAGGGTCTCTCATATAATTGGCTTAAAAATTATCTTGATAATAGGTTTCAATATACATGTGTAAATAATCTTAACTCTCAACATAAAATGGTTAAATTTGGTGTCCCGCAGGGTTCCATTTTGGGACCCCTACTATTCTTAATATATATAAACGACCTTCCAAATGTTTCAACGTTCCTTGAATTCATTATTTTTGCAGATGATACCAATGTAATAGCTAGCCATACTAACCTCAATGAATTAATTAAGACTATAAATCTAGAGCTGGAAAAACTATCCAATTGGTTTAAGTTAAATAAACTGGAACTAAACCTTTCTAAGACTAATTTTATAAAATTTAACCCTAAGAATAAATCCCTTATCTCATTTCTGATAATATAATAATAAATGACCAAATTATCCACCAAATATCATCTTCTAAATTTTTGGGCGTTATTTTAGATCAAAAATTAAGCTGGAAAGATCATGTAGGCCAGTTGGCAAATAAAATATCTAAGAATCTGAATATAATAAGGCACATAAAGAATTACTTAGAGCCGAGAGCTCTTCATAACCTCTATTTTACATTAATTCACTCTAACTTAACTTATGTAAATATTATTTGGGGAAATAATTATATGACTATTATAGATAAAATCCAAATATTACAGAACAAAGCGGTAAGATTAGTATTTAAAGGATGTACATATATGGATACAAATAATCTATTTAAAAAATTTAAAATTCTTAAAATGGTAAATATTTTCAAATATCAAGCTTCTATCTTTATATTTAAATATATTCACAATCTTTTACCCACTATTTACTACATCATTAAATTTCTTGATTTGCATAAGAATAGCTCTATCAGTATACTTAGAAATAACATAAACCTATATATCCCTTATGCTCACACCAACACTAGACTATTCACGATAAAATACTCAGGACCCAGAACTTGGAATTCTCTTCCCACTAATTTAAAATCGATTATGACCTTATCTCATTTTAAAATAAATCTTAAAAAATTTCTTCTACAAAACCAATCTGTAATTAAGTAGTATCAATCTGTTATTTAATAAGTATCAGCTACCTGTCTTTACTAAAGTATTCCAACAGTTTAAGCTAATTTATTTACCTCATTTAGCCAATTATTATTAATCTTTATTGATCATTTAGGTAACTCCACCTTTCTGTTAAAATCTTGTCCTCACTTGCTAGTATTTAGTTTAATTATACTCATTCTTTCTAGGATTACCACCTTTCGGAATCTATGATTCCTTAGGTAATCCTTATTTTCACATACAGTGTCACTAAGAAATTATTTATGCAAATGTTGCTTCTTTTCATTTTATTATTTATTTTTTGGTACTTAGTATAAGTTAGTTAAAGTTAAATTTTCTAAAGTTTGCATTAAATATACTAGGTATGTATCCTGACATATTTCTATATGTATCATTTGTGTATGTATTGTGAAAATAAAAGACCATTTGAATTTGAATTTGAATTTGAATTTATTGCGAGTTTAAAATCTGTTTACATCCAGTAAGTCGCTGGGAGGAGCAAAAGCGCCTGAACGCTGGGTGTCCACTAATGACGCGCGACAGTTAAAGCGGACAAATACCAGCAGCAGGCGAGGCGTCATCTTATGTGTATGCCGAACCGGTACCGAATTATCCGGTACCGAATGTTCTGGTACCGAATCTTCCACAAGTAAAGTTTTGGTACCGAATTCTCCGGTACCGAATGTTCCGGTACCGAATGTTCCGGGAACCGGGAATATGCATTGCCACTGAAATATATGCTCCACCAACGTTCAAACCAGCAAATCCCCTCCACTCGTTCTGCGCCCTCCAAGCGCTGACGGTAGAAGAAGTCGCCGCAAGCATACAGGCATTCCTGGACAAACACTGCTCCTTGGACCCATTACCACCCAGTCTATTCAAAGAGAGTGCTGAAATTTTAACTCAGTTTATCACTGAGTTCTTCAATCGCTCGATCTCCTCGGGGACAGTGCCCACTATCTTTAAGACCGCTTATGTTGTTCCTCGGTTTAAGAAATCTAACTCTGATGCCTCAGACGTCAAATCATATCGACCGATCTCCAACCAATTGGTTGTTTCTAAGCTACTTGAGCGCCTTGTAGCAAGTCAGCTCAACCAATATCTAACGACTCACAAGTTGCTTCCAAGTCTGCAGTCGGCCTATCGAGCCTCACACTCGACTGAGACAGCGGTCCTGAAGGTAATTGCAGATATCCTACGTGAACTCGACACCGGAAAGGTAGCAGCACTGATACTACTAGACCTGACTTCAGCATTCGATACTGTTGACCACGACACTCTGCTGAAGAGGCTGGAAATAACTTACGGAGTTGGTGGCACCGCACTTGCATGGTTCTCATCATACCTTAACCAGCGCATTTACTCTGTATGCTGCACCAACTCAACATTGGAGAATTACCCAGTCACAAATAGGATCCATCAAGGTTCGGTCCTCGGACCCATCCTCTTTGCATTATACCTGGTCGATCTACTCGACATAGCTCACAAGCATGATCTGCAGGCACACCTATATGCAGATGATACCCAAGTATATGGGAGTTGTCACTCAGCTCTCACCCAACAACTCCAATCACGAATTATGAACTGTGTCACAGAAATGACAGAATGGCTGGGCTCAAATCGTCTCCAGCTCAATACTGCAAAGACAGAAATTATATGGATGGCAACCGGAAGACAGCAGCACCTGCTCCAATCCATCTCAGTCCGGATTAATGGTTATGATATCCATCCAAGCCCCTACATCAGAAATCTCAGCATCTATATTGATAATACCGCCACAATGAGGCAACACATGACATGCAATGTAGCCAGCTGCTTTGCAGCACCAATATCTAACAACTGCGGTTGATCCGCAGCATACAAAAATGTCTCTCTTAACCCGTTCCCGGGCAGTGCCGTCTATAAACGGCGGCCGAAAATCATATCCGAAAGGGTAAAGCCGTCTATAAACGGTGCGCCACATAAGCATCGGACATTGGAGTTTTAAACCGCCCCAGGACTCCTGGAGTAACTTTTCGATTTAGTTTACTATCCATTCGATAGATGGCAGCACTTTCTTCGCTGTTGTTGACTATATAAGCAAGAAAACTTGCCATTGATCGTCCAAATACTGGGATTTTGCGTTGAAATGCCTCGAAAAATCTCAAGTCTGAGGTTTGAAAAATCATAGCTCCGCCAATTTTGGCCCGATCTTCAAAATGTTTGCAATATTATGTTCCAATTACACCGCCCTAAAACTTTCGTGCTCACAGTTGGGGGGTCACCGCTGAAATTTTTTTGCTATTGCGCTTTGAAATTTTTGGGGAGGGGAGGGTTCTGATTTTCGGCTGTAGAGTGGACCTATCCCCAAAATTTTCTTTTTTTGCATGCATGGTTCGAAAGAGCAATAAAAATGCTAAACAACGGTGCAAACCGCATCTTTCTAGCTTCTACATAGCCTGAAATATACTGAGTTGTTCGGTTTTTCAGATTGAAAATCTGTTCGCAAAATTGTCATTTCTTCGAGCAATGAGTAATATTGTTTGAAAAAGCATAACTACTCCAAATTTTGTCCAATCTTCAAAAGTTTTGCATTATTCTGTTCCAATTACACCCCTTTACAACGTTCTCGCTCACAGTTTGGGGGTTACCGCAGAAAAATTTTTGCTATTGGGCTTGGAACAAAATTTGACCAAAATGTTGGGAGGGGTCCTATTTTGGGCTGTAGGGTGGACCCTACCCCAAAATTTCCTTCTTTGGCACAGATGGTTCAAAAGAGCAATAAAAATGCTAAACGGTGCAAACCGCATCTTTATAGCTTCTATATAGCCTGAAATATAGTAAGTCTAAAACTTGTATGTTCACATTTTCACATGAATGCCTTTCCCCCAAATTAAATACCCCGATTGGGGACGACTAGAAAAAATTAAATCCCCCTGCAACGGGTTAATGCCCTGAAGACTTTGATCAGTGCCTTAGTTATCACTAAACTCGACTATGGTAATGCCACCTTAGCAGGGCTCCTGAAACACCTCCTCGACAGACTCCAGAGTGTACTTCATGTGGCTGCATGCCTGATCCATCGATCAAGGAAGTATGATCACATTACGCCACTGTTGATTGACCTACACTGGCTCTCAGCCCCCGAGCGAATAACTTATAAGCTGGCAACCATCGTCTATTGGTGCTTGCACGACATCGATCCCTCCTATCTCCGGCGCGAACTCCAGAGATCGGCAGACATAGACAGCAGAAGACGTCTGCGATCTGGCTCCACTCAAGCACTCCTCGTGCCGTGCACACGCCTTGCCACTGCCGGCGACCGTGCTTTCCCGGTTACCGCAGCGAAAGCCTGGAATCGTCTTCCCATCTGTATTCAAACATCACCTTCTCTGGACATATTTAAGAAGCGTCCGAAGACTTGGCTGTTCGAGATCAGCTACTCTGTTAAATCCTGACCTATATTATTCATGTACTTTATAATATGTTAAAGTAGTCCTTCTAGGATGATTTACCACACAAATCTTAACTTTCAATAAATAAATAAATAAATAAATCCGCCAATGATCTCCACGATCCACAAATGTCTGGTTGGAATCAGTCATGAAATTTGAGCAAAACTTATACATTTTTTGGAGGGGTAAAGGGTGATTGTTAACTGAATCGCTATACATGCTAATATTTACCAACAACAAAGTTCTCCACGTGACTCTGTCTTTTGCAGTTCTGATGCAATTGATAATTGGTTGTTTTGTCCATTCCACAATATCATCCATTCATCATCTACAAGGTCAGCCTCTCTTCCTCTTGCCGTTAATTCTGCCATGCAGTATCATCATACATGATTGTCTGCTCAAACCATGTGCCCAAAGTATTTCAGTTTCCTAAGTTGGATAACTGAGTATAAACACCTATTACCCCTAAGTACTTCTATGATTGAGGCATTTGTTCTATGTTCTTTCTAGCTGATAGACACTATTATTCTGAAAGTTGTCATCTTAAAAGCAGTTATTCTTTTCTGGTCTGCCTTCTTCACTGTCCAAGCTTCAGCTCCATACTTTGCAATGGTCCAGACCAGTGCTTCCATCAGGTGTTTCTTATTCTGCAAACTGAGCAACTATTCCTTCCATATGGTTGTTAGTGTCTTCGTGGTTGATCGCATTAAATTCGAACAAATAATTCTTGTTTTTACAGCACTTTGAGATCAGGTGCCATCTGACATTACTGAGTAGAGAGTGACACGGTAATGGTTACTGCAGATTTCCCATGGTAACCAACGCGGTAATGGGGCCAATTTGGCCAAAAAGTGCAGTATTACCTCGGTAACGGGTTCTTGTCATGCAGTAATACCGTGGGATGGGGACATTTACTACTGTAATACAGCGGTAACGGTAGCAGCATTATCAATGCGATGATAAATAATAATATTGATGATGCTGTGAAGGCGTTCTAGCTTTTCTGCATATAGAGTATTTAGTAACCAAGTAGGTTATTTTTTTAAGTAGGGATGGTGGAATTAATACATGGTGCTAGAGCAGCCAACTGACTTAGCAATGTGCTAGAAGTACAGCCTAGTACAACCTTTTCCTGTGTCCCTTTTAACTTGTATTGTCTTGGGCACATGGCCTATTCTTTTTCATCACTCAAAGTTATAAATGAAAAAATGTGACATCGATAAAGTGATTAAAAGTAAATGCAAGTCAATATCTATCCAGACGTATAACGAATGATGTGTTTTTACAAGAAGGTTGCACAATGGAGAACCACCACACTCAGCTGAGTGTTGATGCTGTTTGTCAATCTTTTTTGCTCATGGACTTAACCTCTAATTATATTACCATTTAACAGTCGAAAACATAACGTTACAATTTACAAGCAAATACTTAGTAGCATATTACGATAAGTGTTTTTGTTAACTTATGTTAACAGCTTACTGCAGGGACAATGAGGGGGCGGAAAAGACTGGTGCGGGGATGGGGACAAATGCTGCGGGGATGGGACGGGGACAAACAATGAGAAATGTTTGGATGCGGGGTGGGGATGGGGATAAAAGTTGTCCCCGTGTCACTCTCTATTACTGAGCTATTCAAAACACCCTCTTCCACAAATGTGGTTCACAGTGAAACAAAACAAGTTAGCTGCAAGTTAGCAAGCTGCAAGTTACCTCTTAGCTGTTTTATTCAATGCTTTCCTTTCTGGTAAGCTTCAATGTCATTCCACTAGTCAGGAGGAAAGGAAAGAACAAATCAAGTTTAAAGCTAACGAACAAGACACCATCTACTTTTGTTCCATCAGCTAATTGTAGCATTCTAATGCAATTTCAGCTGTTCACTCCAAATGGAAGGCAGTGCTCAAATTCCACAAAGCTTCAAAATGTTCCCTTTTTATAGCAAATATGGAGGTTTCAAACTAATTTCAGAAAGTAAGCCTATGTTCTTATGTGACAAATCTTGACATACTGTATAAGAACAAATGTGGTCTTATTTGTGTGTTAGAACAATAATATTGTTTTAAATGTCCTGTACGTATCCAATGATAATACTATCCTTCGAGTTAGTCAAGATTCCAGACACAAATGGATCTACAGTCAGCCAATGGTAAGAGCATCAATGACTTGCTTCTTTGTTGCCTCGGCATGCACTGCCCTTCTGTTTGCCTCACCAACCTCAAGCAAAACTGCTTCTACTCCTCATCATGGGTGAGAAGTGTTGAATTTTTGAAAAAAGTTTAACACCTCTTTCTGCGATGTTGTTGACAACTCTTAGCTGCTTTATTCAATGCTTTCCTTTCTGGTAAGCTTCAATGTCATTCCACTACCGTATTTGCACGATTATTACCCGCGGGTAATACAAGAATTTACAAACCGCAGCCCCCCCTTGCGGGGTATATTCGTATGCGGGTTATACTGGAAACTTAAAACTAGTAGGAAGTCACACAAATGCGGCACAAGACGATTGGGAGGCTTTACCGAATGAAAGAGCGACAGTGATCTAAGTTATGGGAACTCGTCCAATGGTAGCCGGGATGCCATTAATTTAGTCACGTGACCAAGGGGAGACGCGTGATGATTGGCCATAGTGATAAAACCCCATTGACATTTCGATTACAAATATCTAAATAATGAAATCGAAATAGATCTTAACTATTACAAATTTTGAGTCAGAAAGCCATGAAACTTTCGACTGATAGCTCAAGTGGGCCTTAAAGCGGCCTAGAAGAAGAGATCAGGCGAGCCGTATTTTAGTCAAACCACATTCACCACGCCAGTGCAAATAGGGTTATAACTGCTTAAATAATCGTTATAAAAATCTTATTTACGCATACAATTGCAGAATAAATGTCGGTGCATCGTTCTACAAGGGTGGATTTGTGCAGAAAGGTGCAATAAGTGCACAAACGAAGTGTTTTGAAAGCGGTCCCATGGTCGCATAATAAGCTTCATCAAAAATCAGTCATAACTCTTGAAATATACGACCCAGTGGCTGAATCGCCGCTTTCGCTCACTTCCTGAATTGTTTAGGATCATATTTAGGGGCTTTTATTGTTGGATGGCTGTTAATTATCTAAAAATCAGAGTTTTGAAAGCCTAATGGTAAGGATAGCATCTCCGGTAGACGAGCGGCCATTACGCCCATAGATTTCAGTAACCAGTGGTTTTCACACAGGCTAAGTCTCCTAAACCACTTAAAATCACATTATTATTATTATTATTATTATTATTATTATTATTATAGCCGTATATTAAAAATTCAAATTCTCCGCGTTTGCACGTTTGCTTACTTACTTCAACTGGAGTTCCATAAAAGCGGACTTTCAAGTTCATCATACGTTCGTCATTGACAGTGCCGACGTTTTCAAAGCGCCTTTGGCCATGTTGTGGCGCTATAGAAGTCTCGGAAATAGGAATCTTGTTTGTCTGGCCATTCGTACCCCGTTTGATGATGTTAATGAGAGCGGCGACAACGATGATGATGATGTTTTAGGCTGACTAGGCTGGCTGATGTTTTAGGCTGACTATTAAATAATAGTTTTCTATGTCTGCCGTCAAATTATGTAATAACCGTGGGAACAATGCTTGCGAGTATCGGAGTCGCCATCCTTTGCTTGACCGTGAGAGAGTAATTGTTTTTTAATTGTTACTTAGGCTATTTATAAATTTGTTTGCTTGACCGTGGGAAAGTAATTGTGTTCAAAACTAATGTTTGTGTGAAGTTGCCAGTCTTCTGCCTCAGCGGTTTTTTAATTGGTACGTAGGCTATTTTTAAATTTGTGCGTACGTACGTACAGTGGCGTCGCCAGGAATTTGTGGTTGGGGGCAAAAGGAGTCTGGTGTGTCAGATTCCTTACCCACCCCTACCCCCCACCCCTCCACAAAAACTTTCTCACCAGATTTGCGCGAATCTGGTAGGTGGTCTGGGGCAGGTTGGGGGCAGTTGCCCCATTTGCCCCCGTGGCGGCAGCTAATGCGTGCGTATTCAGTAGACTCCTCCCCTCCCCGTACGCAAAATCTAAATCCCAAACCCCTTCCCCTGAGTGCGTAGGTACTAAATGGATGGACCCTAGATGGCAGCAGTTACTTTATTACCGTGGTGTAGTATCTATGCGAAAATAATTAGTTTATGTGCAGCAACCTATAATATTGCTCTTCTTATATCGCTATGGTCCATGAAATAGGCATATTATTGTCCAAATTAGAGCAAAGTAGGCTATTTTCTTTTAATAAAGAGAGTAAATATGGCACTTCATACGTCCATTGGCAAAAGTTTATTTTCCGTGCGACCAAGCATTTCGGTACAAATAATTCCCGTATCGTAAGAATTTTACTAAATTACACCGGTTAGCGGTTTATTGTCAGAAATAGATAGGAAAATACAATTTTAGAGTGTCTTACTTAATTTGGGTGAAACCTTAGGAAGGAAACATGGTGTGAGGCTCTGCCCTTCGGATATATTGACCGTTGCCCGTTAAGAAAAGCTAAGAGTATAAGAATAAGCAGCTACTGCTGTACTATGCCCAAAGCGCTATATAAATCCACACGATTTCACTTACCGGTACATGCCGTACATCATGCGGGTTATATTCGCGTGCGGGTTATATTCGCGTGCGGCTTATGCTGGGACGTTGGAACATAATTCGTAATTTTCCGCGGGTTATACACGTATGCGGGTTATGTACGTGTGCGGGTAATAATCGTGCAAATACGGTAGTCAGGAGGAAAGGAAAGAAATGTGTCGTCTATGCTTATATCTGGATTAGCATCTTTGATGTCTGAGTTGTAAGCGAAGTCTCCAAGAACAACTCCTTCGTTCACAATGGCCAGATTACTTTGTACTTTCCACTCTCTGGGATCCTTGCTCATACCGTACACCAGATCCTCCTTGCCTTCAACTGCAAATTGTTCAGAGAAGAGGGCAAGACCAACAGCCTCATCTGACAAGTATCACATATGTCGTTTGAGAACAGACCTTGCAGCCTTACTAATCTGTGGATCAATTAATTAAAATTTTCCAAGATCAACCCACAGTTGTAGATCTGATCCTGGAGTCTCAGCTTCCAACAGAGCTGAAATCCATGACTTGGTGTAGAGAAGAACACTAAATAATACAAATCTTTCAAGTCAATTTTTTCTGCCTTGTTGAGCTTAAATGAATCTATTTGGTCTTGGAAGACAATGATTTTCACAGCATGCAACAGCTTTGCCATCCACCTTGTATGGCAAACCAGTCCTGGGGCTCTCCAGTGGATTTTTGGTGGAGGACAACCTAGAATAATCATCGTCAGTTCAAAGAGTTCTTGGTAATCATCCCTGATCTGTCGCTCACTGTTAATCACATGTCTCAGGAATTGAACAGTTGATTCTTTGAAGCATTTATAGCCTTCCTTCAGATCCAAACCCCAAAAGTTATCATGATCAATGTTTTCCCACACAGTCATGAAGTGTTTGAAAATGGGAATGCCCAGACTACTGGATGGGCCACAATACAATTTAAATACTTGACAGAATTAGTTCCATCACATGGTGACAGAAAGCCAACCACATGAGCTCATGATCGATTTCCCCCTCAAGCAAGGTGCATGCCCCAGTCACATGACCTGTGTTTTAAGAGGCCGTATCAAAGCTCATCGCTTGCAATTTGTCCACCAGTTTCCACTTCTTCAGTTGACTGTAAACTGCAGAGACAGAAGATGGATTGCAAGAACTAATAGATAAAATAAACAACAGCAGCAAGAGATTTGGACTAAAAATCAACAAGAAAAAAACTAAGGTAATGACAATAGGAAAAACAGAGAAAACGTGTAACATCTTACTCAACAATGAAAGACTAGAGCAAGTCAAGGAATTCTCATACCTTGGAGGGGTAATAACAGAAGATGGAAATTGCTAGAAAGGCATAAAGAAAAGAATTGGATTAGCGGCTGCGGCAATTGGAAAATTAAATAAAATTTGTATGTCAACAGTGCTATGGACACAAAAACTATGGTATACAAGACAATGATACTGCCGATCTTGATGTACGGATCTGAAAGCTGGAAGATTAAGAAAGATACTTACCTTCGAAATGGCATGTTTAAGAAGGATGTTAGGAATCACAAGAAGAGATAAGATCAGGAATAAAGAAATCAGAGGAAGAATGAATATGAAGGACACGGCAATAGACAAAATCCGAAGGAGGAGACTACAGTGGTTTGGACACGTGACAAGAATGGGAGAAGAAAGACTGCCTCTGAGGAGAGCTCTGCACTGTCATATTGAGAGAAACAGAAGTAGAGGAAGACAAGCTAAGAGATGGATAGATAATATAAAAGAAGATGTTGGAAAACAACATCTGAACTTAGAAGAAGAAACACACATGGCAAGAGACAGGAAGACCTGGAGCCAACTCGTATCAAACTCATCGTCATCATAGATGATGGAAGAGAAAGAAGCTCTGGAGCCTTGGTGTTCCATCTGTTGAGCCTTGGTGTTCCATCTGTTCTGGAGCCCTGGCTAAGCCACCTGATATTTATACCTGATTTTCAAAAAATCTTAACAGATTAAGTAAAACTGCAATATTGTCCAAAGCAAAACCTTTATTGCATAATTCCTACTAGACTATTCTTTTTTAATTATTGAAATAAGTTATATGAAATCATTAAAACAAAGAGTGGTTGAAAGGAAAAGACAATTTACCTCCTCATTGTCAATTATGGTGCCATATTTCATGTCCTGTATACACAGAACAATGTTGCAGCCCTGACCAATGAAAAACCCAGCCTGAACACAAACAGTACAAAAGTCACACAGTGATTGCGACTTAAATTATCATATTTGCTTTTCCTCACAGTAGCTACATTATGCTTGAATAGCATCTGATGACAAATGACTTTTTGCAGTTCAGTTCATCAAAACACAAGTTCATCAGAAGCAAAAAACTACCAAAATTCATAAATCACCCAAAGGCAAAGGTTCAACAACACTGCATTGGTGAAACAGATAAAAACACAAAATTTTAGATTAAAACACAACATTGTATATTAAAAGCAAATTTAAAATAACAGAAGCTAACCAACTGCATCTAATCAAATGACTAAACACCATCAGTCACATGTTTTAAAAGAAATTGTTCGTATTACCAAGAGAATTCTGAATGCATTTCTATGAAGCATAAACAAGATTATATACTGTACTATAAAACAAACTATATAAACAGAATTTATAGTTTGTTTATCTTGTGACTCCAAAGCCAGGAGCATTTCTGAGTAGAAATATAGCGGGTTGTTATTATCACTGATACTGTATAGTTTTGTTCATAAATACTTTTTTAGTATTGCCTTTTTCTATTGCCAATACTTTTTAAATCACATACCAGTTTCTGTATTGACAATACGTTTTGCAGTGAAAATTTTCAATACTCAATACCAATACTTTTGTTTTGCAAACTTATTATCACTGCCAGGGCTGGTGCGACCCACTCCATACGCTCTGCAAGGCAGGGGCCCCAGTTTAGTGGGTTGCAACAATACGGCTGACAATTACATGTAGTGTGGTCAGCTTCTGCTCATCATTGAAGCTTCCTGCCATTGGTTGGTCAGGGCCAGTGGCATAGCTACATTGGAGCAAACTGGTGCAATTGCACTGGTCAGACCACCCAGGGTCACTTGTGCAAATCGTGTAAATCTTGTGAGAATTTTTTTGGGGGAGGGGTGAGTAGACCTGGTATAGTAGGTTCTGCAAGACTGCACCTGGTTGGTTATAACTTTTCATGCCAGACTGGCCTCACCAGTTGGGCAGGTTCAAGCTGTGATGCGTTAAGAGTCTCATCGTTATTGCATAGCCAACTGGGATTGTTGCATCACTCTGTGATGAGTGTTGATCGCATCTGACCACAGAGTTGGTGAGTCAGCAAATGGTTTGATTTGGTCCAAAGTCATGTTTTCCTTGGGCGACCGCACGGTTGCTTCCATTTAGAATGTGGTAGCTGCTTAAGAGTATGAATACTAGCCTAAGCTTATTTGTCGTAGCATTAGGCTTGACTCAGTGGACTGCGCTGATAAAGGCTGGCAGTTGCTGTCTAAGGGTCCGAGCAGAAGATCCCCGCCGTGTCTGTTACAATGACACGCACACAATAGCTACATTTTTCTAGTTCAGGATTGGTGTTTCAGCAATAGGTGATGGGTGGGCTGCGAATTGAGGAGGGATGGTTTCCCATGTGTCACTGCCGTGCATTCAAATGGGGCAAGGGCCCAATCATATAGTACATACACAAAAAAGGCATATTTTCACCCCTTCCTCCTGTTGCACACCATACATTTTTGGGACCCCTCCCCTATGCATACCGGTACTCAGATTCTAGTTCCATTAGGAAATCACAAAAATGGCGATGACCGAGCCCACAAAGTCTATGTCTCTATGACACAGACGGCAAAAAAGAGATTCCTATAATAGATTTGTGCATGTTACCCATTTCTTGCCACGGGCTGGATTAAAGGCCTTGGTGGGCTGAATCCAGCCCACAGGCCGTATCCAGCCTGCGGGCCATACTTTGGAGACTCCAGCTCTAACTAATTGATCCTCAAGATAAAGTACAGTAATTCACGTGTCTATACTGCAGCTGCTTCCAAAGTCTAGAGCAGCGGTTCTCAACCTTTATAGTGCCACGACCCTTTTAATTCAATTCCCATGATGTGGCGACCCCCAACCAGGCCCGCCGAGAGAAATTCGGGCCCCTGCAGAATTAAATTTCTTGACGACCTTTTTTTTCTTTTTTGCTTGTCAGCCTTTTTTACATCTTAAAATGAGCTGATGACCTTTTTTTGCTCGTCAGCCTTTTTACATGTTAAAATGAGTAAATTTTGCGCAATAACAATAAAAGAGACGACCCTATATTTCTGAAGGTCTCCGGCGACCCCCTGGCAAATCGTCATTCGACCCCCGTGGGGGTCGCGACCCACAGGTTGAGAACCGCTGGTCTAGAGGGAGGGTGAAACACAATCCATAAATTCGTTATTTGGCTTACAGAATCAGGGGTCACAACCAGGGTGGAGAGCAGTGGGAAGGAAGGTGGGAAGGAAATTTACATACAGCACGTTACACCACTTCTCAGGGATCGCCTTCATTGGCTTCGAGTCCCGAGCGGATTGTGTTCAAGAGATGCTGGCTGACGTACAGAGCGCTGCATGACCCGTGCTGTCCTGAGTACCTTGCCTCTCTTGTAAAGAGACCGCAGGGTAATGACAGGAGATCGTCGCTCCGCTCGAGTCATGGGGTTAAACTTTATGTTCCTCCTCCGTCCAAGACTGCTAAGTTTGGAGAGAGATCCTTCACTCGGGGTAATCCTATCTTGTGGAACATCTGCTTATCTATCTTGTGGATCTTCCTGATGACGTCACCACGGCTGACACTGTTGAGCACTTCATCAAGAGCTTAAAGATGCATCTGTTTAGGTCGGAGTATAGTTGTTGAGATGTCAAAGTGCTTTTGTTGTAGGCCTCAGCCTTGTTACAGCACTATAGAAATTGTCCATGAATGAATGAAATGAATGAATGTAGTATAGCTCTAGACATACTAATTCACAATGAACTGGACCGTGGAGTGGGACCATTTATCACGGAAACAATCTCCCGTATTTCAACTTTGGATATCTGGCAACCCTAGCATAGGAGGCGGCGACACATATTAAAACAAAGTAAAGAATAATTACTAACCAGTGTTTCAAAAGTCAAAGTCTAATAGACCTCATGAAAACAATTATACTCAAATCCAATTATTGCAACTCCTTTTAAATAAATAATCATGTTACTGTCACATAACTTATTATCTTCACACTATATTCACATAATGCAACTTAACTCATTCTATCACGAGTGGATTATTGTAACAGTATCTTACTCGGACTTCCTGTCAGCCAGCTAAACCGTCTTCAGATGGTGCTAAATGTTTCAGCACGTCTGATATTCGGCGCTAGGTGGAATTAGCATGTGACACCGCTATTACGAGACAAACTTCACTGGCTCAGGATTCCGGAGCGTATAGCCTTTAAACGTTGCTGGTTTACATTTAGGACGTTAAATGACCCTTTCTGCCCCGAGTACTTAACGGCTCTGGTCTGTAAGCCCAAGTCGTCTGATCGGCGCTCGCAGCTTCGATCAAGCAGCCGTTCTCAATTGGTGGTCCCACCCCCGTCTACGACAGCAAAATTTGGGGATCGGTCTGTTTCGAGGGGCAACCCTTTGCTTTGGAACTCACTGCTGGTGGACGTGACTAGGGCGACATCTCCTGAACTGTTCACTAGGAACCTTAAAACATATTTATTTAACATCTCCTATTAGGGACACTTGTAAAGCGCTCTTAACTTTAGCCTTCGCTATGCATATTGCGCTATATGAAATTGTCAGAATTAATAATAATTAATAATAACTCAGAATAATGTCAACAACAGGCTGAGTACCTCAATCATGCTCGTCATGGCTCTTGTGTCCTCTGTAATAACAAACAGAAGCAGTTGACAGCCATCCTTAATGGCTGCCTCAAGTGGTATGCAGTAGGTATTCCAGTTTTCCAGCTGAGGATTATAGTATGAAATTCCATGCTTCCTGCAAAATTGTACACATCACAGCAAATAAACATAAAAGTAAAAGGACATCTTGTAATTTTATTTCTGACATTTCTGCCCTCAGAATTACAACAGTGCAGCAAAGTGGTGCACAATCTCTGGCTCAAGAGTCAAATCTGGCTCATGAGGAGTTGCTGAGTGGTCTGCGATGTCCAACGGGAGAGTCAAACATATGGCACATTTGTTTAACTGTCAACTACAAAATCTGTATTCAGTAACCAGGTTAATCACAATCTCTTCAAAGTTTCACTCCACTGTCAATCATTGCTGGGTGGTGTCTGTTAAGTTCACCATAGAATTCTTTCAGTTTAGACGTCTTGCTGTTATGCTACGGCCCAATTGCGATCGGGAATATTAATAGCCATTTTATGTTGGTCTAATTGCTTACTTAAACAGCCAATGATAGATCATTAAGTCGACGACTTGTAAAAAATATTTGTATAGCATGCCTGCAAGTATAACATGCCGAGGAAGTGTGCAGTAGGTAAAAACCTGCATGACGTACATGTATGCATGAAAATATGGTAAACCTTCAGGTACATTGCTGGTCTTTAGAAACATTTTACTGAGAGTTTTAGCACATTAGATCTGGAAATAAGCTGTATGATAAATTACAATATTAAGCAACTGATTGGCAAAAAAAGCATTGATAAGAAGAATAACAGCTGATTCAGGAACAATATCCTGAATCCTTCAAATATATATCCAGCAATTTTTAATTGAGCACTTATGCATATTTGAGTAATAATGGCATGATTTTAAGAAAAGGACATCTGAATAATAATGGCATGATTTTAAGAAAAGGACAAATCTCCAGTGGTTGCAAACTTAGACAGCTGAAGTTTTAGAAATTTTCTGCCTTCAAAATATGTCAGCATGTGCAAAATTGTAGGATCATACATCAAAAGTTGCTGCACTAATATTAACATATTCTGCCACAATTTTGTTAAATAAAATTCCATTAAACATTGTGACATAAGATATATTTATGTGGCAGGATGTAAGCAGACTGCTGTTCAGATCTGTCATAATAAAAGTCTAGGTACCATGTTAACCCATGTATAATATTTATTATCATATAATAGATGAATAACAACAACAATAACAATAATATAGAACAATAGAAGCAACTACACAGATATTACATGTACATCAGAGCAGCATGTAACTTAATAAAGGGTCTATAAGCCAAAAAAAGAAATAATGCACTGTCATAGCACCAGTTCTATACATATTGTATAAATCGATTGTGTTCAAAATTCATCTACAAATTATTATTATTACATAGTTTTTAGCGCACATTAATCATAAGTGCGGGGTGAGTCACGTGTCCTAAACAGTGTAGGCCATACTGCAGAGTACAGTTTTCAGTTGGCGTTTAAAAACAACCAGCGAAACAGTTAAGTCTGAAGTGACATATTTCGGTAGATTGTTCCAAACAGACGGAGCAGCATTGGCAAAGGAAGGGTCAGTGAGAGAAAGGCGAGTGTGCCTCTGTAGCAGTTTGTTAGGACCTTGTGACCTCAGTAATCGAGACTGTTCCTGCAATTGGATGATGTCTGCCAGGTAGCTGGGCTGTTGTGTTGTTATCATCTTGAAGGTGATTGGCACAATCTTGTAATGAATGCGGTACCGTACTGATAGCCAGTGGAGACAAGCAGGGATCGGTGTGAAGTGTTCTGTTCAGCTCACTTTACAAATGGTCCTAGCTAGTGAGTTCTGCACTCACTGCAGTTTTAGAGCAAATGATCAGATCAATAGCATAGAGATCATTAAAGATAGCAACAGCAATACAGACCATGGAGGAAGAGCCAACTGGAAGACATGTATTTCAAGTCTAGATTTGACTTAAATAGCAGCTGTGGCTAAGTCTTCATTAACGAACCCCTTTACAAGCAATTTAAACTTTTAAATCTGCTAACACGGTGTCCATTTGTTTTTATACAGCAATGTATTATTTTAAAATAGTTTATATACTTCAGAATTTGGAACACAGAAGCTAAAGCAGAGGTGGGTAAACAACGGCCTGTGGGCCGCATGCGGCCCACCACCAGATTCCATGCAGCCTGCGTGATCATCTACCAAAAGAAAGATCATCACAGTCATTTATCGTATTACGGCGTTGCAATAATGGATTCCGATTCTGAAAAAGTACTTAAAATTCTTATTTTTCCCATTTGAAAAGAAAAGAAGAAGGTACAGTTGTGTGGACGATGGGCAGATATACACCTATGCCCTACCAACAGAGGCTGAACGATTCCCAGTGCACGTAGCGGACTGTATCACTGTGATCAGTTTGTGGGCGGCGGAAAATCGTCTGGCACTCAACCCAGAGAAAACAGAACTCTTATGGATCTCCACACCCAGGCGGCAGGGGTTGATCAATCATGTCCCGCTCAATACTGGCGACCAAATTATTGGTCCCTCAAGTAATGTGCGACTCCTGAGGATTCTAGTGGACAAGACACTGTACTTTGAAGCGCATATTAGCGGTCTGACCCGTAGCTGTCACTATCAGCTGCGGAGAATCAAGTCGATCCGACTTTACACAACTGCCAGCGCCACCGTTCAACTCATCCAAGCACTGATTCTAACCAGAATCGACTACTGCAACAGCGTACTACTTGGACTCCCAGACCGCCAGCTCAACCGTCTACAGTCAGTGATCAACCTCTCCGCACGAAGTTCCCTAGGTCATCGCTGGAATAAACAAGTGACGCCGCTCCTGAAAGACCAACTTCACTGGCTGTGTATCAAAGAAAGGATAGTGTTCAAGCGCTGCTGGCTCACTTATAGAGCTCTATATGACCCTAGCTGCCCTCGCGATAAGGAGATAAGGCAGAGCGAAAGCGATTGAACGGCGTTTTCAAGGCCAAGTCGAAACATGATAAGGAAGTGTCCTATCAGTCCTTGGCTACCGAGGCAGAGGAAGGACTGCAGCAGAACAACTTGAAGGCTGCCTATAGAACCGTCAATAGAATACGAGGAGGTACACGCCAGTCCACGGGTGTTACAGCAACACTTAAGGCAGACGGATCTCCCTGCCTTAACCAGGCGGAAACATTGAGTCGTTGGCATGAATACTTCTCCGATGCGCTCAATCACTCACCAGTAGAAGTAAACACGGAACCAGCGAACGAAGCATCCACAGTTTCTGACAGTCCTGACGTATCAATCGACATGCCAACCCTCAGTGAAGTATGCATGGCCATTCAGAAACTACGTCACAGCCGCGCAGCTGGTCCAGATGGGATACCACCAGAGCTACTCAAGTGTGCAATTGACCCAGTTAGCACTGCTCTCCACGAACTCATCTCAAGGGTGTGGACGACTGGACATGTACAAGCTCAATGGAAAGAGGGAATTGTTCTAGCATGGTACAAAGGTTGAGGACCAAAGACCGAATGTTTGAGTCACAGGCCAATCACCCTCCTGTCCATTCCTGGGAAGGTGTTTGCCCACGTGCTTCTTGTGAGACTCAATCCACTTCTGACAGTGAAACATCGCCCACAGCAGTGGTGTTCCAACATTCTTATTGAACTTAATTAAAGACCTACACGAGGGCACGACTGCAAGAGTGTGCATCAATGGCATGCTATCTGAGGCATTCTTCACTGCCTCAGGAGTCCGTCAGAGCTGTATCCTGGCTCCAGCACTCTTTTGCAGGGCTATGGACTGGATCCTGGAGCATACTATTGGCCAGGCCTGGATCACCCTACCGGAACATAGCTTCTCTGACCTAGACCACGCTGATGACATTGCTCTTCTGGAAACATCCGTTATGAACCTAGAAACATCACTCAATCAGGTTGAGTCGACAGCCTCCAAACTAGGATTACATGTGTCCTGGACAAAAACCAAGCTGCAGAAACTGGGTTCTGGAGGAGACGCAGGAGACATATACATTAATGGATACCAGGTGGAAAATGTGTCAGAATTCACCTACCTGGGCAGTGTCCAGAGTTCTGATGGCAGGTGTCAGCGGGACATTACTCGCAGAATCGGCATAGCTGCGTCTGCCATGAGATCTCTTCAAAATCTATGGCGCCAAAGACAGATACAGCTCGGTACCAAGATCTGTGTTTATCAGTCCTGCATCCTACCAATTCTTCTATATGGTTCTGAGACTTAGACTGCAGACACGAGACTCTCAAAGACTACAGGCATTTCATATGCACTGCCAGAGACAGTTTCTCTGCATTCGCTGGTTTGACTTCGTGACCAACGAAGCAGTCTCCAAACAGACTGCCCTGCTGCCAGTGACAGAAATTATCATGTGACGCTGTCTGTCTCTCTTCGGTCATGTGGCTCGCCAGGACAACAGCATTCCAGCCCACCACGCCTGCGCCATTGCTCGACACACCAAGACTCACCCTCCTCTGAGCTGGAAAAGACTTCCTGGCAGAACACGCCGTACATAGCCCCAGCAGATCGGCAATGGTCTTCCTTCCACAATTCTTCATGAATGGCACTCAGCCATCAGTCGCGGTCACAACTCGCGCAACACGAGATTGGCACAAAGGACCTCCGTCGTTCAAGTGAACTAATGAATGAATGCCCTCGCGACCTAGCTACCATGGTAAATTGATCTACGGAGGTTGAGTGGCGGGCTCATCTCAGGTCCAGCAAGTGGAATCAGCTACTTGTGCCTCCACCATTTTCAACTTCTCTATTTGGCAAGAGATCTGTCACATGGGGAAACCCGATCTTGTGGAACTCTCTGCTGGACAGTGTGACCAATGCAAATGCTGCCATGACGTTTATAATGAAATTAAAAATGCATTTATTTAAGCTCAGTTCTGAGAATTAGTTGTCAAAGCACCCTTGTTTTGTGCTCTTAGCTCATTTATGGGGTAATAGAAAATTGTCTGACAATAATAATAATAATAATAATAATAATAATAATAATAATAATAACAACAACAATTTGAAATTATAAACATTTTGGCTTTTTGTATGTGCAGCCTGCCTAATGTAGTATTACTGGTAGATTTCAAGCGGCCCTGTAAAGAAAACGTTTGCCCACCTCTGAGCTAAAAAAATAAAAAAATTGACATAAAGGCCATATTTAGTATCCCTTCATCACTTTACATCCTCAATCACTGAATTCCTACTCAGAGATCAAGAGAATGAGTCCCTACTAACGCTATCAAAAAGGTCACTCATACGCTCACTAAAATCAAGGGAACTCTGGTTCAACATAGTAAAATTACCTTCTACTATGGCCAGAAACCTCAAATTCGCTCTAATTCCATTTATATTCACTTTTGCTTTCAATTTCATGCGATTTATCCCAACTTTCTCGTGGAATATTGCCCTATAGCAACGAATCTCAGGTCACCAAGACATTGCCACTAGTGACTCAACTGTGTGTTGGGGTGGGCAAAACAAATTACATTTTTGACTAGTAATAATCAACAAAACTACTTGATATTTTGGTTACTTTTACCAAAGAAAACAACACCAAAGATGTATTTAGCATTTGAGCAAAATATCATGCTATGGCCAGCTTGCTAGAGGTCTGAGAAGTTGACAACAAAATATTTTGTGACTGCTGGAACAATGGCGGTGGTGCTGCAACAAAATATTGTGCTATGGCCATTAAAGGGCTTAAAGGATAAATTAATTTATATATTAAATTATTTCATTCAAAAAGAAAAAAAAATCACATACATAAGAATTGGAATGGCAATTTCATCTCTCCACCGTGAGTTACCACAACTGCCACCCAAAAAGACATCCCTTCTACGTGGTTCTCTCTCCGATCTTCTCCTTTCAAGATGCCCATTGTACCAATCTAAATAAACAACCACTGCATTTACTAAAAATCAGAAAACTAAACAATTTTAAGTCTAAATCTTAGGATTGTCAATTTTTTTGAGTTGTTGAGGTCTTCAGGTCTAAGCTTAAATCCTTCCTTTTTCTAAAATCATTCCCTCCATAGCTGTAACAACCTAGCCTCACTGCCCTTTGGATGTTGACTATTGCTTGGCTGATCATATATCTTTACCATAGCTAATTTGAGAAAGGCTGAGCGCCTAAGAATAAGCAGCTACTGTTGTGCTGCTCTCCAAGGCACTATAGAAATCCACGAGATTTACTTACTTACTTATTATTGTGCCAAAACCCAACTCACTGAAAATTATATTCACTAAATAACCTTCAGCCCATAACCATTAAATATTGTACCTATCTACAACCAAATCTGAGATTTTATATCTTGGCACAGAATAAAATTCTAGAACATTTATTTTAAAAATTCAAACAATTGGATATATGTGAAACTTTCATGTTAAACTTTGATTAAATAAAGAAAAACAAATCATTCAAATAAAGAATCCAATCTTTGCCAAAGCCATTTATATGAGATTTTGGCAAATCAACAAATGCATCATAGTCTAATGCAGGGTTGGGCACATATTTTCTTTAAAGGGCCGCACGTAGTATTAGGTCTACATTAGGCAGGTCACACACGCAAAAAGCCAAAATGTTTATAATTAAGCTACTGACATACATCACAAATATTAATTATTAACTAGAACTCGAAGGCTCGCTTCGCTCGCTTCGCTCGCTTCGCTTTGCGTCGCTCGAGGCAACGAATATTCCAGAATGACCAATCAGAACGCTCACCCAGCCAACCAATCAGAACGCTTGAAGGTAATCAATCAGAACGCTCACACAGCCAAGTTGAGCCAACCAATCAGAACGCTCACACAGCCAAACAATCAGAACGCTCGAACGCAACCAATCAGAACGCTCGAAGGCAACAGACATACAGAATAACGATTTTAATATGATAGATGAAATTAATGAAACTAACATGGTACTAAATATTTATTTCTCAAATATCAAATATTTAATAACCATTTCAAAGATTTTAAAACAAAGTGCCATGTTTCCATAAAATATTTCAAATTATCTCACTTTCTGCCACTAGTAGCATGCATATTTCTAAATGAACACATGGCCCACGAGGCACAGTTTGCCCACCCCAATCTAATGAATCAATAAAGTTACTTGAAATACGAGCTGGTAAATGAAGAAGACCAGACCAAAATCTCCTTGCCAAACTTTTCTTCTGAACAGTAAAACAAAACAAACTTTATTAATCAAAGCTTAGTTCTAAAGAACAGTATTTGACAGTGATGTGCAAATCTCAAATTGAATTCCAAAGTCAATTCCAATCAAAATTGCTTAAGATTTCACAGATGAAACCTGTATCTTGTGATCAAATTCTCTATACTAAATTCCCAAGTAAAACTCATAAATCTAAAAAATCATTACAATTATTAATAAAAAAAGTTATCAGAAAAAATTATTAAGCTTTGTCAAATTGTACTAAGCAAACATATACAGTCTGAAATTTCTGATTTGTATTAACTATAAAAAATCAAATCAAACTTATTTCAAATCAATATGGCCATTACCTAATTCTAATCTTGTTCATTTTTATTGACATCCAAACTTATAATTAACATTCTAGTAATTGGCATAAATCAGTCACAGCTCAAATTATTCCTATAAACAAATCAATACACAACCCATCATCATCATCATGTGGGTCATTCCATCAACTCAACCAGGTGCTCTCACACCATCTCAGATCTTCAAGAAATTTGCAAGATCAATTTATTAATTCTTGAAATTTTCAGCTTCTTTTGTCAAAAACTCTCAGAGATATGATTTTTGAAGATAAAAATCAGAAAACTAAAAGTTTAGTATCTTGAAACCTAAATATCAGGCTGAAATTGTGTGCAATTTTTTCCAGCTGAGTTGAATGGTGTATTAATCTTTGTCATAGGTGCTACACAGCATAAAAATGTCCAAACATCCCATTTTTCAAAATCATTTGACCCTCCATAGCTGTAAAACATTAGACTATGTTTGCCCTTAATGGATGTTGACTCATCAATTGCAGACAGATTTCTGTCAATAATCTTGTACCACTATCTCATCTTCTGAGTCACGTTACCTATTTTTGCACCCAATCAGCTACTGTTGACCATGTTGACAGTAATTCAAAGTTTTCAAACTTTGCAGGCTTTAGTGCTTACTTACTACTAACTATGGTGAAAATTTCATGTTGGTGTCTTGATTCTTTCTCATTGAAATGATTATATTTGAACCACTTCCAAAATTCAACCAATGGCTCCAGCCCACCATCTCAAAAAAAATATTTTACCTATGCTCCCAGACATCCATCTGAAAGATTTTAAATTTTAGCCTGCTCTCTTCAGTAATTTTGAGATATTCAACTTTTAACATTTATTTTTTTTCGTGTTTCAAACAATTGGATCATAACTGACCTCTAAACTTCAGAAATACCATAGCTTAAAACTTTGACTTAAATAAGTAGTATTTTATAAAACAAGAGTAAGACTTTGTCTTTTGGAAAAAGAATCAACTCAGAGTCACAAAAATGGAAGAAAAAATATTGTTCCGATTTTGGCAAATCAATACCTAAATACAGAACTGCATCGTGTCTAATCTCAGGGTTGCCTGAGATCGGCCTCCACTGCATATTTTCTTTAAAGTGGGCAGTGTTGTAAAGTATTTAAATCTTACAGTATTTAAATACTATTTAAATACTTTGTCCAGTATTTAAAAAGTATTTAAATACTCAAAAATTAAGTATTTAAATAGTATTTAAATACCATAGACATTTAGATGTATTTAAAAATTTAAATACTTTTGGATTTATTGCAATTTTCACATAATTATAACGTTTCTTATAGACTGTTCATTTTACATTTTCTTTACTGATGGTTTTAGACAGTTGAACAGTTAAGTAGGTCTACATTGACATTGTTAGAAATAATTTTAACTAACATTTCTTTACACAAAAATCGGTTGTGGCTCGTGTCAAATACATATCAAGTATTTAAAAAGTATTTAAACCTTATTTGCCAGTATTTAAATACTTCAGGTATTTGGGTATTTAAATACTATTTAAATACTACCTGAGAACCAAGTTTTATGAAAGTATTTAAATACTTTCAGTGGAGTATTTATTACAACACTGACCAAATCAATTTCCGTGGCGGCAGAACGGGTCTGGAATGCACTACCACTGGCCATTCAACTCTCACCATCACTAGATACGTTTAAGAAGCGCTAAAGACCTGGCTATTTCAACTAGTTATGATTCTGTTTTGACACTGTAATGTGTTCATGCAGTCCTATGGATTAGTTACCACAGTAATCTTAACTTTAATAATAATAATAATAATAATAATAATAATAATAATAATAATAATAATATAGAGATTTCAAAGCTAAAAATTTGTGAAAGTACTTTTTCTTTAAGATTTTAAATAATTTTTAAAAGTTACAACTTCTATTGAGATGCTAAATATTGAATATCAAATGAAAGGAGCAATTTTTTCTTCCATTTTTGTGACTCTGTAGTGAGGACACTTTTTCCAAAAGACAAAGTCTTAATGATAAAATACTACTAGTAGTGAATAAGTCCAGAAAGTTTCAGCCCCATAGCTGGTAAATCCGAAGATAGAGGTCTGAAATTGTGAGAAAATCTCCTTGAAACACTAAAAAACTTAAAAGTTGAATATCTCAAAAATTACTGAAGAGAGCAGGCTAAAACAAAACAAACTTTCAGATGGATGTCTCAAAGCTTATTTCTAAAGAACAGTTTTTGAGATGATGTGCTGGAAATTGGTTGAATTGAATGGAATGACTCAATAGGTTCAAATTAAATCATTTCAATGAGAAAGAATCAAGACACCAACATGAAACCTAGTTATACTTGTGACTACAAATTTGAAAACTCTGAATTACTAAATGGTCATATAGGGGTAAAACTCAAAAATCTAAAAAATCACTTAGAAGATGACGATAAAAAAGGTATCAGAAAAAATTATGTCTGCAATTGATGAGTACATATATGTAGCTACATTAAGACAAACAAACATAGTCTAATGTTTTGCTGATTTGTATTAAATATCTATAAAAAATCAAATGTTTGGACAAATGCTTACCTATTTAAAACCATCAACTAGCTGGCCAAAGTTACCTGCAAATTTCTAATCTTGTTTCTCAAGATTAAACTTCAAAAATCGTTGACATCCAACTACCTCGTATCTTCAAAATATCATATCTCTGAGAGTTTTGACAAAAGAAGTCAAAATTTCAAGAATTAAA
Organism: Metaphire vulgaris; assembly: GCA_018105865.1. Classification (NCBI taxonomy): domain Eukaryota; kingdom Metazoa; phylum Annelida; class Clitellata; order Crassiclitellata; family Megascolecidae; genus Metaphire; species Metaphire vulgaris. The sequence goes on from CM030856.1 coordinate 3,816,236, forward strand.
AATTATTCCTATAAACAAATCTGAATGGTGTGGTGACAATTGTCAAATACTGGTTGATTGACATCATCATCATGTGTCATCTTCATATCTGAAGGTTGACGGTCATGAGTTGTTTCCACTTTGTTCTGTCTTCAGCAATCCTTTTTAGTCTTCCGTAGTTCTTTTCCTGTATGTGTTCCTTAACGTCGTCCAGCCAGTCTCTTCTAGGTCTTCCTCTGGCCCTGTTTCCCTCATATCTGCCCTCTAATAGGACTTTTGCTTGTTCTGTGCTTGAACCCCGCATTATGTGTCCAGCATACTGAGTTTTCCTGTTTATAATTTCTGTCAGGAGTTGTCTCTTTTCTCCAATTTTCTTTAGTACCTCTTCATTTGTTATTCTCTCTTGCCAGCTAATTTTCAAGATTCTTCTGAAGCACCACATTTCAAAGGCCTGTATTTTATTTTTCAACTGCTTTGTTAGAGTCCAGCATTCGCAGGAGAATGTGATAACCGAGTATACATAGCATCTCAGGATTCGTAGTTTTAGTGTTTGGTCTAGGTTTCTTCTTAGTAATTCTTTTTGTTTCAAAAAGGCTTCTTTGGCCATAGCAATTCTGGCGTTTATGTCTCTTGTACATCGTCCATTTTCTGTTATGAAACTGCCCAGATATTTGTATTCTTTTACTTGTTTCAACTTAGTGTTATCAATTAGGATGTTGTGTTTCTCATTTTTGTGTTTGCTTACTATCATCGTTTTTGTTTTCTTTCTGTTAATTTCCATCTTGTATTCTTTGCTTTTGTCGTTTAGCTTGTTAATTATGAGTTGGAGGTCTTCCTCTTTTTCTGCAAAGATTACCGTATCATCTGCATATCTGAGTATGTTATAGATTGTTCCATTGATTTTCATTCCAGGAGTTTGTTCTAATGCTTCTTTATTAATAGCTCTGTATATAGGTTAAATAGTAAAGGGGATAGTATGCATCCTTGTCTGACTCCTTTTTTTATTTGTATCTTCTCGGATTCCTCCTCTTTTATTCTTATGGTGGCGTATTCATTCCAGTATAAGTTACAGATTAAATTTTGCTCCAGTTTTGGTATTCCTGCCCACTTTAGTGTCTCCAATAGCTTTTGATGATTTATTCTGTCGAATGCTTTTTTTATAATCAATGAAGCATATGTGTAATTGAAAATTAGCTGGCAAGAGAGAATAACAAATGAAGAGGTACTAAAGAAAACTGGAGAAAAGAGACAACTCCTGACACATAATGACACATAACACAACCCATAAGCTTTAAAAATTATAACAATAGGCAAAAAGTAAATCATTTGAGAGAAGCTAACTCTATATCGATGTTCACTAAGAAGACAGCAGAAATCTTCAAAAGTGAACATTTGCTCAGAACTGACATCAAAAGGCAACTCTTCATTTGTAATGGTTCGAAAGGCCAATCTTATCTGTAAGAAAACAACAATCATAAAATATAAATTAAATATAAATATAATATATAAATATAATTAAATCAAGCCAATGAAAGATTATAACATATAAATTAAATATAAATATAATATATAAATATAATTAAACCAAGTCTATCAAAGAACTTCAACTTTTAATAATATGCAGATCAAATCTCTTGTTTCTTTTGCTATAGACAATAAACATGAAAATTTATTGAATCATTTATTATTTAAACATAAAGTATAAATTAAAGAAAATGCAATTCAGACTCTTAATGCAATTTCTGCGTTTTCAAGTTACAGATTATGCCTCTTATGACACTGAAATCCAAAGCATATTGGGCCTGGGAATGACAATTCTGGGGAACTGCAGAAAATTTAGAAAAACAAAAACATTAAATTCCGAACCAAAGCATGGCTGCTACATGCCTTGCTTTAGCCAGTCGTCACTTATAGAAGTGAGACCTGGATACTGAAGAACAAAGAGAGCAGGATAAAAGCACTTAAAATGAAGTGAAAATACTAGGCATCACATACGCAGAAAAAAGAACTAACGACAAAATGCTCAACAAAACAGGAATGAAAAGGCTGCTAATCACCAATGCGAAAAAAAGAAAACTGAAATATTTTGGATATATAGCAAGACAGGGAAACACCATAGTAAAGTTCATAATGCTAGGGATTGTGGAAGGACAGAGACACAGAGGAAGACCCAAGAACTCCAGGATAAAGAACATCACAGAATGGACCTGCATGACAATACCAAAAATCTATCAAACTGCATAAGACAGGACTCGGTGGGGACAATTAGTCCAAGTCACCACCTAGTTTTATTCGTTATATTGGTTTTTTGCTATTTTAATGTGTAAAAACAATAATTGTGAAAAATATAAAATTTCCCATTTTCTAAATGTTCTCTGGCCCAGCCAGAAAAATCAGGCTGGTGCCAAGTGCTAAAATACTTTGCTCTTCCAATAGTATAACCTAATCCTTTTTTGCAATTTGTGTGTAAACAGTTTTAACCTTTTAAAGGGGGAATTAAATTTTTAAAGTCATCCCGCGTCGGGGGAATTAATTTTTGGAAAAGGCGCTCGTATGAAAACGTGAACGTATACGTTATAAACTTACTAAATTTCAGGCTATATAGAAGCTAGAAAGATGCGGTTTGCACCGTTGTTGAGCATTTTTATTGCTCTTTCTATCCATCCGTGCCAAAAGAAAACAGTTAGGGGTAGGGACCACTCTACACCCCAAAATCGGACCCCTCCCCAACATTTTGTTCAAATTTTGATCAAAGGTCAATAGCAAAACGTCTTCAGCGGTAAACCCCCAAATGTGAGCAATAGAGTTCTAGAGGAGTGTAATTGGAACAGAATGGTGCAAAAATTTTGAAGATCGGACCATATTTGGGGTAGTTATGGAGTTTCATCCCCAGGTACCAATTGCTTGCTGAAATGACAATTACGCGAACGGATTTTCAATGTGAAAAACCGAACAACTCGGTATATTTCAGGCTATATAGAAGCTAGAAAGATGCAGTTTGCACCATTGTTGAGCATTTTTATTGGGCTTTCGAACCATCCGTGTAAAAAAAAAATTTGGGGGGTAGGGTCCACTCTACACCCCAAAATCGGACCATCTCTGACAAAAAATTTTCAAAGCTCAATAAAAATAAATTTTCAGCGGTGACCCCCCAACTGTGAGCGGGAAAGTTGTTGGGAGGTGTAATTGGAACAGAATAGTGCAAAAATTTTGAAGATCGGACCATATTCGGCGTAGTTATGGCCTTTCTAGCCTCCGGCTGAAGATTTTTCCTATACATTTTCCAGCCTTGGTCAGTCTACAGTCAATATCCCTTGCATATAATTATAGTCAGTATTATCGAAAACGGTGCTGCCGCCTATCGAAAGGATGTGATCTAACTCGGTCCCCGCGTTGGATTTTTGAAAATCGTGCAGGTCCGCAGTACGCAGTCGCTTATATAGCGCGCCGTTTATAGACGGCTAACCCCGTTTGGTCAAAGTTTTCCGCCGCCGTCTTAAAACGGCTAACCCGAGGAAAAGGTTAAACTGATCATTTGATAAACATGAAAAAGCAATCTGACAAATTCCAGTTTATTGAACAGTTAACAATTTCAATAACATTTTGTAATGGCGATTAGGAAATCACTAACACAGTACCATATTATCTCGCGTATAAGATGCACTTTTTTCCCTTAAAAAATCGGTACAAGGTGTGGGTGCGTGCTATGGGTCGCCTGAAAATGCCGGACTGGAAAATGCAGGACTGGAAAATGACGGACCAAATCGCAGGAGGTGAAAATGCAGGACTGGAAAATGAAGGACTGGAAATTGCAGGACTAGAAAATGATGGACCAAATTATCAAATAATCAACAGCAAACAAGAAAACCAAACGAGTATTGACAGTAGTCGCTCAGTAGCCGCCGTAAACAAATTTCTCCATGACGGTTGGATTGATAACGCGCGTTTGATTGTCAATGGTCATGAGACCTGCCAGTTGAACCCCCTCAACATATTATGGGTTGTTATGACGGTCTACTTCAAAGAAGTAATTTAAAATTTTAAAATGAACTAAATAAAGAGCCGAAATCCTATCAATTACTAATAATCAAACCTTGTGCGACATTGCGACATAACCCTAACCATCAACGTATTATGGGTGTTATAACAATTTCCTTTTTATAGATCATTTATGAAGAAATTAGGAATTACATTTTCTAGTCCTACAATTTCCAGTCCTTCATTTTCCAGTCCTGCATTTTCACCCCCTGCGATTTGGTGCTTCATTTTCCAGTCTTGCATTTTCACCCCTTGCGATTTGGTCCTTTATTTTCCAGTCCTGCATTTTCACCCCCTGCGATTTGGTCATTTATTTTCCAGTCCTGCATTTTCACCCCCTGCGATTTGGTCCTTCATTTTCCAGTCCTGCATTTTCAGTGCTCCCCGTGCTATACATAAAAATAAATTTTATGTACATACAATTTTATGTACATAACATCCACAATTTTACTTTAGCTGTATTTTTATGCATATAACACGCATGTTATACGGGATTTTACCTACACGGTCGGCGGTGGAGAAAAACTTTGTTTGCACAAAAAAGAATTTGCCAGAAAATTGTGATTGTCTAGGTTACTCAATAGACATTCAGTCGTTGATAGCTAAAAAATTATATGGGCTTATTGTTTTATGGCATAATGACGGCCGCCGGCTGGGGGACTGTCTACTCTTCCAATTTTAAGCAGAATTTGAAAGACAATTGTGATTATCCAGGTTAATTAATACAGATTCTCGTATGAAATTTTGGGTGTGTATCATACATAGGTAATAACATTTTTACATTATGATAACTCTAGAAACTAAGGGTGCATATTATACATAAGTGCGTATTATACCTGAGATAATACGGTAAGATTGTTGAAAAGTTAAAGGATTTCAGTGTGCAATATTACAGAACAGTGCTTGCTCAACCCTCCACAAATACAAGTTACAAAGTATTTGCTAAACTAAGCAGAATATAATTAGCACTCAAATGAACATATTGAAAATACATACATCTTGAGCTGAAAGTTTTCCAATGCTTGCAGTGTCAATGGTGTTAAAAACATCTTTCACTTTACTGTAAATACAAATGCATTATTTCCTATTTATGCTCTATTTTGCCTTGCAAAAAAACCTTATTGCATCATAAAATAAAAAAATTAAAAAATCTCGAATATGCCACCCCTAGAGCAATTGCTGCCCAGGGTGGTTCGCCCCCACTGTCCCCTCGCTACGCCGCTGCTCTAATGGCATCTGTTTGCTCATTCCCTTCCACTTAACCTCTGATGAACAAAACCAAATAAAAATAATAATATTATTATTTTACGTTATTCTTTCAGATAATATTATTAGATAATCTAGCAGAAATGCAAATATTGATCAGAATAGTAAACCAATACTCACTATACTTCTTTGGCAACTCTGGCATGAGGAAATTGAACTGGCAAAGCACCATCTTCAACAGCCAAGTCAGACACTTTTATATTCTATAAAAAAATATACTTAACATTAAAAGCACAATATTTCACTTCATTCAATATAAACAAACTATAAAAGTAGACATAACAATCAAATGGTCAGATGTCTCACGCATCTCCTTGACTCGACATCTACACAAGCAAAGAAATCATCACCATCAGCTCTTCAGGAACCGTTGAGACCAGCAGCTTGTTGAATGATCCTTTTCCAAATTTTCCCAGTCTTGAGCCACATGAATCGCCTCCCCAAGATTTAATCCAATCCACTCTCTGATGTCGCCAAACCATCATCTTCTGGGCCTTCTCTGAGGGCGTGTTCCCTGCTTTGCAACATTCAGAATTCTCTTCTCTTCCAGTCGACTGATGTGACGAAACATCTGAAGCTTCCTTTGTTTGATTGGGGTAATCACATCGCTGTCAATTCCGATTCTGCTCTTTACTTCTTCATTAGCGATTTTCTATATCTATAGAAGCCGTCGGTAGCATCACATTTTGAAAGCCAGGAGTTGCCTACAGTCATACTTTTTGAGCCATGGGAAATGACCTTAACTGCAGTCATTACCACAAAAGCCTTAGAAACAACTAACCAACAGACAAAAATAATAATTATGCACCTTGTTGTGGGATGGGTTCGATGATAAGAAAATATGAAGATGAGATAAGATTTAAAATGATTTTAATTATGAAGATTCCTCAGACAGTCCATGAAGAAACAAAAACTGAAAAAATAATACTCATTATAATAAATAATACTTAAAAACTCACTTATTTAGAATGAGCTACTTGTGATTATTACGTGTGAAGCGCTCTTGTCATGGGCCTTATCCCTGCTACTGTGCTTAAAAAATTGGCCAGAATAAATAAATAAATAAATAAATAAATAAATAAATAAATAAATTACACAAGACACTCTTCAATATAGAACTGCCACCTGGTGGTGAAAACATCACTCAAAATAAGTAAGATAATCAATACACAGAGCAGAAGGGCCATTATATAACAACCTTTATAGCATCATTTCTAAAACTCTGAAGCATCAATCGATGGTACTCCAAATTTGAACAGTAAAAAAAACAAGGTCAATTCAGATTTCAGTCCCAGGGACACAGCAAGTCAGCTATGGAGTAAAATCGGTCTGAAAGAGATGAAAGAGAAAACACCAAGAAGTGCAACTGACTTGTAAGACTGCTTTCTTTGTGCAATTCAGTGCGGTGTCAATGTCTGAGAATACCGGAATTGACATTCTTTCAATCAAATCTGTCAGATATGTGTGACTTCTTTCTAGGTCTTCAATTTCACTGAAAATACATTTAAAAAATTAAAATTCCACACACAATTTGTAAAAAATAAGGCATAAATATTTAAAGGAAGCATTTAACAAAAAACTGCATAAACTGAATAAATAAAAGTGGCAATATTCCAGTAAATGCAGTAAAAGTGCGTAAAAAACATTCACTGGCTGAAAGTCACCAATCACAAATGCAAAATAAAAGATGTTGGGTTACAACCCAGAAAAACAGAATGTAAGCATAGCAACGTATTACCTTTCTAGAAGAAATTCCTCATAAATTGCAATTGGCATCTGAAATCTTTTTATCACAAGTATAAGCTGTCGTGCACAACCTAAAATTAAAATCTGCATTATATTTTTTTAATTTAATTTTTTTAATTTTATCCAAAAAAATCAGTCATTCAAAAGCTTAATGAAAAAGGTTAATGCATATTTCCAAACTTCTCTGTAAAATATTTCCAAAAAGTTTCAAATTTTAGACCTACAATATAACCACAAACAAGCCTTCTTGCTTAACACATTCAGCACCCTGGACATATTATTACGTCCCATATATGGCTATCTGTTGGGCTTGGGATATAATGTAATGTAGCATTTGTATAGCACCTCTTATATTTCTACTCAGAGGTGTTCCTGGCATTGGAGTCACGTGATAAAATAGTGAGACTTTAGCTGTTGCATTGAACAGAGTGACAGAGTAAAAAGTGAAGCCTTGAATATATGGGGTCAATGCATTACAGAGATAGGGTCCAGGCACTGTGAATGCTTGATGCTGAGCAAAAGTAGTGTGTGACCTGGAGACATACACATCATTGGAGCAGAGCAGACGATGCACAGTGGAAGAGGGTGATTTGAAAAGCTTAGTAATGTAAGATGGAGCTTGATCTCGAAGTGCCACAGAAACAAGAATTACTTGTTTGAACTTAATAAGGCCAGAAAATGGAAGTCAAGTTAAGCATAAGACCTGAGCTGCTAGAGTAGTGAGGAGCTTTAGCAAACAGGACATGCCACAGCACTTAGAACAGATTGCAAAGTGGAAAGCAGGCTTTAGTGCAGATCAAGATAAAGTGAATATCCTAACCTAATTGAAACAAAGCATGAACAAGATATTTGGCTGCAGACTTAGAAAGTGAAAAATGAATTATCCTAATTTGCCTAAGGTAGCAAAACCAGGATCAAGCGAATCTAGCGAAATGCTGTTTGACGGTCAAGCTACTTTTAAAGCCGATACCAAGGTTCCTGATACAATTTGAGAAAGATAAATTAGGCAAGAGAAAGTTCAGTGAGGCATAATTAATTTTAGTGTGCAGATGTTTAGTACCAAGCCAGATAAGTTGAGTTTGTCATATCAGTTGAAGTCTATTGGACAACATCCAATCCAAAGGAGTTGGAATTACATTGTTTACCAAGTGAATGAGCTCAGACTGAGAAGAGTGAGAATCATGTCGATAAATTTGAATGTCATCAACATACAGGTTCACAGTGAAGCCAAACGAACTAATTAAAAAACATAGGTCAGTGGTATTATTATTGTTATTACATGGTTGTTAATGCACATTAAGTCATTCACTAAGTGAAGAATCATAAGTGCGGGATGAGTCACGTGTCCTAAACAGTTAGGCCAAACTGCAGAGTAGTTTTTAGTTGGCGTTTAAAAACAATCAGCAAAACAGTTGAAGTGACAGATTTTGGTAGATTGTTCCAAACAGACGGAGCAGTGTTGGCAAAGGAACGGTTGGTGAGAGAAAGGTGAGTGCGACACTGTTTCAGTTTATTAGCACCTTGTGATCTCAGTAGTCAAGACTTCCTGCAATTGGATGATGTTTGCCAGGTAGCTGGGCTGTTGTGTTATTATCGTCTTGAAGGCTATTAGCGTGATCTTGTACTGGATGCGGTACAGTGTACCATATTGGTAGCCAATGGAGATGAGCAAGGATCGGTGAGATGTGTTCTGTTTGGCGCACTTTACAAACAGTCCTGGCCAGTCAGTTCTGTACCTGTTGCAGCTTTTGTAAATTTTCCCCGAGGTGCTGCAAAGTACAGAGTTGCAGTAGTCTAGTCTACTGCTAACCACGGAACAGGCTATTGAGGTGACTGCATCAAAATCGATGCTGTTACGGATGTGCCTTAGAGCCCGCATGTGAAAGTATGTTGACTTGCAGATTGTGCCAACATGATCATCAAATGACAATGTGTCGTTGAAGGTTACCGGTACACCCAAACTGTGGATGTTGCTTTTCGTTTGAATGCAATGGGTGCCGATCACAACAGATGACATCCTGCCATCTGTGTGCTGCCGTGAGCTAGTTCCAATGACAATGGTGTCTGCCTTGTCTGGATTCAGCAACAATCCATGGACATCAAGTCAGAGGTGAACAGCATGAAAACAGTTGTCCAGAGTCGATATTGCTTTGTTGTTATTGAGCGCAATGTATAATTGTGTGTCATCGGCATACTGTGCTATGTTCACTCCGGATGAAGCTGCAATTTGTGTAACTGGCGCAACATACAGTGTGAAAAGCAGCGGTTCGAGTACTGAGCCTTGTGGGACTCCAGTATGAATGGCAATGCACCATAACAATCATTTGAGATCGATTAGAGAGATAGGATGTAAATCACAGAAGAGCTTAATCAGAAATACCAAATGAGAGTTTCAGACGTTGCAGCAATATGTCATGATCAATCATATCAAAGGTACTTGAGACAATAAATCAGGCAAGCAAGGTAAGTTCATACAGATCAGTGGCAGAATAAACATCAGATAGAATTCTAAGGAGAGTCGTTTCAGTTGAGTAAAACCGTCTGAAACCAGATTGAGTAGATAGAAGGTTTTCAGTGTTTAGGAAGTGTAGCATTTGTGCTAAAATAAGCCTTTCAATGGTTTCTGAGAGAAAAGAAAGGTTGGAAATGGATTGGAAGTTGAGCATCAAGCATCAAGGCCAAGCATCTTGATGACAGGCAGTACAATAGCTTTTTGGGAGTTAGGGAGACAGATGACAGATGCTTTTCAAGGGTGGTTAAACATTAGTAAGAAGAATGAAATTAATTCATTAAGACCTCCAAAAGAATGAATGGTGGTAAAGGATCCAGTTCACATGATTTTAGTTTAGAATTTAGAGGGAGGGATGTACAAAAAGTCCTATATACTACTGGCTATAACACAATGATTGGCCAGTGAAGAATTATTAGACTGGCCTGCATGTCATGCATATATGTGGAGGTGACACATGGTGAATGTTTTGAAACATTTCAACACAGCCACTAATCTTGACAGAGGGGGGAGAATGATCTAGGGCAATAAGCTCAAGGCATGCTCAGCATTCAGCCCTAGATTTCCTCATTTGTTGTTATTGTCTTCGGTTTTTAGTTTTCAAAATGAAACTGAAACGAACAAGCAGTTCTAACATTTCACGCATGAGTTATTAAGTCTTTTCCTTAGGATTCGCTGACACTATATAAATTTTATGCTAATTAATTTGTTTCATTTATTATTTCCAATACTGTACACATGCAGGTTTTATTATTTTTATTAAACTGACAATTTCTTGTGTACCAAGTTACAAAACGTCAGGAGCAAGGGCACATTGCAGAGTAAATTGCACGAAGTACTTCTAGGCAGTGCTTTTTTATGTCAATCAATCAATCATCGCATGTAGCCTTGTTGGCCGTAATGATTTCACTAGTTATAAGAGAATTATTATTATTCCTATGCCTACTATGGCATAGTAGGCAACTACGAGTAAATACGGGCTCTCCTAATAGACTGTTATAGAGCACCAAGACAACAGGTAAAAGTGACAAACAATAGATTTTAGAATTTACGACAGGACAATGGCAATCATGAAAATACCAGAAAAATGTTTTCAATACCTGAAAAATGTTTTCAAGGTCATTACCGTATTTGCATGATTATTACCCGCACACGTATAAAAACCGCATACGTGTATAACTCGCGGAAAATTAAGAATTATGTTCTAACATCCCAGCATAAGCTGCACACGAATATAACCCGCATATGCTATGATGTATGAGGCGGCAAGAGCGCCGACGGGGTGGCGAGAGCGCCGACGGGGTGCAGAGAGCACAGATGTGGCGCCGAGAGCGTTGACGAGGTTTCAAGTTTCTAGTATAACCCGCATACAAATATACCCCGCAAGGGGGCTGCGGTTGGTAATTTCTTGTATTACCCGCGGGTAATAATCGTGCAAATACGGTAGGTCCTGTAGTGAGTCTGGGGCAGAGCCCATTTGCAGAAATTCTGAGCAATATTAGAAATAGAAGGTGAGTTCTGGTGCATATTTTAAAAACTTTAATCATGATTTATTACTGAGTGACCAAAGGCTGTAATAAACCTGGAACAGGGCTACAATGGAAGTACATAAGACATGTCCAAAGAGCTGTGGCAGTCCACAAGAACCAGATTTGTGGTCTGGATTGTATACCACAGTTTGAGTACCCCTGGCTTAATATAAATCTTTCTTTGCAAACGCAGATAACATAAGATAAACATAAACATAATTCTTAACACTTACACATTCTGTTAATATACAGTTGACAGAATAAAGTGGTTTCTTAACCCCTTAACTGGAGAATAAATCTGTAACTCAATGTAAACTGGACGGCTCTGAGCCGTCGCGCCCGGTTAAGGGGTTAAAGAACCAAAGCATAAAAGAGTGTTGGTGATTCTTAACAATATCATGTACTGGATTCAATCCAAGCATTTCACGAATACAGTCAATTGTTACTTTATTATAAACAACAAAAATTTTACATACAGCCTGCTGTACTAAACGATCCAAATTATTTAAAGTGCTCTTGTTTGGACAAGTGGCTTCAGTAGCATATAATATAATAGGTAAACAATACGATTGGAGTAAGCCAACACATATCAACTTAGAAGAGGATTTGCTCTTGCTGTATAAGTTATTATTAACGTCAGTGATGTTAATCCTTGTCCTGGTCCTTGTCCTTAAGGACTCCTTAAGGACCAATTTGAAGTCCTTGTCCTTGTCCTCGTCCTTGGGGAGTCAGTCCTCGTCCTTATCCTCGTCCTTGCAGATCGGTCCTTGTCCTGGTCCTTGTAACTTAGTCCTTGAAAAGTCCTTATAAGGACCAAATTACTTGTATACCATTTTCAATTGTACTGATAATTATGTTCCAAGGTAAGAGTAGTATGTGGATTTATATTTTGGCTACATACTTGCTTTGAGTTACTCTAAATGTTTAGTCATTGTTTCCTTTATAATACCAGTTGATTCTTTAGCAAAATTCTTTGTTTCCCGGCTCCAGTTGAACGAGTGTTTTTAAAAGTGGTCTCATAATTAGACCTCACCGTGTGTGCATGACTGATCAGCTGCTGGAAACACACTTTTTCATTTTATTATTTTATTATTATTATTATTATTATTATTATTATTATTATTATTAAACTTGACATTTCTTAATTAAGCGAGGTAACATAGCTAGGTGGCTAAAGTCAAAGGCGCATTTGAAATGCAGCATTGCTGTTGACTACATTATGTTAAAAAAATTGTTGCTTTTCTAATTTTGTGATTCTAAATGAAATTGTGTTTGGTTTTTTCCTTTCTGACTTTTTTGTCTGACAGAGGTTGGTCCTTGTCCTTGATCCTTGTCCTTGGGGTCCTTGGGGGTCAGTCCTTGTGGTCCTTGTGCTTGCGGGGTAAGTCCTCGTCCTTGTCCTCGTCCTTGGAGGGTCGGTCCTCGTCCTTATCCTCGTCCTTGGGGGTTCAGTCCTTGTCCTTATCCTCGTCCTTGGGGGTCAGTCCTTGTTAACATCACTGATTAACGTTTTATAGAATTTCATTTTGTAACCAAATGTCAAATTCTATGATAAAATACTTACTTAGTAAAGACAAAAACAAAACATCTAAACCTCGGATCCAAAATTACCTCACATCCACAACGTGACTGCCTGCGAAACATTACATTTAAAGAAAACTGAAGGAACTAATGACATGAAAAACAAAACTTTTAAATGAATATCACAGGAATAACCATACCTCCAATATAAGCTGCTTCGACCATTGATGCTGTGGATCTAGTTTGATTGTCTACGACAAAGAATAACAACTCTGCTGTCTGCAAAAGAAATCAAAAGCAGATGTCCAGTGTTTGCTAATAGTAGAAGTCAGAACTTGGGTGTTTCTGAAGGTCATGTGAAATCCATTATCAGCCAACTATGGCTCAGTAGCCTCCAAATCCCTAACATCTGACTGAATAACTGAAATGTCAGCAGAAATAAGTCAGGTCAAAATGCAACACATGAATGCAATTGGGATAGTGGATGGAGCAAATATAAAAACTCCAAAGTCACCTGCTTAGCTTGGTCCTCCATTTCCATCAGCTCAGGTCTCCAGTTACTCACTTGCTAAAAGAGATAAGAAATTATGTAAAACTTGTTTCAATCATTCTCTAACAATGAGAATACTGGAGCTTGCAAGTGCAAGCGATGAAAGAGCTAGGAGTATGATTGCCCAGGCAAGCTATGAAAATAACATCAGTCAATTGTTGAATATTTTTGAAAATATGACATATAAAGAATAACCAATATATATTCTGCCACACATTCAAAATCTGAACTCTGACATCCAAACACTGCATCAAAAACCAAGATTGACAATTTCAGATTAGAAGTATGCGAAGGAAAGAGAAATTATGGCAAACAAACACAGATAAAGAAAGATGATGTAACTGGAAGAAAGAATCTCTCAAAAGATGACGATAAAACTCAAAATCCTCCCAAATAAATTTATATAGCAAATGGCACTAACTAAACAGGGGTGTCAAACTCATTTTATATAGCGGGCCATATAAAGATCTTTGTGGTTGTAGTGGGGCTTGATTTATACATAACAACAACAAAAACTACAGTAGGCAAAACAAATTGTTTTCCATTTCTATCGTATGTAAAAAATTTAAATTTCATATATATAATTTCTGATTTTCATATATGTACTTTTGAGCATGCCTTAAATAAAGCAAAAGGCAGGTAAAGGTAGGTCCTGTACTAGAGTTTGAGCGTTGGGTTCTGGTGCTTAGCCCTGGTCTAGGCAATGAGCAATATATGTAGGTGACATAATCCATTAATCTTTCTTTCTTGTATTCAGCCACATACCCGGTACACGCAGGCCGGATGAAAAGCTTTTGCACGCCGTATTTGGCCCGCAAGCTGTATGTTTAACAACCCTGAACTAAAAGTTCCCCTGATATAACTGATTGTAAATGGTGTATTTAATGTAATTTTATAATAAATACAGTGATAAACGAGAATAGGTAATACATAAATCTGTACAGATCAAAGGTAAGTAAAAAATCAGATCGAGAGTAAAGTCTTCTCATTGGTCATCATTAATCTGAAAAATGTAAACTCCAATTTCCAGTAAAATTTGGATATAAAGCAGCTTTCAAGTTTCAAAGACACAAAACACTTCTGCCACAAACAATTACCAATAAGGTAAGAGTCCAAATAAAGTTGTACAAGTTGAATTAAATCAATTAAATCAAAAAGCCTTGAAATAGGATTTAAAACATTGAAATAGAACCTGGGCTTTTACTAAAATTTTTATAAACAGTATTAACTATAAAACTATAAAATCCAATGCAGTGAAAAGCCCTTCAGCTATATACTGTATCAGCACATACTTGTGTATAAGGCAAAAAAGTATGCCTTAATCCCTTTACTGACGATTTAAATTTTTAAATCGTTCCCACTACACCAAGTTGTTTTTACATGGCAATGCAAAATTTTAAACTAGTTTAAATACTTCAGAATTTGAAATGTAGAAGCTAATGAAACATTAAAAAATTGACATAAAGGTCAAATTTAGTATCCCTTCATCACTTTACATCCTCAATCACTGAATTTCTACTCAGAGATCAAGAGAATGAGTCCCTACTAACGCTATCAAAAAGGTCGCTCACTAAAATCAAGGAAACTCTGATTCAACATAGCAAAATTACATTCTACTACAGCCAGAAACTTCAAATTCGCTATAATTCCATTTATATTTGCTTTTGCTTTCGATTTCATGAGATTTATCCCAACTTTCTGCTGGAATATCATTCTATACAGTAGCAATGAATCATTTGTCACAAAGGCATTGCTACAAGAAGCCCAACTATGTGTTGAGGTGGTTGAAACAAATTAGATTTTTGACAAATAATCAACAAAACTACTTGCCATATCAATTACTTTTACTGGAAAAAAACTATACTGAAGATATATTTAGCATTTAGACAAAATATTGTGTCACGGCCGGCTTTCTGGCAATCTGGGAAGTTGAAGGTGAGATATTGCATTATGGCCGGTACAGTGGCAGTTTCTCTGGGATGAGATGGTACTGGACAACTTCTATAGCGCCGTAGCATAGCGAAGGCCAAAGTCAAAGGCACTGTCGACAACGCTGACAAATCAACATGGAACAGATGATGTTGGTCTTGAAGGAAAATCTGCTCAGATGGCACGAAAGAGGTCACTGCCATGTCGAAATCGGGCAGTGAGCCCTTCAGAAGGCGGCCTTCCACAAGAAGACATTCTGTTGAAAAGTCAGCGAAACGCAGAAAGGTTGTCGAAGGACTGCATCGATGCTGAGAAAAATTCTCCGCATGGCGAAAATCAGGCGGCGAATCCTTGAGGGCGGTCGTCTGCGAGACAGTAATCCATTGCCGAACTTGACAGGAACCGACTGAGGATGGAATTCCGCACGTGAACCGGAACAGTCATTGCCCTTTATAGCCTGTAGAGACTACGTCGACGGGCTGATAAAATGGCAGGCCAACCGTGCCGACACGGGTGACATAAATCCGATCCGTTCAGTGCAGAGAAAATGCAAAGACGATTGCCGACCGCTTTGAAGACGACAGCTAGGCAACAATCCACATGATTAGCGCAAAGAAATAAGCGCAAGATGCCAGTAAAACCGCCCAAAACAGCGATATTCCGAAGCACGCATAGACACGTGCAAGCAGCCAAAATGGCGCTACCGGAGATATCATGTTACTGGGCTTAAAATTCACTTTAAAACACTAAATGAACTTATCTGTGAGTCAATGCAATTTTCCAAAGAATGTTTCTAGGAAATACCATGCTTATCGCATCACAATATTGCAACACCAAAATTGTGAACCACTCCATCCACCACTTCCTCCAGTTATCCCATGATACAAATCCAATGCTAGCTGAGCCTAAGATCCATGAATAGGGGTACTGCAACAGGCATACATGGCAGCTTGCAGCTTCTGCCAACTAACACATGTGTTTCCAGCACATTTTCTCTATCAATAACTAATCTATTTGATCTGTTTAAAGATGCATCTGTCAAAAGACGATGGGCATCTGGCTCCTACTTCCTCAACCAGGCCTACCACCATCATGCAGAGGTCTTAACCTTTTGTTTACCAAATAATGAAATGTCAGTAAAACTTTTGCTAACTAGTGCTTTTGCCCACAAAGCATCACTACCGGTAATACCCAGATTGTTTTTCGAAAGTCCCACTCCGACCCATATTCATGGCCTGTGAATCCATTGAAAGCATCTAAAACAGGTGCTCTCTGCCAGAAATATAGATTGCAATGTTCTCTCTTGTGCTCATTAACAAAGTAACCGTTATAACAGCCACAACAATAAGTAGGTGCTATGATAAAAATTAGAATTCAAAGTATTTTTTAAAACTCAATCATAATTTCACACTTTAAAAAATAACTGATGTAATCAAGCTTGAAAAGAAGATTACCGGATTATAGAAGGTGATGCCATGCTTTTTCAGAAATGGAATTGCAATATCATGTCTCCAAGTGGTAGGATTACATGAACCACCAAGAAACACTTAACAACAATATTGGTATAAAACAAATAATAAATTTATAATAAAATATATAACAAATAAGTGCAATTTTAAAATGTTTAACCGCTTAACCGCCCTGTGCCGGAAAAATCCGGCGTACAGGGAAAATTGTTCACGCCATAGCGCCGGAATTTTCCGGCATTTTCCTATTGACGCTTGGCAATCGCCAGCGTAGGGAATTATTAATCCTTGGCGTGAACAATAAAGAAGGTCGGCCTGTAGATAACTCTTGTGACAATTTTAGGCGTATTTTTGTTTGAAATGTGGGGGGGATTCTATCCCCAGCGCTTGCAATGGATGGCAGCCAGTGGTGAACTGCCACATCTCTATCCTTTTTCTTCGCAGAGCAGGTTCAAAGTTGATGTAAACAGAGGCGGCTCCACCGGGGGGGGCGTGCCCCCTATTGAGTGCCTGGCCCCCTGTTGGGACCCTATACTTAATGCTACATACATAGCAACAAATGGTTGGCCCCTCATGATTAGAACTTGCCACCCAAACGGTCCCCCCACTTGCCAAATCCTGGAGCCGCCACTGGATGTAAATAACATCAATGCAACACAATTCTATGACATGTTTGTCTCACCGGACTTGGTCAGGCATCTTATTTACCAGACAAACTTGTATGCAACATATTTTATTCAGAGAACTTATCTAGCGCCAACTTCCCGAGTTCATGCATGCATTGATACAGACCAAAGTGAAATGAAGAAATTTATAGGTTTGATGATGTTGATGGGAATAATTCGTAAACCAACTCTAGAAATGTATTACTTTATTTTGATAAGGTTTGAAAATTTGCAATAAGCATTCGTATCAATGCTTCCCAATGATTTCAGAAATTCTACCGAAAATCGAAAGTTTTTACGTGTATTTATGTAATGTAATGTAATGTAATGTCGTCTTCTTCTTCTTCTTCTTCTTTCTTTCCTTCCGTCTTTCCCTATTGGGTTGGACGATGGGTCTGAATGAGTTCCTTCTACTTCTGTCTGTCTCTTGCTGCTCTGGTCATTTGGATGAAGTTCATTTGCATTTCTTCTGCATCCTCTTTTAAGTTTTCTATCCATGTTTTTCTTGATCTTCCTTTTCTCCTTTTCCCTTCAACATAGTTGTATAGTGCTTTCTTTGGTAGTCTTTCTTCCTTCATTCTTTCAACATGACCAAACCATTTCAGTCTTCGTTTCTGTATTGATTCGAGTATCGTTTCTTTTTGCTCTGTCTTTTCTCTGATCGTTTCATTTCTTATTCTTTGTCTTCTGCTGACTCCTGCTATTCCTCTTAACCAGTTCATTTCTGCAGTCATTAATCTTCTTTCGTCTTTCTTCTTTATGGTCCAGCATTCTGATCCATATAATAGTATTGGTTTGATCAGTGTATTATATAGCTTTAGTTTTGTTTTCAGTGATATTTGTTTGTCTTTCCATATCTTCTGAAGTTTTCCAAATGCTGCACTTGCTATGCCAATTCTCCTTATTATGTCTTCTTCACTTAGGCCATCTTCTGTCAGTACTGATCCTAGGTATACAAATTTTGGTACTTGTTCTATTATTTCCTCCTTTAGTTTTAGATTAACTTTCCCCTTCTTGTTCCCCGTGACCATTGCTTTAGTTTTCTGTATATTTATTTTTAGCCCCACTTCTTCTCCGGCCTTGCTTATTTCATTGGTTAATATTTGTAGGTGATCTGCTTTTGTTGTTATCACATCTATGTCATCTGCAAACCTTAAATTATTTATTGTTTGTCCATATACTTTTACTCCAGCATCTTCTTCTTTTGTGTTTTGTATTGTTTTTTGCATTACCACATCTAGTATTATATTAAATAGCAGTGGAGATAAGCCACATCCTTGTCTCGTTCCAATTGTTATCTCAAACCATTCTGTTAGTTCCCCATTAATTTTCACTCTGCTCATTGTTTTACTGTATAAGTTTTTTATGAGATTCACTAGCTTCTCTGGAATACCATAGTGCTTCAGTGCTTGCCATAGATCTTCATGTTGTATGCTGTGAAATGCTTGTTTGAAGTCAATGAAATTGTGGTATATTTTCTTATTTGTTTTGCAATATTTTTCTACTATCCTTCTGATCGTATGTATTTGATCAATTGTACTCCTTCCCATTCTGAAGCCTGCTTGTTCCTCTGTCAATATTTCTTCTGAGTAGTGTTTGAGTCTTTGTTGTAGCACATTTGTATATATTTTCCTGGTATACTGAGTAAGCTTATTCCTCTATAATTATTGCAGTTTGTTTTATCCCCTTTTTATGTATTGGTACTATTATGGCTTTTCCCCATTCCTCTGGTGATTTTTCTTCTTGAATATTTTATTGCATAGGTTGTGGAATATATTCACTGTAATTTCCTCTCCTGCTTGTAGCATTTCTGTTGTTATCATATCTGTTCCTGGAGATTTTCTAACTTTCAATCTTTTTATGGCTTCTTTTATTTCTTCTTCTGTAAAGTTTGCTATTTCTTCTTCATCATTCTCTTCTCTGTTCTCCTTCCTTATGTTGGTGTCTTCATTGTTATTGCCTGCTGTGTTGCATAATTCTTCAAAATAGTCTTTCCATCTTGTCATTATGTCTTTTTTGTTTTCTAATACTTTACCATTCTTGTCTGTTATTGTGGTTGTCTTCAATTGGATTTGTCCACATAATTCTTTGATTGTCTGGTACAATTTCCTTGAATCGTAATGTAATGTAACAAAATATTTGTATAGCGCCTCTTCTGAAAGATCACTCAGAAGCGCTCCCACAGCAAATTACTGTATATTGACAAAGAGATAAGTTTTAAGTCGTAAGTTTTAAACTATTTAATGCTTTTATTGCTTTTAAAATGTTTCTTAATAATGTTTATTAGTTTTACAGTATCTAAAAACTTTCAGGTCAGTAAATGAAATAAAAAAAATAAATTATAAAATTTCATGATATTTGCATGTGGCGTCATGAATATTTTGATCTCTGGCGGTGAAGCGGTTAATTATACAAATTAGTATATATAATACAAGTCATGCTATAAATATGTGCTACACATATGCAGAGGGACACCAAAGCAATAATTATAGTTCTTAGCTCTACGATAATGTATCATAATACAAAAATTTACATAATTAACAAAATGACTATTAAATACTCTATATGACATGTAAGATTGGGCATGTACACTCCATAGACCATCGCAGACCCGCCGGAGAACCGAAGGGGGATTAGCGCCTTCAGTTTTACATGGCAACGAGCTGAATGAGGGCGGATTGCCAGCCTTTCCCTCACCGCCTTTCCTTCCATCGAGATTGGGCAGGGTAGTCTGTAATTCAGCAATTCAGGATATAGACTGATCTATTATAATTATATTTCTTTCCATGAGAATCTGTGCAATACATCCATGGTCTCTGTTATACATTCAACCCCATTCAAAGCCCACAACTGGTGCTGAGAACCATTCAGGGATATTTTACACCCCCTAACACTCTCAACTTGAGACCGACACCCCTCCCCCAAATTTTCCCCAATCTGAGCCTGAGATGTACCCCTAACACCCTCCACCCCCCCAAATTTGAGACCGACAGCCCCCCAAACTGATAATCCTAGAAATAACCCTGGAACCATTCACACCACAAGTTAACTACCCAAGAATGTAACAAGAAATTCACAATTGTCTTACATTAAACACTGGAAATACGATGAATGATCTTGACACCAGTATGCATGGCTTAGCAACTCCAAATTCTATGGCCCTCTTTTTGAAACGACTTAAAACCTATCGCTTTGTAAATATGCAGTAATTACAGTAGGAACGCTTCTGAGTGATTCTTCAGAAGAGGTGCTATACAAATATCCTCTTACAAGACATTAAAATTCATTACTAAATTATTCATTAAAATTCACTAAATTATTCATAAAAAGGTCTGTATCTTACAAGTCATTTAATTGACTTTGATTCACAGTCCATGGCTGTCATTTTAGTCAAATAAATTAGTAGAAGATATGGCCATTGGTCACCTGAAGTTGACTGGACTAATGATAATTAAGCACTCATTCACAGCTGCTGAAGACATGACAGTTTAAACAGTTAACAAGTCTCCAGGGTAAACATAATTAGTCACCTGAATGACAGTGCACAGCTTTGGCTAACAAGGTTTTATTGGTTGAAAGCGGATCTACTCAGTGTAACACCTATCATAGTCAACACTCAACAGCCTTCTGCTTAAGAAGGAATTATCATTGCCTCTCAGATCCTTTAACAGTACTTTGCAATTTTTCCAAAATTCAGAATCAATCAATGACTGACAAACAGGCAGACTACATTTACCCAAGAATAAAACAACTGCTGTTGTTAGGCAGCAGTAACTCTGCTGACTGTTAACAGGAAACTGTATTTTGCTGATATTCAGACTATATCAGCAAGTAGGGTTGCCAGGTCCCATCCCCCAAAATACCGGACACCAGCCCCCAAAATACTGGACACCAAATTTTCTACGTCAACAGACAAAAGTTTTAAACCATTTCTGGCGCAATTGTGTAAAATATGGTCATTGCAGTGAGCTGCAATAATGTACCGGTATTTGTTTTCCTGACTGGTTAGTTTTTGGAAAACGGAATTGTTAACTCCATAGCTAACTGAAGTAGCTATGGAGTCTGCTCCATATACAGAAACATTTGCCCACGACAATTCTTTCTCTTCAAGCACTCAAAACAGCTGATTTTTAATAGACTGTGAGTCTTCAAATGTGTCCTCAAAGAAATCTAAGATTTTGAAACAAATACCCTCATGAGGAGTAAAACATTGTACGACAACGATATAATCCATGATATAAAAAGTTATTATTAGTTATTAAAATAACAATCTTCTCCAGTCCAGCGCAGTAGCGTCAAAGACTCGTAGGGGCAGGAATTTGAAATTTACGGTAAATTTGTAAAATCCACTAGTCTAATCCACAGAAAGTTGGCAAAGATTCAAAATAGTTCTAGGATCTAGTCTGCGTCACTGATTCGCTGCTTCTGCAAACCACTGTGAGTAAGTAAGTAAATAGCTATATCCGAAGTTTAATGGTCAGCCAGGCAAAGTCAAATCCAGAAATCAGATTGTACTAGACTGAGAGTGACTTATTTGCTGTAGTTTTGCAGTTTGCAAGAAAATACTGGACACATGCATGTCCGGTATTGCCTCCATTTTTTCACCGGACAAATTACCTAAATACCGGACAGTCCGGTCAAATACCGGACACCTGGCAACCCTATCAGCAAGAGACTAAATGATGATTGTCATTCAGTGGTGACCATCTGCATTGTTTGAATGCAGCACTCAACTTCTGGGGGTTCTAAAATAAATTTGAACTAGTACTTACTACAACAGCTGTCTTAGTTCATAATCACAGGACAAATTTTGAACTGTACTGTGTTAAATTAACAGGTACGTAAAAACCTTGTAAATTTAACATCTCACCTTCCTATGCAGTGCCCCTATGCAGTAATTACAGAAGGAGCACTTCTGATTGATTCTTCAGAAGAAGTGCTACACAAATATTCTCTTACATTACATTAAAATTCACTACTAAATTATTAATTAAAATAGCCTTCCTATAAAAGACTGTAAACACACAAATGCATGTAAACTACCAGGTAAATTAAAATTAAAGGAAACTACAATAGTTTAAAAATAAATATGTAGGCTGATAAAATGTACACAAATTCATTCAGATGTTGAATTCAGTACCTTGAAAGCCGGATGCATGACCTAAAAAATCAAAACCAGATTTTGAAATCTTTGTTTTTTCTTAAGAAATTGCAGTGATGGTTATTCACATATATTTACATATTTTACCATAGAGTACTCACAGGAAATGCTACTAGTACTATTTTTAACAACGATAGACAGCATCAACTGATCACTGTATTTTTCTGCACTCAGTGTTCCCATGAATAACCTAATGTAAATAAACATTTGTATACACAGTATTTATGTACATTATTTCAGTGCACATAGCACACACACATTTATTATGCCACAGTTGTCTTAATAATAATAATAATAATAATAATAATAATAATAATAATAATAATAATAATAATAATATTATTATTATTATTATTATTATTATTATCATTATTATATTATTATTATTATTATTATTATTATTATTATTATTATTATTAACATCAGCTGTAAGATGTAAGAGCAAAAGAAGTCAAAGACAACTGGAATTATATCACCCTGCTCTGCCACCTCAGCTTCAGACAATGAAGGAAAGAGGACTTGATAATAATAATAATAATAATAATAATAATAATAATAATAATAATAATAATAATAATAATAATAATAATACACATCTTTTGTATCTTTTATGGGCATGCTGGTATCATTTAACAGAGAACTAAGAAATGGCAAAATCAAATAAAATCAAATCCAGATATTCAAACATCTGCTTTGGAAAGAAATTATAATAAAAAATTTGCAAAAGTGTCAAAATAGTGCATATGCATAATCCTTGCACTATATGACATTCCCCCATATTTCTGCTACTAAAATTGATACCTAAACCAAATTGTACACTGTAGATTTTATATTTAATAAAACCAACTGAGAAAATAAAATATATGTTTATCAATTTCTAAACATGAATCAGGTTGCCACCAATATGATCTGCAATTCAAATTTGGGATTAATGCAAAAATTAAGACAATATGAAGCCTAAAATAGCAACAACACTGTTGAACAAATTCACATGGATTGACAAAATATAAAGGTAAGGCAAGTGCCACCCATTAAATATGTCATACAATTGAAATACTATAAAACTAAGGGTTTAAAATTGACTTGGCCAAATCACCACCAGAATAATGGAAACCACTCCATCCACCACTTTCTCCAGCTATCCCATGATACAAATCTAAGATAATCCTAGCAGAGTCTAAGATCCATGAATAGGGATACTGCAACAGGCATACATGGCAGCTTGCAACTTCTGCCAACTAACACATGTTTCCAGCACGTTTTCTCTATCAATAATCTATTAGACATCATTTAAAAATTATAATTGCTATAGGATGAAAAATACTTTCATTAAATATAGCAGCGCTTTAAAGTGCCATAACAGGTTTGCCTACCACTGAATCGTCTTTGAAGTCTTCTCTGTTCTAGAGCCTGCACTGCTTTCTGCTTCAACTGTGACCTTGGAAGACTGCCAGGAATACTACATAATACAGCATTCACATCTGATCATAAGCACATGCCTTAGTAGCAAAATATCCATCAACAAGGATGTTGTAAATTTAGCAGTCAGTTGCAGGTGATTAAATTGGCAAGCTGCAACGTTAAAGATACAAGCACACTGGCCAGAGACCCTGCATATCCTAATTTTCTTTTATCAAATTGAATCTCAAATCAAATCAGCACATAGGAAACCAATTAGCCACATTACAAAACAAGAAAATCTCAAATGTTAGTTAACCCTTGCAGGAAGTGACTATGCAACTTATTGGCTTGTTTGAAAATAACTCAGTCCCGGATGAGCAAAAACAGAATTACCATATTGTGCCAATAAATCCAATTATATGAATTCATTACAATTTGATAATAGCTTAGTCACTCAAAGTCAACTTATCTCCTATCTTGAAAAAACCATGTGGCCCTACATCACATCAAATCAAGGATTAAAAAATGTTGATTTACAAATTAAAGATAAACAGTATATTCAAAGAATTTGAGATATTGCATCTAAATCTGCCCTCATTTCTCTTACCGATGCTCTTGCCACTAAGTTGCAACTAATTATCAGCTGATTACTGTAATTATGTATACAATAGCCAATTAAACATGCAAAATCTTCAGAGAAAACCCCATTGTTAGAAGCGTCACTAAAACTTTCAAGCATTATTATATTAGATCTCTTCATTAAAATTGACACTGGCCAACTGTTGAGGGGCTCTCCATTAATTACATCAACAATTTTTTAATTCATGTTTTTTTGGCGCCTTCACAGCTGCCAGCATGTGTTTGTATGTGCCACAGTTTCGTCGCCGTTCTCAGAGCATTTTCCAACGTTATGCGCTTGGATTTTACGCCAATCGCAAGGACTGCATTCACTCGTCGGTTTGTTGACGAGTCTCTTGCCGTCCTCCACTTTTCCATGTCGTTCTGAAATGTTTTAAGTCGGTTGCCGCTGCTGAGTGGACCGCCAATGTCTGCCATTAATATGGCCGCCGTGTACAACTCAATGGGACCACGGCTGACGGTCATTCCAGACTTCGATGGAGCCTCCATCTACGTCGGGTTTGTCGATTTCGGTGATGAACTATTCTCTCGCGGAAGACCGCTACTTTGGATTCTCCGCCGGATCTTACCGTGCGGAGAACTCCTACTACCAACTTGCAGACCTGTAACATCATCTTCCGTTCCTCGCTGACGTGTCAATGTTGCAGCTTTTTTGTGAAGGACCACTTCTTAAGGACTCAGCACCGGATTTCGTCACGGCATCGAGTTCTTTCTTTCATCAGAGTGGATTTTCGACATCGCTGCCTTCTGACCTTCATTGACATGTCAGCACTGTCAAAGCGCTTTTGATTTTGGTTTTTAACTATGTTACAGCGCTTATATAAATCGTCCTGGATAATAATTTTTGGACAATTTTTGACCCCCCTTGTCAACAACTGTCAAACTTTCAGTGACCCCCTTTAATTGTCAAAAACTTTTGACCCTCCCTTAAGATCAGTGACAGGTCCCCCTAAAAAGTTTAGAGGGTTATTTTTTGTGGTGATGAGGCCTATTTTTTTCTTTTTGCTCATGAAGTGTCAAAGTGTGGCGGTGGTGACCTTTTTCGCTTGTCAGGCTTTTTTCAGTTGCAATAAATAGTATTCCATGAAATTCACTATATTTTTAATATTTGTAACAAATGAAAATTGTTGGCATCAACTTCTCATGGCACCCTCCCCTGTCAACCTCTTTTGAACTCCCTCCCTCTCCCTTAGTTTGCTGACATAATTAATGGACAGTCCCTGAGCAGAAATCACAGCTTTAGACCAGTTGACAACTTTAGAAAACATTTCAAACTGGTCAACCTCAGCATTTAAATTCTTCATTCAAAGCATTCTCACTCAGCAATATATGCCAAAGAGTAGCTAAATATACCTAGTAATAATAATGAAATTAGTAAGAGTATTAGCATTGTATTGTTTCTGTTAACTATCCAAAAATTTAACTCTTCTTCTGACTCTCAGAGCTTCCAAATAACTGGATATGTTCATATCCTCACTAAATACAAATCTCTTCTAGTTTACTTATAAATCTTTCTTAGGCTGTCTTGCCATTTTCCACTCTGACCGATCTTTGCGGAATTGACATGACCTTTTGTGGATGACCAATTGACCATTAATTGGTAATTTTAAGAATAAGAATTGATTTTACGGATGAAGGTTGGCCACAGTGAAGAATAATTGACCTAAAAGATTTCCTGTCTCTGGCTGTGCTGATCAGACGTAAGACCTTGGCAACATTCACCAATGTTGTCGATCCAAGCTATTGCCAAGTTCCCTCTATTTCTTTTTCCTGATGTTAATCCCGTTATAATAATTTGTTTGATGCTCAATTTCTCTTGACAAAGTACGTGGCCGAAGTAGTGTAGTTTGCATGTTTTCACTTGTTGTAATTGCACTGGTTTTTCTCCAAGTCTTCTTCAATGTCCAGCTCTCAGTCATAGGTGGCCATTGGCCATATTAGTGCCTTAACTAGTTTTCAGAGGTTGATCTTACTGAATCCTTTGATTTTTAAAGCGTTTTTCAGTTTGATAAGTATTCTTGATGTTTTAACCAGTCTTGCTTTTATTTAGGTCGAACAATCTGCAAGCTCAGTAACAATGGCACCCTAATACAGGAGAAACTACTTGCTCCAAGATCTGACAATTTCCTCTAATTGTAAGTTTTTCTCAGTTAGATGACATGATCTTGGTCTTGGATATGTTTATCAGCATATTGTATCTGGAGGATTTTAATTCAGGACAGTTGACTAATTCTTGCAAGTCACTTGGGGATGTTGCAACTAGTATGATGTTGTCTGGTTATAAAAGAGTATTGATTAATTTCCCCCCAATTCTGAAACCTTTTTCATATCCATCTAATGCTTTATGCGTGATTATCTCCAATTAAACGTTGGATGTTAAATAAACATGGTGATATCACACATCCTTGCCTTACTCCTTTCTTTGCTCGAAACCATCAGAAAATAAGTCCTGCTGTTTTGACTGCTGCCATTTGTTTTGTATGTAGGCCTCAAAGAACCTGCCCCAGGTGAGGTGGAAAGCCCATGTTTAGCATGGTTATCCACAGGTCTTTATGCTTTACCATGTCAAATTCTATTCTATTCTACACAAAGATTTATATAGTGCGGTAACATAGCTGGGACCAAAGTCAAGAGCACTTTACATAGAGCAATAGCTATAGCAAATGCTTTAGTGAAATCGATAAAGCACATGTAGTGTTTGGTGTTTGGTTGTATTCATGCAACTTTTCCAGCATAATACATAGATTGACAAACTGATCTCTGGTGCCATGTCTTAGACTGAATCTGGCTTGTTCATCTGCAATCTCCACTTATAGCTGCAACTGAATTCTCTCTAGGATGACTCATAGTAGGATTTTATTTGCATGTGATACTAATGTGATGGTGTGGTAGTTACTACATAGACGGTAAGATGGTCACCTTTCTTTGGTAGACATATAAACATTGATCGTTATTTATACATTATGACCACCACCACCACCACCACCATCAGGAAAATTAGTAGAAAGCTACAATGGTCACAGAAAAAAGCAGTGTCCTATAAAGGATAACTTTGGAAACTGGTTAACTCAACAGATGATGCATAATATAATCAACTAGCTGTTTGTCTGTAATGATAGAGGAGCTAGGCTTCACCCAGGCTTCACCCACTGACTGGGGGAGTTCTACTATTTCCACACCTCTGCCCACTATTAAAATATGCTAGAATGAAAGCAGTGCATCCTCCAATGAGAACGCAGTTATAGTAGAACACACACAAGCAGACTTTGGAAAACTATATATGTAATAACCTGCATATAAGGAGACTGCTAAGGTTATGAGTCCTGTCATCAATTCAAAATCAAACTGAATGCTACTTTCTAATGTGACTATGAACCAAATTTTGAAGCACTATGACAAACCAGGGTCAGAAAGTTGGCAGAGTGGTAACAACATTGGACGCTAGAGCAGGAGATTGCGGGTTTGAGTCCTGCAGGAGTCCTAAGGTTGACTCAGCCTTACTCGTGGTGGTAAACTGAGGAGCAGTGGTAAAATGCTGCGATAAGTCAAACAGTACACTACGCTATGCATTAGCCCCATATCCGTAGCATTGCATGCCAGGCCGAGGGCTATAGCAATGGAGATCAGCACCATCCTATGAGCCTGTGAGGTTCGGGAAGGACTATGACTCCTTTTTTAGATGACAAACCAGCTGTGAGTTCAATTAATCTGCAATTCTTCCCTCTAAAGTCCTTTATTACATTATCAGTAATAAATTATTGCACATTTTATTCCTTATAAAAATAAATCAATGCAAAAGGTGTGGTGAATGGAAAATAGTTTTATCAGTAAGAATACAAAACAGGACTCAGCATCATACTATCAGAGCATCTAATCAGCAGAAACTACAATATTATAACTATAAAAGTCATTCATGCATAGATTTGCAGCTAGCACAACGCAATCCCTTACAGGCCTTACTTCAATCTGTAATGTTCTTTCAGTTCTGTGACAAAGAGGCAAAATTCTCCAAATGTAATATGATCGACTGGCATTCTACCAGACTGCTCACATGCAATATGCACCAGCTCATGAACTACAAGAATTGCACAAAAATAAATATAGGCCTAAAACATTAAAGATAGTAAGCAGCAGAACAATAATAAAACCCTGGTAATAGACTCAGCTAACACAGACCTTCACTTAACCCCTTTACCGGGGATTAAATTTTTAGATGCCATCACCATACCGGGGAATTATTTTTTGGAAAAACATTCTTCAAAAAGGAAAACTGTAATTTTTAAAATTTGCTTTATATCAGGCTATGCATGAGCTAAGAAGATGCAGCATATGCCATTGTTTAACCTTTTTACTCCTCTTTCTAACCATCCGTGCAAAACAAAGAAAATTGGGGGCAGGTCCACTCTACGACCTAAAATAAAACCCTCTCCCAAAAATATTTTCAAAGTTCCGTAGCAAACATTTTTCAGTGGAAACCCCATTTACGTGGAGGCAAAGTTGTAGAGGGGTGTCAGTGGAACAAAATAAATCAAAAAGTTTGAAAATCGGTCAACATTTGGTAAAGATATCTCAATTCTAACCTGAACACCTAAGTCGAAACATAAGTATTAGCTATGAGTTTTGAGAAAATTTTGTATTTTTTAAAATTTGCTATATCTCAGACTATATAAGAGCTAAGATGAGGTATACACCATTGTTTAGCGTTTTTATTCCTCTTTATAACCATCCATGCAGAAAAAAATTTGGGGGTAAGGTCCACTCTACGGCCTAAAATAAAACCCCTACAGAAAAAATTTTCAAAGCTCCGTAGCTAAAATTTTTCAGCGGTAACTCCACTTTGGTCAGCAGCAAAGTTGTAGGGGAATGTCAGTGGAACAAAATAAACCAAACAGTTTGAAAATCGGTCAACATTTGGAAAAGATAGATCAATTCTAACCCGAAAAAGTCGTTTTCTGGAAGTTATTAGTCTGACACCTTGCTCCAAAGAATATATATTCTCTCTTTCATAGAGCTGATATAGCTGAAAAATAGGTGCTATCTAGTGAATGGATGGATACTAAAGCGATTTGTAGCAAAAACGTCTCTGATACATCACGTGCTTCACAAAACGCCTCGAAACTTACATGACGAGCGTGGCTTGGGGATCCCAAATAAGGAAAGATGACGTTGGATGAGCTAGGCTTGGGTATCCCAGTTAACGGGTTAACATAGAATATTTTACTTGGAACTACCTTGACTCAAAATGTCTCTTTGGACTCACTTAACATAAGCATTCACTTAATAGGGATGTTTTTCCAGTCCCTGATGTCCATGCACCAGAGTTTTACTGTATAATGAATGGATAATGTTTCCATCAAGAAAGTTACTATCCCTACATCAGTACCTTGAACAACGCCATATTTCATCAAAATTCTTCTCACATTTCAATGACAATGAAAGGGCTTCATAATCAAACAGAATTTGCTCAATTTCTGCATTAAGTATAACTCACCTGAAAAGACACTTTGATAAATGCATGCATTTAAAAGAATCTAAAGCTCATTCTGCGTCAAATCAACACGCTTTTGAATAAAATCAGACATCACTGTCTCAGCCTAAAATAGACCCCATTCCAAAAAAATTTTTAGAAGCTCCGTAGCAAAATTTTTCAGTGGTAACCCCAATCGGGTGAGCGGCAAAGTTTTAGGAGGGTTGTCAGTGGAACAAAATAAATCAAAAAGTTTGAGCATGGGTCAACATTTGGTAAAGATATCTCAATTCTAACCAGAACATCCCATTGTTGCAACAGAAGTTAGCGATGAATTTTGAGAAAGTTTTGTTATTTTTTGAACTTGCTAAATTTCAGGCTTTATAACAGCTAAGAAGTAAGTAAGTAAGTAAGTAAGAGAACGTCAAGATTATAGTGGTAACTTGTCTAAAAGACTCCCTGCATCATTAAACTAAGTAGCTAGTCTTAAAAAGCCAAGACTTCAGTCGATTCCTGAAAATATCTAGTGACATGACTCCCGTATGTCAGCAGGAAGCGAGTTCCAAATCACGCGCAGCAGCCACCGGGAAGGCACGATTCCGACGGTGACAAGACGCGTTCTTGGAACCATATGACCGGTCGATCTAAGTCGCCTGCGGCCCGCGAGGTCAGAAACACTCTTTGCAAGATAATTCGACCCATCCCGTGAAGGCAGCGATATACAAGAGTTGATAACTTGAACATGATGCGCTCAGGCACCGACAGCCAATGAAGATCAACAAGAAGCGGGTGACATGATCACATCGGGCCGAACGATAGTTAAGACGAGCAGCACAGTTCAAAACAGACTGCAACCGTCAAAAGAATAGGCAGGTGACCCGCAAGAACTGCATTGCCAAGTCGAGCCTAGTCAGTACCAGAGCAACAACCAACGTCTTAAGGACGGCTTGAAAACAGACCGGCGCAAACTCCTAATCAAACGGAGAAACAGCTGGCGACAGTCTTGGATACATGCAGCAAGGGTCGCTGCACTATCAAGGTAGATTCCCAAATTACGCACTGAGGCAGCCGGGTGGAGCTCGAGATCGTGGATCTTGACACAGTCATCTGATAGCCAGAGCACTTCCGACTTAGAGACGTTAAGCTGGAGCCTAATAGACTTAAGCCAGACTGACAACTCATCCAAACCGGGTGAGACGCTCAAGAAGCAGATGCGTTTCAGACGGCCAGCAGCCACCATAGATCTGAGTGTCATCCGGCGTAAAGATGTCCATAAAGCCCATGTTTAAGAATGATACGTATAAGAGGTCGGCCACGTACAAGGTAAATAAGATGGGACCAAGGACCGGCCCTGCGATACGCCGCCAGTCACCCGAGATGGAAGGGTCCTGGAGTGAGGACAGCGGACAATTGCGTCGGTGGTCAAGATAGGAGGAAAACCATCTCAAAGCCACATGACTAACACCATAGGAGATGTTAAGACGACGCATAGGATGGAGTGGTCAAATCAAATGCGGCCGTGAGGTCGAGAAGGGCGAGGAGGGCAAACTTTCCTGATCAAGTTCAAAATATCAGAAGTGATCTTAAGAACAGCCGTTTCAGTAGAGTGAAAAACACGATAGGCAGACTGTAGCTCGGGAAGGAGACCAGAAACCGCGAGATGGTCCATGAGCTGCCCTAGAGATAGCAGCCGATAGAACAGACAAATTGGAGATCGGTCTGTAAGCCAACATCAGAGTCATCGAGACCAGGTTTCTTGATCCGCGGTGTCACGAAAGCGGCCTTAAACGACCGGGACCTCACCCAGTTGTAGTGAGCGATTCATGAGCTCGGTAACAAACGGCGCCAGGATATCGGAACACTCCACGAAGGAGGCGAGTCGGAAAGGATCACTGGCGCAGCACTTGTCAGGCAAGGCGCCTAGCTCAGTTACTTCTTCCACAGAGAGAGTGCGAAACCGCCTAAATGTTCCGAGGTAGCCCGTCAATACAGCAACACTTTTTTGCTGAAGAAAGCAGAAAAATCATCAGCCGTGAGTCTATCAGGTAAAAGCGCCCGCCCCATGAGCGCATCAATCGAGAAACACCAGAAGACCTCTCTCTTCCGACTTATCAGTCGTCGGTATGCTCTCGCGATATTTGGTCCACTCAGCCGTGAGACACGGGCGTCAAATCAGCCTTACGAAATCTTAGCGGTGCGGCATTTGCGTCAAACCACGGATTGACGATCGCTTCATCTTGACCGGTATAAACTCATCAAGCATTTCTCACTGTCATAGAGCTGAAAATCTAGGCCAGACCAGGACGTGGCATCCAAGGAGAGTTGCAACCCCATCCCGAAAGGCCGAAGGGTCTGTTTGCCCCACACACGCCGACTAACGGTAGCATAGATAGGGCACGGCCGGGAGAGCGAAACATTCCACCTCAGCAGATGGTGATCGGAGAGACCCACATCATGAACTGCTACACAGGGAGTGGAAACAGTGCGACTAGAAGAGAACATCAAGCACACCTTTCTGATGTGTTGGTCCAGTCACACTACGCTCAAAATTGTGGGACACGAAGAGATCTTGCAACCGGTGACAAGCAGGATCATTGTCCCTATCAAAACGCACATTAAAATTTTATATACAGGATCACATAACGACGCTAAGCCACCGAGAAGGGTCATCAGTTCTTGAAAAAACAGTGGAGTAACGACCGGCGATCCGGGGCGATAAACGACAAAAGCACGCAAGGCGTCACGGAGAGAAACACGCGCGCAGACGAATTCGAGCGTGGTCGCGGTCACAGGAACGTCCACGTTAACCAGACGAATGCCGGGTATGCGCAAATGGCAACCCCCATGATTGATAGATATGAAACTAGTAGCGAGGGGCCGTGGGCGCGCCTTCTCCACCACATTCCAGCCGTCCGAGCGAAGACGACCGATCCAGGCAGAGTCAGGATCGTTCTCACAGAGACAAATCAAGCAGATCGCCAACCTTATAGGTAAGGACCTAATGTTCAGGAACCCAACATTTCATCACATTTGGTAGAAGGGACACGAAGACATTTAATTCGGCGCAAAACAGTGACATGCGGCGAGTGCGATCGCCGCGAAGGACGCGGACGAGTGTGGTTAGAAAAACGTAGGCCCGTTTCCAACTCGCTCCAAGGAAAACTTAGGGCGATCGTCGACCTGCACGCCGTCCAACGTCGAGCAGGATTTAATCCGTGCGTATAGAATCCAAAGCAGACATAGACGGTCGTTAGTAAACAACACACGCCTTCAGTTCGTCCGGCGTGTGCGAGATTTTTGTATGCGCTGGCGAAACTTGAATGCAAAGTATACACAGATCGGTGTATACACAAACCGAAAACCGAGCACAAGACTCAACAAAACGATGAAAACTAGAGATACGCTCCAAAACTGCAGAGACCGAGCGCGTTCGGACAAGTCAACCACGCAACCAACCGCCAACTAGACAAACGAGAAGCCCCAAGAGCACAAGAAACCATCAAAAATCGAGAAAATCACGACCATAAGACTCGAGGACGGCCGCCACAGAACAGCGCCATCTAACGTCTATGAAGAAGATGAGGTATATGCCATTATTTAGCCTTTTTACTCCTCTTTCTAACCATCCATGCCAAACAAAGAAATTTGGGGGTAGAGTCCACTCTATGGCCTAAAATAAACTCCTCCCAAAATAATTTTTAGAAGCTCCATAGCAAACATTTTTCAGTGGTAACCCCAATTGGGTAAGTGGCAAAGTTGTAGGGGATGTCAGTGGAACAAAATAAATCAATAAGTTTGAAAATCAGTCAACATTTGGTAAAGATCTATTAACTAACCCAAGCAAGTCATTTTATCAACATCACTTTCAACGCAACATAGCCCAATTTCTGACCCCTTTGTCCAAAGAATATATATTCCCTCTTACATAGAGCGAAAATAGCTAAAAAAATAGGTGCCATCTAACGAATGGATAGATACTAAAGCAATTTATAGCATAAGACGTATCTGATGCGATGCTCCCAATCTGCAAACCGCTACGAAATTGATTGGACGTATCCCATTCATCATGCCCGAATTAAGGAAAGATGGTGGCAGACATATCCCATACGTCATAAAAAATGTCAGTTCATGTATGAAAAAATTTAGATAAGATGCCCCTGAATATAAGACACACCCAAGGTGCTGGGTATGTAAAATTTTATAACACACCCAAGGTGCTGGGTATGTAAAATTTTATATAAGACAGTCTTATATATGCGAAAATGAAAATATGGTAAGTTAAGAACACTTACTTTGCGAATGTGTCGGGAAGAGACCAATGCTGTTTACAACGGATCGTATCTTCCCGTGCAGCAACACATTGTTTTCACTCATGTGTCTTTTAAATAATTCCCATAATTGTCTAAAATGTTGAAATGATATCCCACTTTATATTAAATATAGAAAAGCTCAAGAAAACAACAAAAGCTAAAATAAATGTTTCAGAGCAAAGAACACAGCTCAAATTATTATTATTATTATTATTATTATTATTATTATTATTATTATTATTATTAACGTACTGATTAATGTGGTGACTCATTCAGCCGAACTGCGTAAACACATTACAATGTTACAAATGAAAGACATCAGCTGAAGTCTTCTTATGGAGACTAAAACTGGTCACAAAAGTAGAATAAAAAAAGATGCTTCCAGAAAATTATGCACTACTACTTATATTATTCACGACTGGTCAATAAGAAATTGTTACATGATACATATGAAAGCACCCTTGACTTTGGCCTTAGCTATGTATACTGTGCTATAAAAATTGTCTAAATAACAACAATAATAATAACAATAAATAAAAATTCATGTAGCTAATGACAAATACTACCACCGTGGTGTTTTATGAAACCTAAATTTCTTTGCTTTTACAGGAGCAAGGATGATTAAGAGGATCATACATTGTGATGCTTGTGATAACAGAAAATCCATCTACTGGTCAATGTTCATAATAACTATAAACTACACTGCACACAGAACCTGCATCACTTCAATTCAGCATAGATTAAATTGCAAAGGTTTTAAGGGAAATATGACTTATAATAGAAGAATATCAAAAGGATTCAATTATGGTCTTTGAAGAAAGGATGATTGATTCATTTCAGAGAAAAACATACTCTGCATTCTACATACAAACATCATTTATAAACATGAGAGCCTGCACATAAGGGCAAAAAAGGGCACTCCCCCTTGAAAATGCATATACCAATATTTTCACAGTGAAATTTGAAAACAATGCTAAAGTATTAACTGTGACCATTCTTTTGTGCCCCACCCCTGGAAAACATTCCATGACCATTGTGTTATGCACCCCCTGAAACATTTTTGTGGGTGCTCAACTGCTCACATTTATAAAACAATTTATAAATCAACCAATCAAATATTCAAACATTCAAGCATATTTATACATTCATGCAATTATTCTTCAGTTCAAACCAAATGCAGCATACATACACACCACACACATACATGTAGGCTTACATATATAGATGAACAAGCACACATACAGACAAACAGGAAGTTTTGAAAATTACCGGTATATAGTTAGTTAGTTAGTTAGTTAATAAGCCAATTTATATAGCGCTATAGTCACAGCAGGCCAAGATCAAGAGCGCTTTACAAATTGCACTTAAATGAGATGCTAAACAAGTGCATCTTTAGTCTGGTAGCGAACATTTCAAGACTAGTCACGTTGGTCGCAAAGTCGGGCAGCTCATTCCAAAGGATGGGATTCCCCTGGGTGAAAGACCTCTCCCCAAATTTCACTGTCTTAGACGGAGGGGGTACGACCAATTGGACCCGATTACAGGAACGAAGCTGCCGCCGACAATCAGTAAGTGGGGGCCTATGTACAAGTTCAGCTAAGTAGAACAGGCAGACAGGATCATTGAGGGCCCGGAATGTCAGGCAGCATCTCTTGTAGATGATGCGCAGCCAGTGCAGCTTGTCCTTGAGTAAGGGGGTGACGTGCTCGCCCCGTCTGGCACCGTAGATCATGCGGGCAGAAGTATTATGAAGTATTGAGAATTGCAATATGAATTGCAAAAATTGCTAGAGAATTACCTGTACTACAAAAATGACTATTGAGATAGATTCTGTGGCCACACATTCCTTTACAATTTCTAATGATAATAAAACAGAGCATACACACATGAAAAACAATACTTTTCTTGGTGCTTCATCACTTATGCTTAAGTGCTGCTATCACCAAATTCTACCTAAGTGAAGTAGCCAGACAAAGGTGAAAACCGACAATCTCACTATTAGTAAGATTAAATTGTTCCTTAATTAACCCCTTTACATGTAACTCAATGTAAAATGGACGGACATATTTGGGGTCCTCGGTAAAAGGGTCAAATAAAAAAACAGGAAACTCTTTTGCAAAGAAATTCTCTTGAAATAACAACACTATACCGAAGTCTGGCAAAATCAAATCCCTATTTGATTCACTCACGATTTAAATCACCATGGTTGATTTCATTTGAGAACCAAAGATTTGATTTAAAATTCAGTGTTTTGATTTGATTTAAATTGAGTTAGTTTTGATTCAATTCAATTTGAACCCAAATCACCAATATAGTACTGTACATATAGATATTCAATTAAACATAAACTCAACTGAGAACTTAAACTCAATAGTTAAATGGCAACTTGGTAAGAGGCAGTAGTTTTTTGGCAGTGGTAACACTATTATATCAACACAAACAGGAAGTAGTAGCTTAATCTTAGTTGTTTTATAGTACATACATAACTATTAAGACCAGCCTACTAGTACTACTGTGGTTTATTTTTACAATCTTGTACAATAGATGAACAGAATTCAAGAGATTGCAACTTAATGAATGTGAGTTGTTAATGATTTGTTGTAATGTTAATATAGTTTTATTTGCCCAGAGCTTGCAGACTTGCATGCATCTGTCGAATACCAATCAATACTGACTATCGACACACAGCGGATCTCAGACTACTGCAAAAAATGGCGGCTTAAACCAAACGCCAATAAAACTGTGTTGAGTGTATTTCATTTGAACAACAGAAAAGCAAAATACGAGCTAAAAATTCAGATGGATGGGAAACAATTGAAGCACGACCCATTCCCTGTATATCTTGGCGTTACTCTTGATCGAACTTTAAGCTTCAAAACACATCTTTCAAAGTTGGCCGGCAAAGTCAGAACCCGGACAAACCTGTCAAAATTAGCCGGTTCCTCCTGGGGAGCAAACGCCGCTACCCTGAGACAGTCTGCACTTTCACTTTGCTATTCAGCCGCGGAATACTGCTGTCCCGCCTGGTATCGCTCCTCGCACACAAAGGCGGTGGACACGCAGCTGCACTCAGCCATGAGACTTGTCTCCGGAACCCTGAGCCCAACAGCGCTCCAATGGCTGCCAGTTCTGTCAAATATCCAACCACCATACTTACGACGGGAAGCTGCAGTGGACAGATTTCTATCAAAGATAGCAGACCGTGAGGACCTGCCACTCTTCGAGGACCTGTCCAACCCTCCTAATCTCCGATTGAAATCACGCCATCCTCTGCAGCTTAACAAGGTTCCCTCAGATGTCGATAGACAGTGGAGACTTGACTGGGAGTCGGCTCAGGTGATCAACAGCCAATTGGTCGAAGATCCCGCTATCCGACAACCAGGCTTTGACACGCCGCCTCGTCACCTGTGGTGTCTGTTAAACCGTTTTCAAACTGGACAGGGACACTGCAAATACTGTCATCAGAAATGGGGATTAACTGACTCGAACCTGTGCCCCTGCGGTGTCATTCAAACAATGTCGCACCTAGCTGACTCTTGCCCTGTAACCAGACTAGAGGACGGTGGATTACAAACTTTACACACAGCTGATAATGTCGCAATCAAATGGCTGACATCATTTAGCACATTAAGCATTCGATAATAATAATACTGAGATAATGGTTATATTTGTGCTTTTAAGTGGGAGGTTTAAAGTTAATAGTGCAGTCACTACAATGAGTTTGCAAAGCAATGAAAACACTTTAAAATTTTAACAAATGTGAAGTAATAAGTGGTATTTTAAAAACAATTTTGTGGATGCTATGCAGATTTCAATTTCATTAGCTGAAGAAAGTCAATGCCCGAGTCTTCCAACAGACAAAAGTATGGCACCTGAGGTATTCTGAGCAATCAAAGGGTCTGCTTACCAAAATCTACAACATATAGCATGTTGACTGCTTAGCATACCGGTACTTCAGGCAGAGTGGAGAGGCTCTTTTTCCATCACCGGGGCAATTAAATCAGCAAGACACAATAGTTCAGCGGTTCCAACCAGTGGTACGCGTACCCCTAGGGGTACATGAGCTGCTGCCAGGGGGTACATGAAGAAAAACGAGAATTTAAAAAATTGTGAAGAAAAAACGAAATAAAGAATGATATAAAGACATGTGCTATTGCAAACAGTAAACGTCTCTTTTGGTGGACAGAAAGAAAGTGAACGTGAGACAAAAGTGGCTTAGATGCATGTAGCATAGGTTGGCAGCTGGCTGGCCGTCTGATTAAAACTGGTCATCGTATTAAAACTGGCCATCAGTATTAAAAGTGAGGATTAAGAAAAGTTGTCGCCATTTTTCGCTATGTCAACCAATAAAACTGTAAAATAAACAAAGAAACGCCAGAAACTATTAGTGAGCAGGGCTACAGCAATGGCAATGGGAGCAATGTAGACCTTATGTGCAGTGACGGTTCCGGGAATTCTTGGTGAGGGGGATAACAAACATTTTTGGACGTTGGTGGGGGGATGCAAAGCGAAGAAGAAAAACAAGAAAAAAGAGAAAAAGGTAATTGTTAGTAGTGTTTTGCTCACTAAGATTAGATTAGATTAGATAGTTCATTAATAGGCGCACTTTAGCAAAAATGCGCCGCTGCTGATTGGTCAAAGAATAACGTTTTAAGTCTTGAAAGGAAAACGTCTCGAGAGGTTGTATTGTCCCGTAGCTCCGCTGGGAGAGCATTCCAGTAGTAAGGCTAACTAAATGTTAAGAAACCTTGCCAAAAAGGCCGACAAACAAGAAAAAGTTCATTTGCAGTATTTTTCACTAATTTTTTTTAAAAACTTGTCGGAAAATAGGTTGACAAGTCAAAAAAAGGTCATCCGGAACCCCGGTGAGGGGAGGATGCATCCCCAGTCATCAACATGGTGGAACCGCCACTGCCTATGTGCCAAGGGCAGTGGCATGCAGAGGCTGGTTGGCTGATGCATGGGACCAAGTTGTTCAAGGTTGAAAATCGTAGCCAGCATTTTCCGGAATAGGGATGGCACATCAAAGATGTTCCCGGTTTTTAAGTAAAAAAAGCATCCACGAGCAGAAAAACGGTGCCAGGTCAAACAAAAATTTTCTTCCATCTCTTTTATTTCTTAAAATTTGCAATTACTAATATAGCACATACCCTTACTTGACCTCTCATTTGGATGCCCCATCTGGTGGATGCCCAGGTCACTGTCCCATCGCCCCCTGCACGCCAATGGCTTAGGGGCAGACTTGGAGTCCTCGAGGCTGCGGCCTTCGTCTCGAGGCTCTTCGAGGTCAAGTGATGCTGTCCTTGGAATTGGCCTCAGGATACAAGTCCTTGGCCTTGGCCTCTGGCCTGATGTCCTTGGCCTTGGCCTAAGGAGTAAAGTCCTTGGCCTTGTGCTCGAGGCCAAACCCTCACACCATTGGCAAATTTTTGGCATTTTTGGGCAAATTTTGGCATTTTTGGCGATTTTTTGCACATTTCACATTTATTTACAGTATTTAGTACATTATTTCTTCAATTCCTGGGGAGGTCAAAAAATCAAACTGTAGTGTAAAGGTCTACATGTGAGGTCCTCAGCCTTGGGCTCGGACCTGAAGTCTTTGGCCTTGGCCCTGTTGTCCTTGGCCTTGGACCTGCTGTCCTTGGCTTTGGCCTGGTGTTACAAGTCCTTGGCCTCGCCTTGGCCTCGAAAGTTGTGGCCTTGACTCCAAGTTTGCTTAGGTGTACGTATGAAGTTCAAATTTTGCCATGGGGTACAATTTTTAAAAAGGTTGGGAACTGCTGCAATAGTTTATCAGCAATCTAGAACTAAAACTAAATGAGACAGCTGGCAGTGGCAGCCCTAGCATTACCACTCTCAGTGCACAAGCGATGTGTGAAAGTGAAACTAAACCTAATACTAAGTGACTAATGGCTACTGACTACCGAGTCTTACAGTGAGTTGTAACTAATATAATGTAAAAATGTGATGTAAAAATGTGTCAAAAGGTTATGTAGTGTTAATGCTGTATTTTGAAAGATTCGGTCTGATTTGCAATTTGACAAAAAGTGACTTGATTTGAACAAAAAAAATTTTGATTTGAAATTCCACTCATTGATTGAATCCATACCTGCAATTTATTGTGATTTTGAGTATGAGATTTGATTTGAGATTTACCCAACATTGGTATTCTATTCTATTCTATTCTACATGATGATTTATATAGCGCAGTAGCATAGCGAGGGCCAAAGTCAAGAGCGCTTTACATGGAACAATCGTACGATGAGTTGAAAAGATGCGTTTTAAGTTTAGTGGCGAATGAACCGAAGGAAGTGTCTGCGATCACTGAGTCGGGCAGCGAATTCCATAGGAGGGGTTGCCTCGTGTGACGGACCTCTCTCCGAACTTTGCGGTCTTTGACGGAGGAGGGACGTAAAGTAGAGACCACGTACTGGATCTCAGCTGGAGTTGTCGGTCGGCGATCATCCGTCTACGCACCAAGGTTGATAGATACTCCGGGCAGGTAGGGTTGTGGAGGGCCCGGAAGGTCAGCCAACACCGTTTGAAGATGATTCGCTCCGGGATTCGAAGCCAGTGGAGCTTGTCCCTTAGTAGTGGTGTCACGTGGTCATGCCACCCGACTCCGAAGATCAGCCGGGCAGATGCGTTAACGACTGACTGCAGACGGGCCAGCTGGTAGTCGGGGAGACCCAGGAGGATGCTGTTACAGTAGTCCGTTCACGATAGGACGAGAGAGCGTACAAGGAGTATCGCAGCCGCTGTCGGTATATAGCGGCGGATCTTCCTGATCTTCCGCAGCTGATTAAAGCACGCCCGAGTTACGTTGGTCAATTGGCCCGCGAACGATAACGTGTCGTCCAGGAGGACACCAAGGAGTCACACCTCAGTGGAGACAGCAATCTCGATATCGCCAAACGAGAACGGTCTGCGGCATATCTGGTGCTTTCTCCTGGGGGTGCTGACCCAGAGAAGCTCGGTCTTTCCGGGATTCAGTGCCAGACGGTTGGCAGCTGTCCACTGCTTGATCTCGCGAACTCAGTCGAGAAGGCGGGTCAGCAGGCGTTCGGTGTCAGAGGGAGACCCAGGAGGATGCTATTACAGTAGTCCGTTCACGATAGGATGAGAGAGCGTACGAGGAGTATCACAGCCGCTGTCAGTATATAGCGGTGGATCTCCCGCTATATACTGACAGCGGTAAGTACAAGCCAAAAGGTCTGAGATTATTCGTGCAAAGCAATGGGCATCACTGTTACTTCATTTTGAAGCAGTTATACCGGTATGTGGTTTTCACTGCAAAAAATCATTTTTTTGGTTTGGCATAAATTGATCCATAGCAAATCAAATGTATTCAGATTAAAAACAACTCTTTTATTTATGTTAATTTTTGTTTAGCCGTCTTTAAAAAGCAAAGGTCACATAGGCTGTGTCCCAATAAAGGCATGGTTCCATTAGGAGACATGTTGCTGGGATATATCTTCTTACAAGTCTATTACATCGTACCCGGACAGCAGGCGGATGGACCATAGGATAAAAAGAGTGGCCAGGCCTTGCTAAGATGGTGGACAACAGGATTGCTGCAATTGGGGTGTTGATGTGCAGTTTTAAAAGTTGCATTTTTGATTGAAAAGAATGTTGCAAGAGTAAAAAGTTTCGTCAGACCGCTGATGCTGTTTTGGCAATTGGTTATTTTGCGAACACATTTTAACGTTGCATAACCATTCGAATTGACGCATGACCTAGCAGTCAATCGAGCGATGACCTACTAACCTAGAAGCTTATTGGTTGAAAAGGTAAAGATATCTGGCTAAAATATCCACTTGAATGTGCAAATGCATTCGCCTGGATATATCTGCGTGTGATTTTTGTCCCAAACAAATGATTTGTCTATATATTTTTAGTGGAGCACCCACCTATCATTCACGCAGATATTGTCTGGGTCAGGGGTTCCCAAACTTTTCGTGCCACGGAACCCTTTGAATTCTTGAACATTGTCAGCGGAACCCCACTCATAATACGGATTGTAAAAAAAAGTATCGCAAAACAATAATGTGTACATAACAGATACATAAAGTTATTTTAGCTGAAAAATGTTTTGATACAAATGTAATAACATAGTAACTAGTCTAAATTTTTATACACATACGGTTTACAGTTTGGGCGTAATAATAAAAATTACCAACTATATTGGTTGGTAATCTCCTATCAGTCTATCACCAGTTAGGAGAATGACTACAGTGTACTGCAGGTCATCATCATTTCCTTCAATGTTATCAATTGATATAATCAACAATCTCAGACCTTTATGTGCCATCCATGCACTGCTATGCCCTTTACATGTTACATTATCTTGTCCATTGCTCTTTACAAGTTGAAGATGAATATCATGGGTGATATATTTTCTCCTTGTCTTGATCCTCTGCTTGTCTTGAACCAGTTTCCAATCTTTCCACAAATTCTCACAGCTCATTTTGCATTGTTGCTGTTATCTTTCAACAGTCTTATCTTATAACAGCCTTATAGTTTTGAGCCAGACAAATCTTCTGTCAAAACTTGCTGGATCCTCATGGGGAGCCAACACCACCACTCTGAGACAGACAGCCCTATCACTCTGCTATTCAACTGCTGAATACTGCTGCCCTGCTTGGTACAGCTCCCCCTACACCAAAGTCATCAACACTCAGCTGCACTCTGTCATGAGAATCATCACTGGCACTCTACATCCAACTGAACTGTCGTGGCTGCCGGTCCTCTCTAACATCTGCCCTCCAAATCTGCATCGCACAGCCGCTGTAGACAAGTTTCTGCAGAAGGTGGCAGAAAATGAAGACTGGCCACTTCACGAGGACTTAACCAATCCGCCTCAACAGCGACTCAAATCACATCACCCCCTGCGGTTGAACAAAGAACCCACAGACGTCGATGGTCAGTGGAGACTTGACTGGAAGTCGGCCCAGGCAATCAACTACCATCTGGTAGAAGATCCCGCTATCCGACAACCAGGATTTGACACTCTGCCACGTCATCTTTGGTGCCTGTTGAACTGCTTCCAGACAGCGCAGGGTCACTGCAAATACTGTCGCCGGAAGTGGGGACTGGACGACTCAGATCTGTGCACCTGCGGTGAAGTGCAAACAATGAATCATATAGTTGACTCTTGTCCTATAAAAAGACTCGAGGATGGTAGTCTTCAGACATTATATTCAGCTAATGATGTCGCAGTCAAATGGCTGACTTCTTTCAGCACATGATGCATATGATAATAATAATAACTTTTGATGCATGTTAAATCCAGGAATTGTGTGTCATCATAACATGGAGTGTCAAATTACTGTCAGTGAAACTTTCATGCATCAACTAAATTGCTTGATGCATATAAATACTTGATTGCTAATTTCAAGAAGTTCAGGCAAAAAGACCTTGTTGCAGTGGATTTTGCTGGCTTCTTAATGCCAAGAGCACCTGAATGCTTAAAATTAAAAATTAACAATGGAAGTGGCTAGACCATCTATTGTTCTGTTTATTGTGGATGGGGTTCTCAAACTGTTGAATATCTCTCCAACTCTGTCCACGTTCAATATATCAGCTACAGCTGTTGCGGCACGGCAATTACGGCATTTTTAAACATTCGCGGGATTCACGGCAGACAGAAAAAAATCGCGTTATTCGCGGTTTCTGTGACTCCGTGAACTTCTTATAATTCAGTTTCGTAAGCACATGGCTGCTCATTGTTTTATCTGACGGTTTCTGTCATCAACGCATTAGGTGAATTTCAGTCCTTCCTTTCGCAATTAAAGAAGAGTCGAGTCGTATTCTTTAAATGTTTCGTACCGATGTAACTGCAGGATAGGGATTAGTGGCCCTCCCTTACCCTGTTATTTCTCCATAAACGGCCGAAGGCAGCGACGACCGATCAGAGAGCTTCGCTTCGGACATCTTAATCGCTGGTGCTGTTGACGACGGCGACGATGATCAGCTGTAAAAGCCCTTACATTACGAATGCTCCGATGCCCGAATGGCGTTCATACTGTTCCTTAAATCGACAATAAGACGGTCGACGGTGAATAAGCGAAGTGAATTGGCAGAAACCTCGTTCCGCCTTTACTTTACTGAAACGAACGACAGCGCTTGAAAATCCGGTTCACTTGACGATCGCCGCCGCTGCCCCATTCGTCCCTATTATCGCGCCTCGTTTGAAGAAGAAAAGTAGGCGTTCATCATTCAACCATTCACCTCTCCTCCTCACCTTCCTCCTCCTTGTCCTTATCCTT
This sequence comes from Metaphire vulgaris, assembly GCA_018105865.1. Lineage (NCBI taxonomy): Eukaryota > Metazoa > Annelida > Clitellata > Crassiclitellata > Megascolecidae > Metaphire > Metaphire vulgaris. Next base: position 3,860,680 of record CM030856.1, read on the forward strand.
CCCCTCCTCCTCCTCTTCTTGCTTTCTCTCCCAGTAGATCTACTAGTTATATTTCTTGTGCGATTCTATCCGTCAAAATATCAGACCGATTAAGTCTATCAGACGACTACTTGGAGTTAACCCCATACTTGGACACTTTCAAACAATAAAATCTGAATCCTCATTTTCTATAATTCCTGCATTATCTTCTCAAGTCTTCAGGTCTAAGCCTAAATCCTTCCTTTTTATGAAATAATTTCCAGCTAATGTTGTGCTGCCTCGAAAGCGCTATATATAATTTCATGAGATTTTACTTACTTACTTGCAGCTATCAGTTGACTTCTTTGCATTGGTATCAGTGGCGTCATTTCACACTTTTCTTGGGGGGCGAGAAATTTTAAAAATTTCTTTTCAATTTTTTTACAAATTTTAAATTTTTAAAATTTTTCGACTTCACGAGTTTCCAAAAAAGAAAAGTTGACGACCTTTTTTTTGCTCGTCAGTCCTTTTTAATTACTTAAACTCTTTTCCAGTGGCGTAACGTGGGGGCGGGCGGGGGCACTTTTTTGCGACCCCAAAGAGGGTCTAAGCTAGGGTTAGGTTAGGGTTAACCCTAACACTTTTAACCAACAATAAAAAACGTGCTGACGACCTTTTTTTTTTTTGCTTGAAAAAGGAGGTGATGACCTTTTTTTTTGCTCGTCAGCCCGAAACTTACGAATTACGACAAAGATGCCCCGGCCCCCAAAAGTCACGCTACGCCACTGTCGACATCAAGCACTCCTTTTAGGCTTTAGGGGCTAAATCTAATAACGCAAATGACGTCCCTGTTTTTGTTTTTTGTTGTACATTAATACATTATAAATTAATATTTTCATTTTCCTTGGGGCCATTACCCCCAGCCCCCCAATGACGCCTCTGATTGGTATGGCCAAATCTAATATGCAAAAGCTTCAAGGGATTCAGAATTCTGTTGCCCGAGCCATTACAAAAACTAGTACGCACGATCGATCATATTAAACCTGTTCTTCAAAAGTTACACTGGCTATCGGTAGAACAGAGAATTGTGTTCACAACTGGTCTCTTTGCGTCTAAGTAATTAAGTAAGTATGTAAATTATCGTGGATTTATATAGCGCTTTGGGGGTGGCGGCTCCACCGTGGGGTCCAGGGGTCCGTGCTCCCTATTGAGTGCCCCCCCCCATCAGTTGGGACCCTATACTTAATGCTGCATACATTAAACAACAAATGGTTGGCCCCCATGATTAGAAGTTGCCACCCCAACGGCCCCCCACTTTCCAAATCCTAGAGCCGCCACTGCGCTTTGGCCCAGTAGCTGCTAAGTTTTAGGCGCCCAGCCTTTCTTAAAATAGCTATTGGAAAGGTCAATGATCAGCCAGGCAATGGTCAATATCCGAAGGGCAGTGAAATAAAACAAATACTGCAGTCTGGCGGACTTCCAACAGTGGCGTAGCCAGGATTTCCCGAAGGGGTGGGCTATGACCATTCCCAACTTCGAAAGATCCAGACAAGAAAAAGGTCGTCACCTATTATTTTGCCTGATTATGTTAGTTATATAGCTGTATAAGCGCGTACAATTATACTGATATTTTTTCTACCTTAAATTCGATTTTGGCGCCCTCCGCCCACAGAATAATAATACGCAATCAAATAATTTTGGTCGGGCAACCAAGGGGGTTAAACCCCCTTGGATACGCCACTGCTGACCAACCTCAATATACAAAATCTATGTTAAACCACCCGGAACATTGTCATTCAACAAAGTTTACTGATTGATTGCTAACTGTAGGCTTACCTACCCAATAAACACCAAACGTTGGGCCATTGCAGGGCCGACGCGTGTAAGTGCGGGCCACATGGCGATATTGGCCGAAGACCCGCCAACAGATTTATGCCCACAGTGGGCCAATGAAGCTGGCCCAGACGCGGCCAGTCGACGCTTAATGCTTACCGGCGTAGTAATATGCACTATAGTTCCGGTGCACTATTTTAGCTGCTTAATCAAGTGTAAATCAACAAATAACAAATAATATTCTCATAAAGTTATAATTAATTATTCTTTTATTAATTATAAATTAAATTAGTGCATCATTGTTTTGAATAACACTTAATCATAACTTTTAGAAGTTTTTTGTAATTCAAATAAATGTTACTGCGGGACTGATATATGGCCGCGATCTGCTGCTCTCGTTAAACGCTGTGAAGTGAGTTGAATTTATTTTTGTAACAAGTTCATTTTTAAAACAAATCTTGTAGTTCAATTGTCTGCACTTAATGTGCGAGTGGCGAACTTTGCAATTTGAGGCTTCCCTTTGAAACTTGACTTGGCTCTTAAAACATTGTCATGCGCTGTTGCGCCGCCACGTGATGGTATATGTAGCGCGTACGTGATCTATAATTATAATTGTGGAGGGGTGGGCGGAAACTGGCGATTAGAACCCATTGCTTACTGTTACACCTGTAATTCTCTGGTTTCTCTATTCACTGTTGTGTATAAAAGTGTAAGCATCTAGTATCGGAAAGTCGTGTCAATGTGTTGCTGGTTTGTGTGGACTTGCATAAGAATATGACATGCTTATGTACAGCCAGTTGGTGCAAAATATTGTGAAATGGGTTCAAAATTAAAAATGTTGGCCTGTAGTATAACAGCATTGAATGCCAGCTGGTCCAACAGATGCATTATGCAAATACAAGGAATTGCTTGAATAGACACAATTAGCTTGTTCTCCAGTTTGTTAACGGTAATTTTAAAAGCATTTTACTATTCTTTCTTATATAGAGACACATATAGAGACTCACTTATATAGAGAATAAGAAACACAAACAGAACTTTTTTAGTGCAAGAGTGGTGGACAGATGGAATGAACTGGATGAGAGGATAGTAACGGCTACAACTGTGAATGAGTTCAAAATAAACCTCAGTAGTTTAGGATATTAGATTGGACGGGAACAACAGTGGTTCTCACACAGGGCAGTCCCTACCGAACCACTTTAAACCTCGTTATATATTATTATATTATATTGTATTAAATCAACATGCTGTCCAGTACTGTTGTGGATGTGTTGTTCAGCATTTGTTACCTCTGAAGAGTACCGCATGATTTTTGCAAAATTAAATCAATTGATTCCAAAATTGAGATATTGTCATGGAGTGTCACTACACTTGTCAACAGAGGTGGAACAAGAGGCAGCAGCTTGGATGTTCCCACTATGCCTGAAGGAATGAAACTGCCAGCTGATGCAGTCAAAGATTTGAAGGATGCAGCATCTTTTGTCAAGCAGAATGAGCAAGCTGGACAAGGCTTGGTTAGATGGTGTTAATTTTATTAACTGGTACAGTAAGATCCAGGTTGAGTGTGCCCCCACATTTCATCTCTGATGTTTATTTCTGAATAAATATTCAGATGTTTATCTCTTAATGGGCCTTCTGTTACCCTATTTGAGCCATTTAAATATGCAAAATTCGGCTTATGTCTCAAATTAGCCTACAGCAAGATGTACTCTGCCGAGAACGTTGAACATGCCAGTAGGGCCCAAAATTTATACTTTAGCCAATGCTATCATGTATTGGATGTGTGTGTACATTACATGTAGCCTACCTACCGTATATACTCGAGATAAAGTCGATCCGAGTATAAGTCGACCCCTAGATTTAGGGTATTTGAAGGTGTCTAAAGTCATTGACCCGGGAATAAGTCGAAGTGACGTCATCGCGGCGAACCCTCTTGAGGTGATAGTGAGAGTCGGAACAATGGCGGCAACGGCGCCATTGTTTTGATTGAAAAACTGCGTTTTAGCTTTGAACTATCGAGAAACTGAACGATTTTCACATTCCCAGATTGATTCCTGATGATTAAGAAAATTTTAAACCTGCTATTCGCTCATTCTGACAATATAAAAGTCTTAATTACCGGTAATCTTGAATTTTTGTATTTATGTAG